>CM035836.1:60037376-60736411 GCA_020510985.1 Pholidichthys leucotaenia
ACGACCTGGCAGTTTATGCCATACCCAATACACTCGATGGTCTCATTGATCAGGCTGTGGGGTTGGATAACCGCTATGGTGAGCACGTGAAGGAGTGACAGGCCTCCTCTCACTCGTCCGCCGAGCGGGTGCCAGCTGTGGGGACTGATATTAGAGGGGCCGGTCCTTCTCCCGAGCCGATGGACCTCACTCGGTTTCAATTAACCAACGACGAGCGTCGGCGAAGGAGGAGGACTGATGATGCATGTACTGTGGTTCACCAAAGCACAGTCGGGACGAGTGCCCCCAGTGGCCAAAAGACACGGCCCATCAGTAACTGTGGGGGGTCTGGCGGGTGGGACCAAACTTACTCCCCCTGGCAATTTCTCTATTCCGGCCCTCATACAGTTGCTGGGGGTCAAGAGGAGGGTCTTGGCATTAGTTTATTCAGGGGCAGAGGCAATTTCGTGTCAGCCCAGCTCATCCAGGGCCTGGGTATTCCCACTCTTAAACTGCCCCATCATCAACAAGTTACCACCATATCCGGCCATGAGGTTGCGGTCATCACTGAATCCACAAGGCCGGTCGCCATCCTCTTGTCCTGGAATCATTGGGAGGAACTCACGTTCCTAGTTCTCCCAAATTCATCATTACCAATGATTCTAGGGTATCTGTGGCTCCAGAGGCACAGCCCCATAATCATCTGGGGGTGTAATTCCATCTCCTCCTGGAATCCGTTCTGTTTGGCCAGTTGTTTACGTTCAGCCGAATGTGCTCCATCTCTTAAGGTCTCTCTCCCTCCGGTCGAGCCGCCGGACCTCAGCCTCATTCCCCAGGTTTATCATGACTTGGGGGAGGTCTTCAACAAGTCGAGAGCACTGTCGCTTCCGCCTCATCACTCTTATGACTGTGCCGTGGACCTCATCCTGGGGGCGAAGCTGCCGTCCAGCTGGCTCTACAGTATTTCTAGGCCGCAGAGATAGGCTATGGAGACGTATGTTAAAGAGTCGCTGAACGCCAGCCTCATTCGGTCATCTTCGGTTCTTTTTTGTCAGCAAGAAGGATGGCTCGCTGCGCCTGTGTATTGATTACCGCGAGCTCAACGCTGTAACAGTTAAGGACAAATATCCTCTGCCCTTGATTAATTCTGTGTTTGAGCTGCTTCAGCGGTCATAGGTGTTTACCAAATTAGACCTACACAACGCATACCATCTCATTCGCATTCGTGAGGGGGATGAGTGGAAGACAGTGTTTAAAACACACCTGGGGCAATTTGAGTATTTGGTGATGCCGTTTGGGCTCACCAATGCCCCGGCTGTCTTCCAATGGTTGATTAATGACGTCCTCTGCGACATGCTCTACCAATTTGTGTTCGTCTATTTGGATGACATCTTAATTTTCTCCCACTCGCCAGAGGAACATGAGGTCCATGTGAGGGCTGTTTTACAACGGCTCTTGGAGAACCAGCTCTACATTAAGGCCGAGAAGTACGAGTTCTCCACAACATCTACTTCCTTCTTGGGCTTCATTGTGGCTGAAAGGAGACTGATTGCCGACCCAGTCAAGATGAGGGCAGTGCTTGATTGGCCAACACCCCTCTCCCGCAGGGAGCTTCAACGCTTCCTCAGGTTTGCAAATTTTTATCGCCGGTTCATCAGGGACTATAGTAGGGTAGCACTGCCCTTAACGCAGCTGACCTCTGTTAAGGTCCCTTTTTGGTGGACCGAGGCAGCAGAACAGGCCTTTTCGAAATTAAAAGGCCTGTTCACTGAAACACCTATCTTGGCTCAGGTCGACACACAACTCCAGTTTGTCCTTGAGGTGGATGCGTCTGATTCGGGGGTTGGCGCTGTCCTCTCACAGCGCGCATCCTCCGATCAGAAGCTCCACCCGTGCGCGTATTTAATAATAAGTAATAATAAATTTATTTATAGAGCACTTTTCACAGACAGAGTCACAAAGTGCTTAACATGGTAAAAAAAACAAAATAAAAACACAGGCACATGAAACAGTAAAAAAAAAACCCAAACAAAGTAGAGAGTCATCATCATTGGCTCCATCGATCTCGAAAGATCATGGGGGGGTTTTGTGCCTTGGGTCATCATTCAGGGAGCTGCACCATCGGGCATGGCTGTAGAGGCCGATACGGGATCTGCAGGTCCTGCCGCAGCCGCTGCAGATAAATTCTTCACAGTGTAGTGGGGGTCTCAACAGTCTCCTCTGTCTGCGGAGTCTCTTCTCCCCCCAGCGAGTGTCTCTTCTCTCCTCTGCTGTTCGGATGACATCCTGGGTGGTGGTCCGCCAGTTGGAGTGGACGGAGGCGGCTGACTCCAGGTCAGAGGGGTTGAAGCCTCCAGCCTTGATGTCGCGCTTGCAAACATCCTTGAATCTGAGAGTTGGGCGTCCCTTTGATCTAGTTCCAGTAGCCAGCTCCCCATACAGAAAGTCTTTGGGGATGTGGCCATCCTCCATTCGGTTGACGTGGCCAAGCCAGACTCGCTTCGCCAGACGGGCCATCACCGTCGATGCCTTGCCGATACTGGCATTCAGTTCGGCATCTAGGGAGAGATTGCTGAAGATGATCGACCTGAGGTAGGTGAACTTGTCCACCACCGCAAGTGTGTGGTCGCCGATGTTGATACTGGGAGCACTGCTGATATCCTGGCCCATGACCTCGGTCTTTTTAAGGCTGATGGTGAAGCCAAACTCAGAGCAGACACGGGCAAAGCAGTTGATGAGACGCTGAAGCGCTTCCACGGTGTGGGCAACAAGACCAGCATCATCAGCAAAGAGCAGCTCCCTGATTAGAATGCTCCGCACCTTGGTCTTTGATCTGAGGCGTGCCATGTTGAAGAGGCCTCCGTCACTCCTGGTGTGGAGGAAGACACCGTTTTCAGAGTCCCGGAAGGCGTAGCACAGAAGCAGGGAGAAAAAGATGCCAAATAAGGTAGGAGCCAGAACACAACCCTGCTACACACTGTTCTTGATCGGGAAAGGGTCTGAGGATAATCTATCAAACTGGACAATGCCATTCATGTCCTGGTGGAATGACTTGATCATGCTCAAAAGCTTGGGGGGACATCCAATTCGTTGGAGGAGGGCAAACAGTCCATCCCTGCTGACCAAGTCAAAAGCCTTGGTCAGGTCGATGAAGGCGAAAAAGAGGGGTTGTCTCTGCTCCCGGCACTTTTCTTGCAGCTGCCTCATAGAGAAGACCATATCTATGGTTGACCTGGTTGCTCTGAATCCACACTGCGCCTCTGGATACACACGTTCGGCAAGTAGTTGTAGTCTGTTGAGGACGACATGGGCAAAGGCTTTGCCAACTATGCTTAGGAGTGAGATACCACGATAGTTGTTACAATTGCTCCGCTCCCCCTTGTTCTTGTAGAGAGTGATGATTTTGACATCACACATATCTGGGGGCACAGCCCCTTCATCCCAGCACTGCAGCAGGAGCTCATGGAGGTGTTTCAAGAGCAAGCTCTCCTTGGCGGTTTTGACGATTTCAGGGGGGATGTTGTCACTGCCTGGAGCCTTGCCGTTTGAGATGGAGTCTATCGCCTTGGTGAGCTCCTCGATGATGGGTGGAGCGTCAAGTTCATCCATGACTGACAGTAAAGGGGTGTTCTCAAGGGCCGTGTTCGAGACGGTGGTTACTCTCGAGTAGAGCTCTTGGTAGTGCTCAGCCCATCTCTCCATTTGTTTACCGCGATCCTTGATGACATCTCCTGCAGCTGATTTAAGTGGGGCGGTCTTGATGACACTGGGACCGAAAGCCTTCTTCATGCCTTCATACATTTTGCGCACGTTTCCGTGATCTGCAGAAAGCTGTATGTCCTGGCAGAGGTTAACCCAGTAGTCGGTGGCACATCGCCTTACAATCTTTTGTGCATTGTTCCTCGCAGCGCGCAGTGTAGCAAGCGTCCGGACAGAGGGCTCCTTCTTGTGGGCAATTAGGGCTGCACGTTTGGTGGCGATTGCAGGTTCCATCTCAGCGGCTCCAGCTTCAAACCAGTTCACACTCTTCCCCACCTTTTTCCCAAAGGTACCTATGGCGGTCTCAAACACAGCCTCACGGGTGTGGTTCCACCTTGCAGAAGTACAGTAGGTGGGACAGTCCACCAGGGCTTCATTTATGACTTTAGCATAGCGTTTCAGCAGTTCAGGTACTGTAATCATAGCTGTGTTGATGCGGGGTCGGGGTTTCTGCTTGGTCAGTTGACATGTCTGAGGCAGAGACGTACCTTGGTGGCGACCAGGGAATGGTCGGTGTCACAGTAAGCACTGTGGAAACTGCGCGTGACCAGCACTCGGTTCAGCAGGGATCGCCTGGTGATGACGAAGTCCAGCTGATGCCAGTGGCGAGACCTTGGATGTCTCCAGGACACTCGGTGACAAGGCTTGGTGGAGAAGAATGTGTTGGTCAGACAGAGGTCATGAAAAGAGCAGAGTTCAAGAAGGCGTTGACCGTTCTCGTTGAGCTTGCCGATGCCGAAGCGGCCAATGCAGAGGGGCCAGGAGTCATGATCTGCCCCTATCCATGCGTTAAAGTCACCGAGCAGAAACAGGTGCTCCTTGGCAGGGATCTGCTGGATCCTGGTTTCGAGCGCCTCGTAGAATGCATCTTTCACCTCAGTTGAAGAGCAGAGCGTTGGAGCATAGGTGCTAAGGATATTAGCTGGTCCAGAGGAGGTTATGAGTCGGAGAGAGAGGACTCGTGGAGTGCCTGAAGACGGCGGTCCAATAGAGGACAGAAGGGAGTTTCGAACAGCGAATCCAACACCGTACAGGCGATGCTCGTCAGGCTCCTGTCCCTGCCAGAAAAACGTATAGTTCTTCTCCTTCAAGCTGCTGCTGCCCAGGAGACGCGTCTCTTGCAGTGCTGCAATGTCAATATTGAGCCTCTTCAGCTCGCGGTCGATGATAGCAGTTTTCCTGGCATCGTTAATTTGCTGGAGGTCGTCAGAGAGGCCAGGACACATTGTTCTGATGTTCCAGGTTGCCAGACTCAGCGCTGGCGGCTTTGGTTTCTTGATATTTGCTGGTGCAGTGATTACAGTCCGTGATTCAGCTTTTGGCCTACACTTCAAGCACCCTTTGAAGTAAGCGGACCGTGACAGGCCAGCACTTACTGACTGGGGGCTGCCCAGCTAAAGGCGGGCGGTAGCTGGCCAGTGGGACACGACGATCCCTCCCACCGTCGGGAGACAGCCCTAGGCACCCGAGCTTGCACCAATTTGCTCTGGACTTTTAACCAGTAACTGCGTCTCCCCGTTTTGAGCTGCCACAGAAGGCGGCACTGGAGTGACCTCTCCAGGGCACAGGCCAGGGCGAAGTTGTGGAGAAACTGAGATGCCCAGTTGACAGATCCTCCTTCTCGGCCTTGCTGGTAGTGTCCAATGGAAGGGACTAGCCGATACAGTTGGTACCAACTTGGCTACAGGAGTTGCCGGGAGGTCCCGCTATGCGAAGACCAACTGCCTTCGAGGCTCCACTCCGGATTTTCTGTAGGGGTTGTCTCCCTTAGCCTTTGTCACTCCCGTGACAACCACAAGGCAGTGGTGCTATTTGCCCATAGCTGGGGGTTGTTTTGTGTGGCACCAGGGCGTGCCCACGCGCCAGTGGGCCTGCGTGCCACACATTTGGGCCCAGCCCAAGGGGGACACACCTCTTCCCTTAATGCGACAGGTTGTACTGGGCTACATCTTACCAGTAGAGGAGAGAGAAAACTTCCTCTCCCACCTGACCTAAAAGTAGACAGTAAAAGCACATAAAAACACAATCAGCACATAGTTAACTAGAAAAGCACTGGGAGAGCGCAGACCTCTGCCAAGCGCCACAGTTCCCCCCATACAGTGTTTGTGTGTACGTTTTCAGATTCCTTGACCATGAAAACATATGACTAGCAATTGGATTCACAATGATAGGATTAGTGGTTCAGTAGTTATTGGCAAAAATCGCATTTTCCGTAATGGCGGTTTAGCGCCACAGTTCCCCCCATACAGTGTTTGTGTGTACGTTTTCAGATTCGTTGGCCATGAAAACATATGACAAGCAATTGGATTGACAATGATAGGATTAGTGGTTTAGTAGTTATTCATGAAAATGGCATTTTGCGTAATGGTGGTTTTCTTGTGGACAGTGATCCGGATCACCACCAAAATCTAATCATCTGTAGGATACCCCATTTCTGACAATCTGAAAATTTCATGAAAATCCGTCCATAACTTTTTGAGTTATCTTGCTAACAAACAGACAAACAAACAGACAAACAGATAAACAAACAAACAAACAAACAGACAGACAAACCAACACCAATGATCACGTAACCTCCTTGGCGGAGGTAATTAAAAAGCCAGGCTAAAAAGGTGGGTCTTTAGTTGCTTCTTAAAAACACCAATGGAAGGTGCAGATCTAAGTTCAAAAGGCAAGGAGTTCCACAGTCTGGGAGCAACAGCAGCAAAGGCTCTATCGCCTTTGGTTCTGAGCCTAGTGCTAGGGACTACCAATAGATTCTGATGAGAAGACCTGAGACCTGCTGGGCTGGTGTAGAGAGAGCAGGTCACTAATATAAAAAGGCGCCTCTTCATGAATGGCTTTGTAAGTAAGAACAAGAACTTTAAAATCAATTCTATAATTTACATGAAGCCAATGCAAGGAGGCCAAAACAGGAGTGATATGACAGAATCTACTGGACTTAGTTAGAAATCTTGCAGCAGCATTCTGGACTAACTGTAGACGGTGTAAAGAGGATTTGCTAAGACATGTGAAAAGAGCATTACAGTAGTCCAAACGTGAAGAAACAAAGGCATGAATAATGATTTCTAACTGACTGTAGGAAACCAATGACCTAATTTTGGATATATTCCTCAGGTGGAAAAAACAACTCCGGGTCAGAGATTTGATATGCTGATCAAAACTCATCGATTGATCGAAAATGACACCATTTTTTCACATTAGACATTAGAGCTTAATTAGAGCATGAGAGCTTAATGAACCAATGCTATTAACCAACTTAGGAATTAGATTATCAGGTGCTACAATAAGGACTTCAGTTTTATCAGCATTAAGTTGCAAAAAGTTACTAGACATCCAGTCCTTAATTGCAGACAGACAATCATGAATAATTTTTAAATTGTCAACATGGTCAGGCTTAAAAGAGAAAAGTAGCTGTAAATCGTCAGCGTAGCAGTGATAAGACACACCTTTAAATTTGATGATAATAGAACCAAGTGGCAGCATATATAGGGCAAATAAAAATGGACCCAGAATAGAACCCTGAGGCACCCCACAGGTTAAAGGAGCAGAGTCAGATGAATAAGAGCCAACAGCCACGGAAAAACTCCTACCAGAAAGGTAGGAGAAAAACCAATCCAGAGCTTTTCCAGAAACACCTACCCAATCTCTAAGCCTTTGTAACAAAATACAATGATCAATAGTATCAAGTGCTGCAGTAAGATCTAATAACACTAAAACAGAGCATTTGCCAGAGTCTGATGACATTAAAATATCATTCGACACCCTGAGAAGAGCAGTCTCTGTCAAGTGTTTCTGACGAAAACCTGACTGAAATTTGTCAAAAATATTGTGTTCAATCAGAAAGTCAGTGAGCTGCTTGGCAACAACTTTTTCTAAAAGCTTAGAAATAAAAGGAAGCTTAGAAATTGGCCTGAAGTTTTTAAAAACAGATGGATCAAGGTTAGTTTTTTTTTTAAAAAAGTGGCTGCACAACTGCATGTTTAAAATACGATGGTACACAACCAGATTCAAGTGAACTATTAATGATATTAATCAAAGATATACCCACTGAGCCAATTACCTCTTTTAACATTGAGGAAGGCAAAATATCTAAAACGCAGGAGGAGGGTTTCATGGAACTCACCAACACTAACAAATCCTCAAAAGAAATTGGGGTAAAATCACTTAAAAAGGCCTGTCTGTTTGGACAATCAAGGATTAGGGGAAAGGAATGAGTAAAACCAGCCCTAACAGCAGTGACCTTGTCAACAAAAAAGGAAAGAAACTTGTTACAGTCATTAGTTGAATAAACAGGGGGAGCAGAACTAACAGGATTAACTATACTGTCTATTGTACTGAAGAGGATCTTTGGATTGTTACTATTGGAGGAGATGATATTGGAAAAATAAGAAGTTCTTGCCATTTTTATCATATTGATAAATTCAATTAACAGTTCCTTAAGGTACAATCGATGCACCTCAAGTTTAGTGGACTTCCACAGTCTTTCCACCCTCCGACATGATGATTTATGTCTAAAACAACAGAGATCATCATTTAACCAGGGGGATGAATTAACAGCATGGACAGTCCTGGTTTTAAAGGGAGCAACTACATCTAAGATGCTTGAACAGTGTGAGTTAAAAGAGCAGACCAAGCTCTCAGTGTTGTCATCAGAGGATAAGACCACACTGCTATCAAAGGCAGCAGAAAATTTCACAGCTGAAAACTGGTCAATGACACGAGAGCATTTTACCTGCTTGCCAGTGTAACAGACTGATTTAACTGATAAATTAAAAGGAACACAAAAATGGTCCCCCTCATGGATCGTCCCCTTATCGTGGTGGGGGGGTTTGCGTGCCCCAGTGATCCCAGGAGCTATGTTGTCCGGGGCAATTTGCCTCTGATAGGGTCTCCCAAGACAAACTGGTCCTGGGTGAAGGGCCAGACTAAGAACGATCCAACAGACTCTCATGATAAATTGTATATCAAGGATTCAGTGTACCCCGCCCGGTATGGGGTTACCGGGGCCCCACCCTGGAGCCAGGCCTGGGGGAGGGGCTCGAAGGCTAGCGTCTGGTGGCCGGGTTTCCACCCATGGGACCCGGCCGGGCTCAGCCCGAAGGAGTTACATGGGTCCGCCCTCCAGTAGGTTCACCACCTGCAGGAGGGATCATGGAGGTCCGGTGCTATGTGGATTAGGTGGCAGTCAAAGGCGGAGACCTTGGCGGACTGATCCCAAGCTTTCTAAACTGGCTTTTGGTACGTGGAATGTCACCTCTCTGGTGGGGAAGGAGCCTGAGCTGGTGTACGAGATTGAGCGATACCGGCTAGATATAGTCGGCCTCACCTCAACACACAGCTCTGGTTCCGGAACCAGTCTCCTGGAGAGGGGCTGGAGCTTGGCCTTTTCTGGAGTTGCCCCGGGCGAGAGGCGACGAGCAGGGGTAGGTATTCTTGTATCGCCCCACCTTGCTACCTCTATATTGGAGTTTTCCCCGGTGGACGAAAGGGTTGCTTCCCTGCGCCTTCGGGTTGGGAAACGGGTCCTGACCATCATTTGTGCCTATGCACCAAATGATGTTTCAGAGTACCCACCCTTTTTGGAGTCTGTGACTGGGGTGCTGGAGGGTGCTCCTCCTGGAGACTCCATTGTCCTACTGGGGGACTTCAATGCGCACGTGGGCAACGACAGTGAAACCTGGAGGGGGGTGATTGGGAGGAACGGCCTGCCCGATCTGAACCCGAGTGGTGTTCAGTTATTGGACTTCTGTGCTAACCACAGTCTGTCCATAACGAACACCATGTTCAAGCATAAGGGTGTCCATATGTGCACCTGGCACCAGGACACCCTAGGCCGCAGGTCGATGATCGATTTTGTTATCGTATCATCAGACCTGCGACCGTATGTCTTGGACACCCGAGTAAAGAGAGGTGCAGAGCTGTCAACTGATCACCACCTGGTGGTGAGTTGGATCCGATGGCAGGGGAGGAAGCCATTCAGACCTGGTAGACCCAAACGTATAGTGAGGGTGTGCTGGGAGCGTCTGGCTGAGGCCCCTGTCCGGGAGGTCTTCAACTCCCACCTCCGGAAGAACTTCAATCACATTCCGAGGGAGTCTGGAGACATGGAGTCTGAATGGGCCATGTTCTCCACCTCTGTTGTTGAAGTGGCGGCCCAGAGCTGCGGCCGCAAGGGTGGTCGGTGCATCTCGTGGTGGCAACCCCCGAACCAAGTGGTGGACACCAGTGGTGAGGGGGGCCATTAAGCTGAAGAAGGAGTCCTATCAAGCTTGGTTGGCTTGTGGGACTCCCGAAGCAGCTGAGGTGTACCGGCAGGCCAAGCGGAGTGCAGCTCGGGTGGTTGCTGAAGCAAAAACCCGGGTATGGGAGGAGTTCGGTGAGGCCATGGAACAAGACTTTCGGTCGGCTTCAAAGAGATTCTGGCAAACTGTTCGGCGGCTCAGGAGGGGAAAGCAGCTCCCCGTCCACACTGTGTATGATGCGGATGGGACACTGTTGACTTCAACTGGGGATATCGTCGGGCGGTGGAAGGAATACTTCGAGGATCTCCTCAATCCCGCTGATACGCCTTCCACAGAGGAAGCAGGGTTTGGCGACGAGGGGGATGACTCGCCTATCACAGGGGCTGAGGTCGCCAAGGTGGTTAAAAATCTCCTTGGTGGCCGGGCCCCGGGGGTGGACGAGATTCGCCCCGAGTACCTCAAGGCCCTGGATGTTGTTGGGTTGTCATGGTTGACACGCCTCTGCAACATTGCGTGGAGGTCGGGGGCAGTGCCTTTGGCATGGCAAACCGGGGTGGTGGTTCCTCTCTTCAAAAAAGGGGACCGGAGGGTGTGCTCCAACTTTAGAGGGATCACACTCCTCAGCCTCCCTGGGAAGGTCTATGCCAAGGTACTGGAGAGGAGAGTCCGGCCGTTGGTCGAACCTCGGATTCAGGAGGAGCAATGTGGTTTTCGTCCTGGCCGTGGCACATCGGACCAGCTCTTTACCCTCTCGAGAATTCTTGAGGGTTCGTGGGAGTTTGCCCAACCAGTTTACATGTGTTTTGTGGACTTGGAGAAGGCATTTGACCGTGTCCCTCGTGGATTTTTGTGGGGGGTGCTTCGGGAGTATGGGGTATCGGGCTTGTTGTTACGAGCTATTCGGTCTCTGTACGACCGTTGTGAGAGTTTGGTTCGTATTGCCAACACTCTGTCGGAGTCATTCCCAGTGAGAGTTGGACTCCGCCAGGGCTGCCCTTTGTCACCGGTCCTGTTCATAATTTTTATGGACAGGATTTCTAGGCGCAGCCAGGGAATGGAGGGTGTCATGCTTGGTGACCACAGGATCTCATCTCTGTTGTTTGCAGATGATGTTGTCCTGTTGGCTTCATCCAGCAATGACCTACAGCTCTTGCTGGGACGGTTTGCCGCTGAGTGTGAAGCGGCTGGGATGAGAATCAGCACCTCCAAGTCCGAGTCCATGGTCCTCAGCTGGAAAAAGGTGGATTGTCCTCTCCGGGTTGGGGACAGGCTCCTGCCCCAAGTGGAGGAGTTTAAGTATCTTGGGGTCTTGTTCACGAGTGAGGGGAAAATGGAGCGAGAGATCGACAGACGGATTGGAGCAGCATCTGCAGTGATGCGGACGTTGTACCGGTCTGTTGTGGTGAAGAGGGAGCTTAGTTCAAAGGCAAAGCTGTCGATTTACCAGTCAATCTACGTTCCTACTCTCACCTATGGTCACGAGCTTTGGGTAATGACCGAAAGAACGAGATCACGGATACAAGCGGCTGAAATGAGCTTTCTCCGTAGGATTGCTGGACTCACCCTCAGAGATAGGGTGAGGAGCTCAGTCATCCGGGAGAGGCTCAGAGTAGAACCGCTGCTCCTCCACATTGAAAGGAGTCAGTTGAGGTGGTATGGGCATCTGATTAGGATGCCTCCTGGACGCCTCCCACTTGAGGTTGTTTCAGGCACGTCCCACCTGGGAGGAGACCCCGGGGGGTGCAGACCCAGGACTCGGTGGAGAGACTATGTCTCCCAGCTGGTCTGGGGAAACGCCTTGGTATCCCCTCTGAAGAGCTGGAGGCAGGGTGGCTGGGGGAGAGGAAGTCTGGGGCTTTCTCGGCTGTGAGAACTGCTGCCTCCGCGACCCGGGACCTCCGAAAAGCGGTAGAAGATGGTATGGATGGATGGACAAAAATGGTCTGACACAAGAAGCTCCTTAGTCCAAACATTATTCACATTAAGACCGAGTGTAAAAAACAAAATCAAGTTTATTTCCTTTTATATGCGGTAGGGCCGAGATAGACACAAACAAAATTAAATGATTAAATAATACCCAAGAAATTCACTGAAAACTGTCATTGGGGATTATGAATATGCAAATCAAAATCTCCAAGTAATAAAATCTGCTCAAATTTAATATAGAAGTTAAAAAAATCGCTAACTCAGATAAAAGGAGGCATTAACTCCTGGAGGGCGGTAAATTAAAACACAATAAAATGGGTTTGAGGAGCCAATTTTAAAAATCATCAGTTCAAATGATGAAAAAGTTCCATGGCTCACCGTCCATGTAACGAAGCGGTGCCGGTTCACGATGCTCAGACCACCGCCATGGCCTGTCAATCTCGGAGCACAGGAGAAGGTACAATCCGGTGGACAAAGTTCAATTAAGGAGGTAAATTCCTCACTTTTCTGCCAAGTCTCAACAAGAAATAAAAAGTCCAGCCCTGTAGTAATGAATAAATCGTTCAAAAAGAATGATTGCCACCACTGCACGGTGGCGCAGTGGTTTAGCACTGTGACAGCACAGTTTTACCCTCGGCCGGGGGATCGCGGGGATCATGAGATCGTGGGTTCGATCCCAGCCCCCGACCAACAGTGAGCTGTGTGGAGTTTGCATGCTCTCCCCGTGTTGCGCGGGTTTACTCTGGGATTTCTCCGGTTTCCTCCCGCACACCAAAAAACATGTAGGTTTAGGGCCGTCGTGCACGCAGCGACCAGCAAACGGGTGGCTTGTCACCAGACTGCAAACCAAGTCTACCTACGGGTACAATAAGTAACAAAAAAAAAAAAAAAAAAAAAAAAAAAAAAAAGAGAGCTGCTCCCATTAAATTGGCACAAGAGGAATGGAAACATTGGTTAGAGGGGGCTTATTCACCCTATGTCATGTGGATCCGACCACAAGAACCTTGAGTACTTGCGGTCGGCTCGCCGACACTAACTCCAGGTAGGATCCCTGGGCTTTGTTTTTCCAGTGATTTAATTCACCATCACCTACCGGCCTGGTTCTCGGAACACCAAACCGGACGCGCTATCACGCCAGTTTGATTCCAGGGAGGTAGCACCTCCCTTCCCCACCCCCAATCCATTCATTCCCCTTCATGTGTCCTTGGTGCCCTTATGTGGGTTATCGAGCAGCGGGATCGGCAGACCCAGTCTCAAGAGCCTGTGCCAGCAGGATGCCCCCCAGGATCGCCTGTACGTTCCTGCTGCCCTCCGCAGTGACGTCATTCAGTGGGGTCACACCAGTCGCTTCGCCTGTCATCCTGGTATCACCCGCACTACAGATCTGGTTCGGCAGGTGTTCTGGCGGCCCATGCTGCAGCGGGATGTGTGGGAGTACGTGCAGGCCTGCCAGACCTGCATCTGGGGCAAGTCTGACAACCCCCCCCCCCCCCCCCCCACGGCCGGCCTTGGTCACATGTCACCGTGGACTTTGTCACTGGACTTACCCACTCCCATGGTAAATCAGTGATTCTGACCATCGTGGACCGCTTCTCCCAGGCTGTCCACCTGATGGCACTCCCTAAACTCCCCTCGGCCTTGGAGACAGCCATCCTTCTGACTGACCATGTGATCTGACTCCATGGAATCCCTGTGGATATCGTGTCTGACCGGGGCCCACAGTTTACATCACAGGTCTGGATGGCCTTCTGCCGCATCCTGGGGACGATGGTGAGCTTCTCCTCTGGGAACCACCCCCAAAGCAACGGACAGGCAGAGTGCACCAATCAGTTCTTGGAGGCCACCTTGCGATGCGTGGCAGCAGAGCATCTTTACTCATGAAGCTCACACCTGACCTTGGCGGAATACTCTATGATCTTGGCTATTTCCACAGCAATGGGGCTTACTCCTTTTGAAGCTTCAGCAGGTTTCACCCCTCTGCTTCTATCCATGACCGAGAGGGAGGTCACAGTTCCCTCCATGGAGGCTCTTGTTGTGGTTTTAGCTGTAACATCAGTTGTCATAAAGAAAAATGTCCAAACACCCAACTTTAACTTCATTTGGCTTTACTGGAAAAATGCTGCATCTCAGGTTACAACACATTTGTTGTTCCCGCTGGCTAACATGCATCTGTCAGTCTGATAGCGCTGCATTGCTTAGCATCGACTTCTTCTTCGGTCTGCAGCTTGAACAATAACATTTCCTGGCCAAAGGTACAGCACCAGCGCTGTCTAGTGGACAATGTCTAGCGACTGCATTGAAGGAAAATACCTTTGGGATTTTAATTAAATTACTGCTATGAATAGCTTTTACTAATTAACTTTAAATGTTTATAATATCTGTTTGTTTTATATGTATTTTAATATGTAATAACTATTAACTTATGTGTATGAACCATTATGAACTACTGAATATTCAACATCCTCCCCCCCAAGAAAACAGTTCAAATGTTAACTTCAAAAGGATATAGTAGCTGAACTGGTCTTCTTAACGTCGTCCCAGTTGGAGTGCACACAGCGCAGGATCTGACTAGTCCATCTCTTCCTGGGAACACCTCTATGATTAGTCCTGTTTTCCATGTTTGACGTGGTATCTTGTCATCTCCAATGAGAACCAAATCTCCTGGTTTGAGTTGTGTTGGATTTGGGGTATGACGAGTGTGAGCCGATCTGAGGTCCAGCAAATACTCCATCCTCCATCTGTTCCAAAATTCATTTTTATTTATTTTATTTATTTGAATTTATTTATTTCGGATAGTACAGTACAGTACAGGTTAAAAAGAATCTGAATAATATAACAACAAGGTCAAATTAGGCAAAGACTCATCTGATTATACAATTCAACGTAAGTTATCCGAAATGGGTGATGGCTGAAGCCGCAGCTTATATTGCCCACCCATATTCCATCCAAGAATTCAAAAGAAAAACAAAACAAGAGCGATTACAATTCAGAACAAAGCTAAGACAAAATGTGACTGAGAGAAAAAAAGAAGAGAAAAAGAAAAAACTAAGCTAAACTGAGTTAAGCGATTACTATTCAAAAACAAATCTGAGCAAATCTGAAAAAAAAAAAAAACTAAGCTACAACACAACACAGGCTGGGTATGTCAATCCTTATGTGAGTTTACATGTCGTCTTATAAATATGTTTGGAGTATTTCTTCCTTTAGTTTCCGTTTAAATTGTCCAAGCGTTGTACATGATTTTAATTCAGGTCCAAAATCGTTCCATAATCTGACTCCTTGCACTGAAATACAGTGTTGTTTGGTGGTTGTTCTCACTGTAGGCTTTTGAAATATACATGTTCCTTTGGAGTGGTATCGTTTCTCCCTTGTTTGGAACAACTTTTGGATATTTGCGGGCAGTGATGAATTCTTCACTTTAAACATTATTATTGCAGTTTTAAAGTCAACCAGATCTTTCAACTTGAGAGTTTTTTGTTTAAGAAAAAGTGGGTTTGTTGGTTCCCTGTAAGCTGCTTTGTTCACTATTCTAATAGCTCTCTTTTGAAGCATAAAGAGTGGATGTATGTTTGTTTTATATGTATTTCTCCATACTTCATTACAATATGTCATGTATGGGAGTATTAAAGAATGATACAAGATGTACAGTGTGGGTTGATTCAGCAAATATTTCACTCTGTGTAATATTGCAATTGATTTGGATACTTTACCTTTAATATAATTAATATGTGACTTCCAACACAGTTTGTTATCAATTATTACTCCAAGAAATTTAGTTTCAGATACCCTTTCAATCTCCACACCATTGACACTGAGCTTAGGCACTGGGTTGTTGTGATGGTTGTTGAAGACTATAAATTTTGTCTTACTTAAATTGAGCGTTAATTTGTTTGAATCGAACCACAGTTTAAGCTTTCCTAATTCCTTTCCGAGTGTATCCAGAAGTTGTTCAAAATTGTTTCCACTGCATAATAGATTAGTGTCATCGGCAAACAATATTAAGTCCATTTTTTCTGAAACTTTACATATATCGTTTATATACATATTGAATAATAATGGTCCCAAAACTGAACCCTGTGGGACTCCACAGGTAACCTTCAGTAACTGTGAGTTTTTGTTGCTAACACATACATACTGATATCTATTCTTTAGGTAGCTACTTAACCAGGACAGTGCTACCCCTCTAATACCAAAATTTTGTAGTTTCTTTAATAATAAATTATGATCTACTGTATCGAATGCTTTTTTAAGATCCAGGGATACTCCAACTGAATACTCTTTATTTTCAATGGCTGTTGATATTTTTTCTGTAAATTCCATTAGGGCATATGCAGTTGTCCTCTTGTGTCTGAACCCATATTGCTGCTCACACAATAAATCATTCTTCAGTATGAAGTTGTCAATTCTCTCATAGAATATTTTTTCAAGTATCTTGGAAAATTGCGGTAATAGTGAAATTGGTCTGTAGTTTGAGAGTTCCCATCTGTCGCCCGTCTTGTATATCGGAATTACTTTAGCTACTTCTATTGCATTGGGAAATATACCTGTTTGGAGAGACAGGTTACAGATATACGTCAGTGGTTTTACTAGGCATTCGATAACAGTTTTGACTAATAGCATGTCAATACCATCACAGTCCGTAAATGTTTTACTTTTGAACGATTTAACAATTTCAATGACCTCTCTTTCGTCTGTGTTCTTTATGAAGATGGAGTCTTTTACAGTAGTGTTATTGCATATTGTATCACCTGTAGGTACCGTAGTGGGTATTTCTCGGGCCAGATTAGGTCCAATGTTAACAAAAAAATTATTAAATTCATCTGCAGGTGAAGCTATATTCACACTCTGAGTCGTTTTATTATTTTTTGGAAGATTAGTTGGGTTGCTTGTATTTCTGCTTTTATTTCCAAGGATACTGTTGAGTATTGTCCATGTATTTTTAATATTATCTTTGTTTTTCTCCAGTTCTTTACTGTAATAGTCTCTTTTGCTACATCTTATTATATATGTTAACTTATTTTTGAATGTTTTATATCGCTGCTCTGCTTCTTTTGTCCTTTTCTTTAGGAAAGCTTTATATAATAAATTTTTCTTTTTACACGCCTTTTGTAGTCCTTTGGTTAACCATGGCTTATCAGCAAATTTATGTTTAAGCTTTTTTTTTTTACTAATGGGCAGTTTTTTTCATAAAGAGTGGTTACGATGTTTATAAATGTACCATAGGCTTCATTTACATCTGATACATAGACTTCTGTCCAGTCTTGCTTCAGCAAGTCTTCTTTAAAAGAAGTGATTGCATTTGGTGATTTGTATCTGAACGATTTTGAAATTTTTTCTGCGTTGGCCCCCGTGTGGCCATGGATAAGTGCAAAAGTTGGCAAGTGGTCAGTTATATCATTTATCAATAATCCACTTTCTATTTTCTTATCAATAACATTGACAAACAGGTTGTCAATAAGTGTAGCAGTGTGAACTGTGATTCTACTGGGATGTGTTATTGTACGATATAGACTCATGCTGTACATAGAGTTCATGAACTCTGTAACTGCATTTTGTTGATGTGGATTCAGTAAATCAATATTGAAATCTCCACAAATTGCTACCATTTTCTTACTAGTAATATTATTGTACAGCTCGACTAATTTATCTCTGAATGTCTCAGTGCAAGTTCTTGGGGTTCTATATATACAACTTAAGATTAGATTTTTTGTTTTATCTAGGTCAATCTTGACAGTGACACATTCTAAGATCCCTGGTAGTGCAAAGGACATTCCATTTACGAGCTTACACCTATACAGGTCATCAATATACAGTGCAACACCACCACCCTTTTTTGAGATCTGTTAATATAAAACATCTGATATCCCTCTATTGCCATCAGGGGAGCTTGCTCTTCATTAAGCCAGGTTTCAGAGACTGCAATAGCTGTAAATTTTCTGTCTAGCTGTTTTAAATAGTCCTGAATCTGTGGAAAGTTTTTGTTGAGACTTCTGCTGTTAAAGTGTATTATTGACAGCTTACCATCTAATTGCACTTGACTTTTGAATTGCTTTTCAGTGTAATATTGACAGTGGTTATGAATATTATTAAAAAAGTGGTTATCAGGATCAATATCATTCTCCATCTCTTGTGGTTTATGTTCATCATAGTGGCATATTTTCAGAGTTTGAGTTTTCTCACTCTGTGTCAAATGACTTCCTCCAGCTGGGGATAATTGATGTCTATTCGAGTCGGTCATAAGTTTTTGTTTATTTTGCTTATTTTTTTTTTAAAGTACTTTGGCATGGTGTATCAAAAGAACTATTCTAACCGTGTGTATGAATATGGATTATTATTGACTCATAATTTTCTTAATCAGAGTTCATCTGTATTTATTTAAGTCAGTAGCAACTCTGATCATTATACTCTTTGCTTGCTCTGGTGTTCCATTTAGTTTAATCCAAATTCTACAATTTCTTGTCCAGGTTGTCTGTATCTTATTTTGTTTTTTCGGCATCTGTGCCTGTCGTGTTAATTCAGCGGGGGTTTTTTTGTCAGGTGTTCATTTATGTAAACTTGTGTTCCCTTTAGCTTTTTGGCCTGCCTCAGTATGTCATTCTTTACCCTTCTGTTCACAAAGCGCATCACAATTGATTTCTTTGTTTTGGTATCTTTCTTCGGTAAAGCGTAACAGGCTGAAATTGCGTTGGCTTCTACCTTAATGATTTTATTGTTAAGGAACTGAAGCACTTGATTCTCTAAGGAGACTGATTCACCCAAGGGAGCATCTTCATCATTCAGTCCTGTTACAGCTTGGGCGTATGACTGATATTTGATGTCTAGTCCACTTATAACTAGGTCATCCATACGAGAACCTTGTTCAAGTTCCTCGACACGTTGCTCCAAAAGACGCCCGTGTTGCTCCAGGGCCATAATTTTTTTTGTCTTTTTCTTGAATTATTGATTGTAGGGCTTGTACATCTTCTATTAGGCCTATTATTTTGGCCTGCTGGCTAGCTAATTTGGCCATTTCTTCTGACAAAAAGTTCTGAGATTTTTTGATCTCTTCCAATTCCTCTTTCTTTGGTGGCATTTTACTGACCTGTGGATAGTAAAAAACAGTGAATCCGGCTAGGCCTCAGCTTGTCCCACCGCTGCTGGTCCCTCTGCTCGCCGCTGCCATAGCCGCCAAGTAACGCCGTTCGCCGCCGGTGGAGCCGAGGTCCGCTGCTCACCGCCACTGCTCACCACCGCCGTCTGCCTGTCCAGGTGGTCCAGGTGGCCCCTGTCCCTCTCCAACGTCGCGCCCGAGCGCTGCTTCAACCGAGCTCCTACACTGCTCCTCCGGCAAGTAGCGCCGTACTCCGCCTGTGCAGCCGAGCTCCGCCGATCACCGCCGCCGAACGCCGCCGCCTGCTGCAGCCCTCCCGGGTGGTCACGCCGCACACCGCCGGTGCAGCCAGGCTCCGCAGATCACCGCCGCTGATCACCGCCGCCGATCACCGCCGCCCGCCTGGGTAGCCACGCCGCACACCACCGGTGCAGCCGAGCTCCGCTGGTCACCGTCGCTGCTTGCAGCTGCTCACAGCCGCCTGCCGCCTGCCATTGACAAGTCTATGGCGATATTTCCATCTTCGGGTCAGCTTTTCTTTATTTGCATTTGCTATCTGACCTGTTGTGGAAAATGGCTTTGGTGGTAAAGAGGTAAGTCTTTTCCCTATGAGGAAAGAGCTGGCGTCAGAGGTTCTGGTTCTTGTAATCGTTGTACACAAATGTGAGTGGTCTTGAGTTAATAGTGGCTTCTATTTCTGTCAACAGAGAAGTTAACTCTTCAAAGCTCAGAGATGCCTGCCCATTACTCTTTTGAGGCATCCCTTTACAGAGCGCACTAACCTTTCCAAAACCACCCCACCAAGCCGCTCTTTCTGCAATAAATTTCCACTTGATTTCCCTTTTCAGAAAAATATTCCAGCAGCTCTGGCTCTTTTATAGCCTTCCACAGTTCCTTTAGATCTTGATCTGCTCTCTTGAACGTTTTTGCATTGTCCGAGTAGATTACTCTACAAAGTCCTCTTCCGTGAAATAAATCTCTTGAATGCCAAGAGGAAACCTTCTGTTGATAGGCTCGATACTAGTTCAAGGTGCACTGCACGTGTAACTGCACAGGTGAAAAGTGCTATGTACGCTTTCTCTGCAGAATTCTGGACCTTACAAAACAGTGGGCCTGCAAAGTCAACACCTGTGACTTCAAACGGCGGTGCTTCAGTAACTCTGTCTTTTGGGTAGAGGTGCAGCTGTTTGCTGTGCTGCTTTTAATTTGAATCTTTTACAGATAGTACAGTCTGAAATGCATTTTTTTGACTAACTGTCTCGCGCGTGGAATCCAATACTTCTCTCGTAGATGAACTAGAGTGTCTCTCACGCCTGAATGCATGACATTTCTTGACTGTATTTTATCAGAAGTTGTGCAAATCTGTGATTTGAGGGAACAACCATGTGTTGCTGCTCATTGAAACTCATGTTTGACTGATGCAGCCTTCTCCTACACAGATTAAGCCTGCTCGTCTAGAAAGGGTTTAAAGTCTCTGATTTTTGAGTCTTTGTGACATTTTCTCCAGTTTTCAACTCTTATTTCTCTTTCAAACTGTTAAAGTTGCGCTTCACGTATCCATACCTTTTCAGCTTTTGCATTTCCTCTTTGTCTTTGCTTTGAATGACAATTGTGGAGAAATCTTGAATCCATGCAGTTACTCTTAGTACAGTCTGTAGTTTGCTGTATTTGTCCAGCTGTAGCAATGGTTCAGATTGCACTCTTTCACTGTTACTGAGATAGTACTGTGACTTGACTTGCCTTTAGCTCAGCTTTAACCTCTTCTTCTGATAGTATTTCTTGTGCTGTTTCTGGCGGTTGTAGTTTTGAAGCTCCTTTCTTTCAAAAATGATGGGCCTGACCACCAGAGATGGTGAGATCAGCTGGTTTCACCTTTCCATTACAATGTGTCCATAGTTCTGGTGGTGTCAAAGTTTGTATCTCCATCACTCTGTTGGCAACAAACTGTTTCCATTTCTTTGATGAACTGGCGAATCCAGTGAATCGCTATCATGGAGTCTGACCACATTCTGAGTTGAGTGATCTGGCATTTTCAGTGCCTTCAAAGGTTATTTGCCAACCTCGCTCCAATCACAGCTCCCATTAGTTCCAAGCGTGGCAGTGTGATTGTTTTGATTGCCGTGCCACTCTTGACTTGGATGCAACGAGCGCAGTATACAGTCTCTTCTTCTGTTGTTTGTCCTTGTAGATACGCAACTGCGCCATATGCCTTTTCGCTTGCATCTGTGAAGACATGGAGAACTTGTGATTTATCTGACAGTTTTTCTGTTCCATACCCACCGTGGAATGACTATTTGGTGGATCTGAGGAAGCTCCATGCACCACTGCTGCCATGCCTGTGAAAGGTCTGGAGGCAGCTCGTCGTCCCAGCTCAGGCCCTGTCGCCACATTTCCTGAACTAGACATTTAACTCAAATGGTAAATGGCATTAGGAACCCTATAGGATCAAAGATTCTGGCGGATGATCTCAAAACACTCCTCTTTGTGTTTTCTTTTCCTTTTAGAATGTTCATCAAATGTTGTGACAATCCACCTTTTTCCGGCTGAGGACCATGGACTCGGACTTGGAGGTGCTGATTCTCATCCAGCCGCTTCACACTCCTGCCCCAAGTGGAGGAGTTTAAGTATCTTGGGGTCTTGTTCACGAGTGAGGGGAGAATGGAGCAAGAGATCGACAGACGGATTGGAGCAGCATCTGCAGTGATGCGGACGTTGTACCGGTCTGTTGTGGTGAAGAGGGAGCTTAGTTCTAAGGCAAAGCTGTCGATTTATCAGTCAATCTACTTTCCTACTCTCACCTATGGTCACGAGCTTTGGGTAATGACCGAAAGAATGAGATCGCGGATACAAGCGGCTGAAATGAGCTTTCTCCGTAGGATTGCTGGACTCACCCTCAGAGATAGGGTGAGGAGCTCAGTCATCCAGGAGAGGCTCAGAGTAGAACCGCTGCTCCTCCACATTGAAAGGAGTCAGTTGAGGTGGTATGGGCATCTGATTAGGATGCCTCCTGGACGCCTCCCACTTGAGGTGTTTCAGGCACGTCCCACTGGGAGGACACCCCGGGGCAGACCCAGGACTCGGTGGAGAGACTATGGGGAACGCCTTGGTATCCCCTCTGAAGAGCTGGAGCAGGTGGCTGGGGAGAGGGAAGTCTGGGCTTCTCTGCTTGAACTGCTGCCTCCGCAACCTGGACCTCCGGAAAAGCGGTAGAAGATGGATGGATGGATGGATCAAATGTTTGAGGTCAAAGGCAAAGTCATCTGTGTCCGGTCTCCACACCAAACCAAGTACCTTCAACACACTTCCATGTGTTTCTGTTTCTTGTGTGAAATCAAGCTTGCTGTTTGACCACTTGGTTTTCAGTTCAAGGGAGTTTGTTGTCCACTTACAGAGGTTCATGTTGGCAGCAGCCAGTATTTCTCTTGCTCCTGTAGCTAAGTCTGTATGCCTTGTCTGAGTTACTTGAGCTAGCGATCAGATCATCCACATAAGTGAAGTTCTCATTAGTTTTACTGTGTCTGGTTGGTCAGCTTCATATTTCTCCAGATGATGTCTGATAGTGGCTGCAAGTAAAAATGGACTTGAAGTTACTCCAAACAACACGTGCCATTCTCATTATACGCGTGTTGGTGCCTTCAACATTTGGGGGTCCTGCTAAGCCACAAAAATCTCACAGTATCTCTGTCCACTTTCAGTTATAGATATCTGAAGGAAAGCTTTAGTAATGTCTGCTGTGAAAGCTACAGGATTTTGTCTCCTGAATCTGATCAAAATGCTCATGAGGTCAGCCATTCAGGTTTGGGCCAGGTAATAAACAGTCATTTAAAGAGGAACAACCTTCTTCACTGTGACGAAGCATCAAACACATACCCTTAACTTGGTAGTTACATTGTCCTCTCTGATTACAGCATGATGAGGTAAGTAGTAGGTTACATTCTCTGTCTCTGCTGAATGACTGCTCTCTGGCACATCTTCACATATTCCTTGTTCTGTGTAATCCTCTATTACATCGTTGTATCTTTTGAACAGTGTCACGTCAGATTTCAGCTTTCTTTTCAGGGTTTCAAACCTCTTTTGTGCAACCTTCTTGTTGTCTGAGAGTTCGGGTGTGTCTTGGCGCCATGGCAACGCCACTTCATATCTCTCATTAATGAATCTGACTGACCTGTCAAAGCTCTCCTTGGCTTTCTTGTCATCAGGTGTTTCCTCACCTTTAGTAGTGATGCCCAGCGACTCGATCTCCCAAAATGCTCTTAGCTGGTTTGAGATCTCCACTGAGTCTTCACTGAGTCCAATGTGCATGCATGTTGCTTCATTCATACTGGACATGACAACTGGTCCTTGCACTGCCCAGCCGAATCTGGTTTCTATGGCAACCAAAGCGTCTGACAGTCTCTCAGTTTTACCTGTGACTACTCTCCAGTAGTAATCTGCTCCGATCAGTACTGATAGTTCCAAACCATCTTTGTCTCCCGCTGACACATCTGCTACTGGTAGCCCTTTTTTCTCCAGCTGCCGTTGGATGTGTTTACTGGGGACTTTCATGACTGCAGTACAAAGCTGTGGGGTTTGAACAGCTTCAATCTCGATTTTCTGATCTTTGTTTCTCACATTCTCCAGGACTAGTTTTATGACATTGCATTTTGTGGTCACTGGTTTTTTTGAGCCAAACGTGTGAAGGTTTAATGTCTCTTGTTTTAGTATTGGCAGTTTTAAATCTTTCACTTGTTTCTCATGGACAAAACTCCGTTGGCTTCCTCCATCAATTAAGCAACGCACAATCTTCTTTCCTCCAGGTCCTTCAATCCTTGCTCTCACAGTTTGCAACAGCACTGTTTCACGTTTTTCTGGGGTTGGTTTGGCTGCATGTGGAATGACTGAGGAGACTACTGTATCACTCGTGTTTTCAGCAGCATCTGTCTTTTCTATTGGTTGCTCACTTTTGTCACACACAACAGCATGATGTCTCCTTCCACAATCAGTGCATGTCACATTTTTGGATCTACAGTCTCGAGCAAGATGTCTGGGTTTTAGGCATATGAAGCACCTTCCATTTTCTTTAGCTTTTCTTTCCTGCTTGTGACTGTGCCTTCAGTGCACTGTTCTGACTTGTGGCTGGTACTGTTACAGAATATGCAACTGTGCACAAAGGGTGTATTCGAACTGCCTGTGTGGAGGGCTGCAGCTGAGGGCACATTAGGTCCTTTCCACTTTTCTCTGCTTGAATCTGGTTTGCAGTGCTGTTTCTGATTTGCATGTGTATCTTTATGATTCTCTCTCATTTGTGTCAAATGTGCAGCACGCTCCCTGCTTTCAACTTCTTGTTGCAAAAACTTCACAAGGCCATCAACATCCCACTTTTGCCCTATATTTGTTTTGCGGGTGTACTCAAGGGAAAGATCATCAGGAATCATTTTGAGCAGTATGGGACACAGTAAACCTCCATAACTGTCTGACACGACTCCTAAAGCTTCTAGGCTTCTGATTTGTACTTCAACGTCATCAAAAAGTTGTCTCAAGGCAACAATGTCTGAGGACCTTTTAACTGGACTTCGATTTAGTAACTTAGACATGTGTGCACTTACAATGAGATCTTTCCTTCCAAATCTTTGCTTAAGCATGTCTACTGCAGCATCATAGTTCGTGTCAGTTACCTTCAGCCCTGCGACGGCGCGTGCAGCTGGCCCAATGAGATATGACTTCAAGTAAGTGAACTTTTCAGTTTTGCTCAAATCTGGGTTTTGTTGAATTGCATTTTCGAATTGGTCCCAAAACTCATGCCACATGCACACTTCTCCGTTGTATTTGTTTATTGAGAGCTTGGGTAGCTTTACCGAGGGTCTGCTTGTAGTTGCCCATGTACTCGCGTCACTCAGCCGATGTGGATTCGCTGATACGGTGGCGTCTCTTGCTTGTTCTTGTTGCTGTAAGGCAGCCCGTTCAATCACTCTCTCTGTCCACGTCCTCCATAAATTTGTGTTGTCTTGATACTCAAGTGTCCGCTCCATGTCTGCATCTAACTCGTCAAAGGGATCTCCTGCTCTATATCGGGTTCAATGTCTTGCAGGTTTTTCTCTTTCTGTAACAACATGGCTAACAGCTCCCACAAACGGTCACTGTTTATATCAGTCTTACTTGTTTCATCTTGTATAGTTTGCAGCAGCTTTGTAATGGACGTCCGCAGCACGGTCCGTTTCTGTTTTAGCCTTTGAAGTCGCTCCGACATTTTTTCCTTTCGTCTCCGTGTTGTTGCAGCTATCGGCTTAATCCCAACAAAGTTCTCTCTTCACTTTTCCAGCTCCCGGGCTTCGGCACCAATAAATGTTGTGGTTTTAGCTGTAACATCAGTTGTCATAAAGAAAAATGTCCAAACACCCAACTTTAACTTCATTTGGCTTTACTGGAAAAAATGCTGCATCTCAGGTTACAACACATTTGTTGTTCCCACTGGCTAACATGCATCTGTCAGTCTGATAGCACTGCATTGCTTAGCACTGACTACTTCTTCGGTCTGCAGCTTGAACAAAAACATTTCCTGGCCAAAGGTACAGCACCAGCGCCGTCTAGTGGACAATGTCTAGCGACTGCATTGAAAGAAAACACCTTTGGGATTTTAATTAAATTACTGCTATGAATAGCTTTTACTAATTAACTTTAAATGTTTATAATATCTGTTTGTTTTATATGTATTTTAATATGTATAACTATTAACTTATGTGTAGAACCATTATGAACTACTGAATATTCAACAGCTCTTGCTCGCCGCTGTAGGCGCATCTGGGAGCCCACGTCACTCTGCCCTTACCTGCTCTGTTGAGCGCAACCGGGCCACAGCGGTTAAGCGATGGGTGCCTGCTCCCAAGTACACCATGGGGCAGCAGGTCTGGTTGGCAGCCTGTACAGGTTCCGCTGAAGACTACTTCTAAGAAGCTGTCCTCCTCACTTCATCGGGCCTTTTCTGATCTGCAGGATTGTCGATGACACCTCAGTTCAGCTTAGACTCCCATCAGCCCTGTGGGTGAACCCAACCTTTCATGTCTCTCACATCAAGCCCCTCTCGGTCAGTCCTCTCTGCCCCCCCCCCCACCAAAAGCCACCTCCTCCTCCTCCCCTGGATCATCGACGGCCACCCGCCCACACAGTCCACCGGATCCTGGTTGTTCACTGTCGGGGCCGGAGTCTACAGTATTTGGTTGATTGGGAGGGCTACGGCCCAGAGGAACGGTCCTGGGTTCCCTCATCCTGAATCCTGGACAAAGAGATGCTCCGGTCCTACCATCAAGCCCATTCCCAACAACCTTGTGGACCGCCAGGAGGCGCTTCTAGAAGGGGGGGTCCTGTCATGGGCGGCGAGAGCGCTCCCTCTCCTTCCCGTTTATCTCTCCCCAGCTCATCATCACACCTGAGGGAGAGGAGACACCTGCGCCCTCTCATCAGCCAGTGTACTTAAGGAAGCATCCTTCAGTGATTCAACACTGGGCTCATCTGGGCATACTGCCACTAAAGACAGCAAGTCAACATTACACTGGTAAAAGAAATTATTAACCTGTGTGCTTTTTTCCTCGTGCGGTTGTGTGATGGCCTGCTTGGATGTGATTATCCTCTCCAGCTGCGCACACACCTGTTTCTCATCATAGCTGGGGCTATATAATCCACGCTGGCCCTGGAAACAGGCGGAGTTGTCTGTCTTACTCCATGAAGACCGCGCACGCCCTCTTTGCAGGGCTAAGAGGGCTAAGGGCTAGCAGGCTGCTCGCAGAGATAGCAAAAAGACGTAACAACCTAATAGTTTTTTGAATGCAAAAGATGCAATAGACTTACACAATGGTCCCCTCCGGCATACAACTAGGAAAATACCGTTTGCTATGGAGGGTGAGAATATGTATGGGCACATATCATACCATGTAGGATAACTAAGTAGACGGTTGTGCTGTTTTATCCCATCTAGCAACAATGCTCTGCACTGGGTGTGTTATTTTATGTTTATGTTTATATTTATATATCTATATGATTCATTCCATCTAGCTACAATGCTCCGCACTGTGTGTTTATATATCTACATATTATTCCATCTAGCTACATTGCTCCGCACTGGTGGTGTGTTTATATATTTACATATTTATTCCACCTAGCTGCAATGCTCCGTACTGTGGGTGTTTATTATCTACATATTTATTCCATCTAGCTACAATGCTCCGCACTGTGTTTTATACTCATATATTTATCCCATCCAGCTACAATGCTCTGCACTGTGTGTCAGTGTGTGTGTATATATATATATATATATATATTTATAGTAATATGTACATATGTATATTAGCTGCTCTTGCTTGCTTGCTTTTTTTCTTGCCTTCTGATTGTTGCTCTGAGTGTTGCTATCCCTGTGCTGTTGCAATCCTGGAATTTCCCGTTGTGGGACTAATAAAGGCTTATCTTATCTTATCTTATCTTATCTTTGATTCCAGAGACCGTAGCCTCAGCCTGACTGCTTCCCTGCTGTCCATCTACACCCTGCCTGCGCTTGGAAGGAAACTCTCCACCATGCAAGTAAGCTCAGCCTTCCCTCACCATCTCCATATCAGTCCCTGTGCACAGGTGGAGCTCCGTGGCGGCGGACCCTTTATCTCCTGTGGCGGACTGAACCTCACCCTCTCACAAACTACACTCCACCATCTACACGCTGCAATGGGCTCAGTGGACGCTGTCCTCCTGGCCATAGCTGCCGTGCTAACCTGAGCATCGCTACAGCTCTACAAACAGTAAGCTGCAGATTAACCAGCACATTCCCAGCTGTGAAGCCACTAACCATCCTGCCTCTGTCTGTCCCTAGGGTTGCCAGGTCGAACGGCGTTCTGCTCACCCCCAGCTGCAGCAAGATCACACATCCACACATTCACACACTCCACTTTATTATAATAAGGATAATTGTATCTACTTTGGTCTCTGAGTCTGCTCACTGGGTCAACAAACCATGTCAGGTTGCTGCCATTGTGCAGGTGTGTCACTGAGGGCTGCGCGTGCTCTCCTGCCACCTCATCCTCCACGATGGTAACCTCCACTCAGTCAGGCTCCACCAGCTATTTCCTACCTTGCTGGTTTATCTATTCAACGCTGAAGCCCTGCCGGCGCTCCCTCGGAGCCTATGTAAGTGGTAATTTGGCTCACCCATTTTCCCTTACTCCACTCCTCTGCTCACAGCTCTCATTCTCTCTCCACAGGCTCTTTTGTCTGGCAAGTGACTGTTCTGTAGCAGTGCGGATTTTGCTATTTAATAAAAGTATTCAAACGTATGTACAGTTTGTTGCTGCACCTTGCAAGTGGGCTGAATTATCTAATCAGTCATGACAGATATGTATATAATATGACATAGAGTGTGGTAAGATGGCGGCCGTAGGTGTAGCGGGAGGTGACGACCCGCCTTTCCTGTGGTGGCATCACCAGGGGTATAAAGGGTAAAGGCGGAAGAGACTCTGTCTCTTCGTTGTTGACCCCTTGGCCTGTACAGAACGTCTGTGGTTCTGTTTGTAATAAAGTACGTTCAACTGCACACTGAACCTCCTCCTGATTTACTGAGTTATGGACACAACACGTGGGGGTACAGAAGAAGGTTCCTTTAACAGAGAGATTGGACAACTCCAACTCTGTGTGTGTGTGTGTGTGTGTGTGTGTGTGTGTGTGTGTGTGTGTTGGTTGAGTTCATTGGGTCCGCAGCACCCTTAAATCTCTGATCCTAGAACCGCCCCTGATCAGAGTTCACCTTCGATTATGTGCCTTTGTGCATTAAAGGGATAAGCAGGAGAATTTTGGAGTGGATTACCCAAAACATAATTAGGATCAGCCTGTTTGGACTTTTGCCCTGTGCAGAGACCATTTTCCCACTGCTGTGATGACAGGATGGACCCATAAATATATATATAAATAAATATATATTTATATATTTATTCCATCTTGCTACAATGCTCCGCACTGTGTGTTTATATATTTATATGTACATATGTATATTCGCTGCTCTTGTTTTTCTTGTCTTCTTGATTGTTGCTCTGAGTGTTGCTATCCCTGTGCTGTTGCAATCCTGGAATTTCCCCATTGTGGGACTAATAAAGGCTTATCTTATCTTATCTTATCTTATCTTATCTTAAATATGGTCTGTGCCATAGACAGACTGTTGTATAGATCTTCATAATAATAATGGGTGAGGGCCAGGACAATAAGCCAGGTCATAATATTTTCATGGTGATAACACAAGAATTTGTTCAGGGTTCCTTCAGTGCAGCTAACAAGGTAACTGGGCTAACTTCAGTTTTTACGTCTGCAATTTGGACCTTTTCGCAAATGCATGATGGCGGCTGCTCACGACGCATTCAGCAGAGTATCCTGGGATTGTTTGGGGGCAAAGCTGGGCCACATCAATGCACTGGCTATATATTTCTAGAAATTTTTAAATTTTAATATGTACATTCTGATGGCACGTTAAACATTATTGTATTGTACAGTATACTAGTATCCATCGACACTTAACCTGAGTGGACACTATACTCAGCTATGTATTACCATAAATATAGATTAAGCCTAAGATTATAACTTTAAAACAATGTGTTATATAGTTCTATATGCTCTTATTTGTGAAGTATGGTGTGGTGGTGCTCACTTGCGTTTCCGCCACCACTCCGTGCCTATAAATAGCAGCAGCAGGGAGGCCGTTCCTCTTTGCCAACACCCCTGCCTGGCAGTTGTAGTGTGGTGTGTGTGGAGTTCAATAAACACAAGTTCAGTCGTGCACCTGGCCTCGTCATTGTGGGTCTTTCTTCAGACATAACACAATGGTCCTAATTTATCTAACAGAAAAATGGTCTTAGACCAATTCAATCCAAAGTTTGGGATTTATCAATCTAAATGTGATCAGAGAGCGTGCTCAAATCTCATGACAGATCTGTTAGACTCAGTACAGCTCAGAATTATTTGATCATATCACAGCGGTGTGAAAAAGTGTTTTCTCCCTTCCTGATATCTCATTTTTTTGTTTGTAACACTTAAATGTTTCAGATCAGCAAACAAATTTAAATATTAGAGAAAGATAACACAAGTAAACACAAAATTCTGTTTTTAAATGAAGGTGTTTATTATTAAGGGGAAAAAAATCCAAACCTACATGGCCCTGTGTGAAAAAGTGATTGCCCCCTAAACCTAATAACTGCTTGGGCCACCCTTGGCAGCAACAACTGCAATCAAGCATTTGTGATAAATGGCAATTACTCTTTAAGAGTGCTGTGGAGGAATTTTGGCCCACTCATCTTTGCAGAATTGTTGTAATTAAGCCACAATGGAGGGTTTTTGAACATGAACTGCCTTTTTAACCCTTGTGTTTCCACGTGCCACATAACGATGGTGGTGGGGTGGGGGTCATATGGACCCCTGGGGTTTTTTTGTTTGTTTTTTTTTTTTTCCAGAATGGATAGTTTATCTGCCAGTGTTTTTTTAGGGGGGGTGTCCCACCTCGGGGTTTTGGGTGAAAGGGGTCATGTCGACCCCCCCGAGTATTTTCCGAGGGGGGGGTCATCTCGACCCCCTTTTGGATATTTCAAGGGGGTCATATCGACCCCGCTGTTTCTTTTCCATGGAATAGATGGCTGATCTCCCCAGTGGTTCGTTGAGGAAGGAGAGGGGGTGGTCTCGGGGTCGACTAGACCCCTCACCTCGGGGTTTTGGATGAGAGGGGGTCATATGGACCCCCTTTGTATTTTTCTGAGGGGGTCGTATCGACCCCGCTGCTTTTTCTCTCTCCAAGGAATAGATAGTTGATCTCCGAGTGGTTTTGTGTTGAGGACTTGGGGTGAGGGGTGGGGGTCGACTAGACCCCCCCACCTCGGGGTTTTGGATGAGAGGGGGTCATATGGACCCCCTTTATATTTTTTGAGGGGGTCATATCGACCCCGCTTGCTTATTTTTTCTCTCTCCAAGGAATAGATAGTTGATCTCCGGGAGGTTTTGTGTTGAGGACTTGAGGATGGGGGTGGGGGTCGACTAGACCCCCCCACCTCAGTGTTTTGGGTGAGATGGGGTCGATATGACCCCCCCTTTGTATTTTTTTTTCTCCAAGGAATAGACAGTCGATCTACCCACCTGGTGGTTTGTGGAGGACTTGCTATTCGACGGAGGAGGAGGAGGAGGAAGAGGTGAGAGGACCGCGGCTGGCGGGAGCGCAGGCGGGGCAGTACTTGAGCGCGCATCTTCTGCACACGTGCAAGCGACACCCGCGGCACACCGTTTTGGTCTTGGTGTCCTTGCTCCTGGGACACATGCGGCACCTCTTCCTCTTTTCTTCCAAAGACCGCGGGGGTACTCCTCGCGAGGCGGCCTCGGGTTCGTCGTCGTCGTCGCCGCGGCGGGGGATCCTCTCCCTCTCCCTCTCCCTCTCCCTCGCCCTCGCCCTCTCCCTCGCCCTCTCTCTCCTCCTCTCTCTCCTCCTCTTCCTGATCACGAGCGGGGCCACGAGCACCTTGCCCAGCTGTTCCGTGAACAACCTGCGCCTGTTGCGTCTGCCGGCCATCCACGCGGGATTGAGCTCCCGCCACAGGACGAAGGCGTTGTATGCAGAAACGTCCACCATGTTGTGGAACAGGACCAGGGGCCAGCGGCAGGTTTTTCTCCTGCAGCTGTACGTGGCCACGACCTTGTCTAGGTTGTCGACGCCTCCCTTGGTGCGATTGTAGTGGAGCACCGCGAGGGGTTTGCGATCGGCGTGGTCGCTCAGCAGCGGGCCTTGCAGGTACCTGTCGGCGGTGGCGAGGAGCAGCACGTTCTTGTTCCTCTTGGCGAGGTAGGACACCAGGGCGACGTCGGGAGCCCTGGACGAGGAGAATACGAACGACGAGGAGCCGACCGCCCTGCCCCTGACGTCGAGCAGCTCTCGCGGGATCTCGGGCCTGTTGGCGTGCAGGGTCCCCAGTAGGGTCAGGCCCCGTTCGGCGAGGAGCCTGCGCGCGAGCTCATGGGACGTGAAGAGGTTGTCGCAGGTGACGTTCCGCCGGGGTCCCAGTCCCTCGGTGAGCTCGAGGACGACTCGGGTGGCCAGGTTCTTTTCGGGAGACCTCCCCTTTCGGGTTTGCCGGTGTAGACCTGCATCTTCCACGCGTAGCTGGAGCGGGCGTCGCACGTCACCCACAGCTTGATGCCGTATTTGGCGGGCTTGCTGGGCATGTACTGTCTGAAGGGACAGTGACCTGGGGAAGGGGTGGGGGTTGGGGGTTACACAAAGGAAAAGAAAACAAACAAACGAACAAGAGAAGGTGGATTATTATTTTTTTTTTCGGGAGAGAGAGAGAGAGAGAGAGAGAGAGAGAGAGAGAGAGAGAGAGAGAGAGAGAGAGAGAGAGAGAGAGACGTAATTAGATTTCTATATTTTTTCTTTTGTTTTTGTTTTTTACACCCAACACCACAGCTACTTACCCCTAAAGGGAACCAGTCGTTCGTCCACGGTGACCTCGGGTCCGGGTTCGTACAGGAGCGACAGCCTCCTCTGCCACGCGTCCCACACGCGCCTGATGGGCGCCAGCTTGTCTCCTGATGAGGAACAAGAAGAGGAAGGAGAGGAATAGCGTCTGGCCTCTCTGGTGTCGCGATCGTCGAAATGCAGGACGCTCAAGTACGAGCGGAAGGTCTTGAGGGACATGACGGACCGGAAGACGGGGCGTCCGCTCTCGGCGTCCCAGAGGCTCTCGCACACCTCGCCTCGCGACCTGTACACGCCCGCGAGGATCAGCAGCCCCACGTAGGCGCGCAGGTCGGTCCGATCCATGGGCCTCCACCCGTCGAGCCCTCGCGACGTCCTCCTGGCGCCTTCCAGGTTGGTCATGGCGATCACCTCGTCCTCCAGCTCTGGCTGAAAGTAAGCGAGGAATGCCGAGGCCACGTCTGCTACGGCCTCGCGCGCCGTCCCCGTGGGGCCCTGGCGCTGAAGTTGAGGCCGACGTCGACGCCCGCGCTGACGTGACTGCGGGGCAGGCCTTGAGCTCCACGTGATGTTCCCTCGACTCGAGGTCATCGATTCCGCGGGAGCGTTGCGATAGTCATAGTGATACTGTCCTCCTTCTTCTCCTTCTTCTTCTTCTTCTTCTTCTTCTTCTTCATCATCCTCGTTGTCCTCCTCTATGTCCGATTCCTCGTCTTCTTCCTCGTCGTCGTCGTCGTCCTCCCCTGTATCAGACTCCTCTTCTTCACCTTCGTCTTCCTCTTCGTCATCTTCTTCGTCTTCTTCATCTACCTCTTCTTCTTCGTGTTGCCGTTGTCCTTCCTCGCCGTCCCCGCAGTGTTTCTCTCGGCGGGCTCTCGGGGACGTTGGGAGTCGCTCGCGGTCCGGAATCGCCGCGGGGGTCCCGTGGAGCGGTGCCGCTTCGCATATACCGACTCGTAATCGTCACCCCCGTGGTACTGCGGAGCCGGTACGGGACCGAAAAGAAGAAGAAGAAGAACACACGACGGGAGAAGGGGATTCTACTTCTACTTCGTCTTCTTCGTCTTCTCCATCTTCTTCGTCTTCTTCGTCTACCACTTCGTCTTCTTCTTCTTCTTCTTCTTTGTGTTGCCGTTGTCCTTCCTTGCTGTACCCGCAGTCTTTGTCTCGGCGGGCTCTTGGGGACGTTGGGAGTCGCTCGCGGTCCGGTATCGCCGCGGGGTCCCATGGAGAGGTGCCACTTCGCATATACCGACTCGTAATCGTCACCCCCCGTGGTACTGCGTAGCCGGTACGGGACCGAAAAAGAAGAAGAAGAAGAAGAAGACACGATGGGAGAGGGGGATTCTACTTCTACTTCTATTTCTTCTTCGTCTTCTTCTTCCTCTTTCCTCCCGGTCCATGGACGCGTGAGCGACATGTCGTAGAGATGCTAGGGAGCGAGCGAGCGAGCGAGCGAGAGGGAAAGAAAAGAGAGTGAGGTCCTTGGGCTTCTTTTTTTTTTTTTTTTTCGTCCTCGAGGGAATTGGCAGTCACGGACCCGAAGCGAGGGACCCTTAGTAACGTAACTTCCTGTCGTCCGTCCTCGGGGGACGACGGGCAAGTTCACGACTGGACCTTGGTACTACGGCCCGGTTTCGTGAAGGACCCCCACCCATCCCCAAGACGTAATCTCTTGTCCGTTTTATGGGTCTGTAAGGAGTAGTAGGTAATTGTAGCATTTTCTGGCCTCGGATGGATTTTTCTCCCCAGACGTCATCGCTCGTTCATTTTATGTCTTGGCTGATTAGTTTATTTTTAAAGATGCAAATATACGGTATACAGGAATATTTGCAGTTATTTACTCAGACTATCCACACTTTGCAGAAATATATGGAAAAAAAATATACAGTCATACAGTATTTCAATGTGAAATCAGATTCGGTGACATAATGTGAACGAAGTAAAAAGCAGTGTGAGACTTATGTGCAATGTAATAATGGATGAAAAGTCATGAGTACAGCACTACGGCCCGGTTTCGTGATGGCCCCCCCCCCCCATCCCCAAGCCATAATCTCTTGTCTGTTTTATGGGTCTGTAAGGAGTAGTAGGTAATTGTAGCATTTTCTGGCCTCGGAGGGATTTTTCTCCCCAGACGTCATCGCTCGTTCATTTTATGTCTTGGCTGATTAGTTTATTTTTAAAGATGCAAATATACGGGTATTGACCATTTGCTGTGACGTCACACCTTTTTTTTACGCCGCCATATTGAACGGCGGAAGCGAGTGGACGGCGCATTCAGCAGCTGTTCAGCGTTGTACCAGATCGCGATATATTTACCTGATTTCAACCTACGTCTTTGTTTTATTTTATGTTGGCATTGAATTAGACTATGTTGTTTCCACTGCTGTGCCTTTGGGTGTACAAATCGCCAGAAAAAGGATCCAACTTGAAGTTTTACCGGCTCCCAGCTGAGGAAAGACAGGCGCAGGAGGTGGGTGGCAGCGCTAAAGAGGAAAGATTGCATAGCCGCCTTACTCGCGGCTATGCAATCAACATTTTATGTGATGCACGCAATGAAATAACCTGAAAATTATATATACCGGTAACAATTAAATTTATTACTTAAGTCATGATATATTTTACATGCAATAGCTAAGCTAGTTGTACAACAAAGAAATATTATATTCTATTTGGCCAATACATTTTATTATTTTTAGTAAACCTCAGGTGATGATACAACCACAATCTACATGCCACACACACTTAGTTCTTCAGATTTTTCTGGACTCCTTGAAATTGCTCTACAATCTGGACAGCACCACTTTTTCTTTGGAACATTTCTCAACCTGAGACACTGTACATGGAACTGACCAATTTGACAAAAGCCAGACTCACAGGTTACAATAGATGCATCACCACAGGTTTTTCTGCAGTAGCAAATGACACTAGTATTATCACCTTTTGGGTTTCTTTTGTCTTACAAGATATATGAAACAAATTTGGATTTTTTGTATACCATTTGGCGAGTAGTTCTGGTAAAATGACAGACCTGTGATATTACCAACAAGTTGAACTTTCTCATTAAAAAGTGGTAATCAAACTCAATTCTTTGAACATTACAACCTTTTTCAGTCCAGAGAACAAAGTCACAGTAAGAAAGTTCTGTGACACCCAGTTGAGCTTGGATTTGGTAGAAATATTTATGAGATGGTTTCAGCTTGATGTCGCCATCACTGTTGCTTGCACAAAACTGAGGGTCTTCCACCGCTTCCTCTAAAGCCTGATTCCTCTTACAGAAAGGACATTTCACCTCCTCCAGACCCTCCCCACAGCAGCTACAGGAGGACAAATCCATCCGGAGAGGCACCCATGAAGGGGAAAGCGCTGACTGAGGACTAGGTCCAGCATCACACACTAGTAGATCCTGGTGCTGAGAAGACCTGATTTCTCATACTGGTTACGGGCCACTTTCTCATGGTCGCATCCCCATCTGTAAACAAATCGGCAAAATTATTGACAGAGTACCAAAAAAAAATGTACCAGTATTCCTTAAAACCAATATAGAACTATTTTGTGAAAGAAATCTGGAATATTTTACATAGCACAATGAAATGGACAATTTTTTTTAGAATTATGTCTTCTTTACAATTTAAATGTAGTCAGTTTCCATGATCAACCAACTTAGGACTCAGTGATTCATACAGCACCAAAAGTAGTTTACAGTAAGTAGCTAAGCATAGCAGGATAAAAAGAGATGATTACCGGTAAAAAAAACAATTCAGGAATTGCATGCAGCCTTGGCGGAAGGTTTGCGCTCTCCGAGTGCTTTTCTAGTCTCTTACTTAGTTGCTTTACTGGTAAAACTAACTGGGTAGCATATCTTGTTCAGCAGGCTTCTCGAAGGAGCGTCAAGATGAGTCTGTGCAGCTTCTTTGAAGATGGATGCCGTTATTCTGCCAACTCGCTGCTGATGCCACAACACACACTTGTTCTGCGATCTGGTAGTTTTCTTCAACAAATTTTACCTGCAGAAGAAACAATGTCTGTTATAAACTAACCTAAATTTTCCTGCATAGATATTATGACGTCCCACATAATGATTATGTAGCATTTAATAGACTGTAAAGCACTTTAAAAAGTTGTTATTTTTAGAAATAAATTTTAAAACATTTGCAGAAAAATTACCTGCTCAGGAGTGACTTTCAGAAGTTGTTGTACCTGTTCACATCTATTCAACAGCTGCTCAAAGGTAAGCTGAAGACAATCAGGACTAAAAAGGGTATCCAGAGAAGCAGGACAATCATTGTGGGCCACCTGCAAATATAATTAGATGTTCTTTTCAACTGACATGTGTAGTTATACAGTGTGGAACACTGCATATTTAGTTCTGTTCATCAGTCTTCATTCATTTTCATATTATACATTAGACATGATGCCATTTTCATTCATCTAAAAAATCAAGGAAAAAAATTGTACCAAAGCTATTAACCTGTGGAATGTACTCCTGATTATAAGGGCTCAACCAGAGATAGTATAGCACACCATTTGCCTGTCATTCTAGAAGTTTGATGCAGCCTTTGATACAATGCTCGGTGATCATCATCTGATGGAGGGGCAATGGGCTTGCTTTCCCTTTTACGGGGAATATGTTTTTTTTTCTGCATTGACATCCGTTGTTTTGTTTTGGGTTTGAAAAATCGATATCACGCAATGCAGCAAAAGGAAGCTTCAAGTTTGCTGTTGGTGTATTCCAGGCGCAGGGAACATCAGTGCAAGTCTGGGCCTTGGGACAGGCGGACAGCACACTCAACAGCAAACAACACAGCTGCACATGTGAACAAGTCTCTCCTAACCCTGCCATACAAGTACAGTGTGAAGACAATATGAACGCCTCTTGATTCATGATCACCCAGGGTTTCAATGGGGGGTCCGACATCTTCTGGGAGTGATGTACCTGTAGTGGATAAATATTCTTATAATTAATATGTGGGTATGATGACTTTTTATCTGGATATAAGTCTTTCTTGTAGTAGACTGAACAATAAAATTTGTAATATATCTAATAGTGTTGGGAGTTGTTTATCGAGTATTCTATTGATAAGACAAGTATTTAAAAATCTTTTTACAGAATATATAGATCTATAAAAATATATAATATTTTTTTAATTCTAATTGAGATACTATAATATACAGCTAATAATAATACTAATAATAATTGAATATTTATAAAATTTTAATTAATTTATCACTTAATAGATTCTATATCACATGACAAATCTATACAGTAGGGGGAGAATAGAGTCTGAATTTTGGAAAAAATAAAGGAAAAATACCTGAGCCGTCACGACATAGTGGACCGTTGAAGTGATGACTGGGGATATCAGCAACATTTCTCACAAGCCCAGCAACAAATAACTATAAGCGTCCCAAACTTTTGTAGGCTTTCAGAGACTCTCCAGTGTACCTAGACGGTGTGTTGACCAGGTAGTTGTAGATGTCCATATAGCGTACGTCAGGTTTGGGGCAAAAATCTATGAAACTGGTGAATTTTTCAAGCGACCAAGTGTAAGGGTCCACGCCGATTAACACTGATATTTTCCATGTACCGGTCACGATGTTTTTTATCTAGTAGTTGCGCTACATCGGACAAAGGCGGCACATCTGACCTGAGCGGACGCCATGTTGAAACGCACTCACACAGCTCCCGACTTGCGTCCGATATGATGGAATCAAAACAAAAATCACGTGACGCGGGACGTCACCTGGCAATATGGTCAATACAGGACTATATGCAGTTATTTACTCAGACTATCCACACTTTGCAGAAATATATGGAAAAAAAAATATACAGTCATACAGTATTTCAATGTGAAATCAGATTCGGGTGACATAATGTGAACGAAGTAAAAAGCAGTGTGAGACTTATGTGCAATGTAATAATTGGATGAAAAGTCATGAGTACAGCAAACAGGTAGGACTAGGTGAATGTTAGGAGTTCATCACGGTGGATGATGGCTTGAGGAAAGAAACTGTTCCTACTGTGACGGGTGGTTTGAACTCAAATGAATGAATGAATCTTTATTTATTTATGAATGAATGAACCTTTATTTGTTTCGGATAGTAACAGGTTAAAAGGAACTGAATAATATAGCAAAAGGGGGAAATGAAAATCCAACAAGGTCAAATTAGACAATAACTCCTCTGATTATACAGTTCAATAAATGTTATCCGAAATGGGTGATGGCTGAAGCCGCAGCTTATATTGCCCACCCATATTCCATCCAAGATTCAAAGAAAAAAAACCCCAAAAAACCAAACAAGAGCGATTACAATTCAGAACAAAGCTAAGACAAAATGTGACAAAAAACCCCAACAACAACTAAAGTAACAGCACAACGCAGACTGGATATGACAATCCTTATGTGATTTACATGTATCTTGTATATATGTTTGGAGTATTTCTTCCTTTAGTTTTTGTTTAAATTGTCCAAGCGTTTTACATGATTTTAATTTGGGTCCAAAATCGTTCCATAATCTGACTCCTTGCACTGAAACACAGTGTTGCTTGGTGGTAGTTCTCACTGTAGGCTTTTGAAATATACATGTTCCTCTGAAATGATATCTGTCTCTCCCTATTTGGAAACAACTTTTGGATACTTGTGGGCAGTGATAGATTCTTCACTTTAAACATTATTATTAGTGAGGAATCACTTCATCACTTCCGCCCTCCAAAGAGAGCAGACGCTTTTTCTCCCAGCTCCCCCTTCTTATCTCTCTCCTTCCCTAACTGACTGACTGGATCCCAGCTTGCTATTGTCTGTCTGTGTGTCTTTACTGCTGATTATCAAACGAAATTATGGATTTAATAAGCTGGGCTTTGAACGCAATTGACACTGTTTTTTCAACAAGAAAAAGTGGCCCGGGGGAGCCAATTTGCCCCACAGGAACAGCTGCCGCGGGTTATTTAAAGGACACAAGTAATTGGAAACTCTTGTGCCTGTGTGATCTCTCTATCGAAGATGTTGAAGATTTATACCTCTTCGTAGCAATGGTCATCGGAATTCTACTGATTGGATCTGGGATTGTTCTGGTGTACCGCAAATTGAAGAAGATGGATGGAGCCTATCAAAAAGCGGACCCGGCGAGGCTTAACCATCAAATTGACCAACTGGGCAGGACTCTGACAGCGGCTTATGGAGAATTGTCTAGGAAAATGGATTACATCACGATCACGCTGAGAGCCGTCCATGATAATTTCAACGTCCAGCCATGAAGGATTTGCGCACTGAATCTGTAAGAGAATATAAAGTTTTTTCTCTGAAGTCAGTGCTATTCGACCTGTTTTGACGCCCTCAGCACACAGTCCTCCAGATTATCTTCAGTATACTTGTTTTCATAACATGGCGGGCAGCATTTGACTCTCAAGGACAGCCAGCGGTCTGGCTAACTATTCCATCTGCCGTGCCAAGGACACGCGCCTTTGCCCAGACGGTAGACATAACATCTGCTGCTGAATGAACTTTGTTGTCCTTAACTGATATCAACACCCTCACTCAACACCCTCACTCACACTGACTCACTATACTGACGTGAAGATTAACTCTTTCACTGCTCTCTTTGTGTCATAGTATGGATTCTATTGTCTGCTATTTGAGCATTGAGAGTTTTTTTTCTTGTAATCATAATATTGATCATATATATGAATTGTATTCTGACAAACAATGCTTTTTTCTCTCTCTATTGTGTTTATCCTCTTCATCCCCCCCCCCCCTTTCTTACCCCCCACTATGACTGGCGCTGTAATGGCTGCCCCGGCTTGGATGTGCGCTGATATAGAGCACGCCCAAATGCCAAGTCAAATTTCAATTCTCCTGTATGTATGTATTACGGTATGGTGGTATTGACAATAAACTTAAATGACTGATTATTGCAGTTTTAAAGTCAACCAGATCTTTCAACTGAGAGCTTTAGTTTAAGAAAAAGTGGGTTTGTTGGTTCCCTGTAAGCTGCTTTGTTTATTATTCTAATAGCTCTCTTTTTGAAGCGTAAAGAGTGTATGTATGTTTGTTTTAATGGATTTCCCCATACTTCATTACAATATGTCATGTATGGGAGTATTAATGAATGATACAAGGTATATAGTGTGGGTCGATTCAGCAAATATTTCACTCTGTGTAATATTGCAATTGATTTGGATACTTTACTTTAAATATAATTAATGTGACTTCCAACACAGTTTATTATCAATTATTACTCCAAGAAATTTAGTTTCGGATACCCTTTCAATCTCTACACCATTTACACTGAGTTTAGGTATATAAATAAATAAATAAAAGGTAATTAAAGGTAAATAAAAAGAATAAATATCCCAAACATTCTTAGAGTCACTTTCTGGTGAAAATTTCATCCAAATTCATCATCAACTCAGATGTGTGTGCGTGTGTGGACAGCCCCTGACCACCACTCTGTGTGTGTGTGTGTGTGTGTGTGTGTGTGTGTGTGTGTGTGTGTGTGTGTGTGACCCCTAGGTAGATCCGATTGCATTTGCGTATGTGTGTGTGTGTGCGTGCGTGTGTGTGTGTGTGTGTGTCTGTGTGTGTGGTCACAGACAAGCACAATGCACTCACTCTGCATTCCACTGAGTTATATTTTAACAGAATACAGACCTCAGATTTCTATCCCCAAAAAAAGAAACTATATACACTTTTTTTTAACATTCATTAATGCTCCCATACATCACATATTGCACAGAAGTATGTACGATGCTTGGACAATTTAAACAAAATAAAGAAATAGATACCCCAAACATTCTGACATGTGTGATCCCTATAAATTTATTGGGTTTGATTCCAGGCCTACAGTCCCTTCTGGTGAAAATTTCATCCAAATTCATCTTCAACTCAAACCACTGTCATTTCTTTGGTTTCCTATAGGAAGGCTATTTTTTCTCATAGGATTTCTGGATTATTTTTTTTTTTTAACCAACAGGACAGAGAGTAATGTTCCTGTTTGTGCACGTGTGTGTGCATGTGTGTGCCATGGTTGTGGATTAATGGTTTGAAACAGAAGGTTGGAAAAATCAATCATTGGGAGTTAATGTTTCGGAGAAGAAGGCTGGAAAAATAAATCGTCGGGGATCAATGGTTTGGAACAGGTGGTCGGACGGGGAAGTGGGGATTAATGGTTTGGAACAGGTGGTCGGACAGGGAAGTGGGAATTAATGGTTCAGAACAGGTGGCCGGACGGGGAAGTGGGAGTTAATGTTTCAGAACAGTTGGTCGGACGGGGAAGTGGGAATTAATGTTCCGGAGAAGAAGGCTGGAAAAAGCAATCGTCGGGAATTAATGTTTTGGAACAGGTGGTCGGTCGGGGGAAGTGATAGTTGTGGAATTTGCATGCAGGCTGACACCCTGGTCACATACTGTTTGCCCACTCCCCCACTCCCCTCAGGTAGAGGACTTCGGTCCATTCAGACTAAAACCTCCCGTCACATGAACAGCTTCTTCCCCTCTGCCATCAGACTGCTGAACACTAAGTGACTTATTGACTCTCGTGCACTATGTACAGCAGCTCAATCAGACTCTTGTCAATCATCACTGTTTTTCTGTTTGCATTACCGACTGCGCTATGTGATACTCCACAATATCTGCTGCTCGCTAATATATTTAAAAATTGCTTAAACTCGTATCACTCATTCTTATTCTACATTTTATTGCATGTATAGTTTTTTTATTTCTATCTTTTATTTTTATCATGTTTAATGTTGCAGCATTGCACCGAGACAAATTCCTAGTTTGTGTACTACGTGAACAATGGCAATAAATCTGATTCTGATTCTGATTTGTATATGTATTTTTATATATAAACTGTGGTTTGATTCAAACAAATTAATGCTCACAGGACACAGAGAGTAATGGTCTTGTGTGCGCGTGTGTGTGGACAGCCCTCACCAACGAGACCACTAGGTGGATCGGATTGTATTTGATGGTAGTAGTCGTGACCATCCCAGGACGCTAGGGGGCGCTATGACAGGAGGGGTCTTTTTTTTTGGGGGGGGGGGAGATGCCGATATAGGGGGTTGAGTTTCCGGCTTTTGGTGGCGACGGGGGTCTTCTTGACCCCCACCCCCACCCCAGGACGCTAGGGGGCGCTATGATATGATGGAGGGGCTGGGGGCTGGGGTTTCCGGTTTTTTGGTGGTGACGGGGGGTCTTCTTGACCCCCCCCCCCCCACCCCACCCCAGGACGCTAGGGGGCGCTATGATATGATGGGGGGGGGATACCGATATAGTGGGTTGAGTTTCCGGTCTAACCACCACCGCCAAACACACACCCAGACCGCTAGGGGGCGCTGGGACAAGATGCGAGGAGGTGGGGTCCGGGTGACCCCCGGGGGTCACACAAGGGTTAAGGTCATGCCACAGCATTTTAAACTGATTCAGATCAGGACTTTGACTAGGCCAGTCCAAAGTCTTCATTTTGTTTTTCTTAAGTCATTCAGAGGTGGACTTGCTGATGTGTTTTGGATCATTGCTCTGCTGTAGAACCCAAGTGCAATTCAGCTTGAGGTCACTATCAGCTGGCCAGACATTCTCCTTTAGGATTTTATGGTTGACAGCAGAATCCATGGTTCCACTTACCGCAGCAAGTCTTCCAGGTCCTGTAAGCAGCAAAACAGTCCCAGGCCATCACTGACATGTTTGCTGGACCCAGGGCACAGAAGACAGACTCGAGGAGATATAATTAACCTTTTATTGCCCAGTGGAAGGTGTATGCGTGTGTGAAAGTGTAGTGTGTGGTGTAGTGCTGGACTCGTACTGGAGCTGAGCAGGTTTAAGCTTCGCCTGGCAACCCTATGAACACAGAGCAGAAGTATTAGCGCTGCACCAGTGTGAGAGATGTAACAAGGAACTGCTGCTTACTTTTCAGGTGGGGATGCAGAGCTTCTGCTTGCCTGACTGGCGGCTGCCAGGGAACGAGCGTCCTGCTCGGTGTCGTGAAGTGGGGAGGTGGCTCTGACGCTGGGGAGATGCTGAGCTGCCGTCGGGGAAAGAGGATCCACCGTCTGGGGGGGTCCACCTGTGCCCAGGGGAGACAATCAATCAATCAATTAAGTTTATTATCAATACCACCATACATAATACATACATACAGGAGAATTGAAATTTGACTTGGCATTTGGGGTTGCTCTATGTCAGCGCACATCCAAGGCCGGGGCAGCCATTACTGCGCCAGTCATAGTGGGGGTAAGAAAGGGGGGGGGAATGACACAGTAGGCGAGAGAAAAAAACATGTGTAATTCAGATAGCGCTCAGTAGCGGGATTATGATTACAAGAAAAAAAAACCTCATGCACTTTAGCAGACAACAAGAGATCACACACAAGAGTTTGAGAGAGGCAGTGTATTTGTATGAGGTCAATATTTGTATCAGTCATGTAAATGTTGTATGCATTGTGTAGTGTAAGTGTGACAGTTGTTAGTGAGCAGCAGAGGGCGCTTCCTGGCATTGGATAGATGTTATAAACAAGTCCAGCAGTCTATCTCTCTTGCTTGCAGAAGGCACATGGGCACTGTCCTTGAGGGTCCAATCCGCTGATACTGACAAACAACATGATTGTGGATTGTTTGGGTTAGCAGCCGCCTCTACTCCTTAACAATCGAGGAGGAATGTAAACAGGGCACCAAAACGAGGTCAAATCTAGCTGCTCAGAGCCCACTGAGAATAAAATTTCCTCTTCATGCGCTTCTGGTGCTTCATAATTTCATATACAGGCTTAAACAGACAATCCGTGGAGGGCACAAGGGCTCCACATGTATTCCACCAATGCTGAATCACTGTCATTCAGTTCACCATTTGCCACTATCGTGCCCACCCCAACTGGTCGAATATGATGAAGGAGCTTTGCTGGGTTAGCTTTGATCAGCTCTCTCACCTTCCTCAATTTGTGATACATCAGGAAACTCCAAGAGCCAGAATAGAAGTCCTGAGATCATAACCAATAATGTTCCTGCAAAATCTCCACAGACGCAGGAATTCCAATGTCCATGAGTCTCCGGGTTCCCCCCCTGACCCCGATCTTCTTTTAAAGTGGTGACAATCACAGTTAAGCTGCTTTCCAGATCCATAATTTCCATTTAGATTAAGGTTCAGCAGAAGAGCGACTAAACACTGACAAAAATGCAACATTGCAAGCTGGGATCAGAAAGGAGAGAGGAGAGAAGGAAAAGGTGTCTGCTCTCTCTCAGTTGCCGGAAGAGAGCAAGCTTGAAGGTGAGGAGCACTTACGTGCGTTGCCATGTTGCTCTTCCGTGGCTGTAGGTACAGGACAAGACTGAGGACGGGCGATGTGCCTTCCTGAGTGTGGCAGACGTCTCAGTGCTGAATCGCAGGCAAGGTTGGCTTTTAAAGGCCGCTGATGATCAGCAACAGGTGTGCGCACAGCTGAAACAGGTGCAGGCCCTACGGGTGCCATAACAGTACCCCCCCTCTAGAGGTGCCTCCTGGCACCTGTCCAATCTTACCTGGTTGCGTCTGGTGAAAGTCGCGGATGAGTTGTTTATCCAAGATCAGCGACGGATGCGCCCAGGATCTATCTTCAGAGCTGAAAACCCTTGCAATCCACCAAGTACTGTAGACCCCAGCCCCGCCGACGGACATCCAAGTTGGCAGTGACTCCCCTCTACCCGGGTGGCCATCGATCATCCTCGGGGGGGGGGGGGGGCCGCCCAGAGAGGACTGGAGATGAAGGGCTTGACCTGGGAAACATGAAAGGTGGGACAGATGCGGAAGGAGGGGGTGAGTGCTAGGCGAACAGCAGCAAGGTTGATAATGTGGTCAATGGTATACGGCCCGATAAAGCACTTGGACAGTTTGCGCTTCTCAGCCTTCAGATTAATATTACAGGTAGAGAGCCATACCTGTTGACCCACCTCGTACCTGGGGGCCGATCTCCTATGATGATTGGCAGTCTTCATATTACGCTCTGTGGTCCGGAGGAGGGCCCTGCAGGTGATGGTCCAGAGCCGGCGGCAGCGCCTGACATGACCGAGGACAGAAGGCACCACCATCTCCCTCTCCTCTTCCGTGAATGGGGGGGGGGGGTCATACCCCAAAGACGCCCTGAAGGGGGATATCCCGATCACCAATGAGACTGTGCAATTGTGGGCATACTCAATCCAGGGCAGGTGGTTACTCCATGAGGAAGGACTGGATGAAATGATGTACCGCAGGGTGGCTTCCAGCTCCTCGTTTGTCCACTCGCACTGCCCATTACTTTGCGGGTGGCAACCAGAAGATAGACTCACCATCATCCCTAACGCCTGGCAGAACGCCCTCCACACCTGAGAGACAAACTGCGGTCCCCGATCCGAGACAATGTCTGCGGGGATTCCATGGAGGCGAATGACGTGCTGGACCAGCAAGTCCGCTATCTCACGCGCCGTCGGCAACCCCCGAAGAGGGACAAAATGGACTGCCTTGGAGAAACGATCAACCACGGTTAGGATCGTAGTGCACTGGTTATATGGTGGGAGGTCTGTCACAAAGTCCAGTGCGATGTGTGACCAGGGATGACCCGGAACCGGGAGGGGGTGGAGCAGTCCAGCCGGAGGAGAGGAGGAAGACTTCCCGGTGGCGCACTGAGCGCAGGCCCGGACGTAATCACAGACGTCCTTCTGCAGACCCAGCCACCAAAACGCCCTTTGGAGGAGCTTGACTGAGTGTGAAATCCCTGGGTGGAATGCCAACTTTGAGACATGAGCCCAGTGGATGACCTCACCCCGGACCAACGTGGGGACGAACAACCGACCCAGGGGGCCATCTCCTGGATCAGCCTCAGCCTCCTGCGCCTTCACCACTTTCTCCCGAATGTCCCATCAGAGGGCTCCCATGACACAGGACGGGGGGAGGATTGTCTGCTCCTGATCCTCAGAGATCTCCACGAGAACTGCCTGGAGAGGGCGTCCGGTTTGGTGTTCTTCTCTCCGCGGGCAGTAGGTGATTGTAAAATTGAACCAACCGAAGAAGAGAGACCAGCGGGCCTGATGCAAATTCAACCGTTTCGCTGTTCTCAAGTACTCCAGATTCTTGTGGTCAGTCCAAACCACAAATGGCTGGGCAGCACCCTTCAGCCAATGGCACCACTCCTCCAGCGCAAGCTTCACTGCCAACAGCTCCCTGTCACCGATGCTATAATTCCTCTCAGTTGGGAACAGGCGGCGTGAAAAGAAAGCGCGGGGCGGATCACCCCATCCGTTGGGAAGCGCTGGGAGAGAACTGCCCCCACCCCAGAGTCCGATGTGTCCACCTCGACCAGACATTGGAGAGCCGGATCCACCTGTGCCAGGACCCGGGATGACGAGAATTCCCTCTTGAGGGTGTCGAATGCCATCGCGGCCTCCTCCGTCCAGCGGAAAGGGATCTTTGGGGATGTGAGATCAGTCAGCGGGCAGGCCACCAGGCTGTACTTAGGCATGAAGTGGCGGTAGAAATTGGCAAATGCTAAGAATTGCTGCATGTGCTTCCTGGATGAGGGGGTGGGCCACTCCACCACCGCCTTGACCTTGGCCGGGTCGGGGAGAATCTGGTTGTGAGTGACTATGAACCCGAGGAAAGACGTCGTCTGGGTGTGGAACTCACATTTTTCAGCCTTCACGAACAGTTGATTCTCCAGAAGCCGCTGGAGGACCTGCCTCACGTGCACCCGGTGCTCCTCAAGTGAACAGGAGAAGATGAGGATGTCATCTAAATACACAAAGACAAAGGCCCTCCAGGAAGTCCTGGAGAACATTATTGATCAGATGCTGGGAAGATGGGCTGGAGCGTTGGTCAGCCCAAACGGCATTACCAGGTTTTTCAAAGTGGCGGCTTGGTGTCTGGACAGCCATCTTCACTCATCTCCCTCCCTGATCCGCACGAGATGGTATGCATGCGAAGGTCCAGTTTGGTAAACCACGAGGCCCCCTGGAGGGAGTCAAAGGCTGCGTCCATAAGGGGTAGAGTATACTTGTCTTTAATAGTAATGTCATTAAGCCCCCTGAAGTTGATGCAGGGTCACAGGGAGCCATCCTTCTTTCCACGAAGAAGAATCCTGCCCCACTGCCGAAGATGATGGACCGATGATCCCCGAGCTGAGCGACTCCTTGATGTAAGTGTCCATTGCTTCCCGCTCCGGGGCTGACAGGCTATACAACGGCTCGCGGGAGTGGAGCACCAGCCGGAGATTAATTGCACAGTCGTAGGGGCGGTGGGGGATGGGGGGGAAGAGGCAGCGCCCGTGACTTACTAAAAACCCTCCTAGGTCATGATACTCCACTGGTACCTTGGACAGATCCAGGGGCGGGGATGTGGGCGGGACCATAGACACAGATGGAGCGCAGGCTGCGGACTGCAGACACGCAACTGAGACAGAACGTACTCACGAAGCAATGCTCCCTGTCTGCCAATCAAAAGACGGGTTGGGCAGCCGTAACCATGGGTAATCCAGGATGATCGGGGAAGTGGACGAAGGCAGCACCAGGAAACGCAGGTCCTCCCGATGATTCCCAGAAACAATCACTGACACCGACACAGTCTGTTGGGAGATGGCCAGTCAGAGGGGCTTTGGATAAGGCAATGAGCTTGAGCGGGGGCTGGAGATCTTGGCGCTTGAGCCCCAGCTGGGTTGCCAGGTCTCTTGATATGAAGCTCTGCTCAGCTCCCGAGTCAACCAGTGTGTGTGTGGAATGTTCAGTGTGCTTGTAAATAAGGCGAATAGGCACGATACAACAAGTAAGGGGTTTTGACTGAGAAGATTCCGCGAGTCCCCCTACTGTGACCCACGGACCTCCTCTTTTAACCGACTCGTGAAATCAGCCAATTCATGTGAACTGCTACCGCAGTAATAGCATTAATCCCAGCTCCTTGCGGCGCTGTTTTCTCAGCAGAGGGATCTTTGAGCGCCCTCATTACCATATCCTCTTGCACCCGGAAGTTGCTCCGGGGGAGGCAGGGCCAGCTGCGAGGACTGAGGGATGCGAAAGGACTGCGCGATCCCGAGCGGCTGGAAGCCTCCACTCGGCGGCTCGTTCCTCAGCTCTGTTGTCTAGCTGATGGTGAGTGAAGTAAGTTCATGTAACCTCTCAGGCTTATCCCGTGTGGCTAACTCTCCTCAGAGTAGGGATTAAGCTAAGGAGGAATATGCTACATAAGGCAGTATCTTCCCACCCGACCTCAGCGGCTATAACCCGAAAGTCAACTACGTAATCTGCAGCGGACCTTCCGCCCTGGCGAAGATTAAGCAGCCGGGTAGTTAGGATTGTGTCCCGGTCAGTGTGGTCAAAAACCTCCATGAAATCAGCTAGGAACTGTTGGTAACATAGCGTGCATAGCTGGGCTTCGCCCATATACAGTATTAAGCCCAAGCTAACGCCCTACCCTCTAGCAAGTTACGATATAGACCAATTATTACTGTGGTCTTTGGAAAGGTCCCCCGGGACCCGCTGAAAAACCATCTCGTACTGAAGGATAAAATCCCCGGGGGCCTCCCCGAGCTTTCCACTAAAGCAAGTGGACATAGGCACCGGGGTGAGATGGGGCGACAGGACTGGGCCCGTTTGGCTAAGTGAGGAGCTAGTGGGGCCGGGAGGAGCCCTGGAAGCCGGTGGAAAGGCCGGCTGCCCTTCCAGGCAATCCAATGGCTGTTAATTGAGATAACTTGGCTAGGATTAACGTTTTGCTGGTAAATAACTTGCTCCACTTGAGTGTCTAGGGTGTTAAGACGGCGTGCTAGCACACTGTCCGCTGGTCCATTTTGACGGGAGGCACATACTGACATGTTTGCTGGACCCAGGGGACAGAAGACAGACTCGAGGAGATATAATTAACCTTTCATTGCCAGTGGAAGGTGTATGCGTGTGTGAATGTGTAGTGTGTGGTGTAGTGCTGGACTCATGCTGGAGCTGAGCAGGCCTTAGCTTTGCCTGGCAACCACAGAGCAGAAGTATTAGCGCTGCACCAGTGTGAGAGATGTAACAAGGAACTGCTGCTTACTTTGCAGGTGGGGATGCAGAGCTTCTGCTTGCCTGACTGGTGGCTGCCAGGGAACGAGCGTCCTGCTCGGTGTCGTGAAGCGGGGAGGTGGCTCTGACGCCGGGGAGATGCTGAGCTGCTGCCGGGGAGAGAGGGTCCGCCACCTGGGGGGTCCACCTGTGCACAGGGGAGACAAGCTTGCAAGGTAAAGGTGAGGAGCGCTTACGTGCATTGCTGTGTTGCTCTTCTGTGGCTGTAGGTACAGGACGAGACTGAGGACGGGTGATGTGCCTTCCTGAGTGTGGCAGACGTCTCCGTGCTGAATCGCAGGCAAGGTTGGCTTTTAAAGGCCGCTGATGATCAGCAACAGGTGTGCGCACAGCTGAAACAGGTGCAGGCCCTACGGGCGCCAAAACAATCACACTACCACCAGCATATTTTACTCATGGTATGACGGTTCCTTTTCCGAAATGCTGTTGTAACCCTTGCCTTATGTTAATTAGGTAAGGGAAATGATTAAGTGTAGACCAGTTGCTAGGTTCGTAAGGGTTACAATAGGGAATTAGAGTGAGTGTGGAATGAAATAGCTGGAGCCAAGAAATGAGCAATTCATATCTGTTATTAATAAAGAAAAAAGGAGCAAAATATACAAACAATGTACAAATATACAAATATAACAACGGCCGGCATGAAATAAACCCCCAAAAATGTCCTACTGAGCTCAGTGTTTGGTTGTCCTTTCGGTTTAGTTGTTTGACCAGTCTAGATATCTTGTATCTCAGACTCAGGTTTCTTTTCCTCTTTTAAAGCGGCAGCTTAGTTGTTACCACTTCAATGTTGTGCACTGGAGAGAGGAAGGATGTCCTTCAATCGAGATCTTGGTTCAGATCTCGGTTCAGTCTCGGTTCATTCTCGGGTCAGGCTCGCCATCTCCATTCGGAGAGAATCCAGGATCCAGAAGGTTCTTGATCGGCAACCAAAAAAACCTAGCCTGCACAACAATAATGGTATTATTTGTTTACAGCTAGAGTAATTGTTTTCCAATCCCTTCTTATATAACACCATAGCTTAGTGTTTAAATTCTTCTCTCATATTACTATTATTACAATCCAGCAATATAGTAATATCTTATATTTCACATCTTACATCTTACATGCATGTGTTCTTTTCTCACAATCTCTCTGGTAGCACATGAAATACCCTTTTTCATGTAACCAATTAAATGAATTCCTCTGTTTATCTCCACATCATTTAACCATGAAATTATGATTAATCCTCTCTAACCTTGTCTTTGTAAATCATGAAATGAAATACAATTAATTTATCACATAACCAGGGAATATACTGTCCCATCACTTCCAATATTCCCTTTTAAAATCAGTAAAACCCGGTCTGAGCTACTGGGTTTAGCATAACCTATGCTTTTACATAGGAGACCAACACCATGTGCTTTTAGCATCAAACTACACATTACATTCGACAGAAATAGTGCATAAGAAGTAAAAGTACTTCAGCATACTGTTGGGAACTGAAATCACATTTAGGAAAACCATACAGACACAAAAATAGCCTTTTCTATTGCTTTTACACAGAAAAAAATCCACTCGCGATTAGCATTAGCATAATGCTAACATTAGCATGTATTTCACTCACCAAGATGAGGTATCGATGTGAACACAGCAAAAGGACACAGCCACAATGCTTCTCAAGCTCGTGCTCCCGTCAACTTAGGATAATAAAGGTTGCAAATTAGCATTTGGAGAGTGTTTAGATCCATTTATAGCATCTTTCTGAATTAAACTCACCAAGAAGAGGTATCAGTGTGAACCAGACCGCCCACAGCCTCTCTCGTCTGCTTTCAGATCGTGAAAGACCGACAACCAGCAGAGCGCCTCGGCACTCTGCTCGGAAGGCGGGGCTAATATCGCTCTTAACGAATGAAAAGACCCAGATCACCCAACGTGAGCATGAAACGGGAATTTAAAAGTTGGATAACAAGGGATCACACTTCCTCTTCCCCAAAATATTCGGTTTTCAAATAAAATCACACAATTGTATTAATACAATTGACATCTGAGAAAAAAAGGGGTAATTTTATCAGCTGGGTTACACTGTGTTACTTGTACACAAATGTAATGGGACACACACCTTCTAAAAGTTCTCTAACTTTTGTCTCGTGAGTCCACACAGCATTTTCCCAATAGTCTTGGGGATCATCAAGATGTTTTCTGGCAAAAAACTGAGACGGGCCTTTATGTTCCTTTTGCTCAGCAGTGGTTTTCATCTTGGAACTCTGCCACGCAGGCCATTTTTGCCCAGTCCTCTTTCCAATACGGTCGAGACATGAACGCTGACTTTAACTGAATCAGACTCAGAACAGAATCAGGTTTATTGCCCTTGTTCATGTAGTACACAACTAGGAATTTGTCTCGGTACAATGCCTGCAACATTAAACATGATAAGATAAGAGAAATAAACTGAACATGTAATAAAGTGTAGGAATAAGATTAAGTGATACTGGTCAACAGTTAAAATATATATTAGCCAGCAGCAGATACTGTGGAGAACTATATAGTGCCAGTCGGTAATGCAGGAAGAAAACAGTGATGATTGACATGAGTCTGGTTGAGCTGCTGTACATGGTGCACGAGAGTCACTTAGTGTTCAGCAGTCTAATGGCAGAGGGGAAGAAGCTGTTCATGTGACGGGAGGTTTTAGTCTGGATGGACCGAAGTCTTCTACCTGAGGGGAGGGGGGCAAACAGTACGTGACCAGGGTGAGAGGGATCGGCTATGATCGGCCAGCACGCCTCCGGGTCCTGGAGATGTACAGATCCTGGAGAGATGGGAGCTTGCAGCCGATCACCTTCTCAGCAGTGCGCACGACGCGCTGCAGCCTTAGTCTGTCCCCTGGCAGTGGCTCCTGAGTACCACACGGTTATGGAGGTGGTGAGGATGGACTCGATGATGGCTGTGTAGAACTGCACCTACAATCTTGGTGGGTAGCTTGAGCTTCCTCAGCTGCCGCAGGAAGAACATCCTCTGCTGGGTTTTTTGATGAGTGAGCTGATGGTCAGCTCCCATTTGAGGTCCCTGGTGATGGTAGTGCCTAGGAAGCGGAAGGAATCAGCAGTGGTGATGGGAGAGCCTGAGAGGGTGAGGGGGGGCAGAGGGAGTAGTGGACTTTCCTGAAGTCTACAATCATTCTCCACTGTCTTCAGAGCGTTCAGCTGCAGGTTGTTATTGCTGCACCAGGACGCCAGCTGGGCCACCTCTCTCCTGTAGGCGGACTCGTCGCCGTTGGAGATGAGCCCGATGAGGGTGGTGTCGTCTGCAAACTTGATCAACTTGACAGACTGGTGGCTGGAGGTGCAGGAGTTGGTGTAAAGGGAGAAGAGTAGGGGGGAAAGTACACAGCCCTGGGGTGATCCGGTGCTGATGCTAGTATAGTCTGAGACAGTCTTTCCCAGCCGCACATGCTGCCTCCGGTCCGTCAGGAAGTCGATGATCCACCTGCAGAGGGAGTCAGGCACGTTGAGCAGGGACAGCTTGTCCCGGAGCAGAGCGGGGCGGATGGTGTTGAATGCGGAGCTGAAGTCCACAAACAGGATCCTGGCGTAGGTTCCCGGGGAGTCCAGGTGCTGCAGGATGGAGTGGAGGGCCAGGTTGACTGCATCGTCTACAGACCTGTTGGCTCGGTAGGCAAACTGCAGCGGGTCCAGGAGAGGCGTGGTGATGGACTTGAGGTGGGACAGGACCAGGCGCTCAAAGGACTTCATGACTACAGAGGTGAGCGCTACAGGTCTGTAGTCATTAAGTCCAGTGATCCGTGGCTTCTTGGGGACAGGGATGATGGTGGAGGATTTGAGGCAGGATGGCACGTGGCATAACTTCAGGGAGGTGTGTTAAAAAATGTCTGTGAAATACAGGAGCCCAGCTCGTGTTTCGCACAGAGTCTCAGGGTGGAGGGAGACACGCCGTCTGGGCTGGGGGCCTTGCGCGGGTTCAGTCTGGAGAACTGTTTGAGCACATCCTGCTCACTGATGATAAGGGGAGGGGGGGGGAGGAGGGGGGGGGGGGGGTGCCTTAAATGAAGTAGGGAATGTGGAGGCTGTGGAGCTGGAGGGAGGGGGGGAGTTGGACACAGATGACGAGGTGTCAAAACGGGCATAGTGTTGGGACAGTCTCTGACAAAGGGCTTTGTCATCCTGACCTTTAGGAGCCTGAGGCCGATAGTTGGTGATCTGCCTCAGTCCTCTCCACACGGAAGCCGAATCATTAGCAGTGAACTGCTGCTGGAGTCTCTCTGAGTATAGAGATTTGGCCCTCTTCAGCTCTCTGTTAAACCGGTATTTAACCTCCCTGTAGCAGTCCCTGTCTCCACTTTTCAGCGCTGCTTCCTTCTCCTTCCTGCCTCACAACTGAGGCAAGTGAGACCTGCAGTTCTTTGGATGTTGCTGTGGGATCTTTTGTGACCTTTTGGATGAGTTGTTTCTGCCCTCTTGGGGTAATTTTGGTCAACTGGCCGCTCCTGGGAAGGTTCACCAACGTTACATGTTTTCGCCATTTGTGGATAATGGCCCTCACTGTGGTTGACTGGAGTCCCAAAGCTTTAGAAATGGTTTTACAACCTTTTCCAGACGGATAGATCTCAATTACTTTGTTTCTCATTTGTTTCTGAATTTCTTTGGATCGCAGCATGATGTTGAGCTTTTGAGGATCTTTTGGTCTACTTCACTTTGTCAGGCAGGTCCTATTTAAGTGATTTCTTAATTGAGAACAGGTGTGGCAGTAATCAGGCCTGGGTGTGGCTAGAGAAATTGAACTCCGATTTCCAAAGATGTGATAAACCACAGTTAATTTATGTTTTAACATGGGGAGCAATCACTTTTTCACACAGGGCCATGTAGGTTTGATATTTTTTTTTATCCTTAATAATAAACAACTTCATTTAAAAACTGTGTTTTGTGTTTATTTGTGTTATGTTTGTCAAATATTTAAATTTGTTTGATGATTTTAAACATTTAAGTGTGACAAACATACAAAAAATGAGAAATCGAGTAATTTGGGTGAAAAGATGGTGGCTTAGGAGACTTTTGTGGAGCTCCGTAAACGCCTAAATATATTCCACATTCTCACTTAAGATACGGCTTCTTTCTTGTAAGCTAGTTTAATATTATGACACTAGAGCAATACTGGACAAGACAACATAAAACAATGCCGTTGTTGAAAAGTAAGAACAGCAGTAAACCACAACAACAAAACGCTGAGGGCACAGCCACGCCATTAGTCCAACATGGATGTGAACAAGATCAAGATGAAGATGAGATGGAACTGGGGCCTGGACTCGCGAAAGTATTTGAGCTTATGACCAGTAAGATAATGAAGGCCATCGACGATAAATTGGAGCCGTTAGCCATGGCTGTTCTCTCTCTCTCTCCCGGCTGGATGAGCTAGAGGCTACAATGCTACAGATGGAAACGGCTAACGAGCAATTGGCTAACATGGTCCTAGCTTTGGAAAAGAAAAGAAAAACCCTCTCTGAACATATAGACGACCTGGAGAACAGAGGGTGGCGAAAGAATATATGTATAATCAATTTGTCGGAGAGCATGGAAGGGGGAATGCTTTGGACTTCTTTGGGCACTGGCTTCCAGATTTTCTCAATATGGATACGAAGAATAGCCAGGTTAAGCTAGAGAGGGCTCACCGCTCTCTTGCACCCGTACCCGGATCTAATCAGCGATCTCGCCCAGTCATCATCAGGTTCCACTCGTTTCCTGACAAGCAGAGAGTGATGGTGGCAGCGCAACGTAAAGCAGGCAACAGCACCATTATCTTGGACACGAGGAAAATATCCTTCTACCACGACCTTTCTGCCGAGGTTCTTTGTAGACGAAAGGAGTTTAACGAAGCCAAGCAGCGCCTAAGAGGAATTGGAGCAGAATATTCTATGCTGTTCCCTGCAAGCCTGCAGGTATTCTTTAACGGCACTAAGAAACTTTTCTCTCCCCGGCTGAAGTTATGACTTTTGTATCCAGTGTGACAAACCAGGGTAAATGAGAATGTGGACCTTAAGGTTGGACAGTGTATTTATTATTATTTATCTCTGTGCCTTGTTATCACTCTCTATGTGTGATGTGTGGTCTAAATAATAGGCACAACTCTGTGTTTAATACACATATAGTATGTCAGTCCGTTAATCCAACTATTTAAGGTGAAAATCCCGTATCGAATATGACTTAAACTTAAATATAAGTGTATTGTTTGTTCTTAATATTAAGGGCCGTTCCAGTAGCTCACTGCCATCTGGATTATCACTTGTCCCCCTCTTTTTTTCTCCTTCCCCTTTGTTTTTTTATTTATTTATTTATTTTTTTTGGGGGGGGGGCACTCGTGTAAAGGAGGGTATTATCTCTAGGCTTTGCCTCCTTCCCCCTTTTTTTCTCTTCCCATTCTCCCTTTTGTCCATTTTTTTGGGGGGGGGCTGCCCCCCCCCCCACTTTTTGCTTTTTTGCTTTTCTTGTGAAGTGTTTTGGCCTTTAGTAAGTGCCTCGAAGAAGAGCAATTCCCATGCGATCTGGGGAAGGATCCTACTTATTATTTATTGGTTTTGTATATTTTTTGTTTTGGGTTTGCATTTGCAGGGCAGTGCGGTGGCGGAGTGGTTAGCACTGCGGCAGCACAACAACTCACCCTCGGCCGGGGGATCCTGGGTTTGATCCCAGCCCCCGACCAACAGTGATCTGTGTGAAGTTTGTATGTTCTCCCCGTGTCTGCATGGGTTTACTCCGGGATTTCTCCGGTTTCGTCCCACATGCCACAAACATGCAAGTCAGGTTAATTGGCATCAATCTGGGGATTCTAAATTGTCCTCAGATATGACTATGAGAGTGAATGGTTGTCTGTCTCTCTGTGTTGGCCCTGCAATGGACTGGCGATCTGTCCAGGGTGTACCCTGCCTCTCGCCCAAAGATGCTGGGATGGGCTCCAGCCCCTCTGTGACCCGAAAAGGATTACACGGAAGAAGATGGATGGTTTGTGTTTTGGTGTGTGTTTTGTGCTCAGCATTGATCTACCATATTAATATTTATATTATCTGTACATTACATCATGCCAGATGCATAAAAGTGTCACATGTACAAAAATGGGGTGTTGGAGACATATTTATTAGTCTTTACATGGTTCATATAATGTCTTCTCCCAATAGGGTTAAACTTTGTTCGTGGAATGTTAGGGGCTTGAAGGGGAATGTGAAGCAAAGAAAGGTTTATGCTTTACTGAAAAGGAAGAGAGTAGAGGTGGCTTTATTACAGTAATCACACCTGGACAATAATGGACATCATAAACTCAAATATGGTTGGGTTGGCCAGGTTTATTCCTTCTCTTTTACCACCAGCATTCGGGGTGTTGTTATATTAATACATAAGAATCTCTTGTTTCAGCTGATGAAATGTGCTAAAGACACACATGGAAGATATGTTATTATTAAAGGGGTTTTATATGGTGAAGAGATTGGTATTATGAATCTTTATTGCCCACCAAATTATTCACCTAGCCTCTTGGTTAAGGCCTTCTCTGAATTTGCAGAGCTTTCCCCAGCAATAGCTTTAGTGGGATGAGACTATATTTGTTTACTTAAAGTGCTGATGACACGTTTATGACATTTTTTAACATGTTGTGTAAACCCAAATTGTCTATGATCAATATAATATTTACAACAGCGCCTGCATAAAATAGTTATCATCAAAAAACCACAGCCGCTGACTGGACTGTGGTGCCGCCCACCGAATTAAGGGCAGCACCCCAACGACGTAATCGACAGAACGGACTCCGGTGTTGTTAACTAGAATGACAGCAGCTTTGTAGCTCACAGTTTCTCTGGTTTCTAGTTTTAATTTTATGGCTATGCTTTCACGTTGTGTTGCAGGCTTAGATAAACAGCAAGACCACATCACACGCTTCAGCTCCAACTTTCATAAGTCTCCTGGTGTGGTTCTCCTGCGCCTTTATGCAGGAGGACGGGAAGTATTGATGGATTTATGCGCAGCTTTGACCTACTTTCTGTGATTGAATGCTTACATCTCACTGGTCCGTACACGTCCCCTCTCTCATTATCAACAGCTGATTGAAACTCCCGCTGATCATGTTTCCCGGTCCTCACCCAGGTGCTTCTCATCACAAAATCACCAGCAGTGCTTGTGCATTCTGGTGGCCATTTGCCATTAACGTACTGCTGGTCAATAGTTTTGTCATCTGTGCTGTTAGTCTGCCAGTATTTTCAGCACTCTCACGACGTGTTAGTCACTCCATTTTCGTCGTGGTTCTCATGCGTCCTTGAAGTAATGTCGGCTCTGGGGCACACCTGTGGTTAATACGTCTCCTCTCCATGTTTGCTGGGTGATGTCAGCCCCAAAGCCTACTGTTTGTGTTTCTCAGGTTCAGGTTCAGGTTACTTTATTTGTACCCATTGGTAGATTTGTTTTGCAGTCTGGTGACATCCATATTTACAAGCCACAATTACATTCAACATAAACACAAACACAGGCACACATGAAGCTGACTATAAACATGATAAAAATACTCAAGGCTCCATCAATCAGGGTATAAAGAAAAAGAGATGAGTCAAAAACCAGAGATAAGAGAGAAGGTTCATATTAAAAAGTTAAAGACTAGTTTAAGAGGTTAAAAACTCAAAGGTCTAAAACCCAATAAAAGATTTAGAACCCAAATAAAATCCTACAAAAATAAGTAAATATAAAATGGACTTAATAAATAGGTACCTAAATTATGTGCAATATATTGTTACAACTTGTTCAACTCTTTGACAGCAGCGGGAACAAAGCTGTTTTTGTAGGGCTGGGTTTTGCTTTTTGGGACAGCAAACCTCCGTCTTGAGGGAAGAAGCTGAAAGTTGCAGTGCAAAGGGTGGGAGTCATCATTTAAAATGGAGGTAGCCATCCTCTGTACTTGTCTGGTGTACAGGGATGTCAGGCTCAGCTGTGACTCACCAAGCAAACAACTGGACCATCTAAGTACCTGATCCAAGGATTTCCTCTGTTTCAGTTTTATCTGACCAAACCATGACACTAAAGAAAAGGATAAAACAGATTCAATAAAAGCCCGATAAAACATTATCATTATGGTTCGGTCAATTTGGAAGCGTGCAAGTTTCCTCAAGCAATGCAAATGTTGCTGACCCTTTTTGCACACCCTTTCACAGTTCTCTTCAAAGTTTAAATTACTATCAATAATCGTCCCAAGATATTTGTAGGATTGTACACATTCAGTGGTCTGACCTTTTAGTATGGTGACTTTGTGCCTGGGAGTTTTCTTCCTAAAGTCAATAATCATATCTTTAGTTTTTGTCGTTTTCAGCTGCAGGTAGGAATCCTCACACCAGTGAACAAAATCATCAACTACTGGGCCGTGGCCACTCTCACCATCCTGTAGGAGACTGACAATAACTGAATCATCAGCATACTTTATAATGTGTCTGTTGTCATGTTTGCTTCGACACATTTGTGTACAGGATGAAGAGTAGTGGTGACAGTACAAGTATTTACTTGTTTACTTGTAAATGTGCTTGGCAATAAATCTGATTCTGATTCTGATTCTGATTCTGACAACACACATCCCTGAGGAGTGACATAACGTTCGGCTCAGGAGACGCACACACACAGGCTCAGAGTAGTTCAAACTGTTTATTAACAACAGGGATGTATGGGTGTGTGTCAGCGGAATGTAAATGTATTGGTGGTGGCGTCTGCTTCGGGCACAGAGGCAGGAGACCGTTCAGCCGGCAACCCTATGGGAAAGAACAGACACTGGGTGACGGGCACACACCAACACAGGAGGAGAATAGGCGAGGGAGAGAAGCTTACTTGTATTTGACTGATGGCAGGGACTTCAAGGACGGAACCCCGGGAGACAGTCACCTGCAGGACTCGGTGCAGCAGCGAGGAAGGACGAGGGACGGAGTTGTCCGCCGCCGAGGAATCCACCTGTGCACAGGGGAGCAGACTGGAAAAGGCAAGGTAAGGAATCTTCTTACCGGCAATTTTAGGTTCACCACTTCCCCTTGCTTTGTCTACACTGGGTAATAATAAAGTAGTTCGTCAGTCTCTTAGAATTTGGTCTCAATTCAGGAAAAATTTCGGTCTTCAGTTTTTTTCCATTAGAAGTCCAATTGCCGCAAATCATTTATTTACCCCATCAACTATTGATAGTGCATTTCATATATGGCACAGAAAAGGTTTAAAATCTTTTGCGGATTTATATTTTGATGGTCAATTTGCAAGTTTTTCTCAACTTTCCACCAAATTCGACATCACTTCTACACACTTTTTCCGCTTCCTCCAGGTCAGACATTATGTGCAAACCATGACAAAACAATTCCCTCAAAAACCTTCTGATAATCCTCTAGATGATTTTTTATTAGTTAAACCAACTTCTAAGGGGGTAATGTCAGTTTTATATAATTTAATTTCAAATTTACAATCTTCTTCTCTGGCCGCTATCAAATTGAACTGGGAACAAGATCTTAATTTTACTTTTACTGATGAACTGTGGGACTCTATTCTTGGCCAGGTTCACACTGTATCAATGTGTGCTCGTCACGCTCTTATTCAATTTAAGATTGTACACCGGATGCACCTGTCCAAGGTTAAGTTAGCACGTATTTACTCGGATATAGACCCAACTTGTGAAAAGTGTGGTAGCGCTCCTGGCACTTTGCTTCACATGTATTGGTCCTGCCCGGCATTGATGAATTTTTGGCATTCTGTTTTTATCACTATGTCTGAAGTCCTGCAATATCAAATTAAACCTGATCCATTATGCGCCATTTTTGGTGTGGCTCCAGAACTTGTCTTGCCAAGTTCCAAATTAAAAGTATTCAAATTTTCATTATTATTGGCCAGACGTGCTGTATTACTGAAGTGGAAAGACTCTTCGCCCCCTTCACATTTACAGTGGATAAAAGATATAATGTCCTGTTTGGATTTAGAAAAAATCAGATATACAGTCTGTGGCTCTGAAAACAAATTCTATAAATTATGGCGCCCGTTTCTTGATTTCTTTGAAAGACCCACGATTATAGTTTCTGAGTAGCTCATATCCCCTTTACCCCAACCCCACTTCACACACATAATTTTTCTTTGTATTTTTTTTTTATTGTTTATTTAAAGGTTTTTGTGCTTTGAAGCATTTACATTTGTTGGCTTTAAGTTCTAGTTTTTTATTGTTTGGTTGAAACAAAAATGAAAATTTCTAATACTTTGTATTGTATTGATACTTCAATTAATAATAATAAAAAGACCTTTGAAAGGAATCTTCTTACCGCTTAGCGTGACGCTGAAGAAAGAGTTGATGCTTCGCATGGAAGGGCGATGAAGTCTACGGCTTCAGGCCGAAGCTTGGGGCGAGGAGGCTTTTATCCCTCGCCGCTGATGATTAGCAGGTGTGTGAGCAGATGGCGCCGTTGATGAGCGGCGCGGCGTGACAGTACTCCCCCCTCTAGCAGCGCCTCCTGGCGATGGCTTATCCGGGTGCGCTCGGTGGAAGTCCGCGATGAGCGATGGGTCCAACACAAACGACGGGGGCACCCACTGTCGATGCTCGGGCCCATAGCCCTCCCAGTCCACCAAGTATTGCAACCCACGACCCCGGCGCCGGGAGTCCAGGATGGAGGAGACGGACCAGGCCGGATGGCCACCAATCATCCGGGGTGCGGGTTGCGCTGCAGGAGGAGGGCAAAGGGGGTCGGTGACTGCCAGCTTCACCTTCGACACGTGGAAAGTGGGATGAATGCAGAGGGAGGGGGGAATAGCCACGCGCACAGCCACCGGGTTGATGATCTGTGTGATGGGATAGGGACCCATGAAGCGCTGTGCCAGCTTTCTCCTCTCGCCTTTTAAAGTGACGTCCTGGGTGGAAACGTAAACAAGTTGCCCAACTCTGTACGCCGGGGCAGGTCTTCTATGCCGGTCCGCCACAGTCCTGTTGCGCTCCGCTGTGCGTAAGAGCGCATTGCGTGCGGCAGTCCAGGTGGAGCGGAACTGCCTGAGATGGGCCCTAACTGACGGGACAGTTACCTCACTCTCCTGCTCCGGAAACAGCGGGGGGTCGTAACCCAGGGACGCTTTGAAGGGGGACATCCCTGTAGCAGAAGAGCGAGCGGTGTTGTGGGCATATTCAACCCAGGCAAGATGGTTGCTCCAGGATGTGGGTTTGGATCTGGACACACAGCGGAGCGCAGCCTCCAGCTCCTGGTTGGTCCTCTCACACTGCCCGTTGGATTGGGGGTGATGGCCGGAGGAGAGGCTCACCTTGGCTCCGATGGCATTGCAGAAAGACCTCCAAACCTCAGATGAAAACTGGGGGCCCCGGTCCGAGACCACGTCCACAGGAATCCCGTGCAGCCTGACCACGTGTTGGACGAGGAGGTCCGCCGTCTCCAGGGCAGTAGGGAGGCCTCGCAGGGGGACGAAGTGCACGGCCTTGGAGAAGCGGTCCACGATGGTCAGGATGGTGTCATAGGAGTTGGAGGCGGGGAGTCCGGTGACGAAATCCAATGCGATGTGCGACCAGGGCCTGCCAGGGACGGGCAGGGGCTGGAGCAGACCCGCTGGAGGGGCATTTCCCGACTTGCAGGTGGCACAGATTGGGCAAGCCCGGGCGTAGCAGGCTGCATCCCTCCGCAGGCCTGGCCACCAAAAGGACCGTTGGAGGAGATCTATCATCCGGGAGGTGCCAGGGTGACAGGTGAGCTTGGAGGTGTGTAGCCAGTGGATGACCTCTCCTCAGACCGCGGATGGCACGAACAGCCTCCCCTCCGGTCCGCCGCCAGGATCAGGTTCCACCTCCTGTGCCTTCCGGATCTTGCTCTTGATGTCTCACGAGATGGCTCCCACGACGCACGACCTGGGCAGGATGGAGTGGAGCGTCTCCTCCGACTCCACAGGAGTGAACTGCCTGGAGAGGGCGTCAGGCAGGCCGTTCTTAGAGCCAGGCCTGAAGGTGATTGAAAATTGGAACCTGGCGAAGAACAAAGACCAACGCGCCTGGCGGGCGTTCAGGCGCTTGGCAGATCGTAGATATTCTAAGTTCTTGTGGTCCGTAAGGACCACAAACGGCAGGTTCACCCCCTCCAGCCAGTGACGCCATTCCTGCAGGGCGAGTTTGATGGCCAGGAGCTCTCTGTCCCCCACATCGTAGTTCCTCTCCGCCGGGGACAAGCGCCGGGAGAAGAAGGCGCAGGGTCGTTTGGCGCCATCGTCCGGCGACCGCTGGGACAACACTGCCCCCACTCCCGTGTCCGAAGCGTCTACCTCTACGATGCACTGCAGCGCGGGGTCGACCTGGCGAAGGACCCGGGAGGAGGAGAATTCCGCCTTCAGCGCCTCAAAGGCGGCAGCGACCTCTTCGGTCCACCGGAACGGGACCTTCGGGGACGTGAGGCGGGTCAGTGGTCCAATGATGGTACTGAAGTTGGGGACAAAGCGGCAGTAGAAATTGGCGAAGCCAACAAACTGTTGCACCTGCTTCCGGGATGCAGGTGTAGGCCATTCCACCACCGCCTTTACCTTCTCTGGGTCTGGGAGCACCTTGTCGTGGGCGATGATAAACCCCAGGAAGGACGTAGTCCTGGCGTAAAATTCACACTTTTCTGCCTTTACGTACAGACGATTCTCCAGCAGCCTTTGGAGGACCCGCCTCACGTGGACCTGGTGCTCGTCCCTGGACTTGGAGAAGATGAGGATATCGTCCAGGTAGACGAACACGAAAAGGCCGATGAAGTCCCGGAGGACGTCATTAATGAGGCGCTGGAAGACTGCAGGAGCGTTGGTCAACCCGAACGGCATCACCAGGTATTCAAAGTGGCCGTTCGGGGTACGGAAGGCTGTTTTCCACTCATCTCCCTCCCGGATCCGGACGAGGTGGTAAGCGCTGCGTAGATCCAGCTTGGTGAACCAGGAGGGAGTGGAAAGCAGTGTCCATGAGAGGCAGGGTGTAACGGTCCTTCTCCGTGATATCGTTGAGGGCCCGGTAGTCAATACAAGGGCGGAGGGACCCATCCTTTTTTCCCACGAAGAAGAACCCTGCCCCCACGGGTGACGATGATGGGCGGATTATCCCAGCACTTAATGACTCCTTCAGGTAGGCGTTCATTGTCTCCTTCTCCGGCGCAGACAGGCTGTAAAGGCGACCAGAAGGTAAGGGAGCCCCCTGGCGGAGGTTGATGGCACAGTCATAGGGCCGATGAGGGGGGAGAGACATAGCTTTCGCTTTGCTGAACACCATACCCAGGTCGTGAAACTCCGGAGGCACCAGAGACAGGTCCGGGGGTGCAACGTCCGTCGCAGGGGGAGGAGCGGACGGAGAGCAGGCAGCGGACTGAAGGCAGGTGCCCATGCAGAATGTACTCCATGCCGATACCGCAGCTGATTTCCAATCCAGGACCGGGTTGTGAAGGCGAAGCCAGGGATACCCCAGGATGACGGGCGACACAGAGTTGGGAAGGACATAGAAGGTCATCTCCTCCCGGTGATTTCCCGAGATGATGACCGGAACGGGGATGGTTTGGTGTGACACTCTCCCAAGGGAGGCACGGGAGAGGTTAACAAGGGAGATGGGATTCTTCAGTGCCTGACAGCGAATGCCCAAGCGGGTTGCCAGGCTTTGAGAAATAAAGCTGCTTTCTGCACCCGAATCCACCAGTGCGTGGGTGAGGTGCCCAGTGGGGTTGTGGCAGAAACGGATGGGCAGCTTCAATTGGGTAAGGGGACTTAACCGATTGACGTCCGCGAGGCCCCCTACAGTGACTCGCGGACCCCGCCGTTTGGCTTTTGTGGACAAAGCTCCACCGTGTGTTGATTGTCTCCGCAATACATGCAGAGATTCAACTCACGGCGGCGTTGTCTCTCTGCCGGGGAGAGCTTTGTCCAGCCCGTCACCATCGGCTCCGACTCCTCGGGGCGCGATGGCGGCGGCGTCGCCAGGGGGCGAGCTTGGGGCAGGCGCAACGAGGCTCCCCGAGGGCGAGAAGTAGACGACTTCCGTCCAGAGGAGCGCTCGCGCAGCCTGTTATCCAAGCTGATGGCGAGAGAAGTTAGCTCTGCTAGCGTTCCAGGGATATCCCGACCAGCCAGTTCATCCCTCAGATCATCATTCAGGCTGCGGAGGAACAGGCCACAGAGGGAGCGTTCGTCCCAGCCCAATTCCTCCGCCGCTACCCGGTAGTCGACCGCATAGTCCGCTGCCGACCGGCTTCCCTGCTGGAGAGCGAGAAGCCGATCGACTTGGACCGTCTCGGTTCGGGAATGGTCAAAGACCTCCAGGAAGCGTGCCACGAACTGGTCATAGGTGAGGGTGGCGTAACTGGGCTTCGCCATTATGGCGTAGGTCCAAGTTAACGAGCGCCCCTCCAGGAGATTCCCTATGTAGCCAATTCGGCTGTGATCCGAGGGGAAGTCTCCGGGCACACGGTGGAACACGGACTCACACTGCATAATGAACCCCCGCGCTCCGCCGAGCTTTCCGCTAAAGCGGGCGGGGGTCGGAATTGGCGTGAGCCGAACCGGTGCCGCTGGAGCCGGCTGGACGGCCGCTGGAACAGCAGGAGCTGCGCCACCCTGGTGAGCCGGGGGGAACGGCTGTTGGGGGTCCAGGCGGTCCAATCGGTTAGTGATGTTAATAAGTTGATTTAGAATCACCTGCTGCTGATAAGCAATTTGATCCACCCGAACCTCGAGAGTGGTAAGCCGGTGCGCGAGCCCACCGTCTGCCGAGCCGCTCTGCTGAAGCCGTACTGACATAACGTTCGGCTCAGGAGACGCACACACACAGGCTCAGAGTAGTTCAAACTGTTTATTAACAACAGGGATGTATGGGTGTGTGTCAGCGGAATGTAAATGTATTGGTGGTGGCGTCTGCTTCGGGCACGGAGGCAGGAGACCGTTCAGCCGGCAACCCTATGGGAAAGAACAGACACAGGGTGACGGGCACACACCAACACAGGAGGAGAACAGGCGAGGGAGAGAAGCTTACTTGTATTTGACTGATGGCAGGCACTTCAAGGACGGAACCCCGGGAGACAGTCACCTGCAGGACTCGGTGCAGCAGCGAGGAAGGACGAGGGACGGAGTTGTCCGCCGCCGAGGAATCCACCTGTGCACAGGGGAGCAGACTGGAAAAGGCAAGGTAAGGAATCTTCTTACCGCTTAGCGTGACGCTGAAGAAAGAGTTGATGCTTCGCATGGAAGGGCGATGAAGTCTACGGCTTCAGGCCGAAGCTTAGGGCGAGGCGGCTTTTATCCCTCGCCGCTGATGATTAGCAGGTGTGTGAGCAGGTGGCGCCGTTGATGAGCGGTGCGGCGTGACAAGGAGAGCCAGTAGAAGAGTACTTTAGGTCAGACAATGTACCATTGACCCTTACTCTCTGCGTCCTGTTGGTTAAGAAATCCAGAATCAAACCCACCTTTGTGGGTTGGATTCAGAATCCAACCCATTCTGTGTATTTTTTGTAAGTCTTCACCTTTTTGGGAATTGTCTGTCATTCTATATTGTCATTATATTGTCTATCATTATATATTCTATATTAAATGTGCTGTGGTGAACCCTGCACGCAAATCCTCATTATTTCATGCGCCCTCTCACCACCCTGTGTAAGAGCGCACGGAGACTGAGGATTTACGCATAAATAGCAAGGATTTACACGAGGATTTAAGCGCAGGATTCACCACAGCACCTTTAAGCCTATCACACAAAAAATAAGTCAAAATAGATTTAAGAAGCACACATTATGTTGATAAAAGTGTTATATGTCAATTTAATCCTATCAAAATTTTACTTTCCAAATAAAGTGTATATATTTCTAAAAAGCACACATTATTCGAAATATGTTATATTTCAATTTAATAATATCCCACTTGTAATTACAAAAAAATGTGAATATTCGTAAAAATAACACACATGCAAAAGGTAGCACCACAAGCAGTGGGTCATAACAGTTTTGGGCAACAGCAACACAATTGTGTATTCCTTGACAATCTGTCTGCTGTTATTTAATGTTTAACAGTTAAGGGACGGATGATCATATGCTCCTAAACTGGAGAAACTCTCTGATAAAAATGCTTCAAAAACACAAGTCACTTTTGTTTTGAATTAACTGCCAAATGACCTTTAAATAATGAGATGAAACTTGTTTTTATTTGTATTAAATAATGAGACAGTGGCACACTGGCCAACACCAATCTGTATTATTTTTTACATCATAGTGCATTTTGGATGTACTGAATAAAAAAAATTCATGTTTTTCACCTTCAGGTCAACGTTTGGAACAACAGTATTTGTATTTTCATTTTAGATGATGCTACACTCCTTGTAAATTATTGTAAATCTCTGAATTTGGAATACCGATAGAACATTCAATTTACATATACTTACTTTTTTAAATACTTTGACTTGTAAGCTTGATCAGTCTCTCCTGCTGCAATTTAAAGTCCAACTGTGCAACTTCTTGTAAGTTAACATAAAAAATGTAACCAAAGTTTAGAACTGTATCATGTGTTGCTAATTTTTGAAGATATTTCAATAAAAACAACATAAACCTGTTAGAAAAATACTCGATTCTTTGATTGAAAGATCCAAGAACAAACCGGAGATTTCTTCAATTTTAAGATGAAACATTTATTTAGAAGTCACATGTAAAGTAAGCAGCGCTGGACCAGTTTGACGCTGTCCCCTCGAGAACGTCGTCAGACTGATCCCGACTTCCGGTTGTGTGTTACAGTTCTCTTCTCAGGTGGGGGCGGCCTAGTACAATGGGATGGGCTTATACGCAACTATCTTATTGGCTAATCTACCTATGGCGGGAACAGGCCATCCACTGAACACGCCACTTCATTCTAGAATGTACTATCAACAGTGTGCGTGGGTGTTGAGTTTGGGTGTGTATCTAATGTGAAAGACCTGACCTAAGAGAGAGAAAAGAGAGGGCTCTATACTTTGGTCTCATTCCTATTATCTCAGTTTATCATAACATAATTGTTCATAAGCATGCAAACAGAATTTGTATGGAATATGTGTAGAGCATAATGGGAGATCACCTACAGAATTATTATTCTGGCACTAACTATGCATTAACCCTTTCAATCCCCCCTTTGACATGATTTTATCATGTCAACCATGTATGGTGTGAGACACTCTAGCAATTAACAGATGGTAAATAAGGCAGGTCCCTGCATTGTGTGTCAACCCAAGAGGCTTGCACCATTGGTTCTGCTACCCGTGCCTCCCCCCTTGTGGACACCTTAGCACGGTGCAGCGATGTCTAAGAGGTGAACTGTCACCAGGTCCTGTACCCCCCTCGAGGTCACCTCCTGATCATAGTTCTTTGTCCAGTGGAGTTGACCATGTAGGGGTCATAGGGTAGAATAGAGTCAGTCCACAAAGTCCACGAAACCTTTGTCCACCGGTTGACCCTTGTCAGGGCTCACATCATTCGGCTGCACTCATCACATGGTTGCGACAGAGGTTTGACCTTCCTCTGTGTCTGCTTCCCGTATCTGCAGCTGTGGAGCACAGTTCCATCTTGTTGACACAGGAACAAACCAACTGTGTGTCCCCGCTCTCAGAGGCACACCTCATCCCATGAGGTCTACAGGACAGTCTGGTGGGTGCAGCAGAGGGTATGTAACATCCAGTCCAGCCAGTGAACAGTTCAGTGATGCTGTCCCAGGGATGCCACCCCCCTGTCGCTGGAAAGAGGTGGACATTCTGGTGTTGGTAAGGCTCAAGCTCCTGGCTCCACCCTGGATGCTGGAGGTGCGGTGGATGTGCTCGGGTACCAGTCCATTCTTCTTCTGGGGACTTGAGTCATACAGTCACTCGCCCTACGACCTTTTCTATGTCGCAGGCACACGTCGTGATGGTCTGGTGCTCTCCGGCATGCATCTTCCCTGTACCCTACACCTTTGATCAAGTGCTGATACAAAGGGCTCAGCTGGGGCAGGACCAATAATGGTCTGAGGGGTTGCCATCACAATGTATGGAGCCTGTAAAATTTTATCCTTATTCACCACATCTGTAGTAATCTATGTGTTGTTGTAAGTTATCTCCCAGCAGCCTTGAGTGTGTGATTGTTGGCTATATGAAATCTGCGTGTGGTGATTGTGTTGTGATGTGTGTGTTGGGTGATGGGACCTACATGTTCAGTGGGTAGGTAGTAAACAATATTATTCAACGTTAGGAGACATCCTTATTCATGCATTGTTGTATTCAGGCATTCAGAGCTTCTAACCTTCTCCCTTATTCAGATTACCTAACCGTAATTAGCATGATGGAGATAAATAACGCAAGAACCCTATAAGTCTCACACCCCTACATCCGTGTGGTGAGCTATGTATGATTTATGTATTATCATTAGCACACTGTGTTTACAAATAATCTGTGATGGCAGAATGGTCTTCCTCGTCATCATCTTTCGTCTTGGGGTCCTCAGCTCTTCCTCTCAACCCAGCAGTTGGTCTAAGACTTGCTGACGACTCTCACTGTGGAAAATTGCATTTGTTAACGCCCTTCTGGGCTTCTGAATATATGGCCTATAGTGTCGTACTCTGCTCCTTTTATTACATCTGCATTTGGTTATCTTTTCACCATAACCAATTTGGAATTTGATTCAAATTTTCCTCATCCCCTCATTTGTTAATGTTAAGATTGGTCATATAGGAGATTTCTGGGCATCTTTGTGCCGCCTTTTGTGCTGTGGTTACCCAGTTAAGAGACAATGCTTATGGTTTTATTTTGGGAGAATATTCTATGTTAAGGTCAGGTATTGGTTTTCCATGGATGGCTCTATTCTGCTCTAGAGATGACAATATGTCCAACATTTTCCAATCCATGTGTTTGGGTCTAACCAGCGGGATGTGTGGAAACCCCCATTGGTTGAAATGTCTCTTATCCTCTTCAATTAGGACAATGGATGCTTCCACACATTTCTTTGTTTATCAGTCTAATTTTGTGACCAATCTGGAGGATGGATTTGCATATAATAGTTCATAATTTGGATCAGATCCATTCAATTGCCTATAGTACATGGGGTGCAATGCTACCTTTACAGATGTTGATAGGTGTTCTACTGGTAGCTCGTCATTTGCAGAATTTGATCGTTACTTTTCTGACCCTGAAGAGTCCTGTATGTCATTACCCAGAGTTCTTACTTTACATGCAATAATTTAATTTTTGCTAATTTTCTGCATACGTGTAGAAGTGAGTCCACTTATCTGTTCTAGTCTTTAAGTATGCAGTCCAGTTTTCAGTGGTGGAGGTGGACGCCTCTCCTGCCAGCAGCGGCCACTGTGGAGCGTGCTCCCTCCTCCTCCTCCTCGCTGTCCTCCCCCCTTGTCCTCTTGGCCTCCTTTTATAAGAGAAACAGATTCATGGGGAGCCTCAGGCTCCCCTTGTGTCAGCCATTCCATAAATAAGTTCAGTTTTTCTCCAAATTTTCTTTTCCCTTCTTATCTAGATTTCCAACCTTGAGTCAAGAAAGGAACTGCTTCAAAGTCTTCATTTAATTTTCCTAATTAATACAAGATGGGATAATAAGATTAACTCTCCACCATGCCAACAGATATTGTCTGCACTATTGTAATTGAACCTTACGGACCTTTGTCTTCCAAGAGTTCTGTTCAATAAGGTTTCAATAGTCACAGCTTAACTAGTTTACAAATTTCATTTAAGGAAAACAAAATAACCACCTGTGCATTTTGATATGCTTCAGCATTGATAAATAAGATCAGTTTGTCCAGTTGAACACAGACTGGTTGAATTTGAATAAATGAATAAAAGTTGTGTCACACTTTCAGTCAACGGAAAGGTGGACGTTTTGCCTAATTAGAATTTGATTCAAATTTTTTCCTTGAATGCCTCATTTTATATATTCCTTGGTAAATTGTGGAGTGAATGTAGTTTGCCCTGACCCAGCCTGGCCACCGCCGAATCAGGAAAAAACACATTCCTCATTACTGTCATATTCCTGAAATATGACGTATCATATATCACATATATCACACCATTATGGGGTGAGTAACATCAAATGCATACCCTCTGTTGGGGAGGAACATAACTACGTTGTTAGATTGACTTTAAATGACTGTGTATATAGTAAGGCTATAATCTTTGCTGTGAGTGTTTGCTCATTGATGTTAATATTCACAATTACGGAAATTCACTGAAAGATTGGACACCTAATGCCTCATTGCTGCTTTAAGTACTTGGAAACATCTAAGATGGCTACCTGCATTTGTGCCTTCTTCCTGGCACTCTTAGCCAAAAATTTAATTTATTTATTGTTGGTTTTCTGTTTGTTTGGTTTTTACAGCTACAGCTTCAAATCTTACGTGGATCTTTATTTTCTTTGGTTACACATGCTCTGGTTTAATTTCTTTTTCCATTTCCATCTCAACATCAGAAATATTCTCTACACTTGCTAAATCCACCGTTCTTCCCCTACATACTTTTTCCCATCAGAAACACTCAATTCTTTACCATCCACTATCCATCTGTGAACAAGACTTCACCTTTCTCTGGACTAGCTGATGAAACATCTCACATCTATAATCTCTTTCAGTATTAAAACTTCCTTCTGTTCACTGTCCTGTCATTCATACTACTGACTACTGTCCACAGCTAATGCTCCATGCAAGATCCTGCACATAAGAGTGATCGGTTTCATTCTGAAAAGTCAGCTTTATAATAAACCAACATGGCTCAATTCAAAATTCTGTTTTGTGACAAAACTCATCTCTTGATTTATACCCTGGCCTTGGATGCCTTTTAATTACTGACCTTTTGAATTTGTTTTGGAATTAAATAATGTCTCTGAGTCTGAACACCTGGTGTGCCTTTCAAGGAATGTATTAAACTAAGACGTCTGCTGATTATTATGAAAACTTAAGCTTAACAGAGTCATCTGTATCTTGGTGTGGTGGAGTCTTCTGTCTTTTTCTCCTGAACAGATAACTTCAGACGAACTAACACTATGCCTACAAAACTATAACAATTTTAGATACGAAAATATAAAACTTTCATTAGCCCCCCAAAACAACTCTAAATAATATTTAAATCAGGACTTAACCATGTGACACACAGACCACGCGGGTGTGAACCGCTGGTTTGTTTGTCAAGCTACATTGGTTGTCTTGTGTGTGTCAGAGCTGCAGATCTATGTGCACAGGACATTAAAGCCTTGTTCATGCTCCACCTCCGCTCTGTGCGTGCTCTATGATGATCCCTTGGATAAGGCTGGTGTGCACACAGCTATATGTATGTATATGTTTCATTCTTGAGTCTATTCGGCCGAGTGTTTGCTGTTTTTACCCTAAATTATCTTCTTGTTTCTCTAGTTTACTCTGGTTGTTTGTTTTAATTCATCGTCTTCTATAATGCTTTTTACTCATCTCTGGATGATCCAAAACCATAACCCTTGTTACGCTGCCATCCCCCATCTCCATACAAAGTGTAAGGAAATCTGTAATGCTCCGCACTGTGTATTTATATTTATGTGTACATATGTATATTCACTGCTCTTATTTTCATATCTTCTAAATTATTTCTCTGAGTGTTATCCCTGTGCCATTGCAATCCTAGAATCTCCCCCATTGTGGGACCAATACAGGCTTACCTTATCTTAATGTGGCTTTCATGTAAGCTTACAGCTTTTTTCAAATTTAAACACTTCCCTTCTAACTTTGCAACCTTTTCTCTTAATAGTTATTTTCTCCTAACAAATTTTGGATTTTTTCCTTGTAAATTTGCAAGTTCCTTTTCAGGAATTCGTGACATTTTCTAATATTTGGCAAATTTCTCAATTGTGCAATTTCCTGAAAGTTGCAGCTTTACCCTTATACCTTTTTGCATAAATTTTCAACCCTTGTCTTAACTTGTGATTGTAAATCAGCGTTTTTATCATATTTTACACCTACATCCTACAAATTCGTACTTGTTTTACCCTCACATGCTCATACCTTATGTTAAGTTAAAAATGCCTACTGTAACTCTTTAACAATGTTATTAGATTTCACCAGATTTGTAGAGATGTGCAAAAAATACAGATGACATAACGCACGGCTCAGGAGACGCACACACACAGGTTCAGAGTAGCTCAGATAGCTTTATTGACAACAGGAGTGTATGAATGTGTGTCTGCGAGATGTGAATGTGTTGGTGGCGGCGTCTGCTTCGGGCACAGAGGCAGGAGACCGTACAACCGGACAACCCTATGGGAAAAGCACAGGGAGAAGGGTGACAGGCACACACCAACACAGGAGATATATAAGTTGGAGAGGAGCTTACTTGGGAAGGGCAGATGACTGGCACAGCAAGGAACGAGGTCCGGTAGACAGCCACCTGGAGGGCCCGGTGCAGCAGCGAGGAATAGGCGATGGAGAGGAATAGTCCGCCGCTGGGGAATCTACCTGTGCACAGGGGAGCAGACTTGGAAGAGAAAAAGGTAAGATCGCCTTACCGCTATGTTTGCTGAGGATGAGACGGAACTCACAGCAATCCGTAATGAAGTCTGACGGCTTCAGGCCGAAGCCCAGGGCGAGGCGGCTTAAATCCCTCGCCGCTGATGATGTGCAGGTGTGCGAGCAGGTGGCGCCGCTGATGAGCGGCGCGGCGTGACAATACTCCCCCCTCTAGCAGCGCCTCCTGGCGATGGTTTCTCTGGGTGCGCTTGGTGGAATTCAGCAATGAGCGATGGGTCCAACACAAACGACGAGGGTACCCACTGCCGATGTTCAGGCCCATAGCCCTCCCAGTCCACCAAGTACTGCAACCCACGACCCCGGCGCAGGGAGTCCAGGATGGAGGAGACAGGCCAGGCCGGATGGCCATCAATCATCCGGGGCGCGGGTTGCGCAGCAGGAGGAGGGCAAAGGGGGTCGGAGACTGCCAGCTTCACCTTGGATACGTGGAAGGTGGGGTGGATGTGGAGGGAGGGGGGAATAGCTACACGCACAGCCACCGGGTTGATGATCCTGGTGATGGGGTATGGGCCCATAAAGCGCTGTGCCAGCTTCCTCCTCTCGCCCTTTAAAACCACGTCCTGGGTCAACACGTAGACTTGCTGACCAACTCTGTACGCCGGGGCAGGTCTTCTGTGCCGGTCCGCCACGGCTCTGTTGCGCTCCGCCGTGCGTAAAAGCGCATTGCGCCCTGACGCCCAGATGGAGCGGAACTGCCTGAGATGCGCCCGTACTGAGGGGACAGTTACCTCACTCTCCTGCGCCGGGAGCAGCGGGGAGTCGTAACCCAGGGACGCCTTAAAGGGGGACATCCCTGTAGCAGAAGAGCGAGCGGTGTTGTGGGCATATTCAACCCAAGCGAGGTGGTTACTCCAGGACGTTGGTTTGGACGCCGTGACACAGCGGAGCGCAGCCTCCAGCTCCTGGTTGGTCCGCTCACACTGCCCGTTGGTTTGGGGGTGATGGCCGGAGGAGAGGCTCACCTTGGCTCCCAGGGCGTTGCAGAACGACCTCCAAACCTCTGAAGCAAATTGGGGCCCCCGGTCCGAGACCACGTCCACCGGAATCCCATGCAGCCTGACCACGTGCTGGATTAGGAGGTCCGCCGTCTCCAGGGCAGTTGGGAGACCTCGTAGGGGGACGAAGTGTGCCGCCTTGGAGAAGCGGTCCATGATGGTCAGGACGGTGTTGTAGGTGTTTGAGACTGGGAGTCCGGTGACGAAATCCAGGGCAATATGCGACCAGGGCCTGCCAGGGACGGGCAGAGGCTGGAGCAAACCCACTGGAGGGGCATTACCCGATTTGTTGGTGGCACACACTGGACAGGCCCGGGCGTAGCGGGCAGCGTCCCTCTGCAGGCCCGGCCACCAGAAGGACCGCTGGAGGAGGTCGATCATCCGGGAGGAGCCAGGGTGGCAGGTGAGCTTGGATGTGTGCAACCAGTGGATGACCTCCCCCCGAACCGTGGATGGCACGAACAGCCTCCCCTCCGGTCCGCCACCAGGGTCAGGTTCCACTTCCTGCGCCTTCCAGATCTTGCTCTCAATGTCCCAGGTGACGGCTCCCACGACGCACGACCTGGGTAGGATGGTGTGGACCGTGTCCTCCGACTCCTCAGGGGCGAATTGCCTAGAGAGGGCGTCGGGCAGGCCGTTCTTGGAGCCAGGCCTGAAGGTGATGGTGAATTGGAACCTGGCAAAGAACAAGGACCAGAGCGCCTGGCGGGCGTTCAGGCGCTTGGCAGATCTTAGGTACTCCAAGTTCTTGTGGTCCGTCAGGACCACGAACGGCAGGTTCGCCCCCTCTAGCCAGTGACGCCACTCCTGTAGCGCGAGCTTGATGGCGAGGAGCTCTCTGTCCCCCACGTCATAATTCCGTTCCGCTGGGGACAAGCGCCGGGAGAAGAAGGCGCAGGGCCGCTTGGTTCCGTCATCTGGCGACCGCTGGGATAGTACCGCCCCCACTCCTGTGTCCGAAGCGTCCACTTCCATGATGCACTGCAGCGCAGGGTTGACTTGGCTAAGGACCCGTGAGGAGGAGAACTCCGCCTTCAGCGCCTGAAAGGCAGCCGCGGCCTCTTCGGTCCACCAGAACGGGACCTTAGGGGACAGGAGGCGGGTCAGCGGGCTGACGATGGTGCCAAAGTTTGGGACAAAGCGGTGGTAGAAGTTTGCAAACCCGACGAACTGCTGCACCTGTTTTCTTGATGCAGGTGTGGGCCATTCCGCCACCGCCTTCACCTTCTCTGGGTCCGGAAGCACCTGGTCGTGGGAGATGATGAACCCGAGGAAGGATGTTGTCTTCGCGTAGAACTCACATTTTTCGGCCTTCACATACAACCGGTTCTCCAGCAGTCTTTGGAGGACCCGCCTCACGTGGACCCGGTGCTCATCCCTGGATTTGGAGAAGATGAGAATGTCATCCAGGTAGACGAACACAAAAAGGCCAATGAAATCCCGGAAGACGTCATTAATAAGGCGCTGAAAGACGGCTGGAGCGTTGGTCAACCCGAACGGCATCACCAGGTACTCAAAGTGGCCGCTCGGGGTACGGAAGGCTGTCTTCCACTCATCTCCCTCCCAGATTCGGACGAGGTGGTATGCGCTGTGTAGATCCAGCTTGGTGAACCAAGTCGCCCCCTGGAGGGAGTGGAAGGCGGTGTCCATGAGGGGCAGGGTGTAGCGATCCTTCTCCGTAATGTCATTTAGGGCACGATAGTCGATGCAAGGACGGAGAGACTCGTCCTTCTTACCCACGAAGAAGAATCCTGCCCCCACAGGCGATGACGATGGGCGGATTATCCCAGCGCTCAGCGACTCCTTGAGGTATGCGTTCATGGTCTCCTTCTCCGGCACTGACAGGCTGTAGAGTTGCCCAGAGGGTAAGGGTGCCCCCTGGCGGATGTTAATTGCGCAGTCATAGGGCCTATGAGGAGGAAGAGACATCGCCTTGGACTTGCTGAATACCATACCCAGGTCGTGAAATTCCAATGGCACCAGGGACAGGTCCGGGGGCGCAGCGTCCGTAGGGGTAGGAGGAGAGGACGGAGAGCAAGCAGCGGACTGTAGACAGGTGCTCATGCAGAATGTGCTCCATGCCGACACCCCGGCGGACTTCCAATCCAAAACGGGGTTGTGGAGGCGTAGCCAGGGATACCCCAGGATGACGGGCGACACAGAGTTGGTCAGGACGTAGAAGGTTATCTCCTCCCGGTGGTTTCCTGAGACGATAACCGGAATGGGGACGGTCTGGTGTGTTACTCTCCCCAGGGAGACACGGGAGAGGTTGACCAGGGAGATAGGGGTCTTTAATGCCTGGCAGTGGATGCCCAATCGGGTTGCCAGGCTTTGTGAAATAAAACTGCCCTCCGCGCCCGAATCCACCAGTGCGTGAGTGAGATGCCCAGTGGAGTTGTGACAAAATCGGAGGGGCAGCTTCAATTGGGTGAGGGGACTTGACCGATTGATGTCCGCGAGGCCCCCTACAGTGACTCGTGGACCCCGCCGTTTGGCTTCTGTGGACAAAGCTCTACCGTGTGTTGATTATCTCCGCAATACATGCAGAGATTCAACTCACGGCGGCGTTGTCTCTCTGCTGGGGAGAGCTTTGTCCAGCCCGTCACCATCGGCTCCGACTCCTCGGGGCGCGATGGTGGCGGCGTCGCCAGGGGGCGAGCTTGGAACGGGCGCGATGAGGCTCCACGAGGGCGAGAAGAAGACGACTTCCGCCCCGAGGAGCACTCGCGCAGCCTGTTATCCAAACTGATGGCAAGAGACGTTAGCTCCGCTAGAGTCTCCGGGATATCCTGTCCAGCCAGTTCATCCCTCAGATCATCGTTGAGACTGCGGAGGAAAAGGCCACAGAGGGAGCGTTCCTCCCAGCCCACTTCCTCCGCCGCTACCCGGAAGTCGACCGCATAATCCGCTGCCAACCGGCTTCCCTGCTGGAGGCTGAGAAGCCGATCGACCTGGACCGTCTCGGTACGAGAGTGGTCAAAGACCTCCAGGAAGCGTCTCACGAATTGGTCATACGTGAGGGTGGCATAACTGGGCCTCGCCATTACGGCGTAGGTCCAGGTTAATGCTCGCCCCTCTAGGAGATTCCCGATATAACCAATTCGGCTATGATCTGAAGGAAAGTCCCTGGGAACACGGTGGAACATGGACTCACACTGCATTATGAACCCCCGCGCTCCGCCGAGCTTACCGCTAAAGCGGGCGGGGGTTGGAATGGGCGTGAGCCGAGTCGGTGCTCCCGGAGTCTGCTGGACGGCCACTGGAGCAGCAGGAGCCGCGCCACCCTGACGAGCCAGGGGGAACGGCTGTTGGGGGTCCAAGCGGTCCAATCGGTTAGTAATATTAATCAATTGATTGAGTATCACCTGTTGCTGATAAGCTATCTGGTCCACTCGAGCCTCGAGAGTGTTAAGCCGGTGTGCGAGCCCGCCGTCTGCCGAGCCGCTCTGCTGAAGCCGTACTGACATAACGCACGGCTCAGGAGACGCACACACACAGGTTCAGAGTAGCTCAGATAGCTTTATTGACAACAGGAGTGTATGAATGTGTGTCTGCGAGATGTGAATGTGTTGGTGGCGGCGTCTGCTTCGGGCACAGAGGCAGGAGACCGTACAGCCGGACAACCCTATGGGAAAAGCACAGGGAGAAGGGTGACGGGCACACACCAACACAGGAGATATATAAGTTGGAGAGGAGCTTACTTGGGAAGGGCAGATGACTGGCACAGCAAGGAACGAGGTCCGGTAGACAGCCACCTGGAGGGCCCGGTGCAGCAGCGAGGAATAGGCAATGGAGAGGAATAGTCCGCCGCCGGGGAATCCACCTGTGCACAGGGGAGCAGGACTTGGAAGAGAAAAAGGTAAGATCGCCTTACTGCTATGTTTGCTGAGGATGAGACGGAACTCACAGCAATCCGTAATGAAGTCTGACGGCTTCAGGCCGAAGCCCAGGGCAAGGCGGCTTAAATCCCTCGCCGCTGATGATGTGCAGGTGTGTGTGCAGGTGGCGCCGCTGATGAGCGGCGCGGCGTGACAACAGATAGGAGGGTCTGGGAACTTCCAAATATGTATTGGCCCTTAAATATTAAGGAGTCCTAAACCTGCCTCATTTCTCTTGGTCACTAGGTGGCTAGTTTTCTTGTAGCAAAAGTTCCCACTGCCTGATATTCTGTGGAATAATGACCTTTCAAGCGTCAAGAATTTTTCAGATTTTGGTCTTAGTTGCTAGCCTTTGTTTTATTAGATGTTTCTTAGATGGAGCATGGGTGAGCAATATAAGCTGTAGCCTCAGCCATCACACTTTTCGGATAACTTATGTTGAATTGTGCAATCAGAGGAGTTATTGTTTAATGTGTCCCTGTTGGATTTTTCTTCCTTGATATATTGTTCTATTCCTTTCTTTTAATCTTTTTCCAAAAAATAAAAATTCATTCATATTTCTGTTCTCTTTCTGTAGCTACTCAATAGTTTGCATACATGGTAGCATTTTAGATGAGAAAGCACACCGACCTCTCCTATTATAAGACTTCAAGCCTTAATGGAGCCTTCAAACCTTAGTGGACTAGTAACTTTTCTATCTGTTCCTGTCTTGACCTCTCGTCTTGACCTCTCGTCTTGACCTCTCCCCCCTTGAAACAGAACGGCTTAATATCAAAGCCGTTCTTTTTCAACATCCTGTAGGGAAGGATACCCATTGTGTTGCTAAGGTGCCCTTGTGGGTGTTTGAGCTCAGTGGTCAAATTGCTTAAAACACTAGAAGTCCCAGACGTTGGCCCTCTTGTGGCCACTAGATGGTCCCCTTATGGGTTTTTTAGGTAAAAAGGCCAAATGGCCCCTGTCTGGGACTTCTGGTGTTAACATAGGAAGTATTAGTCCCATGGGGGCCTCTGACTATTCTGACCTCCTGTGGTCATGCAGCTGATATTGATAGGTCAACTTAGATGGGGCATGGGTATGGCTTTTTTGAAGATTGGTCATGTATTGTGTCTGCTCAGTATGTGGTCTTGGCACATCTCTGATATGGAAAGCAACAATACTGTACTTACATGTGCTCAGTTGTTCCTCTTTTGACCCATTGTGTTGCTTTCTTTGATTGCTGAAGTGGGACAGCGAAGTGGAGGGAGGAGGGGGTCACTGCGTGAAGAAGGAGGTAGCTGCTGGGGGAGGGGTCATCCACAGCCAACACTGTCTCAAATTTAATGGAGAGAAACAAGCTATTAAACAGCGTATCTTTTGTCCTTTTCTGTTATATCGTGCTTATTGATTATTTTGCATTTGTTCTCACCGTTGCAGCATAAGTCTCTTATTCTTACATTTTTTCTTTCCTTCCTCCTATCGTTTCTCCATATTTTTTGTCTTGCGTCCTGCACAAAACTTTAACATTTCATCAGTTTTTAATTTTCTTCAAAAACAAATTTCCATTTTCTGCCCACTCTCATCTCCACAACAAAAACTCCTATTTATTTTATTCATTTTATTTTATTGCTGTTTATTCAATTGTTTTGTATTTATAATTTAATTCATTTATATATTTACTTATCTGCACCAACCTGCAATTTTCATTTAAATTCTCTCACCTTTATATAGTGTCCACCTAGGATTTCCTAGTTTTGTTGAGGAATAAATCTCCTTATTCTCCAGTTTTATTGTAAACCTCCCTCTGCCTAATTTAAAGTTGAACCTTTTATCTCTCCAAGCTGAACGAGTATGCTTTGCCTCATTATGGGCAAACCTGCATTTTAGCAGGCCCCTGAGGTCTTTTGTTGTTATTCACCATGCATGGATTTTTAAAGCCTTCCTTTCAACCAGAGAGATAAAGTTCCAGATTTATTATTAAGGTTTTAAGTTTTGTTGGCAGTAATTTCGTGAAATAGTGCACTTCCTATATTTGGCCACACGATGGAGGCACTGTGCCACAGCTTGAAGGTGATTCAAAATGGCGCCCTCGCATGCGCAGTAAATGGGACACATGCAAAATGGCCCCTGAGCCTATTGTTCACAAACCACGTGTTTTTTGGGTTTTTTTTTAAGAAAAATGGAGCACTGCCTCCTTAATCCCAGCTATACACACACTAGCACACTAGGATAGCTTTACAACTTTAATTTAGCGCTTCATTTTAATGCTGTTACCTCAAATAATTCTCCTCTCAGTAACCTGTTTTACCAATGGGCGCAGGCGGGCATCCGGGCATTTGGCCTACTTCCGGTTAGCAACCCACATGGCAACGCCATACTCGGTGAAAACAATTCAGTGGTGACCTAGTCCCAGGCAGCTGCCGTGACCCAGTCAAGCTTGTCCAGCCCGTCGTAGTGCATTATATTCAGCTCATCACGTCCTATATCAGGTAATTGAGTGATATTGTGTTAGTTTAATTAGTTGCCACTTGATGGGTCACGTTTTGAAAATGTTAGCCGCCGACACAAGCCTCTCTGTATTGTAAACAGAGACGGACATTTCGTCTATGGAAATGCATGACTGATTCCCTTTTCACCCAACAATACAGACCTCTCTATGTGCAGTCAGCCTGACTAATTTAACTGTAGACTGTAGTAAATAGTGCAACAAAGGGGCTGGCCATTAATGAAAGAGGTGACAAATACGGTTTCGCCGTATTTTAATACGGGGAAAATGCAATTTTAGCAAATACGGGCATATTGCCATTTCTGTACGCCAAAAATAAAAATATATGGGAAAAGAGGAACACCTTGTGTGACTCCCACAGCGAGCTGGCAGAGCGCTCAGCGTGAGCAATTACTGATCGTTATAGATGCGCCTCGCACCTTCTGCGGCTCTAGAACAGAAAGGAATCCCGGCGCCAGTAATGCTGCGCCTGATATGTGTGACTAAAGCAAATGTATATGCTTTCCTGCTGTCTACTGTGATGCTAATGTGCCATGCATGCATTAGCTGGGTATATAAGTTGACTGTCTGCATGAAGCACCCTTTTAAACTTCACTCGTGTCCGCCTGCACTTATTTCGATCCAACACAAGCGCACCTAAGCAGTACCTAATCACCTAATCAGTGAACATTTTCTTGTTTAATTATTTCTTTTAAGAATTACTCCTGTGCTGCCCTGATATTTAATGGATTGGTCATGTTACCCATAGGGGCCTTTCCTTAAAAACATTCAAAACATGTAAGAGGGTTAATCATGTTAATATGGGTCGAAGCAAATATGCTTACCAGGGATGTCGATCAAGTAGCTGTACACGTCCGGCCACTGCACAGCTGGCCACCTGGTCGGGTCATTAACCCATTTTCCGGCTAGTAGCTTGTATGGGCAATCTGTCAGTCCACTTGCTGTCAGTTTCTCCTGATAACGTAGCCTGGCTGACTCATCAAGCTTTTCTATGTAGTCACAGGCCATGACAAAAAGTCAAAACACTGCACTCGACAAGGCTTGGTAACGGGTTTGTTTTCACCGAGTTAAGATGGCGGCGATGTGTTACTAACCGGAAGTGACGTAGCCCCGACCGCACCCATTGCACCTCCACTCGGTGTGGGGGTTACTTCCCTTTGTTCTGACCATGCGGTCTGGAGGCCGCCATTAGTTAATATTTCCAACCCCTGGTATTTCTCAAATCACATTTTTATCCCTATAAACACAGAATTACAGACATTCGGGACCAGGCTAGCCCTTGTTCCCATATTTGAGGAGACGAAGACGGTTGAATTCCGCTTCCCTAAATCTCTTTATTTCGGCACAGACTGTAACCGAAATTTGCTGGCCCCCTGGCTAATCCGGGTCCTTTATTTGAGGAGACGAAGACGGTTGAATTCCGCTTCCCTAAGTCTCTTTATTCTGGTACAGACTGCATCCAGAATACTTCACTTACATGGCATCAGGTTCTAATCCTGACTGTTTTCATTTGAGAAGACTGGCACGGCCGTTGCCCCTAAGTCTTATTAAGTCCTGGGTACAGACTGCATCCCAGAACCTCGCCGATTCATTTAATCTTTTGTTAAACAGAGGCTACTTTCACAGAGGCCTCGGCAGGTCCCCCTGTGAAGCGGTAGCTTAATTTAACTCTGATATACAGCGGACACTTTCCCTTGGGGTCTGTTTCGGCCCCGAGAACAAGCGGTGTCTTGTATCCAGCAAATTAAAATGATCGCGGCTTCACTCCCAGAGTGGCATCGAGTCGAACACTTTCAATTGCTCCCCTCGGCATCAGATTGCTAAAACCTGGCTCTTTTCATTTGAGGAGACATACCAGGGTGATTATTAGTCACTCTAGTTCCTAAGTCTCGTCATTTTGGTTCAGACTGACTCCAGAATGGTTTTATTTGATGGACTATATACCCGTAATATATATCCATTGACCGCGGCCTGTTCTATCTCAGACTGAACATAGAACACGTGCACTCTCTTTAACTTTTCAAACTATTGTTTAAACTTTACATGTGACTCCCAACCAAATGATAAATTTCGAGATCGGATATACCCCTTTATCAGACAACTGTAAATTTAGAATGGCCAAACTGCAGAAATTTGAGTAAAAAGGCTTTCTGCTTACCTTTTTGTTTCATTCAGGCGCCACAGTGGTCCGCAAAAGGGTCCTTCCGCTGTAGTTTTTGGGTCCTTCCTATGTAGTTTTTTCGGCTCGTCTCGAAATACTTCAATCCGGGTCACCGGCACCAATTTGTTAGAAAAATACCCGATTCTTTGATTGAAAGATCCAAGAACAAACCGGAGATTTCTTCAATTTTAAGATGAAACATTTATTTAGAAGTCACATGTAAAGTAAGCAGCGCTGGACCAGTTTGACGCTGTCCCCTCGAGAACGTCGTCAGACTGATCCCGACTTCCGGTTGTGTGTTACAGTTCTCTTCTCAGGTGGGGGCGGCCTAGTACAATGGGATGGGATACGCAACTATCTTATTGGCTAATCTACCTATGGCGGGAACAGGCCATCCACTGAACACGCCACTTCATTCTAGAATGTACTATCAACAGTGTGCGTGGGTGTTGAGTTTGGGTGTGTATCTAATGTGAAAGACCTGACCTAAGAGAGAGAAAAGAGAGGGCTCTATACTTTGGTCTCATTCCTATTATCTCAGTTTATCATAACATAATCGTTCATAAGCATGCAAACAGAATTTGTATGGAATATGTGTAGAGCATAATGGGAGATCACCTACAGAATTATTATTCTGGCACTAACTATACATTAACCCTTTCAAACCTTAGAAAAACATTTGTTCTTTGGTCTAGATAAAAATTACATTACCTTTACAACGGTTGACTTCTGACAGGATGATCAGCATCATTTTCATCAGACTAGGCAATTGAATTTCTATGTAATTATACTGTTTTATAATTCAGTGTCATAACAGACAAACCACACTTTTTTGATCCAAAAAAATTCCATTTTATTATAAATAAAATATTAAAAAAAAAAAAAAAACAGCAACAGAACAACCAGGTTAATCGACATTTTAAACACGCCAACCACTGAGTGCCTCTACTAGCTTCCCAAACTGGGTCAGGAAGGCTCGGTTAAATGAAGCCGTCTCTGCAAGCTCCTGCCTTCTCAAGTCAACATCCTCCTCATGGGCTACCCTCATGTGTTCTGCAAACTGCTGGTGGTGTCTCTCCATCTGCTCTTGGCGCTCTTGGTGCATTCTCTCCTGCCTCTCATTGAATCTCTCCTGCCTCTCATTGAATCTCTCCTGCAGACGCATGTCCTCCTCATGTGCCTCTGTCATCAATGATGCTATGCCCGACAGGGTATTTCTCCTTTTCCTTTTTGCTAGATGAAAGACAGAAAGTCAGGGTGGTTACATGCTGTATCTAAAAATATCAAAAACATATACTATTGAATTACACTGGTGAATGCATGTGGTGGGATGTGACTATATGCTTCGTTGCTGTATTTAAGCTCAAATGTCATGTTGCTCCACTTCAAAGGAGTTGATTGTTCACAGGGTGCTGTGATAGGGAACATCCCCCCCATGCAATCCGAAAAGGATTAAGTTGAAAAAAATGGATAGATGGATGGATGGATCTTTAAAATTTTTCTTTTTTATTGTGGACTCAGAAATAGGAATTGTTTAATAAAAATGGCTTAATAAAAATGGCTTAATAAAAGTGACGTGAAGCTTTTTAATGAGGCATATTCATAAGTCAGTTCATGTGCTGTTGTGGAGCACATGTGACTCACATGTTGCAGGCTGGAATTCAGCCGAGAGAGACTTTGAGCTAGACATGTGTATTGACATCACACCTCAAGAGGACGAGGTGTCTGCACCCCCTGTGGACTCAGAAAAAAGGAGAAGATTAGCCGCCCTGACCTTTTGGGGGTCAGAGAGGAGAACAGAAGGACTCTGGGTCTTCTATTACAGATGAAAGGATGTAACTGAGTATTGACTTTTGTGTGATGTATTGATCGAAACCATTGTATTACTGTGTGTGCCCAGTCTTTCGCATGGGAGGGGGGAGTGATGTTGAGCCCATAATTATAGCTGAATTCAGCTGAGAGAGAATTTGAGCTAGCCATGTGTATTGACATCACACCTCAAGAGGATGAGGTGTCTGCACCCCCTGTGGACTCCGAAGAAAGGAGAAGATTAGCCGCCCTGACCTTTTGGGGGTCAGAGAGGAGAACAGAAGGACTCTGGGTCTTCTATTACAGATGAAAGGATGTAACTGAGTATTAACTTTTGTGTGATGTATTGATCGAGACCAATGATGAATGAGAATTAAAGCAGATACTGGAAAATCATGCAGTCTCCTGAATTCTTGACTCCTACACTGTATCTTTTTTGTATATTATGACTTCAAACAGTATTTCAACCAACACACCACCACACCTAAAAATGTGACTGTGTTGTTTAACACCGACAACAGACCACCACAGAATGTTTTTGACACAGACATATAAAATTCATTAATATGCGGCTATCTGAAATAACCTTAATCATAAAAAAGGGGGATAATCTCATGTTTACTGTGCCTTACCAACACTTGGACGAGACCTCCCGGATACAGATGGAGCTGGTGATGGAGCTCATGATGGAGCTTGGGATGGACCTTGGGATGGACCTTGTGATCTGCCCGAAACCGGTGTCGGCGACAGATTCACCTTCGCCGTCAGACGCTGGAGAGTTCGTGTGGGCTGGCGCGGCGGGCGAGTGGGATGATTCTACAAGGAAAATGCACACAATAAAATACAGCACGAAAGTGCAAGATATACAGAAAAGACAATAGTTTTTAACAAGATTACATAAGCTTATTTCAGCGTATTGTTCACATGAATACTAAAAGAAAATCGTGAGACCGCAGTCTGCTGCGATAAAGCAGAGCGATCATCATCCACAAATGAACAGCTTTTTTATTGCATAAATAAACTGAGCGTCTTCCCGAATATATTTCCGAAAAAACGCCCCAAAAAAACCACCTCACCTTTAAAGGACTCCGATGTCATGGCTGTGTCGAGAGCCATGGCTCAGCCAATGCTAGCATGCCGATGTCCGTATATGGCGTCCATCTGCTCGAACCATTTCCAGTTCCTCCGGTCCGCACCGCTTCTGCTGTTGTGGTCCTTTAACGCACGGTAATCACACTTCATTTTTTAAATTTTTTTCCTACACTGTTTGGCAGTGGTAATTGGAAAATGCTGTGTCTTTCTAATCTCTCTATCGAAGATATTGAAGATTTGTTTATCTTCGTAATCTTGGTGATTGGGATAATTCTGATTGGGACGGGAATTGTCTTGGTTTACCGTAAATTGCTGAAGATGGATTCAACCTATCAAAATGCTGGCCAGGCGAGGTGCATCCAACAAATTGAAAAACTGGAGAAGACCCTGATAGCGACTACTGGAGAACTGTCTCGTAAGGTGGATTACATCATGGGTTCGCTCAGGTCTTTCCACGACGAATTCAAAGCTGCGCAATGAAGGATTAATGTACTGAATCTACAGAAGAAATACAAGTCTTCTCTGTGATCAGTCCTATTTGGCATTATTATTCCCCATGAAAATTCCTCCTGGCTGTCTGCAGACTGTGTTTTTTCAAAATCATGAGCACAAGGCCTTGGACAGCCAGCTGCAGCGCCAGATAAGACTGGCGCCAGACAGACAAAACATCTTCTGCCAAGGGTCCTTGGGTCTCTCTTATTATCATCAACACTGCTCAACACCGCACACACATTGATCCATGAACTGAATAAAGACAACACTGCTCTCTTGTGTCCTGTGAATTCTGTGTGTAGCGAATATATGTGCATGAGCTTTTTTTTCCCTTGAACTCTTAATATTGATTAAGTATGTAACCAGTATTTTGAATCAATGATTTTTTTGCTCCTTCCTATTGTATCATCTTTATGCGACCTGTACCCTCCTGCTGATAGGCGCGTTGCAGATGCGCCGCGGCACGGAAATGCAGGTTCATTACTGTGTCAAGTCAAATTCTCTCGTATGTTATCAGTGATCTGTTAATGTACTTGGCAATAAATCTTTTTCTGATTCTGATTCTGAGTCCGTGTGTGCCCCTGTGCTGCCATGTGGTCAGAAACCTCCCGGTATATTTTCTCATTCGTCTAGACGGTGGCTCCGTCTAACTCGTGCTGGATGCGATCGTCAGACAATGCAGTGAGCAGACACTGCACCTCCTCATTGGTCCATGGAACGCCCTTATTACGCGAAGCCATTTTTGAATGAGAAGAAATGAAGAAATGAAAATATCACAGCAATACACTGAAAATCAACCGCCGACTGTGGTTGCGCACTGAGTAATGGCGGTCGTGAAGATTCGGCAGAAGAGGTCGCTTTTCGTGACGTTACGACCTGACCAATCAGCGGCGGTTACGAACTGACCAATCAGCGGCGGTTACGAACTGACCAATCAGCGCCGGTTACGACCTGACCAATCAACGGTGACCAGTCTGTTAACGTCACAACACGGCCCAGCTCAGCACTGCTGTACCCTACCCTGGAGTGGGGCTGAGAATCGCGGCTGTTAAACCGTGTTGGGGCTAGTTGAAAAGCGTACAAAGCGTGCTGAGCCGTCCCGTGTCGCGCTAAAGCGTGCTAGTGGAAAAGGCCCTTAGGTTAAACAAAACTTTGCATTTGGTAGGTAAGCACCCGACAGGGATGTGCGATTATTGTGAGAGAGAGGAAGAAAGTGTGGAGCATGTTATTTTCCACTGCCAGAAGTATACCCAGGAGAGAGACAGATTAGTGGAGGGAATTAGAGAATTAGGGGTGGGTGATGCTAACTTAAGCATGATGGTGGGGGTTGGGGTAAGAAAGTTGTTGGTTTACCTTAAAGATACGGGTTTAATTAATAGGATATAGTTGTTTTGTTTTTTGGTTTTTTTGGAGGGTGCTTGGGGTACAATGTCTGGTCCACACTCCAACGCCGGATGGCGGTAATGCGCCTTTAAGTTGGGTGCCCCCGCCAAAAAAACAGAAGAAGAAGAAGAAGAAGAAGAAGAAGAAGAAGAACGGATGTGACGTCATTTCCGCGCATGCGTACCTCGATTTAAGATGGCGACAAGCGGATGAAACTTCCAACCCCGAACCGAGATTTGCTGCTAAATCTGTGAAAAAGACTTTGGTTGATTACCAGCAAATGTAAGTAATATCTGTAAGACGACAACTAAGCTTCCTGGAGAAGGTTTAGGCTCCGTTTTTAAATTTAAAGAGTATTTAAAAGAACGGAGAGTCAAGCTAAAACCAGCTAGCTTAACTAGCTTAGCTGCTCCTGTTTCCTTTTCAGGCTGTGTTCATCTCCAGTTTATTTTAGCATTTTCTCTTAACGCTTTATTTCTGAGAACAACCGAGGTAAATAGAAAAACTTGATATTTTATCAGTAAGCAGGTTACAGTTGAACTACATGAACTGAAGTATTTTACCCGAAAAGCAGGAACAGAAAATTGATCGTGGTATTTTGGGAACAGGTCAAGTGGACCCCTGACCAAGTGAGCACCCCAAGTGGACCCCGGGGTCCAGTCTGTACATGTACAAGTACATTTTTAATCTGGTGAGTTACAGACTGATTCATAGCTTTCTAAAGCCTCATTCAGAACATTCTTATCCCACATAGCTATTGTGTGGATTTTCAACTGGGTTCAGCCAGCGGCGACGAGCAGCAGTGGTGGAGAGAAGTCTGTTGGAAACAGAAACGGAGCCAAAACCTTCTCCGGGTCAGCTTTGTTGTCATTAATATACACTTCTTGGTGACCAGGAAAAATCTTTCTAACAGTTGTATACAAATTCTTCATGTTGTTCTCCTTCTTCACGTTTACAAATCACTGGACTGAGAATGTACTTGTACATGTAGAGATTGGATTCCGGGTGTTATGTATGAAATTACCTCTGGAATGATGAGGCCAGGTGCACAATAGAACTCAGCTTTATTTGGGGTCAGTCACACACACTACAGCCACCAGGCAGGGGCATCGGTGAAAGAGGCCAGATGGAGATGCCCGCATGTTATTTATGTGCGGTGCAGTGGTGGAAGGGGAAGTGGCCGCCACTACACCACACGTCACAAATGAAGGTACTAGTTACAATATAACACACACAATTAAGACCCTCCCAAATTTAGGACCTGAATCACACACTAATAAAACGAAAACTAAAATTATCACATGGCCTAACGCATTCATACAACCAAAACCTAAACTAGGGAGGACGGGTGGACTACCGTCTTACCCCACACAGCAAGGTGGACTATTCTTCCACCTGTAAATTGCTAAAGTTCTGCCAAACTAAAACATTGCTGTATTTCCTAAACTAAGGCACAGAACAGTAACAGCATAGAACACAATGTAGCATCAACAATTAAAACCACACAAAACTAAATATATAGATGTACTGCACACCCCCAGGGTTTGTTTTCTAAATCTATAGTAATCATGCCGTAAGACACAGTCACTGCTCCCAAATACAGCCATGATACTTTGCTTTTTTTCTTTTCAAAAACATGCAAACAAACATCTCAACAAAGGAGCTCTCTCTTTGATTTTTTTTTTTTTTACAACATACAAACACATGAACACCAGAACATTAAAACTTTTTTTTTTTTTTTATTTCTCAGAAACTCACATTACTGTTCATTTAGCAGAAAGGGGTAGAACTGGCTTGTGGGGGGCCCCGGGCAGTCCCTCGGTAGACCCGCCCCTGGAAGTGTCATGCCTCCAGGATTGGAGCTGGCCTCATAGACGAGAGCGCCTCTTCTTTTCAGCATCGATCATCTCTCTTGTCCGGACCCACCATCCAAAGCCTCCTCCCAAGCACGCCACAGCTCATTGACGTGTCTCCATGAGCTGTTCCAACAACTGGAAGTAGGCTGCACTCCGCTTAGCCATGATGCGAAGCCGCTTCTGGTAACCCTTTGACTGTCGTTTGTCCCACATCTGCCGTGGACGTCTCTCCCCATGAACCTGGACCAGGTCTGTAACTCCCAGGGGCTTGCTTGTCGGCGTCGACTCGGCGTCACTTGTCAACGCGGGTGCCTCGCCGTCACACTCGGGACCCCTCGTCCAAGGTATCCCAAGCGCCGGCACTCAGACCCTTCCTGCGTCGAACCTGAGTGAGGCTGGTCCTGCTTGACCGCCGTGGTGCTAGATAAATCCTTCCCCCACACCGTATCATTCTCCGCCACCGGAACCGAATGGTTCCACCAGCCACAACCAGTCCACACTTTCCCAGTGTCGTCTCTCATGGCGAACCCCAGTCCATAAAACAGGTCACAGCCCATGATGTCGTCGCCTTGGGTCATCACGGGGAACGTGCAGTCGGTCATCACCGCCGAGTTGTACTGAGCCGTCAACTCCAGCATTCCAACCGTGCGCAGTCTGCCACCTCCATAACTGTAGAGGGGCGCAGGGTTGCCTCTTATTCTGTAGTAGGGGGAAAATTTCCCCACCGTGGCCCAATTCAATAATGATCTCTCCGTCCCCATGTCGATCAACAGCAGCACCTCCTCGTCATCAAGCGTCACCCTACAGTACTTGAACCTGTTGGTACTCAGGGACACCGCATGGACAGTTGTCAGGGCGGGTGCAGTTGTTATTCTCTGTGGGCGCTCTGGCTCGAACACACGACACACCCTGGCATAATGATTCAAGCGTCCACACATGCCACTGTGCTTCCCTCTAGCCGGGCATTCTCTAGCCTTGTATTGGTGCTTCATAGACCCACAGCCCATACACAGGGGCTTTCTCAGGGCAGACCTCAGGTTGATTGCGTAGGTTTCCGCATTGTCGGCCGCGCTATCCTTGCTGTCAGGATCCGCTATTAATGCTGCGGCGGCAGGTCCCAGCTGCCGTAGTAATTGGCACTACTTTAGCTCTGAAGCTAGCTTGTCTGCTGTTTCCTCCTGGAGAGCTAGCTCGACAGCCTTGGCTAACGTCAGGTCACTCGGCACTGAAAGCAGCCTAGCTTGCAAAGCATTGCTGGTTGTGTGTTCCGCCAGCTGATCACGTACCATTCCCTCCTCCAGTGTCCCAAAACAGCTCTCCCCAGCCATCTGCCGTAGGTTGGTGACAAACTGGCAGACAGGCTCACCCACTCACTGGTATCATTGTCAGAACCGAATTCTCTGGACAGTGATGTTGTCCGAGGTGTGGAAATGTCACGCTAGCACCTCAACCACATCCTCATATGAGTCAGTAGCCCTGAGTGTACGTAGGATACACTGGCCCTCAAACCCCAAATTATGCACCAGAAGCACACGTTCCCTCCATCTATCTAGCTCACCCAGGTCAAGTGCCGCGATGTAGTTTTGAAAGGCGGCAAACCATCTTGACCAAGGCACAGGTGGCTCGCCCTGGAGCTCCAGGAAGGGGCGAAGCACACGCCTCCATTTTTCATTCTCATCGCTACAATGTTATGTTGTGGGGAGTCAGGTTATGTAGGATCTCAGACAGAGACAGTGAATAAACATGGGGGAACAATGTCCGGGGGGGGGGGGTTCCTGGCGATATAGCAGGAAGGAGTCAGGGACATAGGGGGTTGAAGGCAGTGTAATGTAAGTGTTATGCTGCGTGATGAGAAATGCCATGTAAACGTGTGAAGAGTGAGTTGGGGGAAAAAGTGGAGATCGTGCTGTAATGATTCAGTCTCTTCTGTGCTTGAGAGATGTGTGAGTGTGGAATAAATCGTCTGTTCATAAATCTGCCTCTTTATTCACACACTCCACACTGGTGACCCCAGACGAATTATGGAACACGAGGCAAGAACACTGGAGCCGGCCCAGTTGGGAAGCCCCAGCGACACAGCAGCCATCCCACAGACAGCCCGGACTGGAACCCCCAGCAACGTGTGCGCGGTTTCAGTCAAGCTACTGGACTTGTGGCAGCACAACCCGCGCTCTTGGTTCCACCACACCGAGGCCCAGTTCGCCCTTCGGGGAGTAACGGCAGACAACACCAAGTTTTACCATGTGGTTACCATGTGGGCCTCCAGCCCGCAACAAATACGAGGCGCTCAAGGCTGTGCTGACCCGGCGCTACACGCTCTCGGACTGAGAGAGAGCGGAGAGGCTCCTGGGGCGGACCGAGTTAGGAGATGGTTTGGCCGTCGACCTGATGGAGAAGATGCTGGCATTGATGGGCACAGACGATGGGCACTTTCTGTTTGCCCACCTTTTCCTCCGGAACCTTCCAACAGAGGCGAGAGCGGTTCTGGCCAATTCGCCGTTGCTGGCCGCGCTTGACTACCGTGCGCTAGCCCAGGAGGCAGACCGGATCATCCTCACCACCAGGGCGATCACAGTCAACGCGGCGGTGGCGGAGCCCAGCGAGACGACCAGAGGAGGCGAGGAGCCACCGACGGTAGCGGCAGCGGGGGCCAAGGAGCGCCAGAGAGACACGCTCTGCTTCTACCACTGCCGCTTCGGAGAGAACGCGTGCAGATGTGTGCCACCGTGCCAGTTCAAGCGCTTGGGAAACGCCAAGGCCGGCAGTCGTTAGCAGCTGCGACCGCCGGTGAAGACAACAAGCTGCTCTACGTGACAGACTCACGCTCGGGGAGACGCTTCCTCGTCGACACCGGAGCCCAGAAGAGCATCATCCTGCCGTTCTACGCTGACCGGCTGGCAGGACCTAGCGGCCCCGGACTTGTGGCAGTAAACGGCTCGGAGATCAAGACGTTCGGTGAGAGAACACTGGCCTTATCTCTACATGGCCGCTCGTACGAGTGGACTTTTGTCATAACAGCACTGTGTTGCCCGATCCTGGGAGCTGATTTTCTGTGTGCGCATGGTTTACTTGTGGATGTTGCTAACAGGGGCCTGGTTAATGCACTGTCCTTTGATTCTCTCCCCTGTATAGCTCGAGGGACCCGGCCAATAGCACAAGCCAACGTCACAGCTCCAGGCGGTAAGTTCCACTCACTGCTCACTCAGTTCCCAGCACTCACGGTCCCGACATTTTCGGCGGCCATCGCTAAACACGGGGTGGAGCACTTTATCACCACCACCGGGCCGCCCGTTTTTGCAAGACCTCGGCGCTTGGACGCAGCTAAACTGGCCATAGCACGCGAGGAGTTCGCCAACCTGGAAAGGTTGGGCGTCGCCAGGCGATCAAACAGCCCATGGGCATCCCCGCTACACATGGTCCCTAAGGCTGAGGGGTCGTGGCGACCGTGCGGTGATTTCCGCAGGTTGAACAACACCACAGCACACGACCGCTACCCGATTCTCCACATACAGGATTTTTCCGTTCACCTCGCCGGAGCATACGAGACCAGGTCCAAAATAGACCTGGTCCACGGTTACCACCAGGTCCCAGTGCGCGCGGAGGACATACCCAAAACAGTAGTAATAACTCCGTTTGGCTTATTCGAGTTCCTGTGCATGCCATTCGGGTTAAAAGGAGTGGCACAGACGTTCCAGCGCATGATGGATGCAGTGCTGCGCGATCTCCCGTTCGTGTTAGTCTACCTGGACGATATCCTGGTAGCCAGTGCGTCCGAAGACGAACACGAAACCCACCTCAGGACGGTTTTCTGGAGGTTGGAGGAGCATGGGTTAATAATCAACCCGGCGAAATTCCAGTTCGGCATGACGGAGATTGATTTTTTTGGGGTACCGCGTCTCTCCGGAAGGAGCGATCCTGTTGCCCAACAAAGTGCGCGCCGTGGCGGATTTTCCCCGGCCTCAGACGGTCAGGGCGCTGCAAGAATTTTTGGGGATGGTGAACTTTTATAACAGTTTCCTTCCCCGCGCAGCGCGGCTCATGCAACCATTGTATGCCGCGCTCAAGAGACAGAAACCCGCGGATGGGGTCGAATGGACGCCGGAGCGAGAGCGGGCGTTCTCGGAGGTTAAAGCAGCCCTGGCAAACGCTGCACTGCTGGCGCATCCGGACCCGGCGGCCCGGATAGCGCTCACCACCGACGCTTCAGACGTGGCCATAGGGGCTGTCGTGGAGCAGCACGTCACCGGGGCTTGGCAGCCGCTCGCCTTTTTCAGCAGAACTTTGCACGACAGTGAACGTAAATACAGCGCGTTCGACAGAGAGTTGCTGGCTCTCCACCTGGCCATACGCCACTTCCAATTCTGGCTGGAAGGGCGCAGCTTCACCGCGTTTGTAGACCACAAGCCACTAACGTTCGCGATGGCCAAGGTTTCAGAACCGTGGTCGGGCCGGCAGCAGAGACAGCTGGCCGCGATCTCAGAGTTTACTACCGATATTCAGCATGTGTCGGGTAAACTGAATGTGGTGGCGGACTGCCTCTCGCGCGCCGTGGTGGCCCCGGTCTACATGGGGATAGATTATGCAGCCATGGCCACGGAGCAGATTAGCGACGCAGACGTGCGCGCGCTCCAGTCTGGACCAACAGGGTTAAGGCTGGAGAGCAGGGTGCTGCAAGACGGCAAGCTCCCCCTAATTTGCGATGTCTCCACCGGCACCACGCGCTGGCCAGAAGCAGTCCCGCTGGTGGCAACCATGTCCGCGGACGTGGCATGCGCTTTTTTAACAGCATGGGTGGCACGTTTTGGAGTCCCGTCGGACATTACGTCCGACAGGGGCCCTCAATTTGTTTCCGACCTCTGGTCTGCGATGGCCCACAGCCTGGGTGTTACAATTCATCGCACAACCGCGTACATCCCACAGGCCAATGGTTTATGCGAGCGTTTTCATAGATCACTGAAAGCAGCACTCAGGGGTTCACTGACGGATGCAAATTGGGTAGACCGGTTGCCGTAGGTTTTATTAGGGTTGCGCTCCGCACCAAAAGAGGATTTGGAAGCTTCCCCGGCAGAGCTCATTTTTGCGCAGCCCCTACGGCTGCCTGGGGAATTTCTGCCAGATAATCCCGCGCCGGACAGCTGCCTGTTTCAGCTTTTGCAGCGCACGCTGCCGGGCCCTGCCCACCACAGTTTTCCGCACGCTTTTGTGCCTAAAACTTTGAAGAACGCGGAGTTCGTGTTCGTCAGGCACGACGCCCACCGCCCTCCATTGCGCCCACCCTATGATGGACCGTTCAGAGTGCTGGAAACGGGATAAGCATTTTTTGCTAGACTTGGGGGGGTAGACGGGAGAAAATTGGCATAGACAGACTCAAACCCGCCTTTGTAGTGGGGGACGAGCAAGTGCTGTTGGCTAGGGCCCCTTAGCGTGGAAGACCCCCACAGAGATCTCCCCAGGGAAACGATTCACCAGGGCAGCCACACGGACAGACCAAAGTTCCCCCCCTCGCCACAGCCCACCCGCAGTCAGACACACTCCCAACACCCCCCACTGGCACAGCAGCGCCACGGAGGCGGTAAACCCCAGTTACAGCAGATATGGGAGGAGACTGAAGCCAAAAGAGCGTGTGGACTGATGTTCTATCTAAGATGCCCGTCGGGGGGGCGGTGTGGGGAGTCAGGTTATGTAGCATCTCAGACAGAGACAGTGAATAAATATGGGGGAACAATGCCCAGGGGGTTCCTGGGGATATAGCAGGAAGGAGTCAGGGACATAGGGGGTTGAAGGCAGTGTAATGTAAATGTCATGCTGTGTGATGAGAAATGCCATGTAAACGTGTGAAGAGTGATTTGGGGAAAAAAGTGGAGATCGTGCTGTAATGATTCAGTCTCTTCTGTGCTTGAGAGATGTGTGAGTGTGGAATAAATCGTCTGTCCATAAACCTGCCTCTTGATTCACACACTCCACAATGCATGAAATTACCTCTGGAATGACGAGGCCAGGTGCACGATAGAACTCAGCTTTATTTGGGGTCAGTCACACACACTACAGCCACCAGGCAGGGGCATTGGTGAAAGAGGCCAGATGGAGATGCTCACCTGGTATTTATGGGCGGTGCAACGGCAGAAGGGGAAGTGGCCGCCACTACACTGCACTTCACAAATAAAGGTACTATTTGCAGTACAACACCGGGGTCCACTTGAGGTGCTCACTTGGAGTGCTGACTTGATCGGGGTCCCAGGGATTAACCCCTTGCACTCTGGTCAATTTCCCTAAAAACGCCCAAAAATAACATGCCCAAAGTAAATCAAAAGCTGTTCTTCAACCCTGTGGAGCATCTTCATGGGGTTGGTCTCATTTAAAAGAAAACACTTTGAATTTTTTGGCAAAACAGTCATAGTCTCTCTACGTGCTCCGGCCACTGAGTAACAGTCATCTAAACATACTGAACTTGAAGAAAATAAATTTCGCCTGGGTGTTTGTTTGGATACAAATGCTTGCAAATAACACACAGATTCAGATCCGGGCTGGAAAATGCAACAGAAATGTAGAACCAAGTGTTATCCAGCTGAGGTCCAAATTTTGTAACAATACCACAAAAAATGAATATATTACACAGCTTTTTCCTCAGGTAGTTCCCAGGCGTTTTTGAACTGTGCCAAATTGTGCCAAATGGCACAGTTTGGAAAAACGTCTGTAACTTTTGAATGATTCAATATAGAAGCTTCATCTTGGGCTCTAATGAAAGGTGACACTCAGGGCTGTGTGTGTGTGTGTGGGGGGGGGGGGGGGGGTTGTTCCCCCCCCCCCTCGCTACAGAGGACGGACATCGCCCGTTGCGCTGCGGTCTGTCATGTGGCGATGACGCACAGCTGTAATTTACCGATCGGTCAAAAGTCATTTTTGATTACAATTTTCAGGGATCAAGAATAATTTAGCTTAGAACACTTACCTCTTCACAGCAGCAGCGTAGCTGGCGAACTTCTCTTCCTCATTGTCAGACGAACGCGACGCTGGTCCGCTTGTTACGGACTCGTGGTTCTGGTCTCGCGACCCGGTCAAAGCATAATTCCATTATTGCGGTTTTGCGCTTCCATGATTGCGGTTTTGGCGAATGATTTTTCAAAACAAATAACAGTAGTAATTAAAGACTGGCGAACGCATGTGTGTCACAGAGCCTTCGTCGTCGGTCTATGATGACCATGGAAGAGAATCCTAAACGTCTATTCTGCTGGAATTAAAAAAAAAAAAAAAAAAAAAGCACTGCCTGTGGCTGAACAGGCCGATGCGCGAATGGCAGTCCCTGTCACACAGGCTGCACTTGTGGGTGGTCTCCGTGCTGCTGGGTCTGTGACGATTCTTCCTGCGGGCCCTTTTTTTATCTGCTGCAGCAGTCTGTCTTCACCCAGCCTTACACAAAACAGCTTTCGAACTTCTGTGCTTCAGTTGGCTCGCTGCATTCGCAGCGTTTGTAGGCGAGTCCTTCTTGCTAGGTTTTCAGTCATTGGTTCTTCAAGGTTTCAGAAACCCAATTCAAGGCTCTTATTAGCTGAATGAGAGGTCAATCATATCTAATCTGTTCGCGGCAGTGTCTGTAGTGGAAGAACGGAAATGCAGCTTTTTTTTTCAGTGAGCTCTTGGATGCAGCGCTCTCGTGCGCTCTAGGACGCAGAGACGTGCCCGCCCGCGGTACACAGAAGTGCAACAGGTTAAAGTTTTCCAGCACTGTGCCGGATCTCTGGTGTGTGCCATTTGGCTGCGAGGAAAAATGATACCCCTATAATGGTGGCCCTCAATAGGCGGCCCGCGAACTTCCTATTTGTGGCTCACGACCTGCGATTCCTTAACTACATGTTTTGGTCAGGTAAGCAACTGTAAACGTGGACTGTTATCTCCATGCCAACGATGAGCTGACAGCCTGTCAGCATGCGAGCGGCACGTTTTACTTTCACTTTTGGAGCGGTAGCAGCAGTGGGAGCCTAGATTTAACGAAAATGGCATGCTCCAAGTTTGCTGCTAAAAGAAAATTGGCAGTTTGCATTTGTTCTCCCTCCTACCAGCACAAGACTACAGCTTGATAAACATTTACAGTTTGAAACGGCATTATGAGAGCAAGCAAAGGAATTTTGAAGAGACATTTCCTCAAAATTCAGAGGTCAGAACAACAAAAACAAATGGACTGAAATCCTCATATCAAGCTACAGGATTCTTGTTTGCATCTATGAGACAAAAAGCAGCAGAGTTGTGAAAGTCTCTTCTGAGTCGCTGGCTGCCTTCACAGCTCCTCCCACAGCAGAACAGCCTGGTGACATGGGCGTAAATCAAGGGGGTCCAGGGGGTCAGTTTTTTTTTTTCTTTAAAATTTGCAGCTTTTCTCATAAATGTGTAACTTTTTCTCATTAATTTACTACATTTATTTGTAAATGTAAAACTTTTTTGTTGTAAATTTGCCACTTTTCCCTCATAAATCTGCTGTTTTTGTATCTTAAATCTGTTATTTTTTTTTCTTGTAAATTTGTAACTTTTTTGATTTTTTTTCTTACAAATTTACGTATTTCTTTTTCATAAATTTGACTTTTTTCTTGTAAATTTGCAGAGTTTTCCCCATCAGTGTAAATTTGTACATTCTTTCTCATAAATTTGTGACTGACAACAATAATACTTAGTGTCCCCTCAACATTTTCTGTGGAGAAAATGTTCTGTTTATTGTCCCTCCCAACATAAAAATGAAATATTGGCCCATGCAGCAGGCTTTCAATGTTCCAAACCTCTGGTCCACTGGAAAAAAGAAATGCGGAGCCCTGGCAACAACATTTGAGGACCCCTGTCCTGTAAAAGCAAAAAATTTACCTCCTATTCCTATCCACAGAACTACTTTTTGTCCAAGTGTTGTTGCCGTATGTAGCGTGACTGGAGGCGCAAGTGCAGGACCGGACTAGCCCATATCCCAGTGGGCCACTTCACTGATGGGCCGGTGTTCTAGTTGGAAGTAAAATTAATTAACATCAATATAACCTAATTATCTGCAGCAGGCATGTTGTGAGCACTATCCCAATGTTTAATAGCCCTAAATCTGCCTGACTGAACTACACACCAGAGCATCCCTCAGAATTTGGTGCCAGTAACGATTGGTCCGACTGAAAGACAAACTGACAGCATTCAACAGGGCGCGGGACTCCAGAAGGTGTGTTCACATTTTGGTGGTTAACAAATGGCAGAAATTGAGAGAAGTGATTTTCCCAAAGAAAAATGATCCAAACGGCACAGGTGAGGGGAGAGGAGGCTTCAGAGGAGTGTGTTCTGACTACAGCAGAGAGGCCGGGAGATTTTCAGCACCTCAAGTTAGTGACGTGACGCTCAGAATAAATTCTATAATTTTTAGCTGCCATCAAGTTGTTCACAATTCTCTGACTCCCAACGTATTTTTTCTCATAAACTAAAAAACTAATTAATTCCTCATTACAAAGATTTTTAAATAAAGTTCTAAATTTTCAAGAGAAAAAACATAGCTACATGAATAGAATAGAATAGAAAACACTTTATTGTCTCCTTGGGGAAATTTGTTGTGGACTCACAGTTCTGACACAAACCTGCTTCCCATTGAATCACAAGACATCACATCACAACATGACATCTGCTCACATATATTGCACACTACCCCCATTACACATATTAAAAAAACCCAACAACAGTCTAAAACATAAAACAAACAGAACATGTAATACAAGTTAGGATCACCATGCTGTTGTACAATCCTAAGAGCAATTTAGGAGCCTAATAGAAGCAGGTACAAATGACTTTTTAAAAGGGTTTAACCTGCATTTTGGTATTCTGTATCTTGTACCAGAAGGCAAGAGCTCAAACTCAGAATGTTTCAGGATGTGTGAGGGGTCCTGCAAAACTCTCTGTGCCTGCCTGCACACACACTGCTCATAAATGGCCTTAAGGGAGAGCTTTTCAGTTCTCCCCATCACCTTCATGGCAGCCTGGACCAGACGCTGCAGCTTAGATTTGGCCTGCACAGAAATATTGCTGAACCACACAGACATCTTGTGCCTTATGATGTTCTCCAACACCGCCTGGTAAAATACAAACATTATTTTGTCACTGACTCCAAACATCCCCAGCCGACGGAGAAAATACAGCCTTTGCTGTAGACGAGAGCACACAAGCTCAACATGGTCATTGCAGGTAAAAAGGTTTTCCAGATGGATGCCCAGATACCTGTAGGAGGTGACCTGCTGAATTTCCACACTGTTAATAGACAGTGGAGTGTGGTCTCCCACTGACCGAGGGTCCACCACCATCTCCTTAGTTTTTTGTGTGTTGATGACCAAGAAATGTTCATCACACCACTTTGCAAAGCCACTGAGCTCAGTGAAATACAAGGAGGTGTCAGTGTCTTGGTGTAATAGGCTAAGGATGACAGTGTCGTCAGAAAATTTCAAAAACAGGTTACCTGGATAATGACTAGTACAGTCATTAATGTAGAGGGTAAAAAGGACTGGAGAGCTCACACGGCCCTGAGGTGCACCTGTGCTGATGGGTTTGGAGTCAGAAAGTGTATTTATCCTGACATATGTTAATATGAAAATTTCTAAGCAAAAGCTGCAATTTTTTTTAGTTAGAGGAAAGAAAATACATTCAAAAAGTTCTAAAATGAAAAGAATATGTTTTTTTTTTTTTTTTACGTGAAGAAAATGACATTTATAGATGTAATAGCCTAAACATTCCTAGTAGTTTCGGGCTTTTACTTGATTTTAAGATCAAATACTGCTCCATGCAGATTTTTGTGGACATGGTTTGGTGAAAAAGCCTCTTCCCACAGTAGATGTTGCTGAATGGGGGGGGGGGGGGGGACCTTGCTTGTTCTCAGGTGATTTATTATTTTTTAACAAGGGGGATGGTAGTGGTGGTGGACTCACAAATTTAGCGTAAGGTAAAGCCTATAAATGTAAATTGAGTATAAATTAGCAAGAATAAAGCTGTAAAATATGACAAAGGAGGCCATTTTACAAGTAAAATGGAAAATTTGTGAGAAAAAAGTTACAATTTTGTATGAAAAAATAATGAATGCAGGGGAGAAATGGCACATTTCTACAAAAAAAATATAAATTCACAAGAATCAATTCAAAAATTTAAAGAACAAAAACTGCAGATTGGTATAAATATTTAAGTTTTTCCCATTTTCTATGCAATTAGTGAGGTTTTTCTTGTCAACATTCTTGGACATTTTTAACTTTTTTCTGGTAAATTTGTGACACAGACATGCGTAGATTGGAACAGGATAAAAAATATATATGGGGAAATTACACAATGATATGAAATCATTACTGACATTGTATTTGTTTATATTTTGCCTAGGTTTAATATTTGTTTGATCGGTTGAGAGTTACGTCTTCTGCAAAAACACATGTTTTTAGAACATACGATTTCTAAGCTTTCCAATGATACCAGGCACTCATGGGTTTTTTCCCGGGACTTGCTGCTAGCAAACAAAGAGTCATGATTTATGATTTCTGCTGCCTGCAGCTTGTAATGACACGGTGCACATTCCAACTCATTTTGCCAGCACGGGTCACACACACACACGAGGTGTAACGGTATGCTAAAATCATAGTTCAGTACATACCTTGGTTTTAAGGTCAGGGTTCGTTTCATTTTTGGTACAGTAAGGAATCAAAGTGCAAAACATAAAACTGCTTATCTTTTGTATAAGCACTGTGGCAGCACAGTTTTACCCTCGGCCGGGGGACCGCGGGGATCATGAGATCGTGGGTTCGATCCCAGCCCCCGACCAACAGTGAGCTGTGTGGAGTTTGCATGTTCTCCCCGTGTTGCGCGGGTTTACTCCGGGATTTCTCCGGTTTCCTCCCGCACACCAAAAACATGTAGGTTTAGGGTGCTCGCGCACGCAGCGACCAGCAGCCGATGGCTTGTCACCAGACTGCAAACCAAGTCTACCTACGGGTACAAATAAGTAACAAAAAAAACAAAAAAAAAAAACTGCTTATCTTTTGTATAAGCAGGAACCGTTTTGACAAAGAAACTGCAAACTGTCAGCAGGCAATTCCCCAATCAATAAAATGTCCATCCATCCATCTTCTACCTCTTTTCCGGAGGTCCGGGTAACGGAGGCAGCAGTTCAAGCAGAGCAACCCAGACTTCCCTCTCCCCAGCCACCTCCTCCAGCTCTTCAGAGAGGATACCAAGGCGTTCCCAGACCAGCTGGGAGACATAGTCTCTCCACTGAGTCTCTTCACCCCTCATGGATCGTCACCTTATCCTGGGTGTCCGCGGGTCCTTAAAAAGTCTTAAATGTGTTTGTCCAAAATTAAGGCCTTAATTATCCTTAAAAATGACAATTAATGCCATCTTATACGCGGCGGCGTATAAGATGGCGGCGCGTGCACAACGCGAGGCTCAACGTCTTCTCATATTTTGTGGATTAGCAGTGATATTTCTGCTCATTTCGGGTCTGTTCGTTCAGAACAGCTTCGCTTTCACATCTTAACCCGAAATGAGCTTTTGGACATTGGATTACAAAATAATGATCTTTTTATCATCAACCTACGTCTCATCCCTGAGCTCCGGAGAACACCCGACACTTGGCAAGCTACCCGGCCGACCGGAAGTGCTCGCAGGCGGCATAGAGACCGTAAACAAAGGTGGGGGAAGCGCGGAGGGCTAAGAGCTAAGCTAAAGCTAACACCGCACCGGCTTTCTCTACCCAGCATTTTCCTCGCTAATGTATGGTCACTGGCGAACAAAATGGATGAGCTACGGCTTCGGATTACCAACAATAAGAAACTTATGAACTGCAATATCATGATTTTCACGGAAACATGGTTACACAGTGGAATACCCGACAATACTATCGAGCTAGCCGGCCTACACACTCTCTGGGCAGACAGAGCAACTGATGACTCCGGTAAGACAAGGGGGGGGGGAGTGTGCATTTATATTAACAAGGCTTGGTGCACGAACTCTGTCACTGTTGAGAGACGCTGCTCAGCTAACCTGGAGTTTCTCATGGTTATATGTAGACCTTTCTATCTGTCACGGGAGTTCACTTGTACCATCATAACAGCTGCTTATATCTCTCCGGATGCTAATGCTAAGCTTGCTATGAAAGAACTGCATGCAGCTATTAGCAAACAACAAACTGCACACCCGGAGGCAGCATTTATTGTGGCGGGTGATTTTAACCACTCTAACCTCAAGACAGTGCTTCCTAAATTCTACCAGCATGTCTCCTGTCACACAAGAGGGGACAAAACATTGGACCACATTTACACCAATATTGTGGGAGCCTACACAGCAACTCCCCTCCCCCACCTAGGTCAGTCTGATCACTTATCTTTGTTCCTTACCCCCAAGTATGTACCGCTCATCAACCGGGTGAAGCCATCAGTGAGGACCATCAAAGTGTGGCCAGAGGGGGTTGACTCTGTACTCCAGGAAAAGTTTAGGAACACAGACTGGAGTATGTTCACCTCTCAGGCTGCCTTTGGCTCCCACATAAACATTGACTCTTACACCCACTCAGTCCTGGACCATATCAACACCACTATTGACAGTGTCACCACGAAAAGACAGATCACCACGTACCTAAATCAGAAGCCGTGGATGAACAGAGAAGTGCGGCTTCTGCTAAAGGCACGTAACAATGCCTTTAGATCTGGTGACGCACAGGCCTACAGTTCATCCAGGGCAGATCTGAAGAGGGGCATCAAGAAAGCCAAGCACAGCTACAAGCTGAAGGTGGAGAAACATTTTGGGGACTCTGACCCCCGATGCATGTGGCAGGGCATTCAAGCTATCTCTGATTATAAGCCCAGCAACTCCATACCTATAGCCATGACTGTGTCCTTTCTCAATGAGCTAAATGACTTCTCTGCTCATTTTGACAAGGACAATAATGAAAAGAATATCAATTTCCCACCCTCTGACGACCTCCACCACCTCACACTCACCCACACCGACGTCCATAACGCACTGAGTCATATCAACGTACGTAAGGCTGCTGGCCCTGACGGCATTCCTGGGCGTGTGCTGAGGGCATGCGCTGAGCAGCTGGCAGGGGTCTTCACGGACATCTTCAACCTGTCCCTGGCCCAGGCCGTGGTACCAGCGTGCTTCAAGACCACTTCTATAGTACCAGTGCCGAAACATTCAACACCATCGTGCTTAAATGACTTATCGCCCTGTGGCACTGACGCCCATAGTCATGAAGTGCTTTGAGCGACTGGTCTTGGCACAGCTCAAAAAATGCCTGCCCCCTACACTGGACCCTCACCAGTTTGCCTACCGGAGCAATAGGAGTACAGAGGATGCGGTTTCTACAGCGCTGCACTGTGTACTCTCACATCTGGATGACAAGAACACCTACGCAAGAATGCTGTTTGTTGACTTGAGCTCAGCATTCAACACAGTTATCCCCTCCAAGTTGATCACTAAACTTGGGGACCTGGGAATCAGTACCTCCACCTGCAACTGGATCATGGATTTTCTGACCAACAGACCCCAGCATGTTAGGTCAAGCCCCAACCATTCTTCCATCATCACACTCAACACTGGTGTACCACAGGGCTGTGTGCTCAGCCCATTCCTCTACTCCCTCTTCACCCATGACTGCAGGCCTATGTATGGATCCAATTCCATCATAAAGTTCGCAGATGACACCACGGTGATCGGACTCATCAGGGACAACGATGAGTCCGATTACAGGGCAGAGGTTGAGCACTTGGCTACTTGGTGCACTGACAATAACCTGCTCCTTAACACCAGCAAAACCAAGGAGCTCATAGTGGACTACAGGAAGGAGAGGGGAGAGACACATGACCCCATCCATATCAATGGCATAGCTGTTGAACATGTCCCCAGCTTCAAATTCCTGGGGACCCACATCTCGGAGGACCTGTCCTGGTCAGTTAACACCACCAGCCTGATCAAGAAGGCCCATCAGCGCCTCTTCTTCTTGAGGACATTGAAGAAGAACCATCTGTCAACTGACATCCTGGGCAACTTCTACCACTGCGTTATAGAGAGCACCCTGACCAACTGTGTCACAGTCTGGTATGGGAGCTGCTCTGTCGCTGACCGTAAGGCGCTGCAGCGGGTGGTGAAAACCGCCCAATGCATCACAGGGACTCCACTTCCAGTTATAGAGGACGTCTACAGGAAAAGATGTCTGCGCCGGGCACGCAGCATTCTTAGGGACTCCAACCATCCTGCTTATGGACTGTTCCAGCTTCTCCCCTCCGGAAGGCGTTTCAGAAGCCTTCGGACTAGAACCAGCAGGTTTAGGAACAGTTTCTTTCCAACAGCTGTCACATTATTGAACTTAGTTCCCCGCTGAACCTCCACTTCTCTCCCCTTTAACACCCCCCCCCGTTCTTCCTCAAACTGTATGCTTCCTCAAACTGTATACACATATATATCATATCTGCATATTGTCATTATATATTGATACATACTGCTCTTCTGTATATTATCATCACATAATTAACTACATACTGTTTTTCTGCATATTGCCACTCTGTATAGTTAGATTGTCTGCTACTTACCTCACTTCACCTGTACTTTGCTCTTCTGTAATTTATGCTAACTTATTCCCATCTCTTACCATCCTCACCTGTACATAACTGCCCACCTAACTTATTGTACATTATTTGCACATAACGGTACTCTTAACTTTCTACACTGACCTATCTGCATATATTTGCTTAAATTGCACATACTGTCAATTACTGTATATACTGCACTTCTGTCCTTTGCACTTCTGACTGGATGCTAAACTGTGTTTCGTTACCTTGTATTCATACACGTGTAATGACAATAAAGTTGAATCTAATCTAATCCTTAAATCCGCCTTTCAGCGGTCTTAAAAATGCCACAAACACAATGAACAAAATTGCAATATTTTCTTACGTTGTACAGTGAAATCTTTGTAAAGAATTTGGCGAATTTGTAATTACTGCTCTGCATTTTAGCACCATGGAGCAGAAGTGAGCGGAACCAATAGCAATCATTCGTTTGTGGGGGGAGGGGGCTACCTTCAGGTTTACACGTTAGCAACTTGTACTTCAGTAGCTATTGGCAACGTCAGTCATGGGGAAATGTAAATTTAATCTTAGCTGGATGGATAAAGCAACATTTGTGGCATGGTTAAGACCGGTTCAAGGAGATAACTATGAGGCCCGTTGTACGCTGTGCAAGAAGCTCTTTAAACTCGGCTCAATGGGAATTAAAGCTGTGGAATCGCATATGCAGAGCGAGAAGCACAAAACTGCTGCAAAAACCTGCCAATAAAAGCCTGCCATTTTTCAGTACTGTTCCGTCTCATCAGTACCACAGACTTTAGCTCCATCTCCAATACCAGCAGCAAGAGCAGCTCCAACCACAGCAACATACCTCAGAGCAACCTTCGGGTCCACCGCTACACTTCAAGCAGAGGTACTGTGGTGTCTGCACACAGTAACCAAACACCGGTCCTATAACGCCAACAAAGGAGTCGGAGACATTTTCCGAGCTATGTTTATTGACTCAGAAATTGCTAAAATCTTTACGTGCGGTAAAGACAAATCAGCCTACATTTCAAAATTTGGTTTGGCTCCACACATCATTAAGCTCCTCGTCACCGATGTTAACAAAGACAGCTTTACTTTGATGTTTGACGAAACCCTCAACCAAACAACTAAAACGAAGCAGCTGGACCTACATGTCCGTTACTTCAAAGATGATCGAGTCCAATCCAGATACCTGGGCTCCCAGTTCATGGGTCATGTAACAGCTCAGGATTTACTGCACCACTTTCAAGTAAGTAAGAACCCCACACTAAGAAATTACCAGTAATCTAGCTACAGCCTTTTTTTTCTCAATAGAACACTTATAAGAAAAAGTGTTGTACATCGTTGATGCTTGTTTTTGTTGTTGTTGTTCTGTTTAAATATATCTTGATGACATGATGTTATCATTATTGCAGTTCTGTTTTAATCCTTCATAAAGAACAAATTTTATTTTTCAACAAACAACAAGTGTTAAAACATTTAAAAAGAACATTTCTGAAAATGTCACATTTGTGTTCGACATTACACATGGCATTGCCATGCAGCAGGTATGCCCATCAGTTTGTTTACTTGTTGTTATATATATATATTTCTGTTTTATTATAGACTTAATTTTTATGCAACTGTTATGCACTTCATTCTTTTCCTAACTATTTTATTTTCTGCATGTTAAGCACCTTGTAACTCTGCTTGATAAATGACACTCATTTCGTCCTCAGGAATGTACTCAGCAGCTGGACTTGCAAAAGCTGCTCTCAGTCTCCATGGATGGACCCAATGTCAACTGGAAGTTCCTGGAACTGCTTCAACAAGAGCAGCGTGAGCAGTGTGGTGGGGAGTTGTGGCCGCCACACTGTACATAATCAAATCACTGATGTCCAGGCACAGAAGCGAAAAGCTGCAGAGGAAAACTTAGAGGAGCTTAAGAAAAAGAGGCAAACTCTGATCCAGGTATCCACCAGCCTACACAGGGATGCTGATCAGCTTGCAGAAGAAGCTGAAGGAAAAACTGGAACCTTAATGGCCCAGCTCATCACAAAATCAAACGCGCTGAGGAAGAGATACAAAGAAAAACTGTGCAAATTAAAACAAGTGGAAGCAGAGCTGGAGACAAAGGCTACAGAACTCAGATCCATGCCATAATTATGGGAGTGAAGAGAGCATGGAAGAGCCCCTATATTCAGTTTAGAGATCTTGCTGTGTAATGTTCTTTAATGTTTGTTTTTGTCAAATGCTACAAGCACATTTTCATATTTGAAAGATTGTCAGATCATTCAGACTGTTATAAGTTGTCTGTATTCTGCCTACAGATTTGTGATCTTGATGTTTATTTTTCAGCACTTTCAGTTCCATTAAATCTGTGGACAAAACTATTTGCAAATTTGCAATGTGGTCACACTTTTTGCTGTTTCGCAGATGAAAGGTCTTAAATTTGATTAAAGTGGCCTTAAAAATGGTCTTAAAAGGCACTTTTCCACTTGGCACACTTTGGCCTCATTTGGCCTCGTTTCGCACAGTACAGTTTGGCTCACATGTTTTTCTACTGCACTAGGTGTCATTTGAAGTGGGTGGAAAATAGTTAAAAGGGAGGCGGCGCAACCCTCTCCCTCCCGCCACGTAAAGCAAGCGTAACTGGCGTAAATCAAGCGTAACGTTATGCAAAACACAAGTTGGCAGGATATGAGGCGTCTGCGTTCTCTGGCTGTTTTTGCCAGAATAAAGGCAAAAATGGAGAACAGAAGGCAAACCCGCAATACGACACACTCTGGAAAGGTACTGGAGCATTTAGAAGCCATGAGGATGCGAACTACATTACGTATGACGGTAAGCTAATGATTGCTAATGCTACTTTGCTTTTAAGTCCACCGTACAACATTGTAATGTCGGCAAGTTATCGATATTAGGTCCTAAAATATGTCTTCTGTGTGTGTGTTTTAGATGGCTTTCTTCTGGCAAAAATATTGCTTCAAACGGTCGGCGTTAATGTTCATCACAGTGATGTGACCCCAAGTTCACGAACGCGAAGTGGCTATAATGTCTGTAGAAATGTTCAGCTTCCTGTGAAATAAATTGCTCTGATCTGTGTCAAAATCATGGAGAGACTGTTGAGACGTCATGGAATTTATCTGCTCCAGCCAGTGGTGTCTTGACAAAACATGGATCAGGTGCCATATAGTAGCATATGAGCCGTTAAATATATATTTCAACAGGTAAACAGTACTGAGTTAGGCATAAGATATATTTAGCAATTATGATGCATTTTAAGCCAAAACAAATGGATCTAGGATTAAAAGTAATTAAAATAATGCAGTCACAAGGTTACATGGAGAAATATGTAGATTAACTGGAAATATATTGTATTGAGTATTGCTGACTACATGTAGATACTGTATAAATATATATTCTCTGCATCAACAGTGAACTATACATGTATTCATGTAGTATTGCCCTGGGAATTTTGACAATAAACCTTTGTACTTTTGCAGATGTTTCTATTTTGTTTTACAGTCTTCAGCAAATGATTGTTTTGGTTACTTTTCTTAAAAATGAGCCATTATTTTCAAAGTCACTGATAAATGGTTCATACTGTTGACTCTTTTCCCACCGGTGTCTGAACAGACAAAATAGAAAATCATGATGCAAACACATAAATCACTAAATTGTTTATTCCAATCAGCAGCAAATTACAGATTATTTAGAATGTGCAAAATTCAAACTGTTAAAAAAAAAAAAAAGAAACTGGAATGGGTAACACACGCCAGTCACGCTGCCTCACTGAGAAGCAACTGGATCAGCCCCTCGTACTGGTCCTGGTTCAGCAGATCTTCAGCCTGCACCTCTAAATAGTAAGGCAAGGTCCGGTTTGGGTGGATCGTTTTCCCCTTGCCTAGATGAAAGACAGAAATGGGTGGTGAATAATTAAAGAAAGTTTAAAATATATTTGAGAAATGAATGAATCTTTATTTCGAATAATTAGATTAAAAGAAAGGAACAGAATAATAGAACAAAGGGGGAAAAAATCCAATAAGGTCAAATTAAACAGGAATTCCTCGGATTATACAGTTCAACATAACTTATCAGAAATGGGTGATGGCTGAAGCCGCAGCTTATATTGCCCACCCATGTGCCAGCTAAGAATTCAAAAATAAAATAAGAGTGATTACAAATCAGAACAAAGCCAAGACAAAACGTGACAAAAAATAAGCAACAGCACAACACAAATTGGATATGATAATCCTTGTGTGATTTTACATGTCGTTTTGTATATACAGCCATGGACAAATTTGTTGGTTCCCCTCTGTTAATCGAAAAAAAAAAAAAAAAAAAAAACACAATGGTCAGAAATAACTTGAATCTGACAAAAGTGGTAATAAATAAAAATTCTATGAAAATTAACCAATGAAAATCAGACAATGCTTTTGAATTGTGGTTCAACAGAATTATTTTAAAAAACAAACTCATGAAACAGACCTGGACAAAAATGATGGTACTCCTAGAAAAGATTGAAAACTAGAAAAGCACTCGGAGAGCGCAGACCTCCGCCAAGCGGCACAGTTCCCCCCATACAGTGTTTGTGTGTACGTTTTGAGATTCCCTGAGCATGAAAAGATATGACTAGCAATTGGATTCACAATGATTATTTGTTTATTTGACATGGACAGTGCAATAAACAGACAATTAATGAATGACAATCAATGTGATAGTGATAGGATTAGTGGTTCAGTAGTGTAAAACGGGGCTATAAGGGACGGCGGGTTGATTAAGGGACACTTTTCTGGGAAATGTTTTAAATGTAATTCTGCTTTTTTTTATTTTGAGCAGGACGCTGAGTTGTGTTGTTATTGTCAAATATCCATGAATCCTTCATCAAATCTAGGCGGAAGCAAAATTAAAAAAGCAGAATTACATTTAGAAAAGTGTCCCATATTACCCCGCCGTCCCTTATAGCCCCGTTTTACGGTTGTAAAAGCATTGCCTCTTTGGCGGAGGTAATAAAGTGAAGTGCTGGTGTGTCCATCTCCTCCACTGACGGATGCAGATTGGTTAGACAGGTTGCCGTGGGTTTTATATTATATTGGGGTTGCAGTCTGCGGCAAAACAGAATTTAGAATTTTCCCTGGCAGAGAGGTCGTTTTTACGCAGCGCCTATAGCTGGGCGGGGAATTTGTGGCAAATAATTGGGCGGCGGACAGGTGGCCGTGTCAGGTTTTGCAGCGTGGCGCAAAAACACACACGCTGGCGGGCCCAGGCCTGCAGTGTTTTCCGCGTGCTTTTGTGCCTAAAACGTTGAAGAATGCGGAGTTTGTGTTGGTCAGACACGACGACCAGCGCAATGTGCGCAGCGCCTATGGCTGGCGGGCCCAGGCCACCAGTGTTTTCCGCATGCTTTTGTGGCTAAAACGTTGGAAGAAGGCGGAGTTTGTGTTGGTCAGACACGACGCTCAGCGCCGTCCATTGCGCCTGCGCACATGTTGAAAATGGCCATATGTCACAGTGTGGAAAAATGCTTTAAAAAATTCCTGTATGCAGACGGTGATGCGGATCATCCCCAAAATTTAATCAGTTCTTCCTTGTACCATTTCCAACAACGCCTGAAAGTTTCATGGAAATCCGTCCCAAGACTTTTTGAGTTATCTTGCTAACCAACAGACAGACAAACAGACAGACAAACACACAAACCCTGGCAAAAACATAACCTCCTCCTGGCCTTTTCGGCCTGGCGGAGGTAATAATGTGACCACAGGGACATGTTCAACCAAGATGTGTAATCTAATTAACATCACAGGTGTCTACAAACTTGTAATCAATCGGCCTATTTAAAGGGTGACAAGTAGTCACTGTGCTGTGACCATTGTGGGTTTTTCTTTCATTAACAGAGGGGTACCAACAATTTTGTCCATGTGTGTATGTTTGGAGTATTTATTCCTTTAGTTTTTGTTTAAATTGTCCAAACTTTGTACATGATTTTAATTCAGCTCCAAAAGCGTTCCACAGTCTGACTCCTTGCACTGAAACGCAGTGTTGCTTGGTAGTAGTTCTCAGACCCCAGGGCAGACCCAGAACTCACTGGAGAGACAACGTCTCCCAGTTGGTCTGGGAACACCTTGGTATCCTCTCTGAAGATCTGGAGCAGGTGGCTGAGGAGAGGGAAGTCTGGGCTTCTCTGCTTGAATTGCTGCCTCTGCGTCCCGGACCTCTGGAAAAGTTGTAGAAGATGGATGTCATGTATGGGAGCATTAATGAATGATACAAAGTCTATAGTGTGGGTTGATTCAGCAAATATTTCACTCTGCGCAGTATTGTGACTGATTTGCATATTTTACCTTTAATATAATTAATATGTGACTTCCAACACAGTTTATTATCAATTATTACACCAAGGATTTTAATTTTGGATACCCTTTCAATCCCTACACCATTTATACTGAGTTTAAATACTGAGTTGTTGTGATGGTGTGAAATAACATTATCAATAAAATTTAGCCACCACTGTGTTGCCCTGGTTTCAAGTGTGGGTGGTGTTTTGTGCTTGTATTGCTAAAATATAAAAGGAAGCACTACAATGGGTCTCAAATATTTGTAATGTGTTCTATTACTGAATGAGTTTAAAGATGAAATACTATAGACTACACATATAAACTAAATTCTAGTGGTGACTGAACAACTCCCATTCCCCAAGGTGCAAGATACACTATTATGACTATAACTCATAAAGGATCACAGAAGTGATCTGATAAAAATAAATAAACAAGTGGTTTATTTTATGGTGGCTACTAATGGATGTGCCATTCATTTTCAATTACTCTGTAATTAATATTCACACAAATAAATCTCAATTCAGTCCCTTCCATATTAAGTGGAAATTGTGCTACTTTAAATTTGGCACTTTGCCTAAACTTTAATTTAAAGTGAGGTAGTCGGATCCGGGGAAAAAAAATGCTTTTTTTGCGTGCATGGAAAGAAAATCCTACAGACACATATAGCGCGATTGTCTGTGAGTGTGAATGACCTGTTCCATGAGCAAATGTACGTTTTTTGGTCCTTGGCTGTTTAAATTGAATTCTTTCCTCCCGAAAATATCATTTTTGAATATTAATTACAGCTAAATGGGAGCAGTTTCGATGCCGACATTTCACATCATAATATACGTGTTCTATACACCATCGGCTTTTGCGTATCCAACTACCTCGCTTTAAAAAGCAAAAGATATGACTATAAATATGATGGTGTGGCAACCTGGGGAGAGCCTAATTGTATACCATCTTGGACAGGAACAAAGAGCGGGGGTTCCCTAGTAAGATAACAGGGAGGTGTTAAGAATGAGTGGGTTGATTACGATTGAACGAGAAGATCATCTTTTGTGTGTGAGAAGATTCTGGAAGAATATCACAGAATATCATTTTTTTCTCGGCGCCACACGAGTCGGCTGCCTTTTGCAACAGCGGCTCGATTCCGAGTCTTTTTCCCTTCCTCTCTCTTTTGATCCGTCTTTTTTTTTTTCACCCCACTTATATCACGGACACACAGATCGTCCTAAATGTCTCCTGAGCCGGTGGACGGAGCCACTGTCTATAGCAGGATACGATACAGCAGAGAACAGCTGCTAGCATTCAACCGCCACCCGGTCCCATTGGAAAAACTCGACATACCGAGTGAACTGAGGCGAAAACGCCGCGGCTGCCGGGCTGGAGTAAGGCGGAGGACAAAAAATATAAGGTACAGACCCTCCCTTCCATCTGTTGTCATGGGAAATGTACGGTCGATACTGGGAAAGTTAGATGAGCTAGCGGCTATCTCCCGTTATGATAGCACATACCGGGAGTGCTCTCTCCTTTTGTTTACTGAGACGTGGCTAACTGAACTAGCAGCAGATGCTAACATTGAGCTGGAGGGTTTTCACATGATACGAGCTGACCGAACACCAGACAGTGGCAAGGCTAGGGGCGGTGGAGTGATCATGTATGTTAACAACAACTGGTGCAGACCGGGACATATCACTGTTAAACAACGACACTGCAGCAAAGACATTGAGTTGCTAGCTGTTAGCATGAGGCCTACATATCTCCCGAGAGAACACTCACACGTGATCTGCATTGTTGTTTATGCAAATCCGACGGCGAACGCTGGGACAGCACGTGACGTCATCCATTCAGTAACCAGCAGGCTGCAGACAGAACACCCAGATGCTCTTCTCCTCATCTCAGGCGATTTCAACCATGTTTCACTGTCTCCCATTCTACCCACGTTCACCCAGTATGTCACATGCCACACTAGAGACAATAAAACACTGGATTTATTCTACGCAAACACTAAGGAGGCGTACACCTCATCACAACTACCCCCACTCGGGAGATCGGATCACAACTTGGTTCATCTCCGGCCGGTGTACAAACCCCTAGTGCACAGACAACCTCCGGCCATGCACACTGTGGAGTTATGGTCTGAGGAGACAATGGACACCCTAAAGGGCTGTTTTGAAGCCACCGCCTGGAAGCAGCTCTGCGATCCACATGGTGAGGACATCGATGGCCTCATTCACACCTTCACGGGCTACCTCAGCTTCTGTGTGGACAAATCCGTTCCCACCAAGACCATACGGCGTCACTCAAACAACAAACCCTGGATCAACCCTGAGATAAAAACACTTCTGAGAGAGAAGAAGAGGATCTTCAGGTCGGGGAACAGGGAGATGCTGAAGTCCGTACAGAGGGAGCTGAGGAGAAAGATCAGAGAAGGCAAGGACAGCTTCAGGAAGAAGATGGAGGACAAGCTGCAACAGAGCGACATCAGCGGGGTCTGGAGAAACCTCAAAACCATCTCGGGGCTCCAGAATACCTCCCCCCAGGCCACAGGGGGCAGGGAGTGGGCGAACAACCTGAATCTGTTTTTCAATAGATTTGACCAACCGCCCTCCCCCCTGACTGCACAACAACCACTGCTGCCTCTAAAGAAATCAAGTCCTGCTGCCCACTCCCCACTCTACCAACACCCCCCCACTCCCAACACACAGCCCCCCATCCTGACCCTGACCAGGACCCAGGTGAGGACGGAGCTGAGGAAGATCAAGGCGAGGAAGGCGCCGGGACCGGACGGCATCAGCGCAAAGCTCCTCAAGTCCTGTGCAGACCAGCTGTGTGGGATTGTGACGTATATCTTCAACATGAGCCTGAAACTGGGGAGGGTACCACAGCTGTGGAAAACATCTTGTGTGGTACCTGTACCAAAAACTTCCCACCCCAAAGACCTGAACAGCTACAGACCGGTGGCCTTGACGTCCCACTTGATGAAGACCCTGGAGAGACTGCTCCTTGCTCACCTCCGCCCCCTGGTGGAACCAGCGATGGATCCACTCCAGTTCGCCTACCAGCATGGCATTGGGGTGGAGGATGCGGTGATCTTCCTCCTTCACCGTTCTCTGTCCCACCTGGAGAAGCCCGGGAATATGGTGAGGGTCATGTTCTTTGACTTCTCCAGTGCTTTCAACACCATCCAACCGATGATCCTGAAGGACAAGCTGCTGCGCGCAGGGGTGGACCAGCACCTGTCATCATGGATCCTGGACTACCTCACGAACCGGCCTCAGTTTGTGAGAACCCGGGACTGTGTGTCCGACACGATCATCAGTAGCACGGGGGCCCCCCAGGGAACGGTGCTGGCTCCCTTCCTGTTCACTCTTTATACTGCGGACTTCTCACACAACACAACACACTGCCATCTACAGAAGTTCTCTGATGACTCTGCGATCGTTGGCCTCATCTCCAATGGAGATGAAGCTGAGTACAGAGGGCTTATCCAGGACTTCGTGGACTGGTGCCATCGGAACTGCCTCCAGATCAACGCGAGGAAAACTAAGGAGCTGGTGGTGGACTGCCGCAGGCATGGGCAGCCCCTCACAGTACCAGTAAATATACAGGGAACAGACATCGAGATGGTGACATCCTATAAGTACCTGGGTATTCATCTGAACAATAAACTAGACTGGTCACACAATACTGATGCACTCTACAAGAAGGGACAGCGCAGGCTGTTCCTGCTGAGGAGACTCAGGTCTTTTGGTGTACAAGGGGCGCTGCTGAAGTCATTCTATGACACGGTGGTGGCATCAGCCATCACTTTTGGAGTGGTCTGCTGGGGCAGTGGCATTACTGCAGCCGATAGGAAGAGACTGAACAAACTGATTAAGAAAGCTAGCTCTGTCCTGGGGCAGCGCCTTGATCCGATGGAGGAGATAGGAGAGAGAAGGACGGTGGCTAAACTGTCATCTCTGCTGGAGTCCGAGTTCCACCCTATGCAGGACATACTGAATGCACTGAGGAGCTCATTTAGCAGCAGACTACATCATCCCAGGTGCACAACCGAGAGGTTTCGTAGGTCCTTCCTACCAACGGCTGTCAGACTGTACAACCTAAGCAGGGCTGCTCGCAGAGATAGCAAAAAGACGTAACAAACTAATAGTTTTTTGAATGCAAAAGATGCAATAGACTTACACAATGGTCCTCTCCGGCATACAACTAGGAACATACCGGTCGCTATGGAGGGTGAGAATATGTATGGGCACATAATCATACCATGTAGGATAACTAAGTAGACGGTTATGCTGTTTCATTCCATCTAGCAACAATGCTCTGCACTGTGTGTGTTTATATATTTGCATATTTATTCCATCTAGCTACAATGCTCCGTACTGTGGGTGTTTATATATTTATATATCTACATATTATTCCATCTAGCTACATTGCTCCGCACTGTGTGTGTTTATATACTTGCATATTTATTCCACCTAGCTGCAATGCTCCGTACTGTGGGTGTTTATATATTTACATATTTATTCCATCTAGCTACAATGCTCTGCACTGTGTGTTCATATATTCATATATTTATTCCATCCAGCTACAATGCTCTGCACTGTGTGTCTGTGTGTGTGTGTATATATATATATTTTATAGTAATACGTACATATGTTTATTAGCTGCTCTTGCTTGCTTGTTTTTTTTCTTGCCTTCTGATTGTTGCTCTGAGTGTTGCTATCCCTGTGCTGTTGCAATCCTGGAATTTCCCCGTTGTGGGACTAATAAAGGCTTATCTTATCTTATCTTATCTTATCATGGTATTTAAGAGAAGAGCTTCTACTTGAATGTCATTCTTACTATGCTTGAGAATGTGAGAGTGTGTAATAAAGCGTCTGAAACAAATCTGCCTCTTCATTTACACGCTCAACACTGGTGACCCAAGACGTATCATGGAACATGGTTCAAGATCCCCGGAGCCGATCTCGACGGGAACCTCCAGCCATGCATGTGCGGTCGCAGTCGAGCTCCCGGATTTCTGGCAGAACAATCCGCGCTCTTGGTTCCACCTCGTCGAGGCGCAGATCGCCCTCCGGGGAATAACGGCAGATGACACCAAGTTCCACTATGTGGTCGCAGTGCTCGACACCCGCACAGCTCAGCACATAGCGAGCCTGCTCGATCAGCCACCAACTGGCAACAAGTACGAGGCGCTAAAGGCTGCGCTCATCCAGCACTTCACTCTCTCGGATGGTGAGAGAGCAGAGAGGCTCCTGACGCGGACCGAGTTGGGAGATGGGTCGGCAATAGACCTTATGGAGAAGATGCTGACGTTGAGAGGCACGGACGACGACCACTTTCTTTTTACCCACCTCTTCCTCCGGAAACTTCCGACAGCGGCGAGAGCGGCCCTGGTCAATTCGCCGTCGCTGGCTGAGCGGAACTTTCGTGCGCTAGCCCGGGAGGCAGACCGGATCATCATCGCCACCAGGGCGTTCACGACCATCGCGGCAGCGACGGAGCTCAGCGAGACGACCAGAGGAGGCGAGGAGCCACCGACGGCAGCAGCAGCGGGGGCCAAGGAGCGCGAGGGAGACACGCTTTGTTTCTACCACCACCGCTTCGGAGAGAAGGCACGCAGATGTACACCACCTTGCCAGTTCAAGCGCTCGGGAAACGCCAAGACAGGGGGTCGGTAGCAGCCGCGACCCTCGGGGAGGAGAACAAGCTGCACGGTGGTGCAGTGGTTTAGCACTGTGGCAGCACAGTTTTACCCTCGGCCGGGGGATCGCAGGGATCATGAGATTGTGGGTTCGATCCCAGCCCCCGACCAACAGTGAGCTGTGTGGAGTTTGCATGTTCTCCCCGTGTTGCGCGGGTTTACTCCGGGATTTCTCCGGTTTCCTCCCGCACACCAAAAACATGTAGCTTTAGGGCGCTCGCGCACGCAGCGACCAGCAGCCGGTGGCTTGTCACCAGACTGCAAACCAAGTCTACCTACGGGTACAAATAAGTAACAAAAAAAAAAAAAAAAAAAAAAAAAAAAAAGGCTGCTCTACCTGACGGACGCACGCTCGGGGAGGCATTTCCTCGTGGACACCGGCGCCCAGAAGAGTTTCATCCGGCCGACCTACGCTGACCGGCTGGCAGGATCTAGCGGCCCCGAGATGGCGGCAGCGAACGTCTCGGAGATTAAGACCTTTGGTGAGAAGACTCTACTCTTGTCTCTACACGGCCGTACATATGAGTGGACTTTTGTCATAGCAGCATTGGATTATCATGTACTGGGGGCTGATTTTCTGTGTGCACATAATTTACTGGTTGATCTTGCTAACAGGCGCCTAGTTAATGCACTTCTTTCGACTCTCTCCCCTGTATAGCTCGAGTGACCCGGCCGACAGCACAAGCCAACGTCACAGCAGCAGGCGGTAAGTTCCACACACTGCTCACCCAGTTCCCAGCACTCACAGTCCCGACGTTTTCGGCAGCCATCGCTAAACACAGGGTGGAGCATTTTATCACCACCACCGGGCCGCCCGTTTTTGCACGACCTCAGCGCTTGGACGCAGCTAAACTGGCCATAGCGCGCGAGGAGTTCACCAATCTGGAAAGGTTGGGCATCATCAGGCGCTCAAACAGCCCATGGGCATCCCTGCTACACATGGTCCCTAAAGCTGAGGGCTCGTGGCGACCGTGCGGGGATTTCCACAGGTTGAACAACGCCACAGCGCACGATCGCTACCCAGTTCCCCACAAACAGGATTTTTACGTTCACCTCGCCGGGGCGCGCATTTTTTCCAAGATAGATCTGGTCCGCGGTTACCACCAAGTCCCAGTGCGCGCTGGGGACATACCCAAAACAGTGGTAATAACTCCGTTCGGTTTATTCGAGTTTTTGCGCATGCCATTCGGGTTGAAAGGAGCGGCACAGACGTTCCAGCGCATGATGGAAGCAGTGCTGCGCGATCTCTCGTTCATGTTCGTCTACCTGGACGATATCCTGGTAGCCAGCGCGTCCGAAGACGAACACGAAACCCACCTCATGACAGTTTTCCGGAGGTTGGAAGAGCACGGGTTAATAATCAACCCAGCGAAATGTCAGTTCGAAGTGACGGACATTGATTTTTTGGGGGCACCGCGTCTCTCCCGAAGGAGCGATCCCGCTGCCCGACAAGGTGCGTGCAGTGGCGGATTTTCCCCGGCCGCAAACGGTCAGGGTGCTATAAGAATTTTTGGGAATGGTAAACTTTTATAACCATTTCCTTCCCCGCACAGCGCAGCTCATGCAACCATTATACGCCGCGCTCAAAAAACAGAAACCCGCGGATAGGGTCAAATGGACCCCGGAGCGAGAGCAGGCATTCTCGGAAGTCAAAGCAGCCCTGGCAAACGCTGCATTGCGGGCACATCCAGACCCAACGGCCCGCGTAGCGCTCACCATTGACACTTCAGATGTGGCCATAGGGGCGGTCGTGGAGCAGCGCGTAGCCGGGGCTTGGCAGCCGCTCGCCTTTTTCAGCAGGACTTTGCACGACAGTGAACGTAAATACAGCGCGTTCGACAGGGAATTGCTGGCTCTCCACCTGGCCATTCGCCACTTCCAGTTCTGGCTGGAAGGGCGCAGTTTTACCGCAATCATTGACCACAAGCCGCTATCATTCGCGATGGCCAAGGTTTCAGAACCGTGGTCGGGCCGGCAGCAGAAACAGCTGGCCGCGATCTCAGAGTTTACTACTGATATTCAGCATGTGTCGGGTAAACTGAATGTAGTGGCAGACTGTCTCTCGCGTGCCGTGGCAGCCCCGGTCTGCGTGGGGATAGATTATGCAGCCATGGCCGCGGAGCAGGTTAGTGACGCGGACGTGCGCGCGCTCCAGTCTGGACCAACAGGGTTAAGGCTGGAGAGCAGGGTGCTGCAAGACGGCATGCACCCCCTAATCTGCGATGTCTCCACGGGTTGCCCGCGTCCCGTGGTCCCTGCCGCGTGGCGCCGCCGCGTGTTTGACTCGATTCATTCTTTGGCGCACCCAGGAGTGCGCGCGTCGGTCAAAATGGTAGGGGAGAAATTCGTGTGGCTGAGCCTTCGCAAACAAGTGAAAGAGTGGGCAGCAGCTTGCGTGGCGTGCCAACGAGCCAAAGTACACAGACACACGAAGGCTCCCTTGGAGCTGTTTCGTATTCCAGCTAAGAGGTTCGACCATGTTCACGTGGACCTCGTGGGCCTCCTCCTGCCATCACAGGGGTGCACGCACCTCCTGACAGTGGTGGACCGCACCACGCACTGGCCGGAAGCAGTTCCGCTGGCGGCAACCACGTCCAAGGAGGTGGCGCGCGCTTTTTTAACAGCATGAGTAGCGCGTTTTGGAGTCCGACAGAGGCCCTCAATTTGTTTCCGAACTCTGGTCAGCGATGGCCCGCAGCCTGGGTATTACAATTCACCGCACTACCGCGTACAACCCACAGGCTAATGGGTTATGCGAACGTTTTCATAGATCATTGAAAGCAGCTCTCAGGGCTTCATTGACGGATGCAAATTGGGTAGACAGGCTACCATGGGCTTTATTGGGGTTGCGCTGCGCGCCTAAAGAGGATCTTGAAGCTTCCCCGGCAGAACTCGTTTTTGCACAACCACTCCGGCTGCCCGGGGAGTTTCTGCCAGATAATCCCGCACCGGGCAGCTGCCCGTCTCAGCTTTTGCAGCGTAGCACAGACACAGGCACACTGCCGAGCCCTGCCCACCACAGTTTTCCGCGCGTTTTTGTGCCTAAAACGAACGCGGAGTTCGTTTTAGGCACAAAACGACTTTCCCTCCTACGACTTGGGGGGGTAGGAGGGAAAAAATTGGCATAGACAGACTCAAACCTGCTTTCGTTGTGGCGGACGAGCAAGTGCTGTTGGCGAGGGCCCCTCGGCATGGAAGACCCCCATGGGGAGCTCCCCAGAGAGATGACTCCTCAGAGCACCCACACGGACAGACAAAAAGTTTTCCCCCCCAAACAACAGCAGGCAGGGCAGCGCCGCGGAGGCGGCAAATTCTGGTTACAGCAGATACGGGAGAAGACTGAAGCCCAAGCAGCATGTGGACTGATGTTAATGGTTCTATCACAGCATGTGGACTGTTATCCTTTTGTCCTGTCTAAGTTGCTGGGAGGGTGGTGTGGCAACCGGGGGTTCCCTAGTAAGATAACAGGGAGGTGTTAAGGATGAGTGGGTTGATTGCGATTGGACGAGAAGATCATCTTTTGTGTGTGAGAAGATTCTGGAAGAATGTCATGGTATTTAAGAGAAGAGCTTCTACTTAAATGTCATTCTTGCTATGCTTGAGAATGTGAGAGTGTGTAATAAATCGTCTGAAACAAATCTGCCTCTTCATTTACACGCTCCACAATGTGTTGTTTACCTGTCACAATACATTGGTGTCAAAACGTCGCCATTCTGAGCAGATTCTGTTTGGACTCTACAATGAAATACACACAAATTAAGTACACGCACAGCACGAAAGTGCAACATGTAAAAAAAAATAAATAATATAAACTTTTTAACCAGGATTACAACTAGCTTATTTCATCAGATATTGTCAACACAAAAAAGCAACATACAAGGACGGACGTAGCATTAAGCTAGGTCATTGTTTAAACACGATTAAAAAGAACTCTAATTATATTGGCATGTTAGCTCTATATGCTTTATTTTTATGTTAGTAGCATAACTATAATATAATTTTTTTTTAAATAATTCCCAGTTTTATATATTTTTAAAAAACTTTATTACAATTTTTGTTTACGTCGCAATGCATTCTGGGTAGTGACGTAGAATGGTTGCAGCCGTTTTTTCTGTCTTATACAAGCCAAGAAACGAAGCTCCTAACTACTGCTATTTGTCAGTGAAGATGCCACATTGCGCGGCTTTTGGATGTAATTTCCAATCAAAGGGAAATAAAGAGAGCGGGGTAAGCCTCCATAGCTTTCCTAAAGAGGGAAAGTTGAGGAAAAAGTGGGGTGGCAGCGGCTCAGCAGGTCGTCTAATAACCCGATGGTTGGCGGTTCGCATCACGCTCTCCCCAGATATCCTGCCGTTGTGTCCCTGGGCAAGACACTTCACCCGCATTGCCTCCAGTGCCCATAACACTGGGTATGAATGTGTAAAAATGTTTAAATGCTCGGTGGTGGCCGGAGAGGCTGTTGGCGTGGATTGGCAGCCACATTTCCCTCACTCTGAGTCTGTGATCATGCGCTGTAGCGCATGCCTGATAAAGCTGAAATATATTAATCACGCTGTGATAATAGCACAATATCGCCCAAAGCGCGCGCATGAGACATGTCTGTGATCGCACGCTTGTGTTGACCGTTCCTGCCTTTCGTCTCCTAACTGTGGTTTTGGGACGCAGGGGAGATGTATCTTCCTCCGCGGTCAATTCCCGAGTAAACCTCACTCTTGTGGTACACAGAAGCACAGGCCGTTTTGCTGAAGCGTTGGGGCTTTATTTATATACCGCACTGTTGTCAGCAACAAATTCTACCTGCTCCGGTCGCCTCGCTCTTTCTACTTATCCGCACCAAATCACACACCGTTCGCCACACACACCGGGGAGGGGGGGGGCGCCTCGGCTGCGCAAACGCCATCACTCAGTCACGTCCACACACCGAGCTGCCCCATCCAAACACACGCACCAGACACATCCCGCAACACTTGATAGAGCTGACATATGTATTAATCACGCTATGATAAAGCACAATATCGCGCAAAGCGCATGAGTGTGCGCTTTGCGCACCAGTGTGGCGGATGAAATAAGGGAACCCAGTGTTGAGGCACGGAATAAGTGCAGGCAGGACACTGCGAACTGAAGTTTTAAAGGGTGTTTATTTCATCCTCCAGCACGAAGCTCACTCCAGCGCTGTGGAGCGAGCCCTTTTTTTTTTTTTAATTACTTATTTTGTACCCATAGGTAGATTCGTTTTGCAGTCTGGTGACAAGCCACCAGCTGCCAGTTGCTGCGTGCGCAAGCGCCCCTTAACTCCCTAACCTGCATGTTTTTGACATGTGGGAGGAAACCGGAGAAATCCCGGAGTAAACCCACGCAAACACTGGGAGAACATGCAAACTCCACACAGATCACTGTTGGCTGGGGGCAGGGATCGAACCCACGATCTCCGCGATCCCCCGGCCGAGGGTAGACTGTGCTGCCACAGTGCTAACCACTGCGCACTGTGGTTAGTACAAAATAAGTAATAAAAAAAAAAAAAAGAAAAAAAAGGGCTCGCTCCACAGCGCTGGAGTGAGCTTCGTGCTGGAGGATAAAATAAACACCCCTTTAAACTTCAGTTCGCAGTGTCCTGCCTGCAATTATTCCGTGCCTCCACACTGGGTTCCCTTATTTCATCCGCCACACTGGTGCGCAAAGCGCACGCTCGTGCACTTTGAGCGATATTGTTCTTTATTACAGTGTGATTAATATATATATCAGCTTTATCAGGCATGCGCTACAACGCATGATCACAGACTCAGAGTGAGGGAAATGTGGCTGCCAATCCACGCCAACAGCCTCTCCGGCCACCACCGAGCATTTAAACATTTTTACGCATTCATACCCAGTGTTATGGGCACTGGAGGCAATGCGGGTGAAGTGTCTTGCCCAGGGACACAACGGCAGGATATCTGGGGAGAGCGTGATGCGAACCGCCAACCATTGGGTTATTAGACGACCTGCTCTATCTCCTGAGCCGCTGCCGCCCCACTTTTTCCTCAACTTTCCCTCTTTAGGAAAACTATGGAGGCTTACCCCGCTCTCTTTATTTCCCTTTGATTGGAAATTACATCCAAAAGCCGCGCAATGTGGCATTTTCACTGACAAATGGCAGTAGCTCGTAGCTTCGCTTCTTGGCTTGTATAAGACAGAAAAAACGGCTGCAACCTTTCTATATCACTACCCAGAATGCATTGCGATGTAAACAATAATGACGATTTACATCGTAATAAAGTTTTTTAAAAATATATAAAACTGGGAATTATTTTCAAAAAAATTATTATAGTTATGTTAGTAACATAAAAATAAAGCATATAGAGCTAACATGCCAATATAATCAGAGTTCCTTTTAAGTTTTCGTCTGTGCTAAGTGAACTTTCCACTGTTGGAAAAAATAACATAAAGCATGAATATCACATCACTCACCGTCCTGTATATCACAATATCACGGCTTCAACTGCTGAAGTTGGGTGCGTCGCGGCTGTACATTCAATTCAATTCGGATGGCTAGGTCTAATTCCCGGTGCGTCTCCGTCTATTTTGTGGTGGGTCTGCTTGTGCGCCCCACTGCAAGCTCAGTCTGCTTCCCTCTGCATTCTCTCATCAGCCGAAATGCACAGGAAACTCTGCTGGACCGCGGTGTTAGATTTTTGCTGATTTCTGTTAAGCCATTTTATTGTTGTGGTTTATAATATCACTTGTTCGCGGGCTCACTGACGAGAAATTGCAAATGGCGACCAACAAGCGATTCTCGAAAGTCAGCGTAACGCCCACTCTCATGATGCTATGCCCAGACCAATGAATGGCCAGCAGTGGCGTGACGAAACCGTGCCGGTGCCGATAAAAGTGGAACAGTTCCGAAATAACGGAACTGTTATGCCATTGGGTGCCGAAAGGAAAAGCGGACAGAGGAGGCCGAACCGTGCGAAAAGAGGCCAAAGTGTGCCAAGTGGAAAAGCGCCTAAAAAGTCTTAAATTTAACTTCCTTAAACCTGCAGATACCCTGTTATCGTGGTGGGGGGTTTGCGTTCCCCAGTGATCCCAGGAGCTATGTTGTCTGGGGCAATTTGCCTCTGTGATAGGGTCACCCAAGACAAACTGGTCCTGGGTGAAGGGCCAGACAAAGAATGATCCCACAGACTCTCATGATAAATTCTAGATCAAAGATTCAGTGTACCCCGCCCGGTATGAGGTTACCAGGGCCCCACCCTGGAGCCAGGTCTGGGGGAGGGGCTCGATGGGTAGCGTCTGGTGGCCGGGTTTCCACCCATGAGACCCGGCCGGGCTCAGCCCGAAGGAGTTACATGGGTCCGCCCTCCAGTGGGCTCACCACCTGCAGGAGGGATCATGGGGGTCCTGTGCTATGTGGATTAGGTGGCGGTCTGATTCCAAGCTTTCAATAACATGTATACAATAAAATAAATACTCTTTTTAGCAAATGAACAATGTAGACAAGTGCAACAATAGAAGCTTGAATAGTCTGAATTATTCTTTTATTACTCATCACCTAAAGCAGTGATTTTAACCAGGGTGCTCTGGTATGTTTCAGGTACAGTGGGGTAAAAAAGTATTTAGTCAGCCACCAATTGTGCAAGTTCTTCCTCTTAAAAGATGAGAGAGGTCTCCAATTTTCATCATAGGTATACCTCAACTATGAGAGACAAACTAAGAAAAAAAAATCCAGAAAATCACATTGAAAGATTTTTAATGAATTAATTGGTAAATTCCTCGGTAAAATAAGTATTTGGTCAATAACAAAAGTTCATTTCAATACTTTGTTATATACCCTTTGTTGGCAATGACAGATGTCAAACGTTTTCTGTAAGTTTTCACAAGGTTTTCACACACTGTTGCTGGTATTTTGGCCCATTCCTCCATGCAGATCTCCTCTAGAGCAGTGATGTTTTGGGGCTGTCGCTGGGCAACACAGACTTTCAACTCCCTCCGAAGATTTTCTATGGGGTTGAGATCTGGAGACTGGCTAGGCCACTCCAGGACCTTGAAATGCTTCTTACAAAGCCACTCCTTCGTTGCCTGGGTGGTGTGTTTGGGATCATTGTCATGCTGAAAGACCCAGCCATGTTTCATCTTCAGTGCCCTTGATGGTGGAAGGAAGTTTTCACTCAAAATCTCACAATACATGGCCCCATTCATTCTTTCCGTTACACGGATCAGTCGTCCTGGTCCCTTTGCAGAAAAACAGCCCCAAAGTATGATGTTTCCACTCCCATGCTTCACAGTAGGTATGGTGTTCTTTCTCCTCCAAACACGACAAGTTGAGTTTTTACCAAAAAGTTCTATTTTGTTTTCATCTGACCATATGACATTCTCCCAATCCTCTTCTGGATCATCCAAATGCTCTATAGCAAACTTCAGACGGGCCTGGACATGTACTGGCTTAAGCAGGGGGGACACGTCTGGCACTGCATGATTTGAGTCCCTGGCAGCGTAGTGTGTTTCTGATGTAGCCTTTGTTACTTTGGTCCCAGCTCTCTGCAGGTCATTCACTAGGTCCCCCCATGTGGTTCTGGGATTTTTGCTCACCGTTCTCGTGATAATTTTGACCCCACGGGGTGAGATCTTGCGTGGAGCCCCAGATTGAGGGAGATTATCAGTGGTCTTGTATGTCTTCCATTTTCTAATAATTGCTCCCACAGTTGATTTCTTCACACCAAGCTGCTTACCTATTGCAGATTCAGTCTTCCCAGCCTGGTGCAGGTCTACAATTTTGTTTCTGATGTCCTTTGACAGCTCTTTGGTCTTGGCCATAGTGGAGTTTGGAGTCTGACTGTTTGAGGTTGTGGACAGGTGTCTTTTATACTGATAATGAGTTCAAACAGGTGCCATTAATACAGGTAACGAGTGGAGGACAGAGGAGCCTCCTAAAGAAGAAGTTACAGGTCTGTAAGAGCCAGAAATCTTGCTTGTTTGTAGGTGACCAAATACTTATTTTACTGAGGAATTTACCAATCAATTCATTAAAAATCCTTCAATGTGATTTTCAGGATTTTTTTTTTCTCATTTTGTCTCTCATAGTTGAGGTATACTGTACCTATGATGAAAAGTGAAGACCTCTCTCATCTTTTAAGTGGGAGAACTTGCACAATTGGTGGCTGACTAAATACTTTTTTTCCCCACTGTATGTGTGATCTGAATTTACCTGAAATTTCTGGTCTTCACTGTTTAGAACATGGGAGGAGTCAGAGGAGATGGAGTTGGCTAACCTGATCATGCTTTTCCTGTGTCCTTCATGAAAATTACTTATGAGAGGTTAACCAATGATCTTTGCACAGATTTTTATTTGGTTGTTGAGTTTAGTTTCAAGTTTAACAGTCGAGCTGCTTAACTAGACGGTGCTACAATACAACAGCACAGTCTGTATCACTGAGAAGTGAAACAGGATCATTTTCTTGCTGCTGGCTCCAAAAGATCTGATAGGACAATATCAGTCGCTGCGGAGGGTGACAATATATATATGGGTACATATTCATACTATGTAGGATAACTAAATAGACAATTACGCTGTTTATTGCATCTAGCTACAATGCCCCGCACTGTGTATATATATTTATATATTTATGTGTACATATGTATATTCACTGCTCTTATTTTCTCATCTTCTAAATTATTGCTCTGAGTGTTGCAATCCCTGTGCTGTTGAAATCCTGGGATTTCCCCACTGTGGGACTCATTAAGGCTTATCTTGTCTTATCTTAAGATCTAAGTCTATGCAGGAAGTAGTCACGCTGCTGGTTCTTCTTACACATAATCTATGTGTGGTGTCCATGATAGGGGCACATCAATCACGACTCCTAAATATTTATAAGAAGTCACCTGTTTAATTTCCTCATTGTGGATAATCGGTGAGGAAAGTGAATTATCGTGAGAATGACCAACAACAATCTCCTCAGTCTTTTTTGTGTGGATTATTAAGGCATTTTTGTTAAACCACTGAATTAATGAAATAAAAATAGGGTTTTGAGTTTAAATATCTTAGTGCGCCCAGCTTCATTTTTATTGATGTTTTTACTGATGACGGAAAATCATGAAATTCAGGTCTGTGGTGGACCACTTCCAGTTGCACGGGGTGAGACTGGACATCCTGGCAGATAAGCACCTCTGTTGCAAGGTCTGTGGTGGACTTTTGCCAGTCGGTGCATTGTGACATGCACTACACAAAGAGCAGAGATAAATAAACCTATCATCTGGTCAGTCACTGCAACAGATACTGGAGTCAGATTGTCTTGGCCTGTCCTTGCTACTGATACTACCTCTATCTGCCAAGAATGTGCCGCTAGTCCAGCAACAGCTAGCGGTACTCAAATACTTTGCAAGCAATTTCATGAAGTGGTCAGTCAGAAAGCAACTCATACCAGCTCTTACGTTGCCTGGGTTTGCAGGATCGGGAGTTCCCGGCAGCAGAGGGCAGTGGACAGAGCTGCGTGGAGGAATCTGATCAAACTTAAATGAAACAGTCATTGTCACCCGCGACAGACCACTATGGTGATAATGATGATGCTGAGGGTGCTACTGGAAAATGTCAGTTTGGGCCAAAGTAACACTCGCATTGGAAGCATTCCTGATCTGCACCCCCATTAGTCCGAGCTTGTTTATGCATGATGTGATTCTACAGCAGTGCCTAGTACTATTCCACTTGAAATTATTGTGTGACTATTAGGGCGCAGAAGAATAGGTGGAGCTCAAGTTGGTCAAAATGCAAAAATTAGGGTCGTCCGCAGCTGTAGATCTCTGTGCCCCAACAGATTTGAATGAAATCTGTTTTATTACATAGCTCTGCATGTTCACTATATGCACCAAAAAGATTTCAGTAGGGTTCAGCTGTATTAATCCTTTTTTGACCATTATTCTGAAGGTATGTGGTAGGGCTGTGCGATATGACGATATACAGGTGCATCTCAATAAATTAAAATGTCTACAAAAGGTTGATTTATTTAGGTAATTTATTTTTAAAAAAAAATTAAACTTCTATATTATATAGATTCATTACACAGAGTGTGATGTATTTCAAGTGTTTTTTATTTTGATGATGATGGCTTACAGCTCATGAAAACCCCAAATTAAGTTTCTCAAAAAATTAGAATATTAATTCAATTCAATTCAATTCAACTTTATTTATATAGCGCCATTTCACAACAACAGTCATCTCATAGCACTATCAACTGTAGGGGGAACCCCCACAGTTGCAGAAAGACCCCAGCAATCAGGCGATCCCCTGTGAGCAAGCACTTGGCGACGGTGGAGAGGAAAAACTCCCTTTTAACAGGAAGAAACCTCCAGCAGAACCAGGCTCAGGGAGGGGCAGTCATCTGCTGCGACTGGCTGGGGGGTGAGGGGATAGAGGAGAAGAAAAGAACAGACATGTAGAGAGCAAACAGCACGATGGGGACTCAATCTATGGGAGAGAACAAACAAATGTTAATGACCAGCAAAAAAAATATTTCATTGAGAGTGAGGAAAGGAGTGAGGCCCAGTGTATTACTGGAGGTCCCCCAGCTGACTAAACCTATTAGCAGCATAACTAAGGGAGGGTTCAGAATAGGGATGGGCATAATTTACCGATTAACCGATAATTGATCATTAAGAATTTCACCGAGGAAGTTCATTTTCGTCGACAAACCGTTTTTTTTTTTTTAAACAATCCGAGGTTATTAGGCCTAGTGCTCGGCCGTCCTCAAACAATGCAATGGCAAAATTTGGGCACCAGGGGGCAACATTACACCATCGCCATACCCTGCCGTGCCTCAGTTGATACATGCGCGCTTCCGTAGGGCAATCGCCAAATCATGAAGCGGTTACGGCGAAGTGTTGCGTGGGACCATTTCAGTTTAAAAAATGACCAGGTGTACTGCAATCACTGCAATGCAGCATACAAATATACCTCATCGACAGGGTCCATGGAACACCCTTATTACGCGAAGAAACCGCCAACTGTGGTTGCGCGCTGAGTAATGGCGGTCGTGAAGATTCTTTTTTTTTTTTTTTTTCAGAAACTTTATTGAGAAGGTCATGAAGATTCGGTAGAAGACACACACACGTGTGTGTGTGTGTGTGTGTGTGTGTCTGTAAGTGTACATACATACGTAGATGTAAATAAAGTGTACATAAATATGTTTTTAGAACTCTTTTATTCTTATAACAAGATACGTAACTCAAGATGAAAATGATTTACTGCACAGGTTAATGAGAGCTTTACTGCTCCTCAGGTGCTAGAGGCGCAGAATCGTCAAGAGAAGCAGCAGGAGGCGGCGTAGTGGCTCGACGGGAAGACTATTTCACACAAAATGGCACAAGAGAACAGCAAAAAGTTCCGCGCGGCTAGACTAAGTAACACGAGCGATAGAGCAATGAATGCGGTCTTCGTTTGTTGGGTGGCGAGCGGCACAGAAGCTGGGTAAAACGTCTCGGCCAATCAGCTTGCGGGGTGAAACGTCTCGGCCAATCAGCTTGCGAGATTCCCGAGCGAGCCAACACGAGAACAGCGAACAGAGAGAGAGAGATTTGAGAGAGAGAGGTGGATTTGAGTTGTGCGGCTCTCCGTGCACCTGATGTTCTAATGTAGTCTACCTGCCTTGTTACGTACCTAAAAATGTTAATGATTAACCGATTATTAATCATTAATTCTCCCGACGATCGGTGAAGAAAATTTCACCGAATGCCCATCCCTAGTTCAGAAACACATGATCCCTCCCTAATTGTAGGCTATATCAAAAAGGTAGGTTTTAGCCCTATCCTTAAAAACAGAGATCGAGTCTGACTCCCGAATCCAGATTGGCAGCTGATTCCACAGGAGAGGAGCTTGATAACTGAAGGCTCTGCCTCCCATTGTACTTTTGGAGATTCTAGGTATTACAAGTAATCCTGCATTTTGGGAGCATAGTGCTCTGTTAGGACAATACGGTAGTATCAGATCTTTTAAGTAAAAAGGAGCCTGCTTGTTTAGAGCTTTGTAAGTAAGAAGAAGGATTTTAAACTTAATTCTAAACTCTATGGGAAGCCAATGAAGGGAGGCCAGAACCGGAGAGATATGATCTCTCTTTCTAGTACCTGTTAAAACTCTTGCTGCAGCATTTTGGATCAGCTGAAGACTTTTTAAAGATGTTTTAGGACAGCCTGATAATAAAGAATTACAATAATCTAATCTCGAGCTAACAAAAGCGTGGATCAGTTTCTCAGCATCACTCTGAGACAAGATGCTCCTAATCCTGGCAATATTACGCAAATGATAGAAGGCAGTCTTAGAAACAAATTTAATATGTGAATTGAAGGACAAATTCTGGTCAAAAATAACTCCAAGGTTCCGCACAGAGCTATTAAGAGAAAGAGTAACCGCATCCAAACTAAAAGTTTGATTTGGAAAGGAATTTCTAAGGTTTTTTGGACCAACAAGAATGACTTCAGTCTTATCTGAATTTAATAGCAGGAAATTACAAGTCATCCAAGCTTTGATTTCCTTAAGACAGGCTTCTAACTTGGCTAATTGATTACTATCATCTGGCTTCATTGACAGGTATAATTGTGTGTCATCAGCATAACAATGAAAATGTATACAGTGCTTTCTAATAATGTTGCCTAACGGAAGCATATATAAACTAAAAAGAGTAGGGCCTAGCACAGATCGTGTGGAACTCCATGACTGAGCTTTGAGTTGAAAGAAACTCATTATTTACATGAACAAACTGGAACCTATCAGATAAATAAGATCTAAACCACTGCAACGAAGTTCCATTAAGTCCAACATAGTGTTCTAATCTATCAAGTAGAATATTATGATCGATAGTATCAAAGCTGCACTAAGGTCTAAAAGGACAAGTACAGAAACTAGTCCATTATCAGATGCAATGAGGAGGTCGTTAGTGACCTTCGCTAAGGCTGTTTCAGTACTATGATGGATTCTAAACCCAGACTGAAACTCTTCAAGTAAACCATTTCCCTGAAGGTGGTCAAATAATTGCGTAGCAACAACTCTTTCTAAGATTTTTGAAATGAAAGGGAGATTAGAATATTACATAAAATTTATTTTAAAAAATAGTTTTTTAATAGAAATGTTGGCCAACTGAAAAGTATGTCCATGTACACACTCAGTACTTGGTCGGGGATACTTTTGGATTAATTACTGTATCAATGTGGCGTGGTATGGAGGTGAACAGCCTGTGACACTGCTGAGGTGTTATGAACGTCCAGGTTGCTTTGATAGTGACCTTCAGCTCGTCTGCATTGTTGGGTCTGGTGTCTCTCATCTTCCTCTTGACAATACTCCATAGATTCTCTATGGGGTTTAGGTCAGAAGAGTTTTCTGGCCAATCAAACACAGTGATGCCATGGTCTTTAAACCAGGTGCTTTTTGTCATTAAATCTGCTTTAAACTTTTTCTCTGCCTGATCCTTTACCCATAAGAGAAAATTTTTCTCCACAACCCTAATTTTTGCATTTTGACCAACTTGAGCACCACCTATACTTGTGCGTCCTCATTATCCCACAACAATTTCCAGTGTAATAGTACGAGTCACTGTTGTAGAATCATATCATGCACAAACAAGTTTGGGCTAATGGGAGTGCAGACCAGGAATGCTTCCAATGTGAGTGTTACTTTGGCGCAGCGTTACTTTGTTTTTTGAGTGTCCCTATAGGTGGTGCACTTAACAGCCCACCAAAATTTAATGATTTTCCAAAAGTCCTCCTATAGTAGATTGACATGAGTAAAAATGAAGCTGGGCTATTGAGGGTGCACTGAGATATTTCAAGTCAAAAACCTGTTTTTCTTGAAAGCTCAATTTTGGCCCTCCAGAGGGCGACCCTTCTAGAGGCCCTAGAAATTCAACCGTTCAATTTGGGAACCTGATAAGGTGGAATTTTCCAATCTACCAACAGACCTTTCACCAAAAGAAATTTCAGTCAAATTCAGATCACACATATACACTGTGCCAGTTAATAACAACGGACATCCCCTAGCTGCAGCGGAGCTCCCTAGCTTAGGGCGACCTGCTAGCGGTCCTCCGGTCCTCCTCAGCAGCGAGAAGACTGGGTGGGTGACGGTGAGAAGGAAGCCTAGCTGCAAAGCCCCGGTTAACCACCAACCTGTTCATGTTTCTAATCGTTTTTCCCCTCTCAGTGACACACCCGCTGAGGAAAAACCTCTGATTATTCTGTAGTCAGAAACGTGAACCTAGAGACTCCAGCGGCCATAGTCAGATGTATTCCTGGGGCCAGAGCAGGTGACATCGAGTCAAATTTGAAAATGCTGGCTAAAAGTAACTGTAAATACTCCACAGTTGTGATCCACGCCGACATTAACGACGTCCGACTCCGGCAGTCGGATGTCTCAAAACTTAATGTGGAGTCGGTGTGTGACTTTGCCAAAACAATGTCTGCCTCTGTAGTATTCTCTGGGCCCCTCCCCAATCTTACCAGTAATGACATGTTTAGCCGCTTGTCATCCTTCAACCGCTAGCTGTCTGTGTGGTGTCCTGCAAACAATGTGGGCTACATAGACAATTGGAGCTCACTTTGGGGAAAACCTGGTCTTATTAGACGAGACGGCGTCCATCCCACTTTGGATGGTGCGTCTCTTTTATCTTAACAATCTAGCATCATTTTTATCCAAATTTCCAAAACCTTGACAGCTCAGAGTTGGGACCAGGAAGCAGAGTCGCAGTCTTATATGCCTCTCTGCAGCTCCTCTTCATCCGCCACCCCTCAACTTAGCCCCTGTCTTCCCCATCAGAGAATCACTGTCTGCTCCCTCCAAAGTAAATAAAAATATTATGTATAAGCATCCCAAAGTGATTAAACAATAAGCTGGTAAGTCTCAAACATGAAGCCTCTAAATTTAACGATTTGGCCTCTGTTCCTCCTCATAATTTAAAAATTAAATGCAGTTTGTTAAATATTAGCTCTCTAACTCCCAAGTCTCTGCTAGTCCATGATCTGTTAATTGATTATCAGATTGATTTAATATATCTTACAGAGACTTGGTTTGGGCAAGAGGATTATGTTGGTTTGAATGAATCAACTCCCTCTGGTTATTTAAACTGTCAAAATGCCAGAAGTTCTGGTCGTGGAGGAGGAGTAGCAACAATTTACCATTCCAAATTACTAGTTAATGTAAAGCAAAAAAACACGTTATAATTCCTTTGAGGGCCTTGTCCTCAGTATTGGGCATTTTAGCAATTTTAGGCTAAACCCAATTTTATTTGCCATAGTTTATCGTCCTCCATCAACTTACTCAGAGTTTTTATCTGAATTTGCCGAATTCTTAACTGATTTTGTGCTTAAATCAGATAGAATAATTATAGTTGGGGACTTGAATATACATGTAGATGTAGATAGTGATTGCCTTGATTTGGCATTTAATTCAATATTAGACTCGGTGGGGTTTTCTCAGAAAGTAGGAAATTCTACCCATTATCACCACCATACGTTGGACCTTGTTTTGACATATGGCATAGAAATAGAAAATCTGGTAGTGTCTCCTCATAACCCTGTACTGTCAGACCATTGTCTGTTAACCTTTGATTTTACTATTTCTGACTATTTGGCTCCTAAGGAAAAATATTACTACAGTAGATGCCTCTCAGATGATGCTGTTACCAAATTTATGCAGATTGTTTCCTCTATGCTATGTGTCAACACAACGGAAACAAGCTATAGACAGCTTGCTCCTTCTGTAATTGATAGCATGGTAGATATTGTTACAGCTTGTCTGCATCAGACTCTAGACATGGTGGCCCCTTTAAAAAAGAAAAAGTCCAATCATAGATTTCTAACTCCTTGGTTCAACACAGAAACTCGTAGTTTAAAACAGAAGACTCGTCAATTAGAAAGAAAATGGCGCTCCACTAATTTAGATGAAATCCATTTAGCTTGGAGAAATCATCTTTTAATTTATAAAAAAATCTCTGAGAAAAGCTAGAACGAGTTATTGTTCTGCATTAATAGAAGAGAACAAGAATGATCCCAGGTTTCTTTTCAGCACTGTAGCCAGGCTGACAAAAAGTCAGGACTCTGTCAATCCTAGCATCCCCTTAGAGCTCATCAGTCAGGACTTTATGAACTTTTTCAATAATAAAATTTCATCTATCAGAGATAAAATGAGTCAGATTCTTCCCACCATTAAATACTGTAACTACTACAACTCCTTCAATTGACATCTGTTTGGATCAGTTTACTCCAATTGACCTTTTAGAGTTGGACAAAATAGTTTCCTCATCCAAGCCTTCAACTTGTCTTTTAAAGAAGTCTTCCCATTTATTGGTAACTTAACTTTAGGCCATGTACCGCAGGTTTTTAAAACGGCTGTAATTAAACCCTTACTCAAAAAGCCAACGCTGGATCCAGGAGTTTTAGCTAACTATAGACTAATCTCTAATCTCCCTTTCAGTTCAAAAATCTTAAGAGTTGTTGCTACACAATTATTTGACCGCTTGCAGGGAAATGGTTTATTTGAAGAGTTTCAATCTGGGTTGAGAATTCATCATAGTAGTGAAACAGCCTTAAGGCGCTTTTCCACTAGGGTCAGTACGGTACGGTTCGGGACGGGACGGTACAGTTCGATCCACTTTGTTTTTCCACTGCACTAGGTCCCATTTGAAGTGGGTGGGAAGATAGTTACAGGGAGGTGGTGCAACCCTCTCCCTCCCGTTACTTAAAACCAGCGTAACTGGCGTAAAACAAGCGTAATGTTACGCAAAACACAAGCTGGCAGGTTACGCGGCGTCTGCCTTCTCTGTCTTTTTTTGCCTGAATAAATGCAAAAAAAGAGAACAGAAAGGAGAGGCGGCGAAACTACACTCTCTGGAAAAGTAATTGACCATTTAGGAATCCATAGAGCAGTATAAAGGAGAAGCCATTGAGGATACAAACAGCATCACATATCAAGGTAAGCTAACGATTGCTAATGCTACATTGCTTTTAAGTCCGCCGTACAACATTGTAATGTCGGCAAGTTATCGATATTAGGTACGAAAATATGTATTCTGTGTGTGTGTGTGTTTCAGATGGCTCTCTTGTGGCAAAAATATCGCTTCAAACATTGGGGGTTAACGTTCAACACAGTGATGTGACCCCAACCTCACGGATGCGAAGTGGCTATAATGTCTGTAGAAATGTTTAGCTTCTGATCTGTGTCAAAATCATGGAGAGACTGTTGAGACGTCATGGAATTTATCTGCTCCAGCTAGTGGTGTCGTTGGAAAATATGGATCAGGTGCTATATTGTAGCATATGAGCCGTTAAATATATATTTCAACAGGTAAACAGTACTGAAATAGGTGTAAGATATATTTATCAATTATGATGCATTTTAAGCCAAAACAAATGGATCTAGGATTAAAAGTAATTAAAATAATGCAGTCACAAGGCTACATGGAGAAATACATGGATTAACTGGAAATATATCGTATTGAGTATTGCTGACTACATGAAGATACTGTATAAATATATATTCTCTGAATCAACAGTGAACTATACATGTATTCATATTGTATTGCCCTGGGAATTTTGACAATAAACCTTTGTACTTTTGCAGATGTCTCGATTTTGTTTTACAGTCTTCAGCAAATAATTGTTTTGGTTACTTTTCTTAAAAAATGAGCCATTATTTTCAAAGTCACTGATAAATGGTTCGTACTGTTGACTCTTTTCCCACCGGTGTCTTAACAGACAAAAGTAGAAAATCATGATGCAAACACATAAATCACTAAATTGTTTATTCCAATCAGCAGCAAATTACAGATTATTTAGAATGTGCAAAATTCAAACTGTAAAAAAAAAAAAAAAGAAATTGGAATGGGTCACACATGCCGGCCACGCTGCCTCACTGAGAAGCAACTGGATTGGCCCCTCGTACTAGTCCTGGTTCAGCAGATCTTCAGCCTGCATCTCTGTAAATAGTGAAGCAAGGTCCAGTTTGGGTGGATTGTTTCCCCTTGCCTAGATGAAAGACAGAAATGGGTGGTGGATAATTAAAGCAAGTTTAAAACATATTTGAGAAATGAATGAATGACTAAATGTTTATTTTGGATAGATTAGATTAAAAGAAATGAACAGAATAATAGAACAAGGGGGGAAAAAAATCCAATAAGGTCAAATTCAACAGCAACTTCTCGAATTATACAATTCAACATAACTTATCAGAAATGGGTGATGGCTGAAGCCGCAGCTTATATTGCCCACCCATGTTCCATCTAAGAATTCAAAAAGAAAACAAAATAAGAGTGATTACAAATCAGAACAAAGCCAAGACAAAACGTGACAAAAACTAAGCAACAGCACAACACAGACTGGATATGACAATCCTTATGTGATTTTACATGTCGTTTTGTATATATGTTTGGCAGTATTTTCTTCCTTTAGTTTTTGTTTCAATTGTCCAACCGTTGTACATGATTTTAATTCAGGTCCAAAAGCGTTTCACAGTCTTGACTCCCTGCACTGAGACACAGTGTTGGTAGTTCTCACTGAAGGTATTTGAAATATACATGTTCCTCTGAAATGATATTGTTTCTCCCTTATTTGGAACAACTTTTGGATATTTGCGGGCAGTGATAGATTCTTAGCTTTAAACATTATTACTGCAGTTTTAAAGGCAACCAGATCTTTCAACTTGAGAGCTTTTAATTTAGGAAAAAGTGGGTTTGTTGGTTCCCTGTGAGCAGCTTTGTTTATTATTCTAATAGCTCTCTTCTGAAGCATAAAGACTGGATATATGTTTTATGCACTACCGTTCAAAAGTTTGGGGTCACTTAGAAATTTCCTTATTTTTGAAAGAAAAGCACTTTTTTTCAATGAAGATAACTTTAAACTAATCAGAAATACACTCTATACATTGCTAATGTGGTAAATGACTATTCTAGCTGCAAATGTCTGGTTTTTGATGCAATATCTACATAGATGTATAGAGGCCCATTTCCAGCAACTATCACTCCAGTGTTCTAATGGTACAATCTGTTTGCTCATTGCGTCAGAAGGCTAATGGATGATTAGAAAACCCTTGTGCAATCATCTTAGGTCTGCAATGCTGTAATTGCTGCAAATGGAGGATTCTTTGACAAAAGCAAAGTTTGAAGGAAAAAATTATTATTTCAAATACAAATCATTATTTCTAACCTTGTCAATGTCTTGACTATATTTTCTATTCATCTTACAACTCATGGTGGTAAATAAGTGTGACTTTTCATGGAAAACACAAAATAATTGTCTGGGTGACCCCAAACTTTTGAACGGTAGTGTATGTGTTTCCCCACACTTCAGTACAATATGTCATGTATGGGTATTGGTATCCTCTCTGAAGAGCTGGAGCAGGTGGCTGGGGAGAGGGAAGTCTGGGCTTCTCTGCTTGAACTGCTGCCTCTGCGACCTGGACCTCCGGAAAAGCGGTAGAAGATGGATGGATGGATGTCATGTATGGGAGTATTAATGAGTGATACAAAGTATATAGTGTGGGTTGATTCAGCAAATATTTCACTCTGTGCAGTATTGCAATTGATTTGCATATTTTGTGGAAATGTGAAAATGACGAGGCAGAGTTTATCTCACGAGTCAGGTTTATTCACATCTTCCAACATCAGTAAAACAGAAAGAGGAAAAACACAGACATTCGTCCTTTATATATCCAGGACCTTCAAAGCTCAGTCACATTGCATTTAATCACAAGTAACAATGCATCTTCTCTTAAATCCTATCACCTCCTCCCCACAGTCTCTGGCAGCCAGGAAATCCCCCAAGGCTGTCTCTTTGCATACCAAAGACTAAACTTTCGCATCCTCCTGTTGTCTCCAAGGAGACTCAGTTCTTTGTTCACTCTGAGATGTGAAGCATAAAGTGATATACATACAGTATGTGGCATAAAGTGATATACATATTTGTCCCACATGACCCCCCCAAACATCTAAGATGGAACAACAGAATAACAGTCTGCATGTCATGATAAAATCATTACACATTAGCCCACGTGCTGCTTGGGCCTCAGTCTCCTCCCGTATCTGCTGTAAGCGGGCTTCACCACTTCTGCGGCGCCATCCTGCTGGGGAGCTGCTGTCTGGGGGTGAGAACTGTTTGTCAATCTCTGTGGGTGTTATGGTAAATTTCCCCGGGGGGGGGGGTGTCTGCCGCGCCGAGGAGCCCTGGCCAACAGCACATCCTCGTCCGCCACCACAAAGGCGGGTTTGAGCCTGTTTATGCCAATCTTTTCCTTCCTGCCCCCCAAATCTAGCAAAAAATGCTTGTCCCCTGTTTCCAGCACTCTAAATGGTCCATCATAAGGTGGTCGCAGCGGTGGGCGATGGGCATCGTGTCTGACAAAAACAAACTCCACGTTTTTTAAAGTCTTAGGCACAAAAAACGCACGGAAAACTGTGGTGTACGGGGCCAGGCGGCGTGCCCGGTTCCGTGCCACGCTGCAACAGCTGAGATGGGGAGCTATCTAGCGCAGGATTATCTGGGAGAAACTCCCTGGGCAGCCGAAGTGGCTGCGCAAAAACTAGTTCAGCCGGGGAGGCTTCTAAGTCCTCTTTAGGTGCAGAACGCAACCCCAATAAAACCCACGGTAGCCTGTCTACCCAATTTGCATCCGTCAGCGACGCTCTGAGAGCCGCTTTCAATGACCTATGAAAACGTTCACATAACCCATCAGCCTGCGGATTGTATGCAGTTGTGCGGTGGATCATTACCCCCAGGCTGCGGGCCATTGCTGACCAAAGTTCGGAAACAAATTGAGGACCTCTGTTGGATGTAATGTCCGATGGGACTCCATAGCGCGCTACCCATGCTGTTACAAACGCGCGCGCCACCTCCTCGGCTGTGGTTGACGCCAGTGGGACCACTTCCGGCCAGCGTGTGGTGCGGTCCACCATTGTCAGAAGGTGTGTGCACCCCTGTGACGGCGGGAGGGGGCCTACGAGGTCCACATGAACATGATCAAACCTCTTAGCCGGGATGTGAAACGGCTCCAAGGGAGCTCTTGTGTGTCTGTGTACCTTGGCTCGTTGACAAGCCATGCAGGCTGCTGTCCACTCCTCAACTTGTTTGCGCAGGCTCGGCCATACAAATTTCTCTCCTACCATTTTGACCGACGCACGCACTCCCGGGTGCACCAAAGCATGAATCGAGTCAAAAATGTGGCGACGCCATGCGGCCGGTACCACAGGGCGCGGTCGCCCAGAGGAGACATCGCAGATTAGGGGGGGCATACCTTCTTGCAGCACCCTGTTCTCCAGCCTTAACCCTGTTGGTCCAGACTGGAGCGCGCGTACCTCTGCGTCACTAACCTGATCCGCGGCCATGGCTGCATAATCTATCCCCACGTGACTGGGCGCGCCACGCACGCGAGAGGCAGTCTGCCACTACATTAAGTTTACCGCCACATGCGGAATATCGGTAGTAAACTCTGAGATGGCGGCCAGCTGACTCTGCTGCCGGTCTGACCACAGTTCTGAAACCTTGGCCATTGCGAATGTCAGCAGCTTGTGGTCAACGAATGCGGTGAAATGGCGTCCTTCCAGCCAGAACTGGAAGTGGCGAATGGCCAAGTGGAGAGCCAGCAACTCCCTGTCGAACGCGTTGTATTTTCGTTCACTATCGCGCAAAGTCCTGCTGAAAAAGGCGAGCGGCTGCCAAGCCCCGGCTACATGCTGCTCACGACCGCCCCCTATGGCCACATTCTGCCGCGTCAGTAGTGAGCGCTATGCTGGCCGGTGGGTCTGGATTGCTACAAACACAGCGTTTTGCCGGGCTGTTTTTGACCTCCGAGAATGCTCGCTCTCGCCTCCGGAGACCATTCGATCTTATTTGTGGGTTTTGTTGTTTGAGTGCAGCATACAATGGTTGCATGAGCTGCGCTGCGTGGGGGGAGGAAACGTTATAAAATTCACCATTCCCAAAAAACTCTGTAACGCCCCTTGACCGTTTGTGGCTGGGGAAAATTTGCTACCGCACGCACTTTGTCAGCAGCGGAACCGCTCCTTCTGGTGAGACACGATGCCCCAAAAAATCAATCTGCGTCACCCCGAACTGACACTCCGCTGGGTTGATTATTAAACCGTGCTCTCCCAACCTCCGGAAAACTGCCGTGAGGTGGTTTTTGTGTTCATCTTCGGACGCGCTGGCTACTAAGATGTCGTCCAGGCAGACGAATACGAAGGGGAGATTGCGCAACACCGCGTCCATCATGCGTGGAACGTAGTCTGCGCAGCGCCTTTAAGCCCAAATGGCTGCGCAAAAAACTCGAATAGACCAAACGGAGTTATTACCGCTGTTTTGGGTTTGTCCTCGAGCGCGCACTGGGAGCTTGGTGTAACCGCGGACCAAGTCTATCTTAGAAAAAAAACGCGCGCCCCTCCAATATGAACGGAAAAATCTTGATATGCGGGATTGGGTAGCGGTCGTGCGCGTGTGGCGTTTGTTCAACCTGCGGAAATCTCCGCAATGGTCGCCATGAGCGTCAGCTTTCGGGACCATGTGCAGCAGGGAAGCCAGGGGCTGTTCGAACGCCTGATGATGCCCAACCTTTCCAGGTTGGCGAACTCCTCGCCGCGCTAGTGGTCAGTTTAGCCGAATCCAAGCGCCGAGGTTTTTGCAAAAACAGGCAGTCCAGAGCTAGTAATAAAATGTTCCACCCCGTGTTTGGCGACGGCCGTTGAAAATGTGGGGACCGTGAGTGCTGGGAACTGAGTGAGCAGTGTGTGGAACTTACTGCTTGCAGATGTGACGTTGGCTTGTGCTGTTGGCGGGGCCACTCGGGCTTTACAGGGAATAGAATAAAAAGTGCATTAACCATGCGCCTGTTAGCAAGATCAACCAACAAACCATGTGAGCACAGAAAATCAGCCCCCAACATATTGAAATTCACTGCAGCTATGACAAAAGTCCACTCGAATGTACGGCCGTGTAGGGACAGAAGCAGAGCCTTCTCACCAAAGGTCTTAATCTCCGAGCCGTTCGCTGCTGACACCCCGGGACCGTCTGGGAAACGCCAGCGCGTCAGCGGACGGAAGGTGTGATGAAACTCAAATGGGAGCCTGTGTCCACGAGGGAAATGCCTCCCCGAGCACGCAGTCCTTCAAGTAGAGCAGCGTCGTTATCCTCCCCGAGGGGCCGCAGCTGCTACCGACCCCCGGTCCTTGGCGTTTCCCGAGCACTTGAACTGGCAGCGGTGGTATACACTTGTGTGCCTTCTCTGCAAAGCGCGATGGTTAGAAACAGAGGGTGTCTCGTCCGCGATCCCTTGGCCCCCCGCCGCCCCCATCATCGGTGGTTCTGCTACCCGCCGTCTCTTGGCCCCTCGCCATCAACGGCCGGTCGCGGCCGAACTCCGTCGCTGCTGTGCGGTGGGCGCGCACTGTTTGCTGGCATTGAGAATCCGGTGCGCCTCCTGGGCCAGAGCGCGACAACAACGGCGAACTGGCCAGGGTCGCTCTCGTGGCCGATGGTAGGGTCCTGAGGAAAATGTGGGTGAAGAGGAAGTCGTCGTCACTTGAGCCCCTCAACTTCAGCATGTTCTCCATCAGGTCAATGGGCGTGCCATCTCCCAAGTCGTTCAGAGCCAGGAGCCTCTCTGCTCTCTCCTCGGCTGAGAGAGTGAAACACTGGATGAGCGCAGCCTTCAACCCGCCGTATTTGTCGTCGGCCGGTGGCTGCTCCAATAGGCTCTCCACATGCCGAGCTGTGCGGTTGTCGAGCTTTGCAACCACGTGGTAGAACTTCGTGTCATCTACCGTTATCCCCCGGAGGGCGAACTGTGCTTCGACCAAGTGGAACCAGGAGCGCGGGTTGTCTTGCCAAAAGCCCGGTAGCTGGACTGTAGCGGCATACGCTTGGCTGGGAGCTCCCGACTCGGCTGGCCCGGGGGAATTTCTTTCATCCATGATACGTCTTAGGGTCACCAGTGTGGAAATGTGAAAATGACGAGGCAAGAGTTTGACTCGTGAGATAAACTCACGAAAGGTCATCATAAAAAGGTCATCATTTAAACACAATTAAGTTTTTGTTTGTCCAAATTGAACTTTCCACTGCTGGGAAAAATAATGTAAAACATGAATATCGCATCACTCACCGTCCTGTATATCACAATATCACAGCTTCAACTGCTGAAGTTGGGTGCGTTGTGGCTGTACATTCAGTTCAATTCGGGTGGCTGGGTCTAATTCCCGGTGAGTTTCCGTCTGTTTTCTAGTGCGTCTGCTTGTGCTCCCCACTGCAAGCTCAGTCTGCTTCCCTCTGCATTCTCTCTTCAGCCAAAACGCACAGAAAACTGCTGGACCGCTGTGTTGATTTCTGCTGATTTCTGTTAAGCCATTCTATCGTTGTTGTTTGTATCACTTGTTCGCGGGTTCACGGATGAAAAATTGCAAATGGCGGCCAGCCAGCGATTCTGGAACGTTAGCGTAACGCCCACTCTCATGACTCTATGCCCAGACCAATCAATGGCCAGCAGTGGCGTGACGAAACCGTGCCAGTACCCTTTGGACCTGCTCTCGATCGGTGCTAATAAAATAGGGACAGTTCCAAAAAAACAGAACCGTGAGGACATCGGGTGCCTAATGGAAAAGCGGGCAAAGGGTGCCGAACCGCACCGAACCGTACCGTACTGACCCTAGTGGAAAAGCGCCTTTAGTGAAGGTCACTAATGACCTCCTGATCACATCTGATAATGGACTTGTTTCTGTACTTGACCTTTTAGACCTTAGTGCAGCTTTTGATACTGTCGATCACAGTATTCTACTTGATAGATTAGAACACTATGTTGGACTTAATGGAACCTTGTTGCAGTGGTTTAGATCTTATCTGGTAGGTTCCAGTTTGTTCATAATAATAATGAGTTTTCTTTCAACTCAAAGCTCAGTCATGGAGTTCCACAGAGATCTGTCGAAGGCCCTACTCTTTTTAGTTTATGCTTCTGTTAGGCAACATTATTAGAAAGCACTGTATACATTTTCATTGTTATGCAGATGACACACAATTTATACCTGTCAGTGAAGCCAGATGATGGTAATCAATTAGCCAAGTTAGAAGCCTGTCTTAAGGAAATCAAAGCTTGGATGACTTGTAATTTCCTGCTATTAAATTCAGATAAGACTTAAGTCATTCTTGTTGGTCCAAAAAACCTTAGAAATACCTTTCCAAATCAAACTTTTAGTTTGGATGTAGTTACTCTTTCTCTTAATAGCTCTGTGAGGAATCTTGTGAGTTATTTTTGATCAAGATATGTTTTTCAATCCACATATTAAATTTGTTTCTAAGACTGCCTTCTATCATTTGCGTAATATTGCCAAAATTAGGAGCGTCTTATCTCAGAGCGATGCTGAGAAACTGATCCACACTTTTGTTTGCTCTAGATTAGATTATTGTAACTCTCTATTATCAGGTTGTCCTAAAACATCTCTTAAAAAGTCTTCATTTGATCCAAAATGCTGCAGCAAGAGTTTTAACAGGTACTAGAAAGAGAGATTGCATCTCTTTGGTTCTGGCCTCTCTTCATTGGCTTCTCATAGAGTTTAGAATTAAGTTTAAAATCCTTCTTCTCACTTTCAATGCTCTAAACAATCAGGCCCCTTTTTATTTAAAAGATCTGATATTACCCTATTATCCCAACAGAGCACTATGCTCCCAAAATGCTTGTAATACCGAGAATCTCCAAAAGTACAATGGGGGGCAGAGCCTTCAGTTATCAAGCTCCTCTCTTGTGGAACCAACTGCCAATCTGGATTCGGGAGTCAGACTCGATCTCTGTTTTTAAGAATAGGGTTAAAACCTTCCTTTTTGATATAGCTTACAATTAGGGAGGGATCATATGTTTCTGAACCCTCCCTTAGTTTTGCTGCTATTAGGTTTAGACAGGGACCTTCAATAATGCGCTGGGCTTCACTCCTTTCTTCACTCTCAATGAAGTATTTTTTTTTTGCTGGTCATTAACATCTGTTTGTTCTCTCCCATAGATTGAGTCCCCATCGTGCTGTTTGCTCTCTACATGTCTGTTCTTTTCATCTTCTCTATCCCCTCATCCCCCAGCCAACCACAGCAGATGACTGCCCTTCCCTTAGCCTGGTTCTGCTGGAGGTTTCATCCTGTTAAAAGGGAGTTTTTCCTCTCCACCGTCGCCAAGCGCTTGCTCACAGGGGATCGTCTGATTGCTGGGGTCTTTCTGCAGTTGTGGGGGTTTCCCCTACAGTTGAAAGTGCTATGAGATGACTGTTGTTGTGAAATGGCACTATATAAATAAAGTTGAATTGAAATGAAATTGAATTGAACCCCTATTAGGAAACTACCTTAATGTTAAAAAATGGCAGATAACTACAGAGAGAAATGATGTAGGGTTTTCAAATTGATACTGTAGTTGTATCTAAGGCTGCATTCAGACCAGGATAGTCCGGGGGTCTCTGTTCAATTGAGCGGGGAATGCTGAGAATTTTCACATCTTCGCTTGGTTTGCATTCACACTGCAGCAGACCAAACTGCCTTGAAAACGTCACACAGTTATAACAGCTGCTCGTTTGGGGCGCTGTTGTCAAAACCACCACTGACCAGGAAGAAAAAATCTCAGCAAAGAAGAAAAATCCAGCTCATCGATTGGCCAGTGATGAAAACGTAAATCTGTTCCCTTTAGCTGGGTTGTTTCTCCACCACAAACAAGACATTTTTTGAACTTTTCTCCTCGGCTTTCTCTGGTAAAAGGATTTCTTGGATTCACATGGTTGTCTTTATTTTCTACCCAAAATGTGTTACAGTAAACACCATTTCCTCTTCTCAGACTGCCACCGAACTCTCCTCCTGTGTTTTGATTGCAGCTGTTAAAACATTTAAATTTATTTTCAGTACACATGCACAAAACGTGGCTGCTGAACGGTAGCTGCAGTGGCTCAACGACTCTGAATATTGCCATGTACACAAACAGAATCTACAGAACGCAAATGTTATCCCCTTGGAGGGACTCTGAACGGTCCTTAAAACAACATTTACTGTGCGTTTAATTTAGCTGATTGGTTTATTTTCAGGGACGCCTCCCACTTGAGGTGTTTCAGGCACGTCCCACTGGGAGGAGACCCCGGGGCAGACCCAGGACTCGGTGGAGAGACTATGTCTCCCAGCTGGTTGGGCTGTCATGGTTGACATGCCTCTGCAACATTGCGTGGAGGTCGGGGGCAGTGCCTTTGGCATGGCAAACCGGGGTGGTTGTTCCTCTCTTCAAAAAAGGGGACCGGAGGGTGTGCTCCAACTTTAGAGGGATCACACTCCTCAGCCTCCCTGGGAAGGTCTATGCCAAGGTACTGGAGAGGAGAGTCCTGCCGTTGGTCGAACCTCGGATTCAGGAGGAGCAATGTGGTTTTCGTCCTGGCCGTGGCACATCGGACCAGCTCTTTACCCTCTCGAGAATTCTTGAGGGTTCGTGAGAGTTTGCCCAACCAGTTTACATGTGTTTTGTGGACTTGGAGAAGGCATTTGACCGCGTCCCTCGTGGATTTTTGTGGGGGGTGCTTCGGGAGTATGGGATATTGGGCTTGTTGTTACGAGCTATTCGGTCTCTGTACGACCGTTGTGAGAGTTTGGTTCATATTGCCAACACTCTGTCGGAGTCATTCCCAGTGAGAGTTGGACTCCGCCAGGGCTGCCCTTTGTCACCGATCCTGTTCATAATTTTTATGGACAGGATTTCAAGGCGCAGCCAGGGAATGGAGGGTGTCATGCTCGGTGACCACAGGATCTCATCTCTGTTGTTTGCAGATGATGTTGTCCTGTTGGCTTCATCCAGCAATGACCTACAGCTCTTGCTGGGACGGTTTTCCGCTGAGTGTGAAGCGGCTGGGATGAGAATCAGCACTTCCAAGTCCGAGTCCATGGTCCTCAGCCGGAAAAAGGTGGATTGTCCTCTCTGGGTTGGGGACAGGCTCCTGCCCCAAGTGGAGGAGTTTAAGTATCTTGGGGTCTTGTTCACGAGTGAGGGGAAAATGGAGCGAGAGATCGACAGACGGATTGGAGCAGCATCTGGAGTGATGCGGACGTTGTACCGGTCTGTTGTGGTGAAGAGGGAGCTGAGTTCTAAGGCAAAGCTGTCGATTTACCAGTCAATCTACGTTCCTACTCTCACCTATGGTCACGAGCTTTGGGTAATGACCGAAAGAACGAGATAGCGGATACAAGCGGCTGAAATGAGCTTTCTCCGTAGGATTGCTGGACTCACTCTCAGAGATAGGGTGAGGAGCTCAGTCATCCGGGAGAGCCTCAGAGTAGAACCACTGCTCTTCCACATTGAAAGGAGTCAGTTGAGGTGGTATGGGCATATGATTAGGATGCCTCCTGGACGCCTCCCACTTGAGGTGTTTCAGGCACCTCCCACTGGGAGGAGACCCCGGGGCAGACCCAGGACTCGGTGGAGAGACTATGTCTCCCAGCTGGTCTGGGAACGCCTTGGTGTCCCTTCTGGGGGGCTGGAGCGGGTGGCTGGGGAGAGGGAAGTCTGGGCTTCTCTGCTTGAACTGCTGCCTCCGAGACCCGGACCTCCGGAAAAGCGGTAGAAGATGGATGGATGGATGGATGGTTTATTTTCAGGGACCATGAACAGAAAAAACATTAAACACAGCGTGAAGATGCTCTGTACCAGATTATAGCGTTCTCACTAATTTCCATCTGTAGTCCCTGAGGCAGGCAAGAAGATATTAAAGAAAAGAAAAACAGCACATATAGAAAGCAATTCAGGTCGGATTTCAAAATCTGTTGTCCCTGAAACAAGCAAGGAGTAAGTTTAAGAGGTAAAAAGATAAGAGAGCAGCACACATTAAAACAATTTGTACAATTTCAAATTCCATTTTAGGGGCGTGTCAATGCTGGCAGGCTTGATTACTTAAAATCCATTTTTTCGTCTCTGTGGAAAAGTCTCTGTAGTTTGTTCTGGTCTTCAGTGCAGTGGGGAGCTTGTTCCATTCTGTTATATGGCATTTCTCTGAATGCTTGTATTATTTCAGCACAGATTGTACTATATATTATCCCTACTTCAAAATTGAGGATTCATTTGTTATTTTAAAAGAGCGTATTTTTTTTTAAATCACCTTTCACACATCAGTCAGTTGTTCAGTTCAGGTTAAAAGACTAAAAAATAATAAGCTAATAATTGCACTAATTAACTAAAATGAAAGCACCACAGGTGCTGATGCCTCGATTCCTGTGGCATAGTAGCATGGGGTACTTATCAGGCCATCCATGTACGGTTTTGAAGTGCTTGGTATGCGTTTATGCAGGAATGACGCTGATGCCACTGTCACAGGACACACAAAGTGTACCTCATCCCAGGGCTTGTATGCTGGCATTTTCGTCAAGGAGATCATAAAAGAAAAAAATATACAGTGGGGAAAAAAACTATTTAGTCAGCCGCCAATTGTGCAAGTTCTCCCACTTAAAGTATGAGAGAGGTCTCCAACTTTCATCATAGGTATACCTCAACTATGAGAGACAAAATGAGAAAAAAAAATCCAGAAAATCACACTGAAGGATTTTTAATGAATTAATTGGTAAATTCCTTGGTAAAATAAGTATTTGGTCACCTACAAACAAGCAAGATTTCTGGCTCTCACAGACTTGTAACTTCTTCTTTAAGAGGCTCCTCTGTCCTCCACTCGTTACCTGTATTAATGGCACCTGTTTGAACTAGTTATCAGTATAAAAGACACCTGTCCACAACATCAAACAGTCAGACTCCAAACTCCGCTATGGCCAAGACCAAAGAGCTGTCAAAGGACATCAGAAACCAAATTGTAGACCTGCACCAGGCTGGGAAGACTGAATCTGCAATAGGTAAGCAGCTTGGTGTGAAGAAATCAACTGTGGGAGCAATTATTAGAAAATGGAAGACATACAAGACCACTGATAATCTCCCTCAATCTGGGGCTCCATGCAAGATCTCACCCCGTGAGGTCAAAATGATCATGAGAACGGTGAACAAAAATCCCAGAACCACACTGGGGGACCTAGTGAATGACCTGCAGAGAGCTGGGACCAAAGTAATAAAGGCTACATCAGAAACACACTACGCCGCCAGGGACTCAAATCTTGCAGTGCCAGACGTGTCCCCCTGCTTAAGTCAGTACATGTCCAGGCCCGTCTGAAATTTGCTAGAGAGCATTTGGATGATTCAGAAGAGGATTGGGAGAATGTCATATGGTCAGATGAAACCAAAATAGAACTTTTTGGTAAAAACTCAACTTGTTGTGTTTGGAGGAGAAAGAACACCATACCTACTGTGAAGCATGGGGGCGAAAACATCATACTTTGGGGCTGTTTTTCTGCAAAGAGACCAGGACGACTGATCTGTGTAAAGGAAAGAATGAATGGGGCCATGTATTGTGAGATTTTGAGTGAAAACCTCCTTCCACCAGCAAGGGCATTGAAGATGAAACGTGGCTGGGTCTTTCAGCATGACAATGATCCCAAACACACTTCCCGGGCAACGAAGGAGTGGCTTTGTAAGAAGCATTTCAAGGTCCTGGAGTGGCCTAGCCAGTCTCCAGATCTCAACCCCATAGAAAATCTTTTGAGGGAGTTGAAAGTCTATGTTACCCAGCGACAGCCCCAAAACATCACTGCTCTAGAGGAGATCTGCATGGAGGAATGGGCCAAAATACCAGCAACAGTTTGTGAAAACCTTGTGAAGACTTACAGAAAACTTTTGACCTCTGCCATTGCCAACAAAGAGTATATAACAAAGTATTGAGATGAACTTTTGTTATTGACCAAATACTTATTTTACCAAGGAATTTACCAATTAATTCATTAAAAATCCTTCAATGTGATTTTCTGGATTTTTTTTTTTCTCATTTTGTCTCTCATAGTTGAGGTATACCTATGATGAAAATTGGAGACCTCTCTCATCTTTTAAGTGGGAGAACTTGCACAATTGGTGGCTGACTAAATACTTTTTTCCCCACTGTAGGTGCAGAAGAATAAAAATAGTAGTACAAAGAAAAGTGCTGGAGTAACAGATTTTATGAATTAAATGCATGTATAGTTACACAATGGTGTGCAGTAGCAGGTAAAACTATCAAAATTTCCCAAAGTAAAAGCATATTATGAATGTTAAATCAGAACGGTTAGGAATGTTTAACACTTACAGTGGGGGAAAAAAGTATTGAACACATCAACATTTTCTTCATTAAACAGATTTCTGATAGAGCCACTGACCTGAGATTTTCACCAGATATCGGTAACAGCCCAAGTAAGAAGAAGAAGAAGAAGCCATCTTGTCATTCAGTCCATACATCCAGTCATTTACAGTAGAATGAAATTACATTTCTCCTACCTACAATTTTAATCACATGTAGAATCAGAGGGGTTGCTGCCATGCAAGGCGCCGCCACAAACAACTTCTCCTTCCCCCATTCTATTCTGCTCCCCACCAAGCAAGAAGGCAGGAAGTTTTATGTGGTCTTAGGTATGACCCGGTCGGGATTTGAACCCCTAACCTGCTAGTTGTGGGGCGGATGCTCTATCAACTAGGCCACCACACCGGTAATCCATTAAGTAATCGATATAAAGAAATCAAGATAACTTTGTTCACAAAACAAGTTATATTTAATAAAGTGGAATGACACAGGCAATTGTTTTGTGAACACTTTTGCCTTGTTTTTTTGTATGTGTGGGTTACTTGGATTGTTGCTGATATCTGGTGAAAATCTCAGGTCAATGGCTCCATCAGAAATATGTTTAATAAGAAAAATGTTGACGTTTTCAATACTTGTTTTCCCCACTGTGTATCACGATATACATTTTCTGTAAATTCTTTTGTTCATATATAATTACATAAAAAGACCATTTCTTTTGTAAATTTTATGGAAAAAATCAATTATACAAATTCATCTATCATTAATTTTATGCAAAGTTTTCCTCTGTTTTTATAAAATTGTATTTTTAATGTGCTTTTGAGATTTACAATATTTCAGATTGGCTGCCATCTTAAAATCAAAGCCACAAATGGTAATGTAATGAAATACAAGTGATGATCTCAACTTTATTCATTATCGCTACTGGACTAATTAAAATGATTAGAAATCTAGTCAAGTTACAAGAGCCAGTTTTCTCCTCCAATACGTTTTAATTTATTTGTTATATATTTTGAATGTGTGTGCCGCTATCATGTATTTTTGCAGCTTTAATTTAATTTTTCAGACAAAACTTCAAGAAATTGAGCAGTAATTTAAAGCAAAGAAATGATGGTCTGATAAAAATATTTCCTTTAACCCCTTGAACTCTGTGAATTCCGCGGGCGGTCACGTCTCTGCATCTTAGTGCGTCTCAGTGCGCAATAAAAAAAAAAAAAAAAAAAAAAGCTGTATTTCCCGGTCTTCCAGTACAGACACAGCCTTGTTACAACCTGAGAAAAAAGCTGTGTAATATATTCATTTTTTGTGGTATTTTTACAAAATTTTGACCTGAGCTTGAAAACACTTGGTTCTACATTTCTGTTGTGATTTCCAGCCAGTGTCTGACAGCTGGATGTTATTTGCAAGCATTTGTATCTGAAAAAACACCCAGGCGAACTTTCTTGTTACTCAGTGGCAGGAGCACTTAGAGAGATTATGACTGTTTTGCCAAAATATTCAGAGTGTTGTGGCAACCTGGGGACTGCATAATGGTTTACCACCTTAGACAGGAACAAGGGACGTGAAGTTAACCTTTTGTGTGTGAGAAGTTTCTAGATGCCCTAGTAAGATAACAGGGAGGTGTCAAGGATGAATGGACTGACTGCAGCCGGGGGAGATTATCTTTTGTGTGAAATGAATGGACTGACCGCAGTCGGGGGAGATTATCTTTTGTGTGTGAAAAGAGCCTAGAAGGATGTTATGTTATTTAAGGGAAGAGTTCCTTCTTGTATGCCATTCTGTCTATGCTACTTGTGTGAGTCGTGTAATAAACTGCCTGAACCAAAGCAGCCTCATTCTTTACACGCTCCACACTGGTGACCCAAGACGAATCATGGAATACGACGGAAGATCCCCGGAGCCAACCTCGACTGGAACCCACAGCTTCGCGTGCGCTGTAGCGATCAAACTACCTGATTTTTGGCAGCACAACCCGCGCTCCTGGTTCCACCTAACCGAGGCGCAGTTCGCCATCCGAGGGATATCGGCGGATGATACGAAATTCTACAATGTGGTCGCAGCGCTCGATGCCAGCACGGCTCAGCACATCGAGAACCTGCTGATGGCAAATATGACGCGCTGAAGGCTGCCCTCATCCAGCACTACACGCTCTCGGATGGTGAGAGAGCAGAGAGGCTTCTGACGCGAACCGAGTTGGGAGACGGTTCGACCGTGGACATGATGGAGAAGATGCTGAGGTTAAAGGGCACGGACGACGACCACTTCATCTTCACCCACATTTTCCTCAGGAACCTTCCGACAGCGGCGAGAGCGGCCCTGGCCAATTCATCGTTGCTGGCCAAACGGGACTATTGTGTGCTAGCCCGAGAGGCAGACCGGATCATCATCGCCACCAGGGCTTTCATGACCATTGCGGCAGCGACGGAGCCCGGCACGTCGACACAAGGAGGCGAGGAGCCGCCGACGGCAGCAGCAGAACCACAGACGGCAGCAGCAGCGGGGGCCAAGGAACGTGGAGGTGACACGCTTTGCTTCTACCATCGCCGCTTTGCAGAGAGGGCACGCAAATGTATACCACCGTGCCAGTTCAAGCGCTCGGGAAACGCCATGACCGGGGGTCGGTAGCAGCCGCGACTCTCGGGGAGGAGAACAAGCTGCTCTATTTGAAGGACGCATGCTCGGGGAGGCATTTCCTCGTGGACACCGGCGCACAGAGGAGTTTCATCCGGCCGACCTACGCTGACCGGCTGGCAGGAGCCAGCGGCCCCAAGATGGCAGCAGCAAACGGCTCAGACATTAACACCTTTGGTGAGAGGACTCTGCTCTTGTCTCTACACGGTCGTACGTTTGAATGGACTTTTGTTGTAGCAGCATTGGATTACCATATACTGGGGGCTGATTTTCTATGTGCACATGGGTTGTTGGTAGATATGGCTAACAGGCGCCTGGTTAATGTCTTTTGACTCTCTCCCCTGTATAGCTCGAGTGACCCGGCCAACAGCACAAGCCAACGTCACAGCAGCATGCGGTAAGTTCCACACACTGCTCGCTCAGTTCCCAGCACTCACAGTCCCAACGTTTTCAGCAGCTATGACTAAACATGGGGTGGAGCATTTTATCACCACCACCGGGGCGCCCGTTTTTGCAAGACCTCGGCGTTTGGACGCAGCTAAGCTGGTCATAGCGCGCGAGGAGTTCGCTAACCTAGAGAGGTTAGGCATCGTCAGGTGCTCAAACAGCCCATGGGCTTCCCCGCTACACATGGTCCCTAAAGCTGAAGGTTCGTGGCGACCTTGCGGCGATTTCCGCAGGTTAAACAACGCTACAGCGCATGACCGCTACCCAATTCCCCACATTCAGGATCTGTCTGCTCACCTCGCGGGAGCGCGCATTTTTTCGAAGATAGATTTGGTCTGTGGTTACCACCAAGTCCCAGTGTGCGCTGAGGACATACCCAAAACAGCGGTAATAACTCCGTTTGGTTTATGTGAGTTCTTGCGCATGCCGTTTGGGCTTAAAGGGGCAGCACAGACGTTCCAACGCATGATGGATGCAGTGCTGCGCGATCTCCCTTTCGTGTTCGTCTACCTGGACGATATCTTGGTAGCCAGCACGTCCGAAGACGAACACGAAACCCACCTCACGACGGTTTTCCGTAGGTTGGAAGAGCATGGTTTGATAATCAACCCAGCGAAATGTCAGTTCGGGGTGACGGGGATTGATTTTTTTAGGGCACCACGTCTCTCCCGAAGGAGCGGTTCCGCTGCCTGACAAAGTGCGCGCAGCGACAGATTTTCCCTGACCACAAACGGTCAGGGCGCTACAAGAATTTTTGGGAATGGTGAACTTTTATAACCGTTTCCTTCCCCGCGCAGCGCAGCTCATGCAGCCATTGTACACTGCGCTCAAAAAACAGAAACCCGCGAATAAGGTCGAATGGACCCCGGAACGAGAGCAAGCGTTCTCGGAAGTTAAAGCAGCCCTGGCAAACGCCGCATTGTTGGCACATCCAGACCCAACGGCCTGCATAGCCCTGGCCACTGATGCCTCAGATGTGGCCATAGGGGCTGTCGTGGAGCAGCGCATCACCGGGGCTTGGCAGCCGCTTGCCTTTTTCAGCAGAACATTGCGCGACAATGAACGTAAATACAGCGCATTCAACAGAGAGTTGCTGGCTCTCCACCTGGCCATTCGCCATCTCCAGTTCTGGCTGGAAGGGCACAATTTTACTGCGTTCGTTGACCATAAGCCACTAACATTCGCGATGGCCAAAGTTTCAGAACCTTGGTCGGGCCGGCAGCAGAGGCAGCTGGCTGCAATCTCAGAGTTTACTACCGATATTCAGCATGTGTCGGGCAAACTGAATGTAGTGGCAGACTGCCTCTCACACACCGTTGTGGCCCCGGTCTGTGTAGGGTTGGATTATGCAGCCATGGCCGCGGAGCAGGCTAGTGATGCGGACGTGCGCGCACTCCAGTCTGGACCAACAGGGTTAAGGCTGGAGAAGAGGACGCTGCTTAACGGCATTCCCCCCTTAATCTGCGATGTCTCGACGTGTTGCCCACGGCCTGTGGTTCCAGCCGCATGGCGCCGCCGCGTGTTTGAGTCGGTTCACTCTTTGGCACACCCAGGGGTGCGCGCGTCGGTCAAAATGGTAGGAGAGAAATATGTGTGGCCGGGCCTTCGCAAACAAGTGAAAGAGTGGGCGGCAGCCTACGTGGCGTGCCAACGAGCCAAGGTTCACAGACACACGAAGGCTCCTTTGGAGCCGTTTTGCATCCCGGCTAAGAGGTTTGACCATGTCCACGTGGACCTCGTAGGCCCCCTTCCGCTATCACAGGGGTACACGCATCTCCTGACAATGGTGGACCGCACCACGCGCTGGCCAGAAGCAGTTCCGCTGGCGGCAACCACGGCCGAGGAGGTGGCGCGCGCATTTTTAACAGCATGGGTGGCGCGTTTTGGAGTTCCGTCAGACATTACGTCCGACAGAGGCTCTCAACTTGTTTCTGAACTCTGGTCAACCATGGCCCGCAGCCTAGGTTTCTTAATTCACCGCACAACTGCGTACAACCCGCAGGCAAATGGGTTATGCGAACGTTTTCATAGGTCGTTAAAAGCGGCTCTGAGGGCTTCACTGACGGATGCATATTGGGTAGACAGGCTACCATGGGTTTTATTGGGGTTACGTTCTGCGCCTAAAGAGGATCTGGAAGCTTCCCCAGCAGAACTCGTTTTTGCACAACCACTCCGGCTGCCTGGGGAGTTTCTGCCAGATAATCCTGCGCCGGGCAGCAACCCGTCTCAGCTGCTGCAGCGTTGCATAGACTCAAGCACACTGCCGGGCCCTGCCCACCACAGTTTTCCGCGCGTTTTTGTGCCTAAAGCTTTGAAAAACGCAGAGTTCGTGTTTGTCAGACACGACGCCCACCGCCCCCCACTGCACCCACCTTATGATGGACCGTTTAGAGTGCTGGAAACAGGGGATAAGCATTTTTTGCTAGATTTGGGGGGTAGGAGGGAAAAAATTGGCATAGACAGACTCAAACCTGCTTTCGTTGTGGCTGACGAGCAAGTGCTGTTGGCGAGGGCCCCTCGGCGTGGAAGACCCCCATGGGGCGCTTCCCAGAGAAAAGATTCTCCAGAGCACCCACACGGACAGTCAAAAAGTTTTCACCCCCAGACATCAGCCCCCCAGCATGGCAGCGCCACGGAGGCAGCGAATCCTGGCTACAGCAGATACGGTAGAAGACTGAAGCCCAAGCAGCATGCGGACTGATGTTGATGGTTCTACAGCATGTGGACTGATGTTAATGGTTCTATCACAGCATGTGGACTGTTACCCTTTTTGTCCTATCTAAGTTGCTGGGGGCGGGGGTGGCAACCTGGGGAGTGCATAATGGTTTACCACCTTAGACAGGAACAAGGGACGTGAAGTTAACCTTTTGTGTGTGAGAAGTTTCTAGATGCCCTAGTAAGATAACAGGGAGGTGTCAAGGATGAATGGACTGACAGCAGTCGGGGGAGATTATCTTTTGTGTGTGAAAAGAGCCTAGAAGGATGTCATGTTATTTAAGGGAAGAGTTCCTACTTGTATGCCATTCTGTCTATGCTACTTGTGTGAGTCGTGTAATAAACCGCCAGAATCAAAGCAGCCTCATTCTTTACACGCTCCACAGTGTTTTCTTTTAAATGAGACTAACCCCATGAAGATGCTGCAAAGGGTTGAAGAACAGCTTTTGATTTACTTTGGGCATGTTATTTTTAGCCGTTTTTAGGGAAGTTGAACAGAGTTCAACATTAACTGAGAACTTAGCATCATCATTTAGCATTTGCCGTTTGACAGTGATAAGAGTGAGATGGTGTTAGTGTTATTTACCTCCAATTAAAATTGGGTTAGCGGAATGTCCTCTCTGACGCAGCATGGTGGGAAATAGTCCCACATTCCTGTGAACTAGAAATAGCAGCTACTTGACAAACCATGAGTTTGGAGTTAGCTGCTGTGCTAACCACCGGAATGAAAGCTAGCGATCCATCGATAACTGTTCCGCTGCACGCACTGCTGGGGTGAGGCGGGTTGCTGACAAGTAATATTTGAGGATCTTTGCTGAAGAAATGGGATGTGTGTTTTAAATCCTGATATAAACGATAGTTTTAAATAAAACGATAGACATTTTTATCTCATCTGATATACGTATATCGTCATATCGAACAGCCCTATGAGAAAGTTTGAAGTTTTGAATTGAATTCACAATATTGAAAATATTTAGGTGCATTTGTACAGAAACTGTCACAGTTAAAGCAAAAGGAAGCATAGAGGTCTTTTATACTTGCCAAGTGAAGCATAATGAAGAATGCATCTCTTTGAATGTTGCAGGAGCTGGTTGGTGTTGGTGGTTTGGCTCCTGTTCTGCTCCCTGTCAAGGAAAAGCTGATGTAACTCTTTGCAGACCTGCCCTTGATGGTTTATGCTGAGTGCTGGAGGATAAAGCACTGATATGGAAGTTCTGAGTCTGAGAGGACTTTTATGGGGCCTTCATAGTAACTGAACTGGCCTCATTCTTGTAGGTCTGACCATCAGCAGCCACATCACTACATCTGGAGGAAGTAATCAAACTGTAAAAATGTTTTCAGTTTGTCATCTGAGAGAATCAGTCAGAAAGCGACTCGATGCTGCTGCTGACGAAATAACAACAGAGTTCAAAGAAACCATGGACCAGAACGAGGAGGAGATTGACCATCAGAATAGAGTGCCACTAGCTCTGACCATCAGCAGCCACGTCACAACAGCCGAAGAAAGTAATCAATCCGTAAAGATGTTTTCAGTTCAATATCTGAGAAGGTTGGCCAGAGAGCGACTGGCTGCTGCTGCTGCTGAAATAATAACAGAGTTTGAACAAATCATTTACCAGTACGAGGAAGAGATTGACCGTCAGAGGAGACTGCTGAATATCTGCTGGTGCCCCCAGATAAAGAAACACAGAATAGGTATGTGGAACTATAATGGTCTGATTCAGACTTTAGAAAGATCTGAATCATTTTTTTTTTTAAGTCTCTGGATTGAAAATATGTTCACTACTAGAAGTGACTTCCCATGAGTTTGACAAAAAACTAAGAATTAGAATTTTACAAGAAAAGAATTACCAGGACAGAAGTTTGAAATTACACTAAAATAAGCAAATACAAATGATTTTAAATATATTGCGATAAAAAGATTTAAATATCCTGATATCATTGTGAAACTCTTCCTTTTGTTTCTCTTCATTCCTCCAGACTTCCCACAACAACCTGACTGTAAGGAGGAGGTTCTGGTTGACCAGCAGCTCTGGAACCAGGAGAGGATCTCCATTCTGAAACAGCAGGAGCTGGAACGTCCACAGATGAAGGAGCAGCAGGAGCCAAAACCTCCACGGGTTAAAGAGGAAGAGGAGGAGCTCTTCATCAGCCTAGAGGGAGAACAGCCGCTAGTCAAGTTGGAGGCTGAAACCTTCATGGTGACTCCTATTTCTGAGGAAAACAAGCAGAGTGAAGTAGAACCAAACAGTGAGCAGGTCCTCTCTCACAACTCTACTGCAACTGAGATCCAAGATGAGGAAGGAAACCGGCATGTAGATTCAAAATCAATCAAAGAAGAAGAACCAAAACCAAAGAAAAGACGACTGAAAACAAGAAGTGACAGTACCAGTGATGACGACTGTCTGACTTCAAAGACTCTTTGTGAGAATGAAACAGGTAAAATACAGTAGGGTCCACTACTCCTCACTTGACTTAATTCTGGGTGTACAAATGAGTTTGCTGGAGTATCGCTATCATACTATGTCCATATACGCACTCAGTACTTGGTCTGGGCTCCTTTTGCATGAATTACTGCATCAGTGTGGCGTGGCATGAAGGTGACCAGCCTGTGGTACTGCTAAGGTGTTAAGGGAGCCCAGGTTGCTTAGATAGCAGCCTTCAGTTCATCTGCGTTGCTCAGTCTGTTGTCTCTCATCTTCCTCTTGGCGATACTCATACATTCTCTATGGGGTTTAGGTGAGGACAGTTTGCTGACCAGTCAAGCACGGTGATACCATGGTCATTAAAGCAGGTTTTGGTACTTTTGGCAGTGTGATCAGGTGCAAAGTCCTGCTGGAAAATGAAATCAGCATCTCCATAAACTTGTCAGCAGAGGGAAGCATGAAGTGCTCTAAAATTTCCTGGTAGACGGCTGTGCTGACTTTAGACTTGATAAAACACAGTGGACAAACACTAGCAGATGATAAGACTCCCCAAATCAGGTGACAAGTCTTGTCATTTTGAAATCAAGGTCCCAGAGTCTGGTGGGAGAGTGGAGAGGCACAGAATCCAAGCTGTTTGAGATCCAGTGTGAAGTTTCCACAGTCTGATGATTTGGTGAGGATTTTCGAATTAAAAAAATCTCCATTGAAGTGAAGATTGAAATTATCTTTTGATCCCAATTGAATTTTGCCACGAATTACACATATATTTGTGAATTTAAAAGATAATTGAGAACGGTGTAGATTGTTTAACTGTTAAAAAGCTCAAGGTTGTGAATATACAACAATTGAAAGACTGCAAACACAGCCTTACTTAACATACGTCATTGTTTTCAAAGGGCGCCCAGGGGGAAGTAACTAACAGTCCTCTGGATCAGCTACAGCTCGTAAAATACATTTTTGTTTTTCTCCTCTTGAGATGCTTCTAGGTCAGGAAACAGAAGGTGAGCTTTGAGAGGGGAACTGCCATAATGGTGTTTGGTGACGTGTACAGTCCTAGACATGGAAATGTAGTCCACCAAGTGGTTTCACAAAAACTAAATATTACTCTTTTATTATACGACAACCAATAACTTTCATTTTGTGGAAAATTATCTTTTAAAAGTTTAAACTTTAAGTCGTGGCAAAATTTGATCGGGATGAAAAGATAATTTTTCTCTTGCCATTCACTTCCAATTTAAGGTCCCATATGAAGAAGTAGAGGGGGCATGACTTAGGCTCTCTGTTTCATTGGGGCCGTGGTTCAGGGGAGTTTTTTCACCCTCCAGTTTTGGTCTGAATCAAACTGAAAAGCCTGAAAGTCCAGACCAAAAGGGTTAAGGGCTGTTCAGAGTCCCTCTGAGGGCATAACGTTTGCATTCTGTAGACTGCGTTTGTGTACACGGCAGCATTCAGAGTTGTTTTTGAGCCACTGCAGCTACTGTTCAGCAGCTGTGTTTCCCGCTTGCACAGTGAATATAAATTTAAACATTTTAACAGCTGCAATCAAAATATGAAAGAAAAGCTTTGTGGCAGAGGTTTTGGTTTTTTTTAAACTGTGGATTAAATGTCTTGCATACAGTATATATTTACCACAAAGTGACTGAAACAATTTTCCCCAGCTCCAAACCATACCTGTAGCAGCTGTTGTCACAAGCTACGGACAAATACAAATCAACGAAACAGGGAGGAATATAATTTACTGTTTTGGTGTTCTGGGTGAAAAACTGACTATAGAGCAACTTCACAGTAGAAGAATGCACAACGTTTATTTCGAGGTCCTGCTGTCCCTGAGTTTCCTGGCGCATGTGCAGTTCACTGTGACCACTGCGTTCTTGTATGCGCGGTCACTTTTTGGGGCCTGTATGCGCTTGGTCAGTGCAAACCCTCTGCGTATGGTTTGGGCACGATTGCGTCCACTACGCTTGCTCATGTAACAGTACATTTTTGCAACTATGACTTGGGCTTTAGGTATGAAATCACCCTTAGACTTGATTGTTGTTGGAATCCCAAACTGATTTTGGAAGTTTTTTGTCAATCTGATGTGTTTGAGCTTGTTTTAATTTTTTTTTTTAATGGCCCAGTGTCACATTGATCAGAGCATCATTTCATGCTCCACCCTAGTTAACAAGTAGAATCCAGCCATTGCAGCAGTGATGTTTCTTACCCTGTCAGAATTTCACTGGAGAATTTCTTTGTCCTCACAGCTGCTACGTTTCTCATCTTTGAACCTCCCTTATGATCTAAGACCACCATTTCTGTGCCACGATTTGGTCACGTATCAACAAATCAGGTCACAGACATTTTATTTAAGAGGACATGTTATCCTCTCTTTGCACAAATAAATACAATGAGGTGTAAATGAAATGTCTATGACATGCTTTAGTCAAAATGCCATCCATTGCTTACCCCTTATCTGGGGTTCAGTAGCATTCTAAGCAGAGAAGTCCAGGGTGTCACCCGATTCACATGGCACCATCTTCCAAAGATCCCTCCTACATGTAGGGAGCTGAAGTTTGCTAAGTGGAAATTGTTCATTGACAGATTTTTTTTCAGCACTGACAGAAAAGTCTGAAATCTGTCCGTCGTTTTGTTCCAAGGTTGTCATAGCCAGGAGCGGCACTGGGGTTAAGCTCCCAGTGCTCATAAAATGTTCCTTACGGCGTGCGTCTCGAAAAGCCTCTGACAACTAAGTCAAACTCCTAGCCTGCCCGTGTGGTTTAGTCTCTAAGCCCGGCGGAACTGCTTTTACTAATAGGAGAAGGGGTGAGGGCGGATCTCTGGCGCCTTAAAACCAGATGCTTCGGGTAGATGGTGGCTCGTCAACCTGGGAAGGTAGCCCATCTAGGGAAAGGTAAACCCTGATTTCAAACCTCCGCTGCCTTGCGGCACACCCGGTCACGGGAAAGGCTTCGGGAGTCAACCCTGAGGAAAAATCCGGAGTCGGAGCCCCTAAGGCAGTTCTCTGTTGTGCTCAACATCATTCTGACAGCTCCTGCGATGGCGCTGGTGCCAAACTGTAGCAGCCCTGCTGTTCCTTTGGATTCACCAGTGATGTGGAGAGGAGGGACATGCTGCATGGGCAACATCTTGTCCTCCATATCTTCCTGCCCAGGCTTGAATCCTACCAACGCCCAACACTGGAAGGTAGAACACCGGATCACTGGAGAGGACACTCCAGCTTCGCCTTTGGCATAGACAAAACACGGGGAATGACAGTTACCGGTTATAAGCCACCGCTCAATTGGCGTAGAGCGCGGCACCAGGGGTTGTTCCCGACGGTGGGAGGGATCATCGGATCTCACTGGACAGCTACCGCCCGCCTCAAGCTGGGAAGCCCCCAGCCAATAAGGTGTTGTCCCGCCACAGCTTGCATTCCTCATTGGGTGCATGGGGATGAGGAGAAGTCAGAACAGCAGGCTGAGAACCTTCGCACCAGGCAAGACAAAAAAATAAAAGGGACCAACTCTAAAACTGGGAACTTGGAACATCCGCACTATGATGACAGGACTCGCTGCTAACCTCAAGGACATCAACGACACCAGGAAGACTGCCATCATCAATAATGAGCTGAAGAGACTGGGAGTGGATATCACCACTCTCCAGGAAACACAGTTGGCTGACACAGGCACACTAAGAGAGAAGGACTACACGTTCTCCTGGCAGGGAAAGGGCAGTGACGAACACAGGGAACACGGAGTGGGCTTCGCAATGAAGAATACCTTGCTGAAGATGGTGGAACCGGGCAGCAATGGCTCTGCACGACTCCTCACCCTCTGCCTCAACACCACTCAAGGCCAGTCACCCTCGGTCAGTGTGTATGCCCCCAACGCTGACAGCCTACACCAGTGGCAAAAGACGAGTTCTACGAGAATCTCGCAACAACAGTCAGGATCATCCCCCAACACGGGCTGCACGGCTGGCGCAGTGGTTTAGCACTGTGGGCAGCCACGTTTACCCTCGGCCAGGGATCGCTAGGATCATGAGATCGTGGGTTCGATCCCAGCCCCCGACCAACAGTGAGCTGTGTGGAGTTTGCATGTTCTCCCCGTGTTACGTGGGTTTTACTCCGGGATTTCTCCGGTTTCTCCCGGCCATACCAAAAAAACATGTAGGTTTAGGGCGCTCGCGCACGCAGCGACCGCAGCGGTGGCTTGTCACCAAACTGCAAACCAATTCTACCTACGGGTACAAATAAGTAACAAAAAAAAAAAAAAAACTCTGAACAACTCATTTTCCTTGGAGACTTCAATGCCAGAGTGGGTGCTGACCATGACTCCTGGCCCTCCTGTCTTGGACCATTTGGCGTGGGCAGAATGAACCGACAACGGACAGCAGCTGCTTCGAGTTCTGCACATATCACGATCTGTGCATCACAAACTTGTTCTTCAAGACCAAGCCTCAACACAAGGTTTCCTGGTGACATCCGCGCTCAAAGCACTGGCACCAGCTGGAGTTGATCCTGACCAGGCGCACCTCACTGAAGAACGTGCTAATCACCCGTTAGTGCCAAGTTGACTGAGATGACCCCCGTCATTGAAGCCAAGCTCTCAGCACTTGCTGAGTACAAGAAGTACCCAAACGAGAAGAATCTCCAGATTCTCAGGGCTGTGAGAAGCAAAGTTCAGCAGACTGCTCGGCGCTGTGCCAACGAGTACTGGACTCAGCTCAGCCAAGACATTTAAACCACTGCCATAACAGGGAACATCCGTGGTATGTACGATGGCATCAAGAAAGCACTTGGTCCGGCTCAGAGCAAGACGGCCCCCCCTCAAATCCTCCACTGGGGAGATGATCACAGAAAAGAACAAGCAGATGGAGAGATGGGTGGAACACTACTCCGACCTCAACTCCAGACAGAACACCGTGACACCGTCAGCCCTTGATGCCATTGACTGCCTGCCATCCATGGACGAACTTGACGCCGAGCCAACCATCGACGAACTCAGCAAGGCCATTGATAGCTTGGCTGCTTGCAAGGCACCCGGCAACAACGGCACACCCCCCGACCTGATCAAGCACTGCAAGACTGCCCTACTGCTGCCATTGCATGACGTCCTCTGCCAGTGTTGGAAGGAAGGTGCCGTACCACAGGACATGAGGGACGCCAAGATCATCACCCTCTACAAAAACAAAGGGGAGAGAAGCGACTGCAACAACTACAGGGGCATCTCCCTCCTCAGCGTTGTTGGCAAAGTCTACGCATGAGTTGTTCTCGTTCGTCTACAGAAGCTTGCCGAACGTGTCTACCCCGAGTCTCAGTGTGGCTTCCGCGCTGAGCGATCAACGGTAGACATGATATTCTCCATCCGCCAACTCCAGGAGAAATGCAGAGAACAGAACATTGCCCCTGTACATCGCCTTCATCGACCTCACCCAAAGCGTTCGATCTGGTCAGCAGAGAGGGCCCTTTCAAGATCCTGCCAAAGATAGGATGCCCACCCAAAGTTGCAAAGCCTCATCGAATCATTTCACACCAACATGCAGGGGATAGTGCAGCATGACGGCAACGTTCTCAGAGCCATTCAACATACGCAGCGGAGTGAAACAGGGCTGTGTACTTGCGCCAACCCTCTTTGGGATTTTCTTTGCTATGCTCCTGAGGCATGCCTTCAGCACAGCAACAGAGGGAATCTACCTGCACACAAGATCTGACGGCAGGCTTTTCAACCTCGCCCGCCACCTGAAAGCCAGAACCAAAGTACGCGACGCTCTAATCAGAGACAATGCTGTTCGCAGACGACGCTGCAGTCACCAACCACACACAGCAGGAGCTTCCGAACCCTGATGGACCGCTTCTCCCAGGCATGCAAGGACCTTCAGGCTACCCTCAGCCTGAAGTAGACTAACGGTCAATGGCGCAAGGCACGGAAGCAACCACCAACCAATCACCCATCAACGACTACGAGTGGAGGTCGTGAATCAGTTCCACATACCTGGGGTCCCACGAATCAGCAACAACCTCTCCCTTGATACAGAGATTGACAAGTGGGATTAGACAATCAGCCTTCACACTCACTCGCCTCACCACCACAATGTGTGGAGACGAATCCCCAAACTCTCTGTCAATACGAAGATGGCAGTGTACAACGCCTGCGTCATCAGCACACTGCTCTATGGGATTGAGACGTGGACAACATACGCCCAGCAGGAAAAGAGACTGAACTCCTTCCACTTGCGCCGCATTCGCCACATCCTGGACATATCCTGGCAGGACAAAGTGCTCAACACAGAAGTTCTGTCCCGTGCCGGCCTTCCCTCCATGTTCACTCTACTCAGGCAGTGCAGGCTCCGCTGGCTAGGCCACGTTCACCGTATGGAGGATGGCAGAATCCCCAAAGACGTCCTCTACGGAGAACTGGCGACTGGCAGGAGAGACGTTGGCCGCCCACAGCTGCGCTTTAGAGACGTCTGCAAGAGAGACATGAAGGCCCTGGAGATCAACACAGAGCGTTGGGAGGACCTTGCAACGGACCGCTCCAAATGGAGAGGCACCCTTACCAGACAGCTCAAGGCGGGTGAAGAGAGACTGACTGCTGCAGCAGATGAAAAAAGGACCCGCAGGGAAAACCGCAACAGACCCAGCAGCACGGAGACCACCCACAAGTGCGACCTGTGTTACAGGGACTGCCATTCGTGCATCGGCCTGTTCAGCCACAGGCGGTGCTGTTCCAGCAGAGTAGACGTTTAGGATTCTCTTCCATGGTCATCATAGACCGACGGAGGCTGACGACGATGATATTAATCTATAAATGCAAGGAGTCTGTGTGTGTGTGTGTGCCTGTTCCTCGCATAGCTCTCAAATCATTGGTCAGACTGACCTCAGGTTTTCTAAGCGCTTTGCTGAGGTTACAAGGGTGTGCGTCCTCTAGTATTGAGTTGTTCGGTCAAAATATGTAATTCTTTATCAATAAAAGTTTAGCCAGCGCTCTGTTTTCTCATGCTCTGGCTTGTGGAAGTGTGGGTGGGGTTTTGGATTGACTCCGTACTGATTGAATAATACAGGACATCACGACCAGTCACTCACCACAGCGCTCTGTAAACAACAAAAGGAAGTGAAAAGCGACAAATTTGACCAGAAAAAGTAAATGCTGAAGATGTAATACTTAAAAAAAAATTACACTATAATGTTGCCGTGATTGCATAGGTCTAAAGGATAATTCAGGGAGTGCCAGCAGGGACCCAGAGTCTGACAAAGAAGCAGCAGGTGGACCACGATCCTTCGCAGGGAAGCAAGCCCAGCCCACCCGGTCAGTGGTAGACGGGAGTCCCTTTGCAGGACTGCGAGTCCCCGATGGTGATCCTCTCGTTGTGCTCGCACGACTATCTAAAAATTAAAAGTTAATAATAATACCACCATGATTGTGGAGCAGAATGCCCAGATCAATTGCATATCATATACAGCCACATCTGCACGTTTTGACTAAACGACAACCATGACCAAACAGGACACAAAAACGTCCAAATAATGAAATAAATAATTTTTATTTAAATATTTACTGACAAATGGGCAACACCGATGCAACAGTTGCAGCCAAACGGATCAGTCTGCTGTGTATAATAATGTTCTGTGTTTTTTACTTAATTGTCGGCCTCCGTCGGTCTATGATGACCATGGAAGAGAATCCTAAACGTCTACTCTGCTGGAACAGCACCGCCTGTGGCTGAACAGGCTGATGCGCGAATGACAGTCCCTGTCACACAGGTCGCACTTGTGGGTGGTCTCCGTGCTGCTGGGTCTGTGGCGGTTCTTCCTGCGGGTCCTTTTTTCATCTGCTGCAGCAGTCAGTCTCTCTTCACCCGCCTTGAGCTGTAGGGTCAGGGTGCCTCTCCATTTGGAGCGGTCCGTTGCAAGGTCCTCCCAGCGCTCTGTGTTGATATCCAGGGCCTTCATGTCTCTCTTGCAGACGTCTCTAAAGCGCAGCTGTGGGCGGCCAACGTCTCTCCTGCCAGTTGCAAGTTCTCCGTAGAGGACGTCTTTGGGGATTCTGCCATCCTCCATACGGTGAACGTGGCCTAGCCAGCGGATCCTGCGCTGCCTGAGTAGAGTGAACGTGGAGGGAAGGCCAGCGCGGGACAGAACTTCTGTGTTGGGCACTTTGTCCTGCCAGGATATGTCCAGGATGTGACGAATGCAGCGCAAGTTGAAGGAGTTTAGTCTCTTTTCCTGCCGGGCATATGTTGTCCACGTCTCACTCCCATAGAGCAGTGTGCTGATGACGCAGGCATTGTACACTGCCATCTTCGTCTTGACAGAGAGTTTGGGATTCTCCCACACTCGTGTGGTGAGGCGAGCGAGTGTGAAGGCTGATTTTCCAATCCTCTTGTTGATCTCTGTATCAAGGGAGAGGTTGTTGCTGATCGTGGACCCCAGGTACGTGAACTGATTCACGACCTCCAGCTTCTAGTCATCGATGGTGATGGTTGGTGATGCTTCCGTGCCTTGCGCCAAGACGTTAGTCTTCTTCAGGCTGATGGTAAGCCCGAAGTCCTTGCATGCCTGGGAGAAGCGGTCCATCAGGGTCTGAAGCTCCTGCTGTGTGTGGGTTGCAACTGCAGCGTAGTCTGCGAATAGCATGTCTCTGATTAGAGCCTCGCGTACTTTGGTTCTGGCTTTCAGGCGGGCGAGGTTGAAAAGCCTGCCGTCAGATCTTGTGTGCAGGTAGATTCCCTCTGTTGCTGTGCTGAAGGCATGCCTCAGGAGCATAGCAAAGAAAATCCCAAAGAGGGTTGGCGCAAGTACACAGCCCTGTTTCACTCCGCTGCGTATGTTGAATGGCTCTGAGACGTTGCCATCGTGCTGCACTATCCCCTGCATGTTGGTGTGAAACGATTCGATGAGGCTTTGCAACTTTGGTGGGCATCCTATCTTTGACAGGATCTTGAAAAGGCCCTCTCTGCTGACCAGATCGAACGCTTTGGTGAGGTCGATGAAGGCGACGTACAGAGGCATGTTCTGTTCTCTGCATTTCTCCTGGAGTTGGCGGATGGAGAATATCATGTCTACCGTCGATCGCTCAGCGCGGAAGCCACACTGAGACTCGGGGTAGACACGTTCGGCAAGCTTCTGTAGACGAACGAGAACAACTCGTGCGTAGACTTTGCCAACAACACTGAGGAGGGAGATGCCCCTGTAGTTGTTGCAGTCGCTTCTCTCCCCTTTGTTTTTGTAGAGGGTGATGATCTTGGCGTCCCTCATATCCTGTGGTACGGCACCTTCCTTCCAGCACTGGCAGAGGACGTCATGCAATGCCAGCAGTAGGCCGGTCTTGCAGTGCTTGATCAGGTCAGTGGGTATGCCGTCATTGCCGGGTGCCTTGCCAGCAGCCAAGCTATCAATGGCCTTGCTGAGTTTGTCGATGGTTGGCTCGGCGTCAAGTTCGTCCATGGATGGCAGGCAGTCGATGGCATCAAGGGCTGACGGTGTCACGGTGTTCTGGCTAGAGTAGAGGTCGGAGTAGTGTTCCACCCATCTCTCCATCTGCTTGTTCTTTTCTGTGATCATCTCCCCAGTGGAAGATTTGAGGGGGGCCGTCTTGCTCTGAACCGGACCAAGTGCTTTCTTGATGCCATCGTACATACCACGGATGTTCCCTGTTATGGCAGCGGTTTGAATGTCTTGGCTGAGCTGAGTCCAGTACTCGTTGGCACAGCGCCGAGCAGTCTGCTGAACTTCGCTTCTCGCAGCCCTGAGAATCTGGAGATTCTTCTCGTTTGGGTACTTCTTGTACTCAGCAAGTGCTGAGCGCTTGGCTTCAATGACGGGGGTCATCTCAGTCAACTTGGCATCAAACCAGTCCTGTGACTTCGAGGTCTTCCTCCCAAAGGTAGCCAAGGCTGTGCGGTGAATGGTGTTTCGCAGCTCTTCCCACTTCTGCTTTGCAGATTCTCCTTCTTGTGGTACACCAAGTTCCTTCTCAAAGGTGGAGGCAAACTGCTCAACAAGTTCTGGTTGGGCCATCTTGCTGGTGTCAATCCGTGCCTTTCCAGGTTGTCTAGCACGATGGAATTTCTTCAGCTGCAGCTTGACCTTGCAACACACCAATGAATGGTCTGTGTCGCAATCTGCACTCTGGAACGAACGGGTGATTAGTACGTTCTTCAGTGAGGTGCGCCTGGTCAGGATCAAGTCCAGCTGGTGCCAGTGCTTTGAGCGCGGATGTTGCCAGGAAACCTTATGTTGGGGCTTGGTCTTGAAGAACGAGTTTGTGATGCACAGATCGTGATATGTGCAGAACTCGAGCAGCCGCTGTCCGTTGTCGTTCATTCTGCCCACGCCAAAAGGTCCAAGACAGGAGGGCCAGGAGTCATGGTCAGCACCCACTCTGGCATTGAAGTCTCCAAGGAGAATGAGTTGTTCAGAGTTGGGGATGATCCTGACAGTTGTTGTGAGATTCTCGTAGAACTCATCTTTTGCCTCTTGTGTGGCTGTCAGTGTTGGCGCATACACACTGACGAGGGTGACTGGGCCTTGAGTGGTGTTCAGGCGGAGGGTGAGGAGTCGTGCAGAGCCAGTGCTGCCCGGTTCCACCATCTTCAGCAAGGTGTTCTTCACTGCGAAGCCCACTCCGTGTTCCTTGTGTTCGTCACTGCCCTTTCCCTGCCAGTAGAACGTGTAGTCCTTCTCTCTCAGTGTGCCTGCGTCAGCCAACCATGTTTCCTGGAGAGTGGCGATATCCACTCCCAGTCTCTTCAGCTCATTATTGATGATGGCAGTCTTCCTGGTGTCGTTGATGTCCTTGAGGTTAGCAGCGAGTCCTGTCATCATAGTGCGGATGTTCCAAGTTCCCAGTTTTAGAGTTGGTCTCTTTTGTTTTATTGTCTTGCCTGGTGCGAAGGTTCTCAGCCTGCTGTTCGGACTTCTCCTTATCCCCATGCACCCAATGAGGAAAGCAAGCTGGACAACACCTTATTGGCTGGGGGCTTCCTAGCTTGAGGCGGGCGGTAGCTGTCCAGTGAGATCTGATGATCCCTCCCACCGTCGGGAACAACCCCTGGCGCCGCGCTTTACGCCAATTGAGCAGTGGCTTATAACCGGTAACTGTCATTCCCCGTGTTTTGTCTACACCAAAGGCGAAGCTGGAGTGTCCTCTCCAGTGATCCGGTGTTCTACCTTCCAGCGTTGGGCGTTGGTAGGATTCAAGCCTGGGCAGGAAGATATGGAGGACAAGATGTTGCCCATGCAGCATGTCCCCCCTCTCCACGTCACTGATGAATCCATAGGAACAGCAGGGCTGTTACAGTTTGGCACCAGCGCCGTTGCAGGAGCTGCCAGAACGATGTTGAGCACAACATAGAACTGCCTTAGGGGCTCCGACTCCGGATTTTTCCTCAGGGTTGACTCCCGAAGCCTTTCCCGTGACCGGGTATGCCACAAGGCAGCAGAGGTTTGAAATCAGGGTTTACCTTCCCCTAGATGGGCTACCTTCCCAGGTTGACGAGCCACCATCTACCCGAAGCATCTGGTTTTAAGGCACTAGAGATCCGCCCTCCCCCCTTCTCCTATTAGTAAAAGCAGTTCCGCCGGGCTTAGAGACTAAACCACACGGGCAGGCTAGGAGTTTGACTTAGTTGTCAGAGGCTTTTTGAGACGCACACCATAAGGACCATTTTATGAGCACTGGGAGCTTAACCCCAGTGCCGCTCCTGGCTATGACAACCTTTGAACCATTTTACCTTTTTACTTAATGTTGCTAAAATATAAAAGGATGCACTAAAATGAGTCTAAAATATTTGTAAACGTGTCCTGTTATAGTACTGCATGAGCTTGACAATACAGTTTCAACTACACATGTAAACTAAAACAGTTATAATGGTGACTGAACAACTCCCATTCTTTAAAGTGCAAGATGCACTATTATGAATATAAGTGATAAAACATCACACAAATAAGTGATCTGACAAAAAAATAAACAAAGGTTCCAAAACAGTCGCTTATATTAGATGTCCAATTCAATTAGAATCAATTCAATTCAACTTTATTTATATAACGCCATTTCACAACAGTCATCTCATAGCACTTTCAACTGTAGGGGAAACCCCCACAATTGCAGTCAGACCCCAGCAATCAGGCGATCCCCTGTGAACAAGCATTTGGCGATGGTGGAGAGGAAAAACTCCCTTTTAGCAGGAAGAAACCTCCAGCAGAACCAGGCTGAGGGAGGGGCAGTCATCTGCTGCGACTGGCTGGGGAGTGAGGGGATAGAGAGAAGAAGAAAAGAACAGACATGTAGAGAGCAACCAGCACAACGGGGTCTCAGTCTATGGGAGAGAACAAACAGATGAAGAGTTTGTTTGCAAAACCTGATAAACACCACTTCCATGAAAATTTCACTCTTAACATCAAACAACTGTTAACATTACCTATTTATAGAAGTTCAAATCGTTTTGTCTCTAAAGCCGATACGTCCTACATTACAGACACTAAAAATTCATGTTTTTTTTTTTTTTTTTGAAAAGTCGATAAACGCCGGGAGCATTTTTTTTTTTTTTTTTTAAACAAAAGTAGATAACTCCACACGACAAATCAGCGCTTGGTATTTGGGTCACATGACTCATCTTGGCTGCCTTCCCGGTCTGCTCGCTCTGACTGATTTCCCTGGCTGTGTTCGGAATGTTCACTCATTCCCTTCCTCCCCGCTATATAGTGAATTTAGATACAGTGGACTATTCAGTAAACTCTATAACAATAAAATTAACCGCTTTCGGACACTATTGGGCTTATTTTCGCAGCATGGTTAATGATGTCATCATGTGAGACAGTAAAATGTAACAGACTAACGGTGGTTAAAAAAAACTGTATGTAATTTGTAGTAAATATGTATTAAATTGTTTTTGCTGAATTATTTTTGGTTTTGCTGAATATAAGGTACAGACCCACCCTCCCATCCGTTGTTATGGGGAATGTACGATCTATATTGGGAAAGGTAGATGAGCTAGCGACTATCCCCCGCTACGATAGCATATACCGGGAGTGCTCCCTCCTTTTGTTTACCGAGTCATGGCTAACTGAACTAGTAGCAGATGCTAACATTGAGCTGGAGGGTTTCCACGCGATACGGGCAGACCGAACACCAGACAGCGGCAAAGCAAGGGGCGGTGGAGTGTTGATCTATGTTAATAACAACTGGTGCAGACCGGGACACATCACTGTTAAACAACAATACTGCAGCAAAGACATTGAGTTGCTAGCTGTTAGCATGCGGCCTACCTATCTCCCGAGGGAATACTCACACGTGATCTGCATTGTTATTTATGCAAATCCGACGGCGAACGCTGGGACAGCACGTGACGTCATCCACTCAGTAACTGGCAGGCTGCAGACAGAACACCCAGATGCTCTTCTCCTCATCTCAGGCGATTTCAACCATGTTTCACTGTCTCCCATTCTACCCACGTTTACCCAGTATGTCACATGCCACACTAGAGACAATAAAACACTGGACTTATTCTACGCAAACACTAAGGAGGCGTACACCTCATCACAACTCCCCCCACTCGGGAGATCGGATCACAACTTGGTTCATCTCCGGCCGGTGTACAAACCCCTAGTGCACAGACAATCTCCGGCCATGCGCACAGTGAAGTTATGGTCTGAGGAGGCAATGGATGCTCTAAAGGGCTGTTTTGAAACCACCGCCTGGGAGCAGCTCTGCGATCCACATGGTGAGGACATCGATGGCCTCACTCACACCATCACAGACTACATCAGCTTCTGTGTGGACAACACCGTTCCCACCAAGACCATACGGTGTTGCTCAAACAACAAACCCTGGATCAACCCTGAGATAAAAACACTTCTGAGAGAGAAGAAGAGGATCTTCAGGTCAGGGAACAGGGAGATGCTGAAGTCCGTACAGAGGGAGCTGAGGAGAAAGATAAGAGGAGGCAAGGACAGCTTCAGGAAGAAGATGGAGGACAAGCTGCAACAGAGCGACATCAGCGGGGTCTGGAGAAACCTTAAAACCATCTGTGGGCTCCAGAATACCTCCCCCCAGGCCACGGGGGGCAGGGAGTGGGCGAACAATCTGAATCTATTTTTTAATGGGTTTGACCAACCGCCCTCCCCCCCGACTGCACAACAACCACTGCTGCCTCTGAAGACATCAAGTCCTGCTGCCCACTCCCCACTCCACCATCACCCCCCCCCACTCCCAACACACAGTCCCCCAACCTGACCCTGACTAAGACCCAGGTGAGGACGGAGCTGAGGAAGATCAAGGCGAGGAAGGCATCGGGACCGGACGGCATCAGTGCAAAGCTCCTCAAGTCCTGTGCAGACCAGCTGTGTGGGATTGTGGAGTACATCTTCAACCTGAGCCTGAAGCTGGGGAGGGTACCACAGTTGTGGAAAACATCTTGTGTGGTACCTGTACCAAAGACTTCCCACCCCAAAGATCTGAACAGCTACAGACCAGTGTCCCTGACGTCCCACATGATGAAGACCCTGGAGAGACTGCTCCTTGCTCACCTCCGCCCCCTTGTGGGATCAGCGATGGATCCACTCCAGTTCGCCTACCAGCATGGTATTGGGGTGGAGGATGCGGTCATCTTCCTCTTTCACCGTTCTCTGTCCCACCTGGAGAAGCCCGGGAATGCAGTGAGGATCATGTTCTTGGACTTCTCCAGTGCTTTCAACACCATCCAACCGATGATCCTGAAGGACAAGCTGCTGTGCGCAGGGGTGGACCAACACCTGTCATCATGGATCCTGGACTACCTCACAAATCGGCCACAGTTTGTGAAAACCCGGGACTGTGTGTCTGACACGATCATCGGTAGCACGGGGGCCCCCCAGGGAACGGTTTTGGCTCCCTTCCTGTTCACCCTTTATACTGCGGACTTCTCACATAACATAACACACTGCCATCTACAGAAGTTCTCTGACGACTCTGCGATCGTTGGCCTCATCTCCAACGGAGATGAAGCTGAGTACAGAGGGCTTATCCAGGACTTTGTGGACTGGTGCCATCGGAACTGCCTCCAGATCAATGCGAGGAAAACTAAGGAGCTGGTGGTGGACTGCCGCAGGCAAGGACAACCCCTCACAGCACCAGTACACATCCAGTAAACGGACATTGAGATGGTGACATCCTACAAGTACCTGGGTGTTCATCTGAACAATAAACTAGACTGGTCACACAATACTGACACACTCTACAAGAAGGGACAGCGCAGGCTTTTCCTACTGAGGAGACTCGGGTCTTTTGGTGTACAAGGGGCACTGCTGAAGATATTCTATGACACGGTGGTGGCATCAGCCATCACTTTTGGAGTGGTCTGCTGGGGCAGTGGCATTACAGCAGCCGATACGACTACAGACGACAAACGACTACAGCCCTGTTGCCTTGACCTCTGTGGTCATGAAATCCTTGGAGAGATTAGTGCTGAACCACCTGAAGGTCGTCACAGACCCTCTGATGGACCCACTGCTGTTTGCCTACCGGTCAAACAAGTCAGTGGATGATGCAGTGAATATGGGACTACACTACATCCTGCAACACCTCGACTCCCCAGGGACGTACGCCAGGATCCTCTTTGTCGACTTCAGCTCAGCGTTCAACACCATCATCCCAGGCATTCTTCATCAGAAACTCCTCCAGCTCAAGGTGCCCCCCTCCACCTGCCAGTGGATCTCCAGCTTTCTGACTGACAGGTGGCAACAGGTGAAGCCAGGGAGATTTACATCCAGCTCCCGAAAAATTAGTACTGGCACCCCCCAAGGATGTGTCCTTTCCCCACTGCTCTTCTCCCTCTACTCCAACGACTGCACCTCAGAGGACCCTTCGGTGAAGCTCCTGAAGTTTGCGGACGACACCACAGTCATCAGTTTGATCCGGGATGGGGATGAGTCTGCATACAGGCGGGAGGTGGAGCAGCTGATCCTCTGGTGCGGCCAGAACCATCTTGAACTTAACCCAGCCAAAACGGTGGAGATGACTGTGGATTTCAGGCGACACCCTCCTTCATTCCCCCCACTCACCATCCTCAACAGCACAGTGTCCACTGTGGACTCCTTCAAGTTTCTGGGTACCACAATCTCCCAGAACCTGAAGTGGTCCTCCCATATAGACACTGTCTGGAAAAAGGCCCAGCAGAGGTTGTTTTTTCTGTGTCAGCTCAAGAAGTTTGATTTGCCTCAGGAGCTGCTAGTTGTCTTCTACACCGCCATCATCCAATCTGTCCTCTTCTTTTCCATCACTGTCTGGTTTGGATCTGCCACTAAACAGGACAAGACCAGACTGCAGCGGATCATTAAGTCTGTGGAGAGGATCATTGGTACCGACCTACCCTCCATTGAGAACTTATATCAGTCCATAACCAGGAAACGGGCGGGAAACATCTGTGCTGACCTGTCACACCCCGGCCACAAACTGTTTGAACTTCTATCTTCAGGTCGTCGTTACAGATCACTGAAGGTCAAAACCACCCGTCACAGGAACAGTTTCTTTCCTCAAGCCATCACTCTGATGAACTCCTAACATTCACCTAGTCCTACCTGTTGCTGTACTCATGACTTTTCATCCATTCTCACATTGCACATAACTCTCACAGTGCTTTTTACTTCACTCACATTATATCACTGATTCTGAGTTCACACTGAAATACTGTATGACTGTATATTTTTTCATATATTTCTGCAAAGTGTGGATAGTCTGAGTAAATAACTGCATATATTCCTGTATATATTTGCGTCCTTTTATAGAAACGTGGACAGACTGTAATTTACTGTACATACTCTGTTGTCATTGAATCCTTATTTAAATCTTATTTAAATCCTCCACCTGAACAACGAGAGCAAGTTTTTAGCCAAAGTCAAATTCCTTGTATGTGTTGTGCATACTTGGCCAATAAAGCTGATTCTGATTCTGATTCTGATAGGAAGAGACTGAACAAACTGATCAAGAAAGCTAGCTCTGTCCTGGGGCAGCGCCTTGACCCAGTGGAGGAGATAGGAGAGAGAAGGATGGTGGCTAAACTGTCATCTCTGCTGGAGTCCGAGTTCCACCCTATGCAGGACACACTGAATGCACTAAGGAGCTCATTTAGCAGCAGACTACATCATCCTAGGTGCACAACCGAGAGGTTTCGCAGGTCCTTCCTACCAACGGCTGTCAGACTGTATAACCTAAGCAGGGCTGCTCGCAGAGATAGCAAAAAGACGTGACAACCTAATAGTATTGAATGCAAAAGACGCAATAGACTTACACAATGGTCCCCTCTGGTATACAACTAGGAAAATACCAGTAGCTACGGAGGGTGACAATATGTATGGGTACATAATCATACCATGTAGGATAACTAAGTAGACGGTTATGCTGTTTCATTCCATCTAGCTACAATGCTCCGCACTGTGTGTGTTTATATATTTATATATTTATTCCATCTAGCGACAATGCTCCACACTGTGTGTTTATATATTTACATATTTATTCCATCTAGCTACAATGCTCCGCACTGTGTGTGTTTATATATTTACATATCTATTCCATCTAGCTACAATGCTCTGCACTGTGTGTGTTTATATATTTACATATTTATTCCATTTAGCTACAATGCTCCGCACTGTGTGTGTGTTTATATATTTACATATTTATTCCATCTAGCTACAATGCTCCACACTGTGTTTATATATCTATATATTTATTCCATCTAGCTACAATGCTCCGCACCGTGTGTCTATATATTTATGTTTATATGTACATATGTATACTCGCTGCTCTTGTTTTTTTCTTGCCTTCTGATTGTTGCTCTGAGTGTTGCTATCCCTGTGCTGTTGCAATCCTGGAATTTCCCCATTGTGGGACTAATAAAGGCTTATCTTATCTTATCTTATTTAATATAAATACCTTAAGTTAGTTTATGTTGCAGTGCTTCCTCTGGCTTAAAGACCTTGGTGCGGTGGCAACATATTTTTCCCGGGGGTGGGGGTGGGGTAGACTGGAATATTTTAATTTTATACTATTTATTTCTTTTTAAAATTTTACACTGTAATGTTGCATGTGGAACTTACCATTTGAAGTCTTGTACAACCGAGGCTTGAATATTGGGCCCGTTGGGGTCCCACCCAGACATCCTGTGTTTGGACTTTTTAGTGGTGTTATCCTTCTCTCCTTCCTCTGCCTGAACACTTTCCTCTCCTTGGCTCCTCTCTTCTGTCTCATCTTGCCCTCTCTGAGCTCTGTCTAATTCAGGTTCTCTCTCTGTCTGTGGTGGTAAACAAACAGGTTAGAAAATATCAAGTGTCATGTTTTGTCCTGCAGGATTTTTTTGTCATGTTTTACATAAATGACAAAAATATGTGTATTTTTTGTATTTTTATTCTAGTGTTTCTTTTTTCCATTGAGAGAGTAGGGAAGGGAAAGAAACATTCATAATAGTAATATACTCATACATACTTTAATTATATGATCAGGTGGGTATAGTAACCAGAAATTCTACTCATGTAAAAGCAGTGCTTTGAAATTAATAATTAAAAGTAGGCAACCAAAAATTTCTCGTAGAGTTAAGGGTACAAAGAGCACCCACTTAAATACTTGAGCAATGACTTCAGTCTTGAAGGTTTGAGGTTTTTCTCAAAAATTTATAACAATTTTCTTTTAGTTTTCTACTTTAATCTGAAAATCTATAGTTGAAACCCTGTTCCTCAAATTTGTAATTTCCTCTTGTAAAATTGACTTTTATTGTACATTTGAAACTTTATTATAAATCTGTGGATTATTTTATGTCTAATTTTTGTCTGTTTTCTAAAATAAAATTAGTTTTTTTAGTAATGTACATTTTTGACCATAATTTTGCAGTCAGAGCAGAACAATAATTTAACTCTGATTACAAAGAAAAAATATTAATAAAATTGTATTTAATGAAATAAATTAACTTAAATGACCAAGGATGCTGTTATTTGTGTTATTTTTCTTTATATTTATAGTTTTTTTTGTTTTTTTTTTTTTTTTTTAGAAATCTCACCACCCAGACATCAGGAAAAACCTCCCTTATTTTGAAATCAAATGTTGACACGTTTAGTTTGTCTGGAGGCTGCTGACAGATTAAAGTCATTGACTTGGTGAATTTCGGTCATCTTAACCTGCCAAGTACATAATAGGGAACTGTAGCGGACTCTAAAGACATTATTCACCACAATATGTGTCCATGTACAGAATGATCTGTTTAGGCAGTTATAATTGTGCTCTCAGGCTTTCTCATCAGGCACCTCTCTAGGCAGTCTCTGTAGGACCTCAGTTTAGAGCTAGCGTTTTTAATTGTTGCTTTTTGTCACTGCCGCTGGAGAATAAAATCAGCACGGCTGCTCATGCGAGAAAAGAGAAATTGACAGTCTCTTCATTCCTGCAATTCCTAAAGAGCATAACTTAATATTGCAGTGGCTGGTGAAATATATTCTCAGCAATTCATCAGTCCCCCTTGCCTTTCCCTTCATATTAAGCTGGCTGCATATGAATTCTAACCACGTCTCTTAGCGAAGCAACTCTTCCATTATGGCTCCCGTCAACAGCGGGTTAAAACCATGATAAACGCCTCCAGTGCTTAAATACATACCTCTTCTGATTTTTTTCCACGTTTAAAGTACTTAAACTCATATTTTTGTTGACAGTCACGCTTAGCGAGACACTCTGTCTGCTGACTGAACTCGCGTGGGCAGGGCGCTTCTAAACTCCGCGCGGATGACAGCCACGCGCGTTCTTCATGAACGCGCTTGCGGAAAGTCATTGCTTCATATATTTTTCTTAATAAAATCATATCGGCTTGGCGTGGCAGTATGATTTCTGGTGTGGCAGGCCGCCACGGAGAAGTGTTCCCAGAGGAAACCCTGTGTTGTGATGTGTAGCTCTTCTCTCACTGCTCCGTTGGCTTCGCATTCACTATATCGTACGCTATATGAGGAAGGAGTTTCTTTTTTTCCTTTTCTTTTTATACTGTGCACACCAATGAAGAGAGAGAGAAACGCCATTTCAGTTCTCCTGTATGTCCTGTACGTATAGTAGTATTGACAATAAAATCTTCCCTCTAAACATTAAGCAAAACACTTTTTATCGCACACACCTCAGACCCGGTGAAAAATTTTATAAACTGAAAAAATATGTGCCCCATGCTGAACATTTTCCAACATATCCAGCGTATGGTTGATACGTCCCACATTCATGGACCAAAGGTTGCAGGGCCTCCCCCCCCATGTTTTTTTTTCTTTGCTGTCTGTACCATCAGCTGTCCATGCTGTTCTGATATTTATGCCAAAATGTCAGAACACCAGAGGAAGTAAATCCAATCAGCTGATTGCTCAAACCACAGAGCTCAGCTGTTTTCCATCATAAATCAGCCTCAGAGCAAAAGCACACTCCATGCATTATCTTTTTTCACTTTATTGAAAGTAACTTTTTTTTAATCGCCGTCAGTTAGCGTGCCTTTGAGCCAGGTCGTGTCTGGCCGCTGCTTCTCCCGGCATGTTCTGTGTTGATTTGTCAGACTCAGTCCCCGCTGATGCTCCGCCCAGTCTGCTCACTCACCTCATGTTCGCCACCTATGCTGAATTATCCTTTAGACCTACGCAATCGTGGCAGCTTTATGGTATAATTTTTTTCAGCTTTAAATCTTAAGTATTTTGCTTTTCTAGTCAGATTTGTCATTTTTCACTTCCTTGTTTTGTCCAGGGAACACTGTGGTGACTGACAGGTCGTGATGCCATGTTTTACACAACATAACAAAAATAATTTTTTTGTAAGTTGTCTGTGTTTTTTCAACTGATTTAACCCTTGGAGCGTGTAGAAAGAAAAACCCAAACTTGAATCTGACAAAAGTGGTAATAAATAAAAATTCTATGAAAATTAACCAATGAAAATCAGACAATGCTTTTGAATAGTGGTTCAACAGAATTACTTTAAAAAACAAACTCATGAAACAGGCCTGGACAAAAATGATGGTACCCTTAACTTAATATTTTGTTGCCCAACCTTTTGAGGCAATCACTGCAATCAAACGATTTCTGTAACTGTCAGTGGCCACGGTTACAGGGGCAAAATTTCTTCAATCCGATTACAATTCAGATCAGAATTTTACTGTTTACATGGATCCTGAAAAAGCTGATCTGATTAGGACGTGTGTTTCCATGTGTCACATGTTTCAATGGAATAAATCATTTTGACGTGCGCATGTCAATATTTCGACATTCCAAAAACAGCTGAAGAAGAAGCAACTTCCGGTGTTAGCAAGCCCCACTTCGTGTCGAAATTGACCTGTATTGTGTTATTCAGAATGTACTTTTGCTTCTGCTGGTCTCCGTAATGATGCTACAAGTACATACTTCTGCATATGATGACCAGAGGGAGACAGCAGGACAATACAGACCAGTTTTGTTTTCCGCTAGCTGCTGCTAAGGCGGAAATATGTCACGTCGACGTGCGGCTGGGTAAACACATGTACAGTAAACATATTTTCTGCCCTACGTTCGGAATAAGTGTTTTCATGCGCACCATTCCAATTAACAATTGGAATAACCCACCCCTCTCAATCGGAATGAAATTTTGATCCAAATGAGCGTGATCGGGTTAGAATATTCAGATTGCCATGTTTACATGAAGCATTTTTATTCCGATCAGGCTTTTAATCCGGTTGCTTGTGTCCATGTAAACATAGCCAGTGTGACTTCTGCACCTCTCAGCAGGCATTTTGGCCCACTCCTCATGAGCAAACTGCTCCAGTTGTCTCAGGTTTGAAGGGTGCCTTCTCCAGACGGCATGTTTCAGCTCCTTCCACAGATGTTCAATAGAATTTAGATCAGGGCTCATAGAAGGCCACTTTAGAATAGTCCAGTGTTTGGCTGTTAGCCATTCTTGGGTGTTTTTAGCTGTGTGTTTTGGGTCATTATCCTGTTGCAAGAGCCATGACCTGTGACTGAGACCAAGCTGTCTGACACTGGGCAGCACATTTCTCTCTAGAATACCTTGATAGTCTTGAGATTTCATTGTGCCCTGCACAGATTCAAGACACCCTGTGCCAGATGCAGCAAAGCAGCCCCAGAACATAACAGAACCTCCTCCATGTTTCACAGTAGGGACAGTGTTCTTTTCTTGGTATGCTTCATTTTTGCGTCTGTGAACATAGAGCTGATGTGCCTTGCCAAAAAGTTCCAGTTTTGTCTCGTCTGTCCATAGGACATTCTCCCAAAAGCTTTGTGGCTTGTCAACATGCAGTTTGGCAAATTCCAGTCTGGCTTTTTTCTGATTTGTTTTCAACAGTGGTGTCCTCCTTGGTCATCTCCCATGAAGTCCACTTTGGCTCAAACAACGACGGATGGTGCGATCTGACACTGATGTACCTTGACCTTGGAGTTCACTATGAATGTGTTTAGAGGTTGTTCTGGGCTCTTTTGTTACCATTCGTATTATCCGTCTCCTCCCGCGGCCACATCCAGGGAGGTTGGCTACCTTCCCGTGGATCTTAATTTTCTGAATAATATGTGCAACTGTTGTCACAGGAACATCAAGCTGCTTGGAGATGGTCTTATAGCCTTTACCTTTAGCATGCTTGTCTATAATTTTCTTTCTAATCTCCTGAGACAACTCTCTCCTTTGCTTCCTCTGGTCCATGTTTAGTGTGGTATCCACCATGTCACCAAACAACGCAGTGACTACTTGTCACCCTTTAAATAGGCCGACTGACTGATTACAAGTTTGTAGACACCTGTGACGTTAGAGGACACATCTTGGTTGAATGTGTCCCTAGGGTCACATTATTTTCAATCTTTTCTAGGGGTACCATCATTTTTGTCCAGGTCTGTTTCATGAGTTTGTTTTTTTTAAAGTAATTCTGTTGAACCACAATTCAAAAGCATTGTCTGATTTTCATTGGTTAACTTTCATAGATTTTTTATTTATTACCACTTTTGTCAGATTCAAGTTATTTCTGTGACCATTGTGGGTTTTTCTTTCATTAACAGAGGGGTACCAACAATTTTGTTGGTACAATTTTGTTTTGTCGGTCACAAGCATCCAGAATTCCGGAGTCCAAAAAAGCAACACAAAATCAATAGCGGGCGCAGATGGCAGGTCCTTCTCTCCACGATATCCAACTGGCTGTTCAGATGCTTTCAACGACGGCTGATAAACTTCTTTATCTCTAAGAAGCTCCCAGCCGTCAATGTCCAAACCTCCCGCCGCATCGCCACTACCTGTTGTCCTGCCACCGTGCACACGTCGATGCGCACCAGCAGTGCGCTCTTGCCCAGCCAAACGTCGCCCACGGGCTGCTCTGGACCTTTTCTTTTTTGGCAAAGCAGAACAATCTGCAGACAAGGCTCCTGTGCCATTTTGGGCATGGCTGGACGCAGAAAATGCAGCTGCAGCGTCGCGCGCAAGATGTCCGTCTCCACTTTCACAAGAACTGCTTGCACCATTGTCCGAAGTCACATAATCAGAGCTGGACTCTAACTCAGATGACAAACTAGGGCTAAGCTCTTCCTCTGAACCAGGAGTGGTGAATACTAGTGCTAATACCTCTTCAGCTGAGAGCATCTTCCACGCCATCCTGTTTCCTCCGTGTCAAACAGCGGAATGAAAGGGGGCGGGCTTCAAACGCTGATTTGACCTACTTATTGAATTGGGCCATTTCCAATTCTCACGGGAAGTGAAAAGCCACACCTCTCAGCCACCAAGTGGTGTTAAAAGGTTTGTACATTTCACACTCTGTTCAGCTGTACAGGCTTTGTTTGGACTGATCAGCTGACAGGCGCAGAAGTGTGCCATACACACTCAAAGGGTTAAGACAATTTTGCACCGCTGAATCCGAAAATGACCTCTGTTTCTCTCAATCAGGTCAGGTTTTTATGTTAAGTTGTAAGCAGTTGTACAGCAGTTGTACTGTAAATTGAATAGTAGATATTGATAAAGGTGAATATATGTAAATTGAATGCTACATCATCATTGTTCAAAATTCAGAGAATTTCAAGAAATAAAAAAGAATTTTGCATCATATAAAGTGAAAATACTAACTAACTACTAACTAACCTGCACTTATATAGCGCTTTTCTAGTCACAAAGACCACTCAAAGCACTTTGACTAATACTAACCCTCTATTCTAAGGGCCTATAGGAAACAGATATCTAGGGACAATTTAGAAAAACCAATTAACCTAACATGCATGTCTTTGGATTGTGGGAGGAAACCGGAGCCCCCGGTTTATAAATACCTGTACATGTAAACAAAAACGTAAAAAATATGTGGCCATAGTTCAAAACGTTGACCTGATTGAGTAAAGCCAATGTGATTTTTGGATTCAGCACATCAAAATTATCCTAAATCAGCTACAAAAACTTAGAAAATAAATTTGGTGTTGACCAGTATTATCCAGTCAGCACACTGTCAATCCGAAACCCTGCCCACGCTTCTTGAAGCCAGGGTATGAAGAGACACAGAGCGGTGGCTAAACTTTTATTGATAAAAATTACATATTTTGACTGAGCGACTCCATACTCAGGGATGGACACCCTCGTAACCTCAGCAAAGCATGTTTAAAATCTTAGGCCATTCTGATAAATGGCTCAAGAGATATGCATGGAACAAACACATAAATAGACATGCAGACAAACACACAGACAGAGATTCTGTGCATTTATAGATAGATTCAGTAGAAAAGCCTTTATTGGTAATAACAGCTTCCAGACATCACCTGTATGGAGAAACTAGGCGCAGGCATTGCTCAGGAGTGATTTTAGCCCATTCTTCCACACACACTGTCTTCAAATCTTGAAGGCTCTGTGGGTGTCTTCTATGAACTCTGATCTTGAGTTCGTTCCATAGATTTTCAATTTGATTCAGGTCAGGTGACTGACTGGGCCATTGGAGCAGTTTTATTTTCCTTCTCTTGAACCAGTTGAGCGTTTCTTTGGCTGTGTGTTTAGGATCATTGTCTTGCTGAAATGTCCACTCTTGTTTCTTCTTCAGCATCTCAGCAGATGGCAACAGGTTTTTATCAGTGATGTCTCTGTACATTTGTCCATTCATCTTTCCTTCAATTAAATGAAGTCTGCCTGTACCATTTGCTAAAAAAAACATCCCCACACCATGATGGGATGTGCAGAGCCATTTCTCCTGCAAACATGCTTGTGTGTTGTGGCATCCAAAAAGTTCAGTTTTGGTCTCATCTGAACAGACTATATTCTCCCAGTTTTTTACTGGCTTGCCCAAATGCTGTGCAGCAAACTTTAAACGAGCTTCATCATGCTTTTTCTTCAGCAATGGAGTCTTGCGAGGTGAGCGGGCATAGAGTCCATGTCAGTTGAGTAGATTACTTAATTTTTTCTTTGAAACAGCAGTACCTGCTAACTCCAGGTCTTTCTAGAGCTCTCCATGAGTGGTCTGTGGCTCTTGGATAACTCTTATAATTCTTTCAATTCCTCTGTCAGAAATCTTGCGAGGAGCTCCTGATCATAGCCACATTATGGTAAAATGATGTTCTTTCCACTTCCGAATGATGGCTCCAACAGTGCTCACTGGAACATTCAGCCATTGAGACATGCACCTGTAGCCAATGCCATCATTATGTTTTGCAACAGTAAGGTTGCAAATAGGTCTAAAGAGAGCTCTTTGCTTCTACCCATCATGAGTTCTTGGTGGTGTGACAGTCTGATATTCACAGACCTTTTTAAAGGCTTTCAGGCAGGACTTAACCAACAGGAATTAATTTGCACTAATGGAGGATAGGATGGCTTCCTAAATTCTGATGGATTTCAGCTGGTTTCTCGGCTTTCTATGCCTTTTTGCACCTCTTTTTCTTCATGTGTTCAATACTTGTTCCTGCGTTGTTCCACTTTATTAAATATAACTTGTTCTGTGAACACAGTTACCTTGATTTCTTTGCATGTATATATGGCAGGGGTCACCAACTAAAACTGCAAAAGGTCCAATAAGTTGGTCCTCCTTTCCCGCCAAGATCCGAACTAGGTGTGGGAATCTTCAGGCACCTCATGATTCAATTATGATTCAGAACTACAACTTCAATTCAATTCAATTCAACTTTATTTATGTAGCGCCATTTCACAACAACAGTCATCTCATAGCACTATCAACTGTAGGGGGGAACCCCCACAGTTGCAGAAAGACCCCAGCAATCAGGCGATACCCTGTGAGCAAGCACTTGGCGACGGTGGAGAGGAAAAACTCCCTTTTAACAGGAAGAAACCTCCAGCAGAACCAGGCTCAGGGAGGGGCAGTCATCTGCTGCGACTGGCTGGGGGGTGAGGGGATAGAGAAGAAGAAAAGAACAGACATGTAGAGAGCAAACAGCACGATGGGGACTCAATCTATGGGAGAGAACAAACAAATGTTAATGACCAGCAAAAAAAAAATATTTCATAGAGAGTGAGGAAAGGAGTGAGGCCCAGTGCAATACTGGAGGTCCCCCGGCTGACTAAACCTATTAGCAGCATAACTAAGGGAGGGTTCAGAAACACATGGTCCCTCCCTAATTGTAGGCTATATCAAAAAGGTAGGTTTTAGCCCTATTCTTAAAAACAGAGATCGAGTCTGACTCCCAAATCCAGATTGGCAGCTGATTCCACAGGAGAGGAATTTGATAACTGAAGGCTCTGCCTCCCATTGTACTTTTGGAGATTCTAGGTATTGCAAGTAATCCTGCATTTTGGGAGCGTAGTGCTCTGTTAGGATAATACGGTAGTATCAGATCTTGATTCCAAAACCGTTTTCAGTGCATCTTGACACATTTTTTTTCTATTCAAGATTTTTCCCTCCCACTGTGTGACAACTTGGCCCTTTTAAAGCAAAGTATTTTCAGTGACCCATGAATTTCCTTCCAACATTTTTATCAACACAAATGGAAGAGAAATGTGATACATGGTGGGCAGTGGTGGCCTAATGGTTAGGGATCTGGAATGGTGAGCGGAGGGTCTTGGGTTTGATCCCTGGACCAGCAGGATTAAATCTGGGTGGGACAGACAACATGGCAGTGTTTGCTCCACCCTCCTTACCCCCACTGTGGTGCCCTTGAGCATGGCCCTTAGCCCCAACTGCTCCAGTGGAGCTGCTCAGTGGCCACAGGTCAGTCTGTGGTTGTACTGGGCAGCTTCCTGGTGTGAATGTGTGAGTGTGAACAGGTTGTCCTTGAAAATGAGACGTTGCCTCTCAATGGAACTACTCTGTATAAATAAAGGTAAAATAAAATAAAAAAACACGGACAAATTTATCACAAAATGTTGTTTGAAGAACTATTTTCCTTTCATGGACATTCTTTCAGAAGACCACAGCTGTCTCCAGACAGGCCAGGATCATTTAACTTGCTTTCACATGTTATTTTATTAAGCTCATGTTTTAGCTGTATATTAATTTTTAAACAAAAAAATATTAAAAAGAATTCTTTGTTCAATTTCAAACAAAACGTAATGTAAAATTTTATAAAACAAAAGAACACTAAATCAGTCCCTCCAGGATTTTGCGGGATGTTTTTATGATTGTTGCGGCCCAGCAAGCCTGAATTCGCGGGAGCTTTTTTTTAAAAGTTGCAATAAAAGTTGCGATGTTTGGAGAGGTTTTTTTGCACTGAAAGTTGTGGGAAGAATTGCACATTTTAAAGCAGATGGCTTTTTCAGGTTACTACAGTGATATTCTACAAGAAAAGCACAGGATTGTCAAACATTTCCTATTACATTGATTTGTAAATTAAGCAGAAACTTCTGCTATACAGAAAAACTCTTTGGGGCAACAGCCAACACTGGCTTTAACACAGTATCCATTACAACAGCTAAATTGCATTGAATGCATGTGAAAGAGTAGAGATGTGGAAATTATTTGCAGCTCCTTCATTTGAAAACTCCCCATGGTCCCCAAGCACTTGGTACCGAGCGTAAAGGAGAAGATAAATAATTTATTCTGTTAGTCTGTATTGTCTATTAGTCTTTTTTTCCGGAAAAAAATGCGGACAATATGATGCCTAACTCCTACCTGTCTGTCTATCTACTGCATGTCTTGACACACACACACACACACACGTCTCATCGGATGTCTGTGTGTGCGATGCATTTCATTGGATAGACTGAGCATTTCAGTGGCACTTAGCTGAAAATTGATGGGTGAAATTGGCCGAAGTTGACGAGGAGTGGTCAAAATTGTGGGAAAGTTGCAGTAATTGGATAAAGTTGCAAGGTCGCACAATAGTTACTCTGATTGGCTGATTTTGCGTGAATTGACGCAATCGCAAAATCCTGGAGGGACTGCTAAATGTGTTTGTTGACTCCAAATACAGCTGTGGACAAAATTGTTGGTACCCCTCTGTTAATGAAAGAAAAACCCACAATGGTCACAAAAATAACTTGAATCTGACAGAAGTGGTAATAAATAAAAATTGTATGAAAATTAACCAATGAAAATCAGGCCATGCTTTTGAATTGTGGTTCAGCAGGATTATTTTAAAAAAAACAAACTCATAAAACAGGCCTGGACAAAAATGATGGTACCCTTAACTTAATATTTTGTTGCACAACCTTTTGAGGCAATCACTGCAATCAAACGATTTCTGTAATTGTCAATGAGACTTCTGTACCTCTCAGCAGGTATTTTGGGCCACTCCTCATGAGCAAACTGCTCCACTGGAGCAAGAATTCCTTGGAGATCAGGAAGCGGGCCCAGCAGAGATTGCACTTCTTGAGGAAACTCAAACAGGCCTCTCTCCCCATCTGCATCCTCAGGACCTTCTACAGAGGTGTGGTGGAGAGTGTTCTGACGTACTGCATTGCTGCATGGTACTCCAGTTGCAGTATGTCAGACAAAAAAGCCCTGCAGAGGATAGTCAAGGGGGCTGAGAGGGTAATTGGAGTCTCCCTCCCCTCTGTCCAAGAACTTTTTCAGAACCGTTGTAGGAGCAGGGCACTGAACATTGTCAAGGACCGTTCTCACCCTCTGCATAAACACTTTGAACTTCTTCCATCTGGTAAACGATTCCGGAGCATCAGAGGCAGAACCACCAGACTGATCAACAGCTTCCTTCCACAAGCTGTCAGGATGCTGAACAGTTGACCCGGAATCTCTCATACACACTACTGCACCTACAGACATTTTGTATATTATTTGTATATTATAGTTAGTTAGGTTTTTTTCTTTGTTTGTTTGTTTGTTTTTTCTCCCCAAGTATGTCTCAGGGATGTGTGAATGGATGGGAGGGTGGGGGTGGGGGGTGGAGCTATGTGGGAGTGTGTCTTAAATCATGCTGCTTCTATTTATATGGATGCCGAGAGAAACGCAATTTCATCTTGCCTGCACTACAGTTGTATGTACAGCAATATGACAATAAAGTTTGATTTGATTTGATTTGATTTGACTTGTCTCAGGTTTGAAGGGTGCCTTCTCCAGATGGCATGTTTCAGCTCCTCCCACAGATGTTCAGTAGGATTTAGATCAGGGCTCATAGCAGGCCACTTTAGAATAGTCCAATGTTTCGCTCTTAGCCATTCTTGGGTGTTTTTAGCTGTGTGTTTTGGGTCATTATCCTGTTGCAAGAGCCATGACCTGCAACTGAGACCAAGCTGTCTGACACTGGGCAGCGCATTTCTCTCTAGAATATCTTGATAGTCTTGAGATTTCATTGTACCCTGCACAGATTCAAGACACCCTGTGCCAGATGCAGCAAAGCAGCCCCAGAACATAACAGAACCTCCTCCATGTTTCACAGTGTTCTTTTCTTGGTATGCTTCATTTTTGCGTCTGTGAACATAGAGCTGATGTGCCTTGCCAAAAAGTTCCAGTTTTGTCTCATCTGTCCATAGGACATTCTCCCAGAAGCTTTGTGGCTTGTCAACATGCAGTTTGGCAAATTCCAGTCTGGCTTTTTTTCTGATTTGTTTTCAACAGTGGTGTCCTCCTTGGTCATCTCCCATGAAGTCCACTTTGGCTCAAACAACGACGGATGGTGCGATCTGACACTGATGTACCTTGACCTTGGAGTTCCCCGTGAATGTGTTTAGAGGTTGTTCTGGGCTCTTTTGTTACCATTCGTATTATCCGTCTCCTCCTGCGGCCACATCCAGGGAGGTTGGCTACCTTCCTGTGGATCTTAAATTTCTGAATAATATGTGCAACTGTTGTCACAGGAACATCAAGCTGCTTGGAGATGGTCTTATAGCCTTTACCTTTAACATGCTTGTCTATAATTTTCTTTCTAATCTCCTGAGACAACTCTCTCCTTTGCTTCCTCTGGTCCATGTTTAGTGTGGTATACACCATGTCACCAAACAACACAGTGACTATGTTGTGCCCTCTGCTCCACCGTTCGGGAGAGGTACGTGGTGCTTTTGAACAAGAAATAATGAAGAAGAGTCGCGGTCTACATCTTCACTCCATTCTGCTTTATTCAAAAGAGCATGGACACTTCTGCGCAAGCGCACAACACAGTTCCCTCTCCGGGCAAAAGCAATCAATTTGTGACTCATCGAACTCTCAACAAACCGTAAACAGTGCACACAGCATCCAGCCCCCTAGTATTGTACTGATGTTTTTAAATGTAACAATCATGTGCAACAAGAATAATGAAACATTAATCTTTTTAACTCTCATCCCTAACTGTATATATTGTCTACAATCAGCTTTTTAACTTACTTTTTAACCTGTAATCTGCTTCTTAACCCGTGTATGATGCGCTCTTAATTAACCCATTAATCCCCATTTTTAACCAGTCACATACTACTAATCCCCATTTGTAACCCGTCACAACTACTTGTCACCCTTTAAATAGGCCGACTGACTGATTACAAGTTTGTAGACACCTGTGATGTTAATTAGAGGACACATCTTGGTTGAACATGTCCCTATAGTCACATTGTTTTCAATCTTTTCTAGGGGTACCATCATTTTTGTCCAGGCCTGTTTCATGAGTTTGTTTTTTAAAATAATTCTGTTGAACAACAATTCAAAAGCATTGTCTGATTTTCATTAGTTCATTTCCATAGAATTTTTATTCACCACTTTTGTCAGATTCAAGTTATTTCTGTGACCATTGTGAGTTTTTCTTTGATTAACAGAGGGGCACAAACAATTTTGTCCACGTGTGTAAATAGGTCTAAAATTCTCAAATCTACAACTAAAATCCTAAAACTATTTTACAGGAGAACACAAACTAAATTGTATTGCATTTAATAAAAGATTAATATTTCAAAAAACTTAAATTTCACAAAAAGTCCACCTCTATACAATATTTTCAGTGCAGAAAAAACTAAGACAAAAACTAAGACGTTTCAAAGTAAGACCAAAAAAAAAAAAAAACCGGACACAAGATATAACTCGACACGACAGAATTCCTCAACATTTTTTTTTTCATCTCAACAGTAAACTTTGTTACAGCATGGATGGAGCTGTAACTCCATGGTTACAGGGAGAGGGGAGGTGAAACTTTTTATGTTCAGTTAACAGTGTTTGCTCTGGCTTAAAGACCTTGGCGCAGTGGCAACATATTTTTGTGGAGGGGGAGGGGGTGTCAGTAAACACATGCCACTATTGTTACCGCAATATGTTAATTTTATACTATTTCTTTCTTTTTTTAAAAAAATAAATTTGCACAGTAACCTTATATATGGAAATTACCATATGAAGTATTGTACAACCGAAGCTTGAATGTTGGAATATTGGGCCAGTTGGGGTCCCACCCAGATGTCCTGTGTTTAGACTTTTTCGTGGTGTCATCCTTCTCTCCTTCCTCTGCTCTCACCTCTCCTGGACCTTCTGCCTGAACACTTTCTTGTCCTTGGCTCCTCTCTTCTGTCTCATCTTGCCCTCTCTGAGCTCTGTCTAATTCAGGTTCTCTCTGTCTATGGTGGCTAGAAAGTTAAAAATATCAAGCGTCATGTTTTGTCCTGCAGGATTTTTTTGTCATGGTTTTCAGGAGTTCCTGGCAGCGGAAGGCGAATTACAGAGCTGCTTGGAGGAATCTGATCAGACCTAAATGAAACAGTCATTGTCACCCCCGACGACGATGACATAAATGACAAAAATATGTGTATTTTTTTTGTATTTTTTATTCTAGTGTTTCTTTTTTTTTTCCATTGAGAGAGTAGGGAAGGGGGAAAAAAAAAAAACATTCATGATAGTAATTTCCTCATGCATACTTAAATTATATGATCAGGTGGGTATAGTAACCAGAAATTCTACTCAAGTAAAAGCAGTGCTTTGAAATTATTAATTAAAAGTAGACAACCAAAAATTTCTAGTTGAGTTAAGGGTACAAAGTGCACCCACTTAAAAACTTGAGTAATGACTTCAGTCTTGAAGGTTTGAGGTTTTTCTTAAAAATTTATCACAATTTTCTTGTAGTTTTCTACTTTTCTCTTTCAATTTATTTAAATTTGAAACCATTTTCTTCAAATTTGTAATTTCCTCTTGTAAAATGGACTTTTCTTGTGCATGAAACTTTATTATAAATTTGTGTATTATTTTATGGCTAATTTTGTCTGTTTTTTTAAAAATAAATTTGAAACAGACTGTGGTAATTTTTTTTTTTTTTACTTTTTCCTTATGACACTTTACATTTTTGACCATGATTTTGCAGAGCCAGAACAGAGCAATAATTTAACTCAAAGAAAACAAAGAAAAAATATTAATAAAATTGTATTTAACGAAATAAATTCAAGAACCAAAGAGGCAGTTTTATATATATATATATATACACAGTGGGGCAAAAAAGTATTTAGTCAGCCACCAACTGTGCAAGTTTTCCCACTTAAAAGATGAGAGAGGTCTCCAATTTTCATCACAGGTATACCTCAACTATGAGAGACACAATGAAGGATTTTTAATGAATTAATTGGTAAATTCCTCGGTAAAATAAGTATTTGGTCAATAACAAAAGTTCATCTCAATACTTTGTTATATGCCCTTTGTTGGCAATGACAGAGGTCAAACGTTTTCTGTAAGTCTTCACAAGGTTTTCACACACTTGCTGGTATTTTGGCCCATTCCTCCATGCAGATCTCCTCTAGAGCAGTGATGTTTTGGGGCTATCGCTGGGCAACACGGACTTTCAACTCCCTCCAAAGATTTTCTATGGGGTTGAGATCTGGAGACTGGCTAGGCCACTCCAGGACCTTGAAATGCTTCTTATGAAGCCACTCCTTCATTGCCCGGGCGGTGTGTTTGGGATCATTGTCATGCTGAAAGACCCAGCCACGTTTCATCTTCAGTGCCCTTGCTGGTGGAAGGAGGTTTTCACTCAAAATCTCACGATACATGGCCCCATTCATTCTTTCCTTTACACGGATCAGTCGTCCTGGTCCCTTTGCAGAAAAACAGCCCCAAAGCATGATGTTTCCACCCCCATGCTTCACAGTAGGTATGGTGTTCTTTCTCCTCCAAACACGACAAGTTGAGGTTTTACCAAAAAGTTCTATTTTGTTTTCACCTGACCATATGACATTCTCCCAATCCTCTTCTGGATCATCCAAATGCTCTCTAGCAAACTTCAGACGGGCCTGGACGTGTACTGGCTTAAGCAGGGGGACACGTCTGGCACTGCAGGATTTGAGTCCCTGGCGGCGTAGTGTGTTACTGATGGTAGCCTTTGTTACTTTGGTCTCAGCTCTCTGCAGGTCATTCTCTAGGTCCCCCCGTGTGGTTCTGGGATTTTTGCTCACTGTTCTCGTGATCATTTTGACCCTACAGGGTGAGATCTTGTGTGGAGCCCCAGATCGAGGGAGATTATCAGTGGTCTTGTATGTCTTCCATTTTCTAATAATTGCTCCCACAGTTGATTTCTTCACACCAAGCTGCTTACCTATTGCAGATTCAGTCTTCCCAGCCTGGTGCAGGTCTACAATTTAGTTTCTGGTGTCCTTTGACAGCTCTTTGGTCTTGGCCATAGTGGAGTTTGGAGTCTGACTGTTTGAGGTTGTGGACAGGTGTCTTTTATTACCTCCGCCAAGGAGGTTGTGTTTTCATCGGCGTTGGTTTGTCTGTCTTGTCTGTCTGTCTGTTTGTTTGTTTGTTTGTTTGTTAGCAAGATAACTCAAAAAGTTATGGACGGGTTTTCATGAAATTTTCAGAGATTGTCAGAAATGGGGTATCCTACAGATGATTCCATTTTGGTGGTGATCCGGATCACCGTCCAGAAGAAAACCGACATTACGGAAAATGTGATTTTCGTGAATAACTACTGAACCACTAATCCTATCATTGTCAATCCAATTGCTAGTCATATGTTTTCATGGTCAAGGAATCTGAAAACGTACACACAAAGACTGTATGGGGGGAACTGTGGCGCTTGGTGGAGGTGTGTGCTCTCCGAGTGCTTTTCTAGTACTGGTAATGAGTCCAAACAGGTGCCATTAATACAGGTGACGAGTGGAGGACAGAGGAGCCTCTTAAAGAAGAAGTTACATGTCTGTGAGAGCCAGAAATCTTGCTTGTTTGTAGGTGACCAAATACTTATTTTACCAAGGAATTTACCAATTAATTCATTAAAAATCCTTCAATGGGATTTTCTGGATTTTTTTTCTCATTTTGTCTCTCATAGTTGAGGTATACCTATGATGAAAATTGGAGACCTCTTTCATCTTTTAAGTGGGAAAACTTGCACAGTTGGTGGCTGACTAAATACTTTTTTGCCCCACTGTGTGTGTGTGTGTGTATATATATTTATTTTTTTTTTTAAATCTCCTCACCACCCAAACATCAGGAAAAACCTTCCTTATTTTGAAATCCAAATGTTGGCACGTTTAGTTTGTCTGAAGGCTGCTGATTGATTAAAGTCATTGACTTTGTGAATTTCGGTCATCTTAATTTGCCAGGTACATGTTAATGAACATAAATTAGTTAACATTAACTAAGGTAAAGGTTAAAAACAGCTCCTTTTCATTCTTGTCTGAAATAAGAAAAACAAACCAATAATTAAACAAAATGAACCAACTCCAGCACTTAACCACACCTGTTAGCTAAATGACTGTTCCATTATTGCTTCTGTTACCAGCGGGTTAAAACCATGATAAATGCCTCTAGTGCTTACATACCTCTAATGATTTTTTCCACTTTTAAAGTACTTCAATAAGCTCATGTTTCTCTCGGACAGTGATGCTAGCGACACACTGCCTGGCTGGCGAATAGAACACACGGGTGAGGTGCCTCTCTCCGCGCGGACGATGGTCACGCGCGTTGTTCGTGTGCACGTTTGCGGATTGTCATTCCTTCATTAATTTTTCTTAAATTTATATGTCCTGATAGAGCGGCTTAAATGTTTCTGGCGTGGCGGGCCGCCACCGGGAAATGTTACCAGAGGAAACCCTGCAGTAACACATGGAGCTTTTACAGAGTTTTTACATGTTGGCCGTGTGTGTGTGTGGGAGGGGTGTGCGCCCGCAGCGAACCTGTCTGATTTTGCAACCCACTGACTCCCTGGAGCGGTTGGAGCCACAGAGTCTCTGCAGAGAGTGGCGTTCGTGGGACAGCAAAGAGGAGAGTCTGGAGCAGGAGGAGAGTGCCCAAGGACTCGTGCCATAATCTGTCAGGCGGTCGCTGATGCAGCAGTTCAGTTTAGCTTTTGCTGCTTTTTTTGGTGGGGAAAAAAAAAAGGTGTATTTGGTGGGAAAATTTGTAATTTTGGTGGTTTTCCCACCAGATTTTCTCCTTTTTCCCCAAATTGTATCAAAAGGCTTTGAGGTCCGGATCCAGACTGGAGTCCGCCAGTTGGTGACCCCTAATGTATGGATTACATGGGTTGTTACTGATGTCTGGTGAAAATCTTAGGTCAATGACTCCACCAGAAATATGTTTAATGAAAAAGATGTTGATGTGTGAAATACTTATTTTCCCTGCTGTATATAGAGTGGTGTGAAAAAGTGTTTGCCCCCTTCCTGATTTCTCATTTTTTTGTATGTCTGTCACACTTGCATGTTTGACAACATCAAACAGATTTAAATATTAGACAAAGATAACACAAGTAAACAGAAAATGCAGTTTTTAAATAAAAGTGTTTGTTATTAAGGGTAAAAAAAACCAAAAAAACATCATGGTCCTGTGTGAAAAAGTGATCAGCACCCCCCCCCCCCCCATGCTAAAACATAAATTAACTGTGGTTTATCACGTCTGTGGAAACCTGAGTTCAATTTCTCTAGCCACACCCAGGCCTGATTACTGCCACACCTGTTCTCAATCAAAAAATCACTAAAATAGTACCTGCCTGACAAAGTGAAGTAGACCAAAAGATCCTCATGTTGCAATCCAGAGAAATTCAGGAACAAATGATAAATAAAATCATTGAGATCTATCAGTCTGGGAAAGGTTATGAAGACATTTCTAAAGCTTTGGGACTCCAGCGAACCACGCTGAGAGCCCTTATTCATAAATGGCGAAAACATGGAACAGTGGTGAACCTTCCCAGGAGTTGCCGACCGACCAAAGTTACCCCAGGCATGCAGAAATGACTCATCCAATAGGTCACAAAAGACCCCACAGCAACATCCAAAGAACTGCGGGCCTCACTTGCCTCAGTTAAGGTCAGTGTTCTTTACGCCACCGTAAGAAAGAGACTGGGCCAAATTGGCCTGCATATCCAAGTTCCAAGACGAAAACCACTGCTGAGCAAAAAGAACATAAAGGCTTCTCTCAGTTTTGCCAGAAAACATCTTGATGGTCCCCCAAGACTTTTGGGAAAATACTCTGTGGACTGACGAGACAAAGGCTGAATTTTTTTGAAGGTGAGTGTCCCATTACATCCGGCGTAAAAGTAACACAGCATTTCAGAAAAGGAACCATCATACCAACAATAAAATTTGGTAGTGGTAGTGTGATGGTCTGGGGCTTTTTTGCTGCTTCAGGACCTGGAAGACTTGCTGTTGTAAATGGAACCATAAATTCTGCTTTCTACAAAAAAAATGCTAAAGGAGAATGTCCGGCCATCTGTTGGTGACCTGTTGGGTTCTACAGCAGGACAATGATCCAAAACACATCAGCAAGTCCACCTCTGAATGCCCTAAGAAAAACAAAATGAAGACTTTGGAGTGGCCTAGTCAAAGTCCTGACCTTAATCCGTTTAAGATGCTCTGGCATGACCTTAAAATGGTGGTTCATGCTCAAAAACTGTCCAGCGTGGCTGAATTACAACAATTCTGCAAAAATGAGTGGGCCAAAATTCCTCCACAGCGCTGTAAGACTCATTGCCAGTTGTTGCTGCTAAGGGTGGCCCAACCAGTTATTAGGTTTAGGGAGCAATCACTTTTTCACACAGGGCCATGTAGGTTTGGATTTTTTTTCTCCTTAATAATAAACACCTTCATTTAAAAACTGCATTTTGTGTTTGCTTGTGTTATCTTTGTCTTGTGGGTGACCCCCACAGCCTTCGGGTCAAGCAGAGCGCTCAGCTGGAGCAGTTAGCAGAACAATGAGATGTATGTGCTGATATCAATAGGCAGCCTCTCTGTCTAATCCCGGCGCCAGTAATCCTGCTATTGATATGTGTGACTCTAATGCAAATGTCCATACATAAGTGAACTGTATATCGCTTGCTCACTCTCTGACTGCTCTTTTGATGACACGCATTGCCTGTTTGCTGACTAGAGACTGAGGACTCGCTCCAGCGCGCTTACACAGCACTGGAGTGAGTCCCGTGATGGAGGATGAATAAAACACCCTTTTAAACTTCAGTTCGCCGCCTGCACTTATGCCGTGCCTCCCTCATGGGTCATCTTATCTCATCCGCCACACTGGTAGTCCATGAGCCAGCCCCAATATTTTGACGTTTGACAATGAAATTAGTGAACAGACCCAATCATGATTTTTGTTAGCCTGGTTTCTAAAGTGTCCAAAAAACAGGGCTTGGACGTTTTGGTTCGGTAGCTTAGTACCCCAACGGCAGCCATATTTAAAGGTTGTCTATATTTTTAGCTCTATGACATCTGGTCAGATGTTTGGTCATAACTTTCTCATAGGTAAACTAATCTTCATGGAATCAGTCTTATTTTGTTCAGAATTACTTACTGCAGATGCTCATTATATAATTATGTAACTTATTGCTGTAATAAAATTACATTTTAATGCTCAAAACAGTGTTTTAACCATTTATCATATTCAAACGTAAAGGATTTTTCCCAAACACTTGCATATCACCCAAACACTTGTCCTTCTCTCCAGTTATACTAATCAAATCATTTTATATTACAGGTGTAACCATCTTCAGTACAGTCAATGAGACGGCACCACCATGTCTGAACCTAAGAAGAAAAGACGAGCAGCAGAGAAAGTTCCGTGCATTCTGTGTGGAAAGCTGGCTTTGCCTGATGAGCTTGTTCGGTTGACGGTTGCTTCTGCTTGGAAAACACTCTATGAGGCAGCAAAAGTTCGACGCTTTGAACCAATCATGAAGCTTGCCAGTGATGATATGAATAAAGTTCCTGACATTCTCTACCATAGTAGTTGCAGATCAGACTTCACGCATAAGAAAACTCTTGCGAAACTGACTGATCCTAATCCTGCCACAGATGAGCAGAAGGATGAACAACCAAGGCAATCAAAACGCCAGAGGACATCCGATACATCATCACGTGTATATGACAAGAATTGTATATTCTGTGAAAAACAGTCAAAATACACAAAGGGTTCGAAAACACATGAAAGACTGATTCAAGCGCTGGATTTGCGTGCTGATACACGAATATGAGATGCTGCAACTAAAAAATCAGATGTAAGGATTTTGTCAGTTACCTCAAGAGATATCGTGACGGCTGAGGCCCATTACCATGCCTCTTGCTACAAAGCATACGTGAAGGAACAGCTAGTTGTGGACACAATCAATGAACAAACTGAAGTTGACGCAGCGAGGGTTGACTTGTACAGATACATCCGTAGTGATCTGTTTTCGAAACCACGCATCATTCCGCTTTCAGACCTAATTTCAAAACTGGAGTCTCTCTTAAGTGAAAAGGGTGTCGAAATTAGTGAATCAACAAAGAACAACCTCAGCCGAAATCTCAAATCAGAATTCGGCGAGACCTTGCACTTTTTTACGCATAAGCGCAGGGTTTACATTCGTCCTAACACGCTAACTACGGACGTGATTGCCTGTGATTACCTAGACCTTAAAAGTGACTTGGCAGAGCTGTGTTATGGGGAAAAATGTGAACAGATGATAAATCAAACAGCTCTCATTTTGCGCAAGCAAGTCAGAAACGAGATGAAAGACCAGAGTTGGCCTCCAAAACCTGATGAACTGACAGAAAAGTATATCGATCGGCCAGCTTGCCTTACTGACTTTTTGCAGGTACTCATTGGTGGCCAGCAGGCTTTGCCTTCTGATCGAGCAACCAGACTGGCATGGTCTTTAGGTCAGGACATCTTGTATGCTGTAACCAACGCGCAGGTCATCACACCGGATCAAGAATTGGAAGCGCCTTCTTGGGAACACGGAGAGCAAGAACAGGTTGACAAGGTTTCTAGCGGAAAGCTGGAAGGAGGAGAAGGTGAGAAAAAGCCTTGGTGAAGTGACATTAATCGTTAGTGTTGCAGAAAAGTGCTTTGAAATTACGAAGGACGCTGTCAGAGAGGTTCCTGAGCTGACATGCTCACACGAGGAAGCGGATACAAGACTGGCTCTCCACACAAGGTATGCAACAGGCACACATAGACATGTGATAGTTATTTCGGAAGATACGGACGTGTTTGTGATGCTTCTAGCCTTCAGCACTCGGATAGGTGGACACTTACTCTTGAGACGAGGAAAGAAGAACAAAATCAGAATCATTGATATCTCCAGATTGGCAACTATCATTGGTAGGGATGCGTGCACTGCTTTGTTGGGTGTTCATGCTTGGACTGGCTGTGATTCTGTAAGCGCTTTCTCTGGACAAGGAAAGATCAAGGCAGTTAACTTGATTTGTTCAAACGATACATTTCGTGAAGCATTCTCTCGTCTTGGGGAAGAGTGGAATGTTGCAGATGAGCTATTTTCAACCCTGGAAAGATTTGCCTGCAGCATGTATTCATGCATTGCAAAGAGTACAACCGTGAACGACCTGAGATATGAAATAGTCCGGTCCAGAAATGGTGATGTGTCTTCAGGACAATTGCCTCCTTGGAAGGATGCTCTCCATCAGCACACCAAAAGGGCAAACTACCAGGCGGCCATTTGGAGACGATGCCTTGAAAACTCGCCCACGATTCCAGAAGCTGCAGATGGACATGGATGGAAAGTTGAAAGGGATGGGCAAATTGGCATTGAATGGATAACAGGAGCACCTGCACCCGACATAGTACTTTCACTGATGTCATGCAAATGTGTCAGTGTGTGCAAAGTTGGCAGTTGTCCATGTATTGACAATGGGTTACCTTGCACGCCAGCCTGTAAATTGCAGGACTGTGACAATATGAGAGAGGAGGATGAGATGGAAATAGTTCCCGACAAGGATGGAAGTGACTCCGATGATGACGTTGAGTAAGGCCTGAATGCAATTTCAGGATACAGCGGATATGAGTGCTCTAGGTCTTAAATGACTTCTGTGTTTCCCTAAGTCATACTAGTGGCAATAACATCATTGCTAATTGTTTATTGATGCTGAATGAATCCTTCTAGATATTTCATGAACAAAATTAATCATTTGATGACCATTTACTGTTTTACAGCAAACTTCCTATCAAAAATAGTGTTAAAAACGCATTTTTCTTTCCTAAAACGTTAAATTTTGAAAGGTAGTGTAGCATAACAATTGTATCAATTATACATGAATGTCTGTGGAATCTGATTCTGAGTAAAATAAGACTAATCCCATTAAGATTGGTTGATCCGTTAAGAAGGTATGGGCAAATTTCCAAGTACATGTCGTGTGAGCTCGAAAACGTTGGCCATTCTTCAAAATGGCTGCCGTTGGGGCACAAAGCTACCGAGCTGAAACGTCCAAGGCCAGTTTTCATATACTTCAGGCATCATACTAAATAAAAATCAAGGTTGGATCTGTTCACTAATTTGATAGTCATATTCAGTCTGGCTCATGGACTATGGTGACCCCGAATACAAGAACACGCTGACGGCGAACGAACGCAGCCCCCGGCGGTGACTCCAACGAAAAGCGAACGCAGCAGCCTGACGCAAATGGACTGCCCTCCCTTCTGCCACACGGGAGACCTCGACGCAGAACCGACACCAGGCGAACTCCCTCGGAGATCATCCACGACCGGGAAAGCTGCAGGAAGCGTCATTGTGCGACCCTCGCCTGAGATCTGCACATCCACGTTGGGACCGGCCGAGGGACAAAGAGCGTCTACTCCCTCTCACCACTCCTCCGCATGACCCGGCACGAGCGAACGACAGCAACAGCCAAGACAGGGAGGACCATCAGCGCCGACGACGCTGATTTCCAGCAAGCTCCCTGACCCTGACCCACCTCTCAACAGCGGACCACCCACGCACCAAACCCCCGCATGCACACCGGAGGGTTACGAGGACAGCGCACCACGCACGGGACAATACCGGCTCCACAGACTGCCATCGTCCTCCGCCGCTGCACACGCCCGAGAAACACGGCCGACCGCCATCCTCGGAACCTTCAGGGCTGCTCACACACCTGAAGCACACACGCAGCCCGCACACAGGATTTTGTATGGGTCTCAGCCACAGCGCACAATGGGAATCCAGCCGTCAGCTGTCCCCGAGGGCTTTAGGGCTGCGCCCACACCTAAAGCCAACACGCCAAGTCCCTCACAACAGCTTCAGCTCCTGTTTTTCCTTCATGGCTGCTACACGTCCTCGCAGTACTGAACCGCGAGAGGAGTCAGAGACAAATTTTTCTTCTCACAGCTGCTGTGGACCTCCGCCACGTTCAACGGGACAGCCCCTCAACATCGTGGGTCCACATGCAATTTTTGCGCGGCCCGGACAACTTTGCCGTCCCAGGCCGGCACTCGCTACCCCCACCCTCCTCCCTCCCCCTCCTCCGGCATAGAGCTTTCCCCGCAGCTCGCTTCCAAAGCCGGACGATCGACGCCTCAGCCCTCAGCTGAGCCCTCTGGAGGGGGGGGGGGGGGGTGACCCCCACAGCCTTCGGGTCAAGCAGAGCGCTCAGCTGGAGCAATTAGCAGAACAATGAGATGTATGGACTGATATCAATAGGCAGCCTCTCTTTGTCTAATCCCAGAGCCAGTAATCCTGCTATTGATATGTGTGACTCGAATGCAAATGTCCATACCTTCCTGCTGTTTACTGTGATGCTAATGTGCCATGCATGCATTGTCTAGCTGGGTATATAAGTGAACTGTATATCGCTTGCTCACTGTCTGACTGCTCTTTTGATGACACGCATTGCCTGTTTGCTGACTTGAGACTGAGGGCTCGCTCCAGCGCGCTTACACAGCGCTGGAGTGAGTCCCGTGATGGAGGATGAATAAAACACCCTTTTAAACTTCAGTTCGCCGCCTGCACTTACTCCGTGCCTCTACATCTGGGTTCTCTTATTTCATCCGCCACAGTCTCATATTTAAATTTGTTTGATAATCTGAAACATTTAATTGCTCAGGAAATGGTGCATTTCTTAACTGTGCACATGATAATAAAGCCTTTGAATCTTTAAGTGTGACACAAAAAAACATGAGAAATCAGGAAGAGGGCAACACTTTTTCGCACCACTGTATGCACACACCAGGTATCAAGCCCTCTGGGCAAAGACCGAAGAGGGAGGGTGTGTGTTACTAAAAAGTTAGGGATATTTTTTTTCAGTTGAAATTTATGGAAAATATTAAAAGTTCACACGACAGTGATACAATATGAAAGTAGGGCATTTAAGTAGAAGCATGCAATGGTGATTTCCTCATCTCAATTTAATGACACAAAATCAGAATCAGAATAAACTTTATTGCCAAGCATGTAAAAAACACACGAGGAACTTGAAGCCAACAACAGTGGTGGATATACCACAACAAAAAACGATAATGTCTCAATAACTTGTCAGGCACCCTTGAGCATCAATTACAGCTTGACAATGCCTGTGAATGCCGTGAATGCTGTTCACAAGTCGACTTATTGTCTGCTGAGGCATGACATTCCACTCTTCTTGAAGGGTGGCCCTCATGTCATTGAGGTTGTGGGGTGCAGGGTTACGGGCCTGTACACCTTGACTCAGCTGATCCCATAGGTTTTCTTTGGGATTCAAGTCTTGAGAAAGTGCAGGCCACTCCTTTGGAGGTACCCCAGCCTCCAGCAGCCGTTCCCTGATGATGTGACCTCGATGAGCTGGAGCATTGTCGTCCATGAAGATGAAATTAGGCCTGTGTTGTTCATGCAGGGGCACAATGACTGGATTAATGATGTTACTCAGGTAGTATCGGCTTGTTTCTTTACCATTCACAAGGTGTAGGACAGTTCCGTATTGACTAGACACACCTGTCCAGACTGTAACACCACCACCACCACCACCAAAGGTTTGTCTGGTGACAACAGTGGCTGATGCATAGTGCTCCCCTTGATGTCTCCAACATCGTTGGCCGCCATAATTTCTGTTCAATGTGAATCTACTTTCATCACAGAACAGCACTGGGGCCCACTGGTCCCTTGTCCAACATAAATGCTCCCTGGCCCATGCAAGATGATGACACCTGTGCCTAATGGTGTGGTCAGGTACCCTTGCAGGTCATCTAGCACGCAGACTACGCTGATGTAAATGGTTTTGAATGGTCTGATGTGACACTTGGGTGCCTCTAACCTCCCTGAAATGTATCTAGAGTTGAGTGACATTCATCATCCGGTTCCGCAGGGCACTGTTCACAATGAAGCGGTCATCAGTGTGGGATGTGGCCAAAGGACGTCCACTTTATACCTTTTTGTGACTCTTCCAGTCTCTCTGTATCTCTGCTGCAACCTGCTGATGACACTATGACACTCTAAGCTCAGTGGCCAGTTCCCTCTGAGAACATCCTGTTTGAATCCTCGCAATGGCAAGGTAGTGTTGATCAATTGTTAGGTGTTGTTTTGGTCTCATGATGTCAAAATGGGAAGAGTACAGTGGTACCTCTACTTACGAAATTAATTTGTTCCGGAAGTATTTTCGTAATGTGAAAATTCCGTAAGTAGAGACGCGTTTTACATGTAAATGCCCTAATCCGTTCCAAGCCCCCCAAAATTCGGACATAAATTTTTTATAAATCATAAACATGCATCAAAACATGTAACAAATACATGTTACAATTAGATTACTGCACAATAAACATAAAATGAGAGTTGTACATAATTTAAAAAAAACAAAGAATAAAGTAAAGAATAATAAAAATTATGTTCATTTACCTTTTAACTGCTATCGTCGTCGTCGTCACCTTTTGTCTTCTTTGGTTCATGTTCTCTCTCATCAGTGGTTTTTGCCTGACGTTTTGCGAAGAACCGATCCAAGGACGTTTGCTTTTGTCGGCTTTTAACAATCCTTCACCTTCCTTTTGTTTTAATACCGTGCCGATCGTAGATGTATTACGGCCATATTCTTTGGCGAGATCAACCAAACGCATCCCTTTTTCATACCTTTCTATTATCTCTTGCTTTGTTTGTATGGACAAAAAAACTCTCTTCTTCTTCTTTTCTCCTTTTCCACTTATCTCCATCACTGTCTTGGGGCCCATAATGAATAAAAGTTAATACTGTACTGTACACACACGTAAAACTGCCCGAACTTCCCGAACACTTCGTGGCCAATGGGATACCAGGAAGATGCTAGGCGATAGCCAATGGCAGAGCAGCTACAAGTATGTTTACGTTCGGTAAACTACGGGAGCTGCGAGGAGCGCGTACTTTTTTGCCTTTCGTATCCTGAAATTTCTTTCGTAACAAGAGGCAATATTTTCCCATTGAGGCGTGTCGTAACCTGAAAATTCTGTATGTAGAGACGTTCGTAAGTAGAGGTACCACTGTATGATGAAGAAGTCTATTTAAATCCCAATTGTAATTGAACCAGTAAATTTATTGGTCAATTCATGGATCAAACACCTGTTGTGACTTTTGCCATTAAGCACCTTGTTAGAGAACAGCAAGTTCTGCAACAAGTACTGAAACACTGAACAGTTGGACATGAGCATTCAAAAGATTAGAGAAGGTCAAATTAAGTTCACCTGGAAAGGTTATAGTGCATTTTAAGTGCATCCTGAAATTTCACCCAAAAGCTGAATATCCCAAACTTTTTTGTGAGAGTATTAACAAGAAACTCCAGTGAGAGTTTCTTGTTAATAGCCACTCCACATTGACCAATGTGTTTTCTGGCTGCTCTTTTTTCACCACAGCGGGTGATCTTCTCATTTTTTGATGAGCCACAAATTTGTTCTTAATTCGGCAAGAATTTTACACCAGATGGTTTTCCTGTAGAGCTGAAATGATTAGTCAGCGTTGTCGATAACAAAAATTTGTTGACACAGATTTTTTTTTTTTTTGTTGACAAATCATTTCATTTTAAAGTTTATATGCATGCTGCGGAAATGTTCAGTTGTAACTGTAATGCACGACCGGAACTGCTGCGAGCAATAGTGCCTCTGTTGGATGGCATGCATGAACAATTTTCAGCAAGGAAGAGGAGGAGCACAGCGTGGCGAAGCGAAAAGATGAACAAGTTGAAGTGGAGCTAAAACAAAGCAGACCCAAACTTTGTCAAGTATGGGAACATTTCACAGAAAACGGAAACAAAACAAGTAAAATCCAGACTTTGCAAGGCAGGCCTTTCCTATCATGGCAGCACTATAGTGATGCATGAGCATCTGACACGACAACACCCAGGAACCGCAACATTAACGGCCTTTTTCTGCTTGGTTAGTTTTACAGAGTAAAGAAAGTTAGCACTGCTTATTTTCAATGGCCAACTGTTACAAGCTTTAGAAAAATGACAATCCTGTTAGTACGTGCTGTTTATGTTAGCTTACCTGTTTGACAATCAGCTCTCTGGTTGTTGAGGGGCTGAGCTGTCATGGCTAACATGTTGAATGCAGTAAATGACTGAATTACAGGAGTCGCTATCTCTTTTTCATCTTCATTAATATTAGCCTTCATTCTGAATATTAGTGCATCTTAATTAGAGTAGCTCAACTTGTAATTTAATCAAGAAAAATCTACAACTATAATCATCAAAATTAGATCAACCTGCTTGAAACATCACTGTTAAGTGCAGTGAATACTGAATATCAAGGTTTACCTTTGTGAATTATATTGTTGAAAAATGCACTTAGACGTGGACAAAATTTTTGGTACCCCTCTGTTAATGAAAGAAAAACCCACAATGGTCACAGAAATAACTTGAATCTGACAAAAGTGGTAATAAATAAAAATTCTATGAAAATTAACCAATGAAAATCAGACAGTGCTTTTGAATTGTGGTTCAACAGAATTATTTTAAAAAACAAACTCACGAAACAGGCCTGGACAAAAATTATGGTACCCCTAGAAAAGATTGAAAATAATGTGACCATAGGGACATGTTCAACCAAGATGTGTCCTCTAGTTAGCATCACAGGTGTCTACAAACTTGTAATCAGTCAGTCGACCTATTTAAAGGGTGACAAGTAGTCACTGTGTTGTTTGGTGACATGGTGTGTACCACACTGAACATGAACCAGAGGAAGCAAAGGAGAGCGTTTTCTCAGGAGATTAGAAAGAAAATTATAGACAAGCATGTTAAAGGTAAAGGCTATAAGACCATCTCCAAGCAGCTTGATGTTCCTGTGACTACAGTTGCACATATTATTCAGAAATTTACGATCCACGGGACTGTAGCCAACCTCTCTGGACGTGGCCGCAGGAGGAAACTCGATGAAAAATGGAAGAGACGGATAATACGAATGGTAACAAAAGAGCCCAGAACAACCTCTAAACACATTCACGGGGAACTCCAAGGTCAAGGTACATCAGTGTCAGATCGCACCATCCGTCGTCGTTTGAGCCAAAGTGGACTTCATGGGAGACGACCAAGGAGAACACCACTGTTGAAAACAAATCGGAAAAAAGCCAGACTGGAATTTGCCAAACTGCATGTTGACAAGCCACAAAGCTTCTGGGAGAATGTCCAATGGACAGACGAGAGACAGAATTGGAACTTTATGGCAAGGCACATCAGCGCTATCTTCACAGATGCAAAAATGAAGCATACCAAGAAAAGAACACTGTCCCTACTGTGAAACATGGAGGAGGTTCTGTTATGTTCTGGGGCTGCTTTGCTGCATCTGACACAGGGTGTCTTGAATCTGTGTAGTGTACAATGAAATCTCAAGACTGTCAAGGTATTCTAGAGAGAAATGTGCTGCCCAGTGTCAGACAGCTTGGTCTGAGTCGCAGGTCATGGGTATTGCAACAGGATAATGACCCAAAACACACAACTAAAAACACCCAAGAATGGCTAAGAGCGAAACATTGGACTATTCTAAACTGGCCTTCTATGAGCCCTGATCTAAATCCTATTGATCATCTGTGGAAGGAGCTGAAACATGCCATCTGGAGAAGGCACCCTTCAAACCTGAGACAACTGGAGCAGTTTGTTCATGAGGAGTGGGCCAAAATACCTGCTGAGAGGTGCACAAGTCTCATTGACAGTTACAGAAATCATTTCATTGCAGTGATTGCCTCAAAAGGTTTTGCAACAAAATATTAACTTAAGGGTACCATCATTTTTGTCCAGGCTTGTTTCATGAGTTTGTTTTTTTTTAAATGATTCTTTTGAACCACAATGCAAAAGCATTGTCTGATTTTCATTGGTGAATTTTCATAGAATTTTTATTTATTACCACTTTTGTGAGATTCAAGTTATTTCTGTGACCATTGTGGGTTTTTCTTTCATTAACAGAGGGGTACCAACAACTTTGTCCACATCTGTATAGAAAACTTCCACCTCATGATGGTTTGTGGGTTGGAGCAGATCAGTAATTCAGGGCCACATTTAACCTTTTTTGTGTTAAGACAGACTGGGTGTGCAGCAGTGGTTTCTATTTTTTTGCTTTTGCACTTTAACTTTTTTGTTTAAGACTGCTCTTTTAATTTGTGACAACTGTTTGGCTTAAAATAATTTTCAGTAAGCTGTTGAGCTTCAGTTTCAAATGTGTGTTTCATGGGTGATTTTATTTAGCTCTGGAAACTGCTTATAAAATGTTATATTAAAGCAGGGACTGACAACAAGGTGATTTTCACAGGTGTGCAGGCGTAAACAGCAGGTGAGGTAAAATATGCACTAGAGCCCCAACAGGAAGCAGAGATGGTGGACATGAGAGAAATAATCACGATTAGTCGACTAATCGAAAAAATAGTCTTTATATTAGTCAACTACCAAAATAATGGTTAGTTGCAGCCCTACTTTACTGACATCGCCCTGTTGAACTTTCCTTTCCTCATTCTTTTATGCTGAACCCCACACTAGAAGGCAGAAAGTACCATTTTTATGTGGTCTTTGGTATGACTGGCCTGGACTTAAACCCACAACCTCCCAGTTTTGGGGCAGATGCTCTACGACTAGGCCACCACTCCAGCGCCCAGTTCATGCGTGAATAAAAGCGTTTTAAATAAAAGTCCAATTTTCAGGACTTCCGGTTATGGCTGCCACGTAGGACGGACGTGTCTCGCTCTGCTCTGCTCCTGGAGAAAAAAAATCGGCAAATAACTCTCTCATTTGGGACAGAACGTATCCCAGCATTTGGGCGAGGATATGTCGGCGAAGTCTAAGGCTGGAAAACTAGGAAAAGGAAAAAGCGAGCCGCCGAAACAGTCCAAATTAACGGACTTTCAGGTCTGTGACGCAGCAAACAAAACTCCATATATGGCGGAGGAGGCTGGCAACGGTGCGATATCTGCGGGGAATGGCGCAGATGCGCTGATGGCTGCCATGAGTTCAATGAGAGCGGACTTTTCCTCTAGATTTGATGGGATTATGACAGCGTTGGAAGGAATAAGAAAGGAATTGGGTGACTGTGTAGAACGAACGGCGCAGATGGAGCTCCGTCTCGCTAGTGCTGAAGATGACGCCACCCGTCTTCAATTAAAGGTGCGCACTTTGGAAAAAAAAAATAAATCTCTGGAAGATAATATTTTGGATTTGGAATCTCGGTCGAGACAGAATAATTTGAGGCTGGTGGGTCTTCCAGAGGAATCAGAAGGTCGGGACGTATGTTCCTTTCTGGAAAAGTGGATTCCGGAGGTGCTGGGCAGCGAGGAGTTGCAATCAGCAGTGGTTCTGGAAAAAGCACATCGCATTGGCCCACGGAGAGATAAGGGACCGCCGAGGACCTTAATTATGAAGTTTCTTAGCAACAGAGACAGGATGAAGATCTTCAACGCTGCACGAGCTAAGGGGGAGATTAAACACCAGGACCAGCAGGTGCGGTTCTACCCAGATTTGGCCACAGGAATCCAGCAATTGAGGAAGCAGTTTGATCCCGTACGTGAGGAGCTGCGCAACCTTGGGATTCGTCATGGTGTGATCTATCCTGCGAGACTGCTGACCACGTATGAGGGCAGAACCCACATCTTCAAGACCCCAGAGGAGGCGCAGGAGTTCATCAAGAAGATCAAAGAAGAAGAAGAGACTGGTGGGAGCTAAGCATGAACAAAATATAAGGTAGAATAATTAAGCATTTGCACAGGCATCTGACTGACTTGAAGTAAATAGTAAGGTTACAAAATATAGATTAAGATAAGATAAGCCTTTATTAGTCCCACAACGGGGAAATTCCAGGATTGCAACAGCACAGGGATAGCAACACTCAGAGCAACAATCAGAAGGCAAGAAAAAACAAGCAAGCAAGAGCAGCTAATATACATATGTACATATTACTATAAAATATATATATATACACACACACACACACAGACACACAGTGCAGAGATTGTATTATATATTAAAAAAACAAAACAAAAACAAAACAAACAAAAAAAAAAACTATGATGTACAAAGTTGTTAAAAATTTTGGAGTTAAGTTGGAAAACTACAGAGGAGAGTTAATGTTACGTCATTAAAAGCAGTAGAGTTAGGGTGATTGGGAGGATGAAGAAGGAGTGGCTTAGGCTGTTCCCCGTGGGTGTGGAACGGTCGATGGCTATATCGGGAGACAGAATTTTTCTTTTGATTTTGGGGGGTTTGCCACAAGTGTGGGAAGGGGAAATTTGTTTGTGTGTAGTTTGTAGGATGAATGTTCAACCACTCATGTTTTTGCTTCTCTGTATGAGCATGTTTACACTGCAAGGTAATCCCAAACTCTCTATTGATCATGGACCAAAGTGTTAATCTTAATTTAACTTCATGGAATTGCAGAGGTCTACAAAATTTAAAAAAACTTAAACAAGTTATGAATAAAATAAAGGACATGGGTTCAAGAATTGTGTTTTTACAAGAAACTCATCTGATAGAGGAGGATGTTAAAAGAATTAGGAGTAGATGGCAGGGAAGTGTATTCACCTCTTCATTTTCATCCCGAGCCAGGGGAGTTATGACTCTCATACATAAATCAGTTCCTTTTCAAGTGAAAAATGTAATTGGAAACAAATTTGGAAGATATGTAATCATTCAAGGTTCTTTGCTATTAGAAAATATAAATCTTGTGAACTTATATGGTCCCAATATAGATGATCAGAAGTTCTTTGCTAATTTATTTCTCATCTTATCATCACTTACAGGGCAACATATAATAGCAGGGGATTTTAATTGTACATTGAATCCAGGTGTGGATAGATCAACAGGACTGGATTGTACGCACATTGGATGTAGGATGACTATTAATCATTTTATGAAAGAATTGAGATTGTTAGATATATGGAGAGAAATGAAACCACAAGTTAAAGCCTATTCTTGTTATTCCAGTACCTACAAGACATTCTCACGTATTGATTATTTTTTGATTTCCACAGAATTAAGGTCCAAGATTCAAAACTGCTTTTATGATAACATCGTGATCTCTGATCATGCACCCTGTTGTCTAATATATGTAGATAAAAAATTGACAAAGGAATCAGGTAGATGGCAATTTCAGCATAAATGGCTTCAGGATGAGGAATTTGTCAAGTATATAGAAAAACAGATAGACGAGTTCTTTGACATCAATACTACACAAACATCAGCATGTGTAAAGTGGGAGGCTTTCAAAGCTTTTATTAGGGGACATATTATTAGTTATATAGGATCAAAATCTAAGAAGACTCGAGAGGAGAGAGCTAAATTGGAACATAAAATAAAAAGTCTTCAGGAAAAAGTGTATGCAGGAAGAGATCCAAGGTTGGAGAATGAATTACTGATTTTGAGAGCTGAATACGACAAAAAATCAGCGAATAGAGCTGCCTCGAGTCTTCTAAGATTGAAACAATCTTTTTATGAACAAGGTGAAAAATCAGGAAAATTATTAGCATGGCAGATTAAACAATTGGAAATTAAAACACCAATAACCAGTATTATAAGTAACGGACAGGTAGTTATAGATCCTTTAGAAATTAATAGAGCCTTTAGAGATTACTATGAAAAATTATATGATACCAAAAATGAACCTGATTTAACAAAACTAAATGGGTTTTTGAACAAACTATCTATACCGTGTATTCCAAATGAAAACAGGGAGATATTGGAGTCTAAAATTAGTCAAGAAGAAGTTGGGCTAGCCATTGATAATATGAAATCAGGAAAAAGTGCAGGACCAGATGGTCTTCCAGTTGACCTTTATAAAAAATTTAAGAATAAATTAATAAAACCTTTTTTGGAAATGGTTTTAGAAGCATTTCAAAATAATAATTTACCATCATACATAAATAATGCCTTAATTATACTGCTGCCAAAACCAGGTAAGCCCTCTAATAAATGTGAAAATATGAGACCAATAAGCCTATTAAACGCCGACCTTAAGATAATCTGTAAAATTTTAGCAAGACGAATACAAGAAATTTTACCAAATATTATTAATCGAGATCAGAATGGCTTTATAAAGGGTAGACAAGGCTTCCATAATGTAAGAAGACTATTTAATATTATTTATTTTAATAAAGAAGCACCGGATACAGCTCTCCTATCATTGGACGCCGAAAAGGCCTTTGATAGAGTTGAATGGCCCTTTCTTTTTGAAGTCCTACAAAGGTTTGGACTTGGAAATAATTTCATAAAATGGGTTCAAATAATATACAATAATGCTACAGCAGAAATCCTAACAAATAACAATATTTCAAAACCAATAAAAATCAATAGAGGATGTCGACAAGGCTGTCCACTTTCACCTTTACTGTTTACTATGGCAATTGAACCTTTAGCGATAGCGATACGTTTACATTCACAAATATATGGAATTAAAGTTGGACCAACAGAACATAAAATCTCCCTGTACGCCGATGATATAATTTTGTTTATGTCGAATCTAAAAAAATCAATTCCAACCTTGTTGAATTTAATAAAGAATTTTGGGGAAATATCAGGATATAAAATAAATAAAACTAAATCTTCAATATTAATGCTAAATGAGACCCAGAGAAATTACCCAGCCCCTGAGGTAAATCAATTCAATGTTGTAAATCAGTTTAAATATTTAGGAATCCAAATTATGCCTAAGCTAGAATCAGTCGCCAGTGTCAACTATGAAGCCTTAATGTCAGATATCAATGAGTTAACTCAGAGATGGATGTCACTACCAATGTCGATGATCGGGAGAATCAATATACTTAAAAGTAATATTTTACCTAAAATACTTTATTTATTTCAATACATTCCCTTATCACCACCTTTAGATCTATTCTCAAGAATAAAAAAAAAGTTAGTGGAATTTATATGGAACAACAGGAGGGCTAGATTACGTTTGTCTTTATTATATTTACCATTTGATCGTGGAGGTCTGAAATGTCCAAATTTTATGTTGTATTATTGGTCGGCACAACTGAGGTCTATGACATATTATTTTTCATTAAATGATCTCCCTCACTGGACTGAAATGGAATCATACAATTTACCTTTACCTCTTCCCATATTCATATACTCAGATTCGGCAAAAAAATTACAAAAACAAGTTAAAAATCCATTTGTAAAGCATATGATCAAAATATGGTGTGAAGCTAAAAACTATTTAAAAGAACCACAGTTATTGTCACAATTTAGTCCAATATGGGGTAATCAATATTTTAAACCAGGGAGAGCGGACGCTGTATTTAAAGTATGGAATTTAAAAGGGATACAAAAGATTCAGGATTTATATTTGCCATGTGCAGACAACATAATGTCTTTTGAAGAGCTGAGGATCAAATTTAATCTCAATAGAACACATTTTTTTAAATATCTTCAACTTAGAAACTTTATTCGATCAAATCAAAATAAAGCTCTCACTCGACCTATTTATTCATCCTTGGAAAAAATGATGATGAAAGATAGTAAAAGAAAGGGTATTATTTCAGAGTTTTATAACTCATTGACACTATGTTCAAGTGAAAATTCACTGAAAAGATTAAACTACTGGAAAGAAGATCTGCAAATTGAAATTTCAGAGGAACAATGGGAATTGGCTTGTACAGAAGCTCAAACCAAATCAATAAATGCACGCCTTAAATTGATACATTTCAAATGGTTAATGCGGATGTATGTTACACCGGAGGAGTTAAATAGATATAACAAAAACATACCAGATACATGCACAAAATGCATGGAAAGTAAAGGAACCCTATTTCATTGTTTATGGGAATGTAGATTAATAAGAATGTTTTGGGAAGAGGTGAGGGTAACAATTGAAAAAATAATCTCAAAACAAATCATATTGAATCCTAAACTGTTTTTGTTGGGTCTGTACCCAGAAAAGCATAATTTTAATAAAAGTGAAAGAACATTCATAGACCTCAGTTTGCTTAATGCCAAAAAATGTATTGCACTATTATGGAAAAAGACTCATAGACCAGATGTGACTCAGTGGTTAAGACAGATGTTAACAAACCTTCCATTAGAAAGTATAACATATATACTGAAATCAAAGGAAATTGTGTTTGAGAATATATGGAGACCTTTTATTGATTATGTAAAAAATTTAAACATAACTCTTGAAGAAGAAGGTGAATGATGTGTGTGGACCTTGTAAATTCCAAACTGGTGAACATAATATGTATACTTATGTATTGGATTGTCTAGACTAAACAGAGGAGCATTGTTAAAGACTTGATTTTGTTGGTGGTTGTTGGTGTTTTTAGTGCATTTTTTTCTTTTTTTTGTAGTACTTTAGTGTTAGTGTTTGATTGTTTGTATCATGTTTGTTAAAAAAAAAAAAAGGTTCAATAAAGATATTGTGGAAAAAAAAAAGTCCAATTTTCATCAAGTGTCTCCCTTTTAAACCTTGAGAAGCATGTCAGCATGGAAAAATAATTTAGTCTCCTTTAAATAACTTGTTGAAGTTGAAACAGATTCATCACTGCTGTAATTATCACATGGAAGGTTCTTAGATATTTCTTACTAGCTGGTGCCTTTTTCTTTGGCCAGGGTATGCATTTATTCTTTGTGTCTTTTCTATTACTAGTATTTTTCTTGTCTTTTTGTCCCTCCAGAGGCTCCACAGCTACATGACTGTAAGGAGAAGGAGGTTCTCACTGTCCAGCAGCTCTGGAACCAGGAGAGCAACTCACGTCTTGGCCAGGAGGAACAAGATGCTGCACAGGTGAATAAAGAAGAGGAAGAACTCTCTTCCAGTCAGGAGGAAGACGACTTTACACTGAAACAAGAGGCTGATACCTTCATGGTGACTCCTACTGATGAGGACAATGACAACAATGAAACAGAACCAAGCAGTGAGCAGCTCCTCTCTCACACCTGTCCTGACACTGAGAGCCAAGACCAGGGAGCAGGAAAGAATGTAAACCCAGGATCAAGTAAACATGAAGAACCAAAGAAGAGGCTTCACAGAAACAGAAGTGACAGTAACGATGTAGAAAACTCGCCCATGTTAGAGAATCGGTGTGAAACATGTAGTCAAAATTTTTCTCAACGGGGTTCTTCGAAAACTCATATGAAAATTCACACAGTTGAGAAGCCTTTTTCTTGTGAAACATGTGGTCAAAGTTTTACTGAACACGGTAATTTGAAAAAACACATGAGAATTCACACAGGTGAGAAGCCTTTTTCTTGTGAAACATGTGGTCAGAGTTTTACTCAACGTAGTCATTTGAAAACTCACATGAGAATTCACACAGGTGAGAAGCCTTTTTCTTGTGAAACATGTGGTCAGAGTTTTACTCAACGTAGTCATTTGAAAACTCACATGAGAATTCACACAGGTGAGAAGCCTTTTTCTTGTGAAACATGTGGTCAAAGTTTTATTGAACGAGGTAAGTTGAAAAAACACATGAGAATTCACACAGGTGAGAAGCCTTTTTCTTGTGAAACATGTGGTCAAAGTTTTACTCAACGTAGTAATTTGAAAACTCACATGAGAATTCACACAGGTGAGAAGCCTTTTTCTTGTGAAAGATGTGGTCAAAGTTTTACTGAACGTCGTCATTTGAAAACTCACATGAGAATTTACTCAGGTGAGAAGCCTTTTTCTTGTGAAGCATGTGGTCAAAGTTTTACTCAACGTAGTCATTTGAAAACTCACATTAGAATTCACACAGGTGAGAAGTTTTTTACCTGTGAAACATGTGGTCAAAGTTTTACTCGATGTGATTCTTTGAAAACTCACATGAGAATTCACACAGGTGAGAAGCTTTTTTTTTGTGAAATATGTGGTCAAAGTTTTACTCGACGTGATTCTTTGAAAAAACACATTAGAATTCACACAGGTGAGAAACCTTTTTCTTGTGAAACATGTGGTCAAAGTTTTACTGATCGAGGTAATTTGAAAGCTCACATGAGAATTCACACAGGTGAGAAGCCTTTTTCTTGTGAAACATGTGGTCAGAGTTTTACTGAACGATGTAATTTGAAAACTCACATGAGAATTCACACAGGTGAGAAGCCTTTTTCTTGTGAAACTTGTGGTCAGAGTTTTAATGGACGAGGTAATTTCCAAACTCACATGAGAATTCACACAGGTGAGAAGCCTTTTTCTTGTGAAACATGTGGTCAAAGTTTTACTCGACATGATTCTTTGAAAACTCACATGAGAATTCACACAGGTGAGAAGCCTTTTTCTTGTGAAACATGTAGTCAAAGTTTTACTCGACATGATTCTTTGAAAACTCACATGAGAATTCACACAGGTGAGAAGCCTTTTTCTTGTGAAACATGTGGTCAAAGTTTTACTCAACATAGTCATTTGAAAACTCACATGAGAATTCACACAGTTGAGAAGTAATATTAGAAAAGAGCAAATTATAGGAAAAATAGCGGAGCACCAGGCGCAAGTCAGGGCCCTAGCAGCCCAAATTAGAAACAGGCAAAGGAGAGAGAACTCAAAACTGATCAATAAATTATTTGCAGAAAACCCAAAACAAGTCTACAGGAGGCTTACAGATGAAACCATAGAAGTAGAGGCACCTCCTGAAAAAAATCCAGCTGGAAACGTTCTGGAGAAACCTGTTTTAGGACCCAGAACAACATAAAAGTAATAATTGGATTCAAACCATTGCTGATAAAAATAAAGGAAAACAACAGATGCCCTCATTAAAAATCACAGAAGAAACTGCTCAAGAAAAAATCAGGAAATGTCTCAACTTCAAGTCCCCTGGAATAGCTAAAATACCAAACTTCTGGCTCAAAAAGATGACAGCACTGCACAAACACTGCACAGAGGCATTTAGCTGACTTGTTAGGGGAGAAGAAGAAGCACCAGAGTGGCTCACATAGGGAAATACCATACTCCTGCCCAAGAGTCCTGAAACCCAACAAGTCAATAAATACAGACCCATCTGTTGCCTCCCGACCACATGCAAATGGCTGACAGGACTCATTACTGAGGCCATCTATGAACATCTGGATGCAGAAAACTACTTGCAACAACAGCAAAAAGGTTGCGTAAGAAATAAGCTGGGAGCCAAAGAACAACTGCTCATTAATAAAACCATCCTGGAAGACTGCAAAAGGCGTGAGAAATTTAAGCATGGCGTGGATCGATTACAAAAAGGCATTCAACAGCGTTCCCCATTCCTGGATAATACACTGTCTGGAGATGTATAACATCAACCCAGAGGTTAAAACTTTTCTGGAGGTCCAGATGGCTAAGTGAAAAACCACAATTACTCTTAACTATAAAGATTGGCAAATAACAATCCCAGACATCAGGATCCAGCGAGGAATATTCCAGGGTGACAGCCTCTCGCCACTGCTCTTCTGTGTATTGACCCCTTAAGCAAAATCTTATCAGACCTTGACATCGGGTATGATTTAAGCAAAGGTAGAACAAGAAAAGGGAACGAGAGTGAATCATCTGATCTACATGGACGACCTCGAGCTCTGCGCAGAATCTGAACAGAAACTGAATCAACTTGTCAATACCGTTCACATGTTCTCAAAAGACATCTGCATGGAATTTGGACTTGACAAATGTGCAAAATGTACAATAAAAAAAAGGAAAGAAAACAGCATCAGAGAATATCCAAATAGAAGACAATAAGCACATCAAAGACCTGGCAGGGGAATCAGCGTATAAATATCTGGGCATAGAAGAAAACACAACTATTGAACACAGAAAAATGAGGGAAATAATCAAAAAAGAATACCAACATCGCCTAAAGAAAATCTGTAAATCAAACTTAACACCTAAAAATAAAATCACTGCAATAAACCAGTTGGCAGTACCAGTTGCCACATACGGATTTGGGGTGATAGACTGGCCACAGGGGGAACTGGACAAGCTGGGTGTTCGGACCAGGAAGACCCTGACCTTTCATAAGGTAACATACAGAAACCAATGCCTAGATAGGATATATATGCCTCGTAAAGAGGGAGGGCTGGGCCTCATTGAAATAAACTAGGCCTACAGGGCGACAACAATAACCATTGGGCAATACCTAAAAAGCACTAACAATGAGACGGTGGAAAAATTCACCCAACATCATGAAACCCTCAGTCATTACACATTCATAACTAAACAAGCCGATATGGTGCGCATTTAGGGCCCATATATAGTATGCATGTATGGTATGCATTTTCCCCTCACATATGTTCAGTAGGCATGACTGTGCATACTCTGGGAACTTCACGTCTAAACGGCCAAGGAGTCCTGACCCGGCGGAGACCTTGGGAGGTGTGAAGTGGTTTCTTGGCAGACGGGAAGCCAGAGAGAATGTCCCAGCAGGAGCCCCCAAGGCTGAGGTGTTGAAAGACAATAGTGACGCCAAGGAGCCTCGGAAGCTATATGTTTACTGAAGGACTGTGGGCTGGGAATGTAATATTTGATGTTGGGGGGTTTTGTGTCTCTGGAGAGTATAAGAGCTGTGTTGAATAATTGTTCTCTCTCTTTTGTTGAGATACTTGCTTGTTAGAGGATGTAGACTTTCAATAAACCTTTCCTGAGAAATAAACTCAGTCTCGTTTGTGAAGGCATCCTCTACACTGGTGACCTACGACAAACCATGGCCGGTGACGGTGAGCTTCCCGCATCGGACTCTTCAGGAGCCAACCGGGTTAACGCAGCTACCGCACTACAGCTGCCCGATTTCTGGCAACATAACCCGCGCTCCTGGTTTACTACTGTGGAGGCGCAGTTCCACCTTCGGGGAATCTCAGCGGACGCAACGAGGTTCTACCATGTTGTCGCGAAGCTGGGCAGCCTCACAGTGCAGCGGGTGGAGAGCCTGACCAACCACCCGCCCCAAGACGACAAGTATGGCGCACTGAAAGCCGCCCTCATTCGAGCCTTCACCCCCTCGCTGGGAGAGCGAGCAGAGAAGCTCCTGGCGCTGACAGAAGGGGAAGCAGACAGGCCGGCAGATCTGATGGCGAAGATGATGGGCCTGAGAGGCGAGGATGACGACAGCTTTATCTTCGCCCACCTCTTTCTCAGAACGCTACCGCCAGCAGTGAGAGTCACCCTGGCCAGCTCACAGCTACTCAACAACCGTGACTACCACGAGCTGGGCCAGGAGGCGCAGCGGCTCGTCGACGCCCATAGACGACACGCAGCCATGACGGCAGCAGCAGAGCTGAACGCACCCCCACGAGACGAGGGGAGACCAGAGGCTGCAGCACCGGATCCACTGACGTCGGCAGCGGCAGAGGCCAGGAGAAGCGGGGCTGACAACATCCTCTGTTTCTACCATCGACGCTTCGCCGAGAGAGCGCGCAGATGCACCCCACCGTGCCGATACCAGCGCCAGGGAAACGCCAGGACCGGGAGCCGGTAGCAGCGGCGACTCTCGGCACGAAGAACCAGCTGCTTTTTGTGACAGACGCAAATTCGGGGAAAGAATTCCTGGTGGACACAGGCTTCCAGCTGAGTTTTGTCAAGCCTGCCTACGCGGACATGCTGACGCCTGCCAGCGGACCCCTGGTGTTAGCGGCAAACGGCTCCACGATCAAAACCTATGGGGAGAAGACGCTCCTCCTATCTCTCCACGGCCGCACCTTCGAGTGGACCTTCGTCGTGGCCGCAGTTAGCAACAACATGCTAGGTGCTGACTTTTTATGCTCAAACAGTTTATTAGTTGATCTTGCTAATAGACGTATTGTAAATGCAATGTCTTTTTACTCTATCTCCTGCACAGCTCGGGTGGCCCTGCCTTCTGCACATCCCAATGTCACAGCTGCGGGTGGTAAGTTTCATGCACTACTCAATCAGTTTCCAACACTCACGGTCCCAACATTTTCAGCGTCAGTTGCCAAACACGGGGTCGAGCATTTCATAACTACCTCTGGCCCCCCTGTTTTTGCAAAAGCTCGGCGCTTGGACCCAGCTAAACTGGCCATTGCGCGTGAGGAATTTGCCAACTTGGAAAAACTGGGCATTGTTAGACGCTCTAACAGCTCTTGGTCGTCACCCCTGCACATGGTGCCCAAGGCTGACGGCTCGTGGCGCCCTTGCGGTGATTTCCGCAGATTAAATAATGCTTCAGCACACGACCGCTACCCGATTCCGCACATCCAGGACTTTTCGGCACATTTGGAGGGGGGCACGCATCTTTTTCAAAATAGATTTGGTGCGCGGTTATCACCAAGTCCCACTCCGCGCGCAAGACATACCCAAAACGGCAGTTATAACCCCTTTCGGGCTTTTCGAGTTTTTGCGCATGCCTTTCGGCCTCAAAGGCGCCGCACAGATGTTCCAACGCATGATGGATGCAGTGCTGCGCGGCCTCCCTTTCGTGTTCGCTTATTTGGATGATATTTTGGTAGCCAGTACATCTGCAGCCGAACACGAGCGCCACCTCACAGCCGTTTTTCAGAGGCTGGCAGAACACGGGCTGATAGTATCACTTAATCTTATCTAATAATCTATGAGTATCACTTAATCTTATCCTACACTTTATTACATGTATAGTTTATTTCTCTTATCTTATCATGTTTAATGTTGCAGCACTGTACCGAGACAAATTCCTAGTTTGTGTACTACATGAACAATGGCAATAAACCTGATTCTGATTCTGATTCTGATTCTGATAATTAACCCAGCGAAATGCCAGTTCGGGGTAGCGCAAATCGATTTTTTGGGGCACCGCGTGTCTCCAGAAGGCGCGGTCCCGCTGCCTGATAAAGTGCGCGCGATAACGGATTTCCCTCAACCGCAGACAGTTAAGGCACTGCAAGAATTTTTGGGGATGGTCAATTTTTATAACCGCTTCCTCCCCAACGCGGCACGGCTCATGCACCCATTGTACGCGGCACTGACGAAGCAAAAACCTGCATCTAAGGTCGAGTGGTCCCCGGACCGGGAGCGCGCTTTCTCACAAGTCAAATCAGCCCTCGCGAACGCTGCGTTATTGGCACACCCGGTGCCAGCAGCTCGCATGGCGCTAACTACGGACGCTTCCGACGTGGCAGTGGGGGCGGTTGTCGAGCAACTGGTAGTAGGGAGCTGGCAACCACTTGCGTTTTTCAGCAAAACATTGCGCGATGGCGAGCGTAAATACAGCGCGTTTGATAGGGAGCTTTTAGCCCTGCATTTGGCCATCCGCCACTTCCAGTTCTGGTTGGAGGGGCGCCGTTTCACTGCCTTTGTAGACCACAAACCATTAACATTTGCAATGGCCAAAATTTCAGAGCCTTGGTCGGGCTGACAACAGAGACAGCTGGCCGCGATTTCGGAGTTTACCACCGACATTCAACACGTGGCGGGCAAACACAATGTCATGGCTGATTGCCTCTCGTGCACAGTTGCACTGCCAGGCCCCCAGGGGGCAGACTCGGCGGCTGTAGACGCGGGCCAGGTTTGCGGCGTGGAAGCGCTCACAGCCCCGGTCTGCGTTGGGTTAGATTATGCAGCCATGGCCGCCGAGCAGGTTAACGACGCGGACGTGCGCGTGCTCCAGTCTGGGCCAACAGGGCTAAGGCTGGAGCACAGAGTGCATCAAAGAGGTATGCCCCCCCTAATCTGCGATATCTCCACGGGGCGCCCCCACCCCGTGGTCCCAGCTGCGTGGCGTTGCCGCGTTTTTGACTTAATACATTCGCTGGCACATCCGGGCGTTCGCGCGTCGATCAAAATGGTGGGAGAGAAGTTTGTTTGGTCGGGGCTGCGTAAACAGGTCAAAGAATGGGCTGCAGCCTGCGCAGCGTGTCAAAGAGCAAAGGTACACAAGCACACGCGGGCCCCTCTTGAACCTTTTCACATCCCAGCCAAACGCTTCGACCACGTGCATGTTGACTTGGTGGGACCCCTCCCGCTGTCACAGGGGTTCACACACCTTCTAACTATGGTGGACCGCACTACACGCTGGCCAGAGGCGATTCCTCTGGCGTCAACCACAGCAGCAGACGTTGCGCGCGCTTTTTTAACGACTTGGGTCGCGCGCTTTGGAGTCCCGTCAGACATAACATCTGACAGAGGACCCCAATTTGTTTCCGAGCTCTGGTCATCCATGGCACTCAGCCTGGGGGTGAAAATTCATCGCACCACTGCGTATAACCCCCAGGCCAACGGTTTGTGCGAACGCTTTCACCGGTCATTGAAAGCAGCCCTCAGAGCGGCTCTCACGGACACAAATTGGGTTGATAAGCTTCCATGGGTTTTATTAGGGTTGCGTTCAGCACCTAAGGAAGATTTGCAAGCCTCTCCGGCCGAGCTAGTCTTCGCCCAACCTCTCCGGTTACCGGGAGAATTCCTTCCTGAGAACCCCGCACCAGATCGCCCCCCCGCTCAGCTGCTGCAGAGCGACGCGGGATCACACACCCTCCCCGGCCCAGTTCATCACAGCTTTCCACGCGTTTTTGTGCCTAAAGCCTTAAAGAATGCAGAATTTGTTTTTGTTAGACACGACGCACAAAGGTTAGGTTTAAGACCGCCTTATGATGGACCATTCAGAGTGTTAGAAACCGGGGAAACGCATTTTTTGCTCGATTTGGGAGACAGGAGGGACTTAGTATGCATTAACAGACTCAAGCCCGCTTTTGTGTTAGCTGATGACCAAGTGCAGGTAGCCAGGGCCCCCCGTCGGGGCAGGCCACCGGGGAGACACTCTGCTAAGCTTTCACGACGATGTGCTAATGACTCTGATCCACAGATGCAAGAGACAGCCACAGGCAGAGCGAGACCTGCTCACAGCAGGTATGGCAGGCGGTTGAAGCCCAAGCAGTTGGATGTGTGATATGTGTGCCAAAATTTTTTTTGCATTTTCGTTCTGTGTAATATGTCATGATTCTCTGCATCTGGGGTGTAAGTTGTCCTTATTTAGACGTTTGGGGGGGGTTATATGTAGTATGCATGTATGGTATGCATTTTCCCCTCACATATGTTCAGTAGGCATGACGGTGCATACTCTGGGAACTTCACGTCTAAACGGCCAAGGAGTCCTAACCCGGCGGAGACCTTGGGAGGTGTGAAGTGGTTTCTTGGCAGACGGGAAGCCAGAGAGAATGTCCCAGCAGGAGCCCCCGAGGCTGAGGTGTTGAAAGACAATAGTGACGCCAAGGAGCCTCGGAAGCTATATGTTTACTGAAGGACTGTGGGCTGGGAATGTAATATTTGATGTTGGGAGGTTTTGTGTCTCTGGAGAGTATAAGAGCTGTGTTGAATAATTGTTCTCTCTCTTTTGTTGAGATACTTGCTTGTTAGAGGATGTAGACTTTCAATAAACCTTTCCTGAGAAATAAACTCAGTCTCGTTTGTGAAGGCATCCTCTACACCGAGACCTTTGCAGGAGATTTATTAGATAACATGAAAGCCAGTCAACAAAACCCAACAACAAAAATAGCTAGAAAGACGAGGGGAAAATGCAGCAAAAGGACACAGGAGGACAGAAAAGAAAGATGGAAACAACATAAGTGAGCAGGGCGTTTCCAGGAGGAACTCAATAGGGATTATATTGACAGGGAAGAGACATTGCGCTGGACCAGGAACGGAGATCTGGGGTACGACGAGGAAAGACTAGTGGTTGGAGCACAAGACCAGGGACTTCTAACCAATGGCTTTAAAAAAAATGGCAGGACTGTCACAGAGTGACAAATGTTGATTCTGTCATGCAGCGGTGGAGAGTGCAAGCCACCTACTCTCTGGTTGCCAGGTCCTCATGGCCGATGGACACTACACTGCTCGCCACAACAAGATCTGCCGTTATATACACTGGAAATTATGCAAAGAATTCAAAATAGAAGTAAACGGACCAGTATGGGAGCACGGTCCAGAGCCAGTCAGCTCCAACGGAGATATTACCATCTTTTATGACAAGGAAATCCCAACTGGAAGACACATTGAAGGAGGAGCAATAAAACCGGACATAGTTATCTTGAACAAAAAGTACAAAACTGCCAAATTAATAGATGTAACCATACCAAACGACTACGGCCTCAACAGAGCAGAAAGAGAAAAAATAACAAAATATCACGACCTCAAAAACGACCTAAGGAGCACCTGGAATCTGCAGAAAGCAGATATTATACCTGTGGTGGTGGGAGCAACTGGGATGGTGAAGAAGAACCTGAAAAAATATCTACAGGCGATCCCCGGCTGCCCTAGTATCTGTGAAATACAGATCTCAGCAGTAAGAGGAACAGTCTCCATCTTGAAGAGAGCCCTCAGATACAAAGCTTTGTGATTTAAAGTGTAACCATAGACCCCTGGTTGGGGCCCATTGCACTTGTAATGAAATGAGATATAAATAAATAAAACATTGAGAAGCCTTTTTTTCTTGTGAAACATGTAGTCAAAGTTTTACTGAACGAGGTCATTTGTAAAAACACATGAGAATTCGCACAGGTGAGATTGGTGGCCTTTCCCTCAGGCTAGCCAGCTCGCCCCCCGTGTCGCGGATGGGGGCACCCCCTCACTATGAGTAATCATGGCGAGGGCAGCTTTGAATAACCAATAAGAAGCCGTGGACGATGAGGAACCCAATATGAAAAATCAATAAAACGGGAAAAAGATGCTGGAAAGGTACTCACCAGGATAACACGGTCCCCTCAGCTCGTTTTTTTCACCAGGCGGGCTGTTGAGAGCGATGGTGCAGCTTCATCTTTGAGTGTCACAAACACTCATCCAAGATCCCCATCAGACCAGCACATATCTGGACTTGGGCCCCAACAATATCAAAAAAGGACAAAAAGGTATTCAAGAAAAGAAGAAACTGTGAAATGGTCCCTTGAGGAGAAGAAAATTATCCTGTCATGCTTCGCCTACTCAAGGTATGAGAAGTGGGGCAGAAGAAAAAAGCAAATATTTGAGGAGAAGATCAGAGACTCTGAGCTACCACCAGAAAAGAAAGCAGCCACCACCACTTCCAAATTAACATCTATTGTCTCTCATGTCTCAAAATACCTAGGACAAGAGGAAATTGAAAAGATCAAGTCTGAAGCTTAATCCCAAGCAATAAGACTATCAAAGACGCCAGCCTACCTGAACAACAAGAATACAAGCAGAGTCAGTGGAGCATGGAGGAAAGATGGGTTTTAATATGGGCAATTGAGTACGCCAAGATGAAATGCAGCAACCAGTGGGAACGATGCAATGAGTGGCAACGAATGTTCTTCCATCACTACCCGGATAAAACTGGCGTACCCCGAGCCAAACTTACAACCCAGAGACACAACTTCCTCACCCAAAGGTACTTCACAGAGCAACAACTGAAGCACAGGCACACAGAAATAGGAAAAATGGCACAGAACAACATCTGCCCAATTGAGTGTCCGCTGCCACTACCTTAAATACCTCTGATGGAACAACCTTATCACACACAACCTGTAGAGGTGCCACCAGACCACCCAGGTGACTCCCCTGCAACCTCTAGCTCAGAATTAGAACATCCTGATGAAGCAACAAGGGGAAGAATTATAGAAACAGAAACAGAATTATAAATCAGAGTTGGAAAGCAAGATGGCAACAAAGAAACTTGGTTCAACCTGGGCCTGTATGAAAATTATTGCAGGCCTTCAGAGCACAGAGCGCAGTAATCGTGTGTGTTTAGATGGTCTTAATTCAGACACAGAGCTGGCTAATGCTCTTAATTGTTTTTATGGTCGTTTTGACCCCTTTGATTTTAGCACAGAAATCCAAGATTTGAAACAGAAACTCAAAGACAATCAGCACTTTAATATTGAGGTGCAGGATGTTAAAAGGGAGTTCTGCGCTGTAAAAGTGAACAAAAGTCAGGGCCCTGATAATATATGTGGGCGCTTGGTAAGGTCCTGTGCACATGAACTGAGTCCTATATTTCATTACATTTTCAATAAGTCCTTACAGACATAACATGTGCCTAAGATCTGGAAAGAAGCCGTGGTTATTCCTGTTCCAAAATCCAGCTGTCCTAAAACGGTAAACGACTTTAGACCAGTTGCTTTGACTTCAATTTTAATGAAAAGTTTTGAAAAACTGATCAGATGCAAGGTCCTAAGGCAGACTGAGCAGGCATTGGATCCTCTGCAGTTTGCCTATAGGCCACACAAAGGAGTGGAGGATGCCACTGTCACTCTGTTTAACATGCTTTTTAAACATCTGGATTTTAATGGGACACATGCCAGGCTTTTATTTGTGGACTTTTCTTCCGCCTTTAATACAATCCAACCTCATATCTTAGTTGAAAGGCTCCTGCTATGGCTGTGTTGTGAGACATGTATATGTTGGACACTGCATATGTGATTTAACCTCACGATGAAGGAGAGCCAGCCCCCTGCGGTGCGGAGCCACAGAGCCTGGACCCCCTGCGGAGGACAGGGGACAGAAGACTTCCTGACCGCTGAGGCTCGAGAGGAGAGAAGGGGGAGTTATGTAAATAAAAGGTTAATGAATGTGAATAAAGAGATTTTGATATAGATGTGTGATTTCCCCCGCGAGGGAAATGGTTTGATGTGAGAATGTTTAAAAGGGAGAACTTTGGTGTGTTCACCCTCTTTGTTCGCTGCTCAGGAATGAGAGCAGACAGTGGAATGGTTACTTGAAATAAACTGAAATTAAAGGCAATTCGGTTTCGTTATTCAAGTCTCCCCACATTGGTGACTGACGACGTTGAGAATGAACAAAGAAATTCTCAGGGTCCCGGACTCACAGCGCTCAGAGCTGGCGAGCGCAGTGGCCGTTAAGCTGCCTGATTTCTGGCAGGATAACCCACGGTCGTGGTTTCTGCAAGCAGAGTCGCAGTTCGCGCTCGCAGGAGTAACGGTGGATGACACTAAGTTCCACCATGTCATCGCTAAACTGGACAACAGCACAGCTCGGTGCGTGCAGAGCTTGGTGGAGCAGCCACCCGCGACCGACAGGTACGGCAAGCTGAAATCCACCCTCATCAAGTTTTTCACCCCCTCGGCTGAAGTGAGGGCGAGGAGGATCCTGTCTTTGCTAGACCAAGGTGGACACAGGCCGAGCGCCCTGATGGAGGAGATGATACAGCTGAGAGGGTTGGACAACAATGATTTCATTTTTCAGTTCATCTTCCTCTCCAACCTCCCGGCGCATGCGAGAAGCACGCTGGCTGGCAAAAAGTGTCACACCCTGGAGGAGTTCCAGGAGCTGGCCCAGGAGGCAGATGGGATCCTGGACGCCTGCGGCGGGCAAGCAACCACAGCGGCGACCCGAGACAGTGGGGAGCCAGAGGCGGCAGAACCAGACTGGCCGACGACGGCGGCAGCACGGCCGCGACGAGGTGGAGCCAATAGCCCGGCGGCAGAGGCGCGGACACGACACAGCGGAGGAGAAGATCTCTGCTTTTACCATCGGAGGTTCGCAGAGAAGGCACGCAGGTGTGTGCCGCCCTGCATCTTCAGGAGTTCGGGAAACGGCAAGACCGGGGGTCGCTAGCAGCTTCGACCCTCGGAGAACGCAGCAAGCTGCTCTACATCACGGATGCGCGCTCCGGACGAGAGTTCCTCATCGACACCGGAGCACAAGTGAGCTTCATCACCCCAACATACGCGGACCGGGTGGCTGGACCCCACGTTAGCGGAGATACAGCAGCAAATGGCTCGAACATCAACACCTACGGGAGAAGGACCTTGCCTTTGTGCTTACATGGCCGCACATATGAATGGACTTTTGTAATAGCGGCGGTGAGTTTCAACATGTTGGGCGCGGATTTTTTGTGTTCACACAATCTGTTAGTTGATCTTGCTAATAGACGGCTGGTAAATGCACTCTCTTTTTACTCTCTCCCCTGTTCAGCTCGAGTGTCCCCGCCACCAGTACAGACCCACGTCGCTACAGCAGGTGGTAAGTTTCACACACTCCTCACCCAATTTCCAGCGCTCACTGTGCCCACTTTTTCAGCGACGGTCGCGAAGCACGGGGTGAAACACTTTATCCCCACGTCTGGTCCTCCCGTGTTTGCAAAAGCTCGGCGCTTGGATGCAGTTAAGCTCGCCATTGCGCGCAAGGAGTTCGCCAGCCTGGAGAGGCTGGGCATCGTTCGTAGGTCGAAGAGCCCGTGGGCTTCGCCGCTGCACATGGTACCGAAAGCCGATGGCTCCTGGAGACCGTGCGGGGATTACCGCAGGCTAAACAACGCTACGGCGCACGATCGTTATCCCATCCCGCACATTCAGGATTTTTCGGTGCACCTGGCGGGGGCGCGCATTTTTTCAAAGATTGATCTAGTTCGCGGCTATCACCAAGTCCCAGTCCAACCGGAGGACATTCCTAAAACAGCGGTAATAACCCCGTTCGGACTTTTCGAATTTTTACGCATGCCGTTTGGTCTCAAAGGGGCGGCGCAAACATTTCAGCGGATGATGGATGCCGTGTTACGCGATCTCCCTTTCGTGTTTGTGTACCTCGACGACATTTTGGTCGCGAGTACTTCAGAGGACGAACACGAAACGCACCTCACAGCAGTTTTTAGGAGGCTGGGAGAGCACGGCTTAATAGTTAACCCAGCCAAGTGCCAGTTCGGCGTCGAGCGGATCGATTTTTTGGGTCACCGCGTCTCCCCGGAGGGAGCGGTTCCGTTACCAGAGAAAGTACGCGCGGTAGCGGATTTTCCCCGTCCACAAACGATCAAATCACTACAGGAATTCTTGGGGATGGTGAATTTTTATAACCGATTCCTGCCCCACGCAGCTCAAATCATGCAACCGTTATATGCCGCGCTCAAAAAACAAAAACCGACCCAGGCGGTCGAATGGTCCCCGGAGCGGGAGCGCGCGTTCACAGAGGTTAAAAAAGCCTTGGCTGACGCTGCGCTCCTGGCCCACCCAGACCCTGCAGCACGTATCGCGCTGACGACAGACGCTTCAGATTTAGCCATAGGGGCCGTTATTGAGCAACAGGTAGCCGGAGTTTGGCAGCCTTTGGCTTTCTTTAGCAAATCTTTAAGCGCGGCTGAACGAAAATACAGCGCGTTCGACAGAGAACTGTTGGCGCTGCATTTGGCTATTCGTCATTTCCAGTTCTGGCTGGAAGGACGGTGCTTCACCGCTTATGTGGACCACAAGCCGCTCACATACGCCATGGCCAAAATTTCAGATCCGTGGTCCGGCAGGCAGCAGAGGCAGCTGGCCGCAATCTCGGAATTTACCACTGACATTAGGCACGTCGCGGGCAAATTCAATGTAGTAGCGGATTGTCTCTCGCGCGCGTTCACGACCCCAACACGCGCAGAGGCAGAACGGGCCACCGTGACCGCGCCGCAGGAGAGCGGCACGGTGGCGCGCGCAGCCCCGGTGCACGTGGGTATAGATTACGCAGCCATGGCAGTGGACCAGGGGGCGGACGCAGACGTGCGCGCGCTCCAGTCTGGACCAACAGGGTTGAGGCTGGAGAGCAAGTGTTTACAAACCGGTATGCCCCCCCCCTGATCTGCGACATGTCGACGGGGCGCCCGCGTCCGGTGGTTCCGGCCACGTGGCGCCGCCGTGTTTTTGACTCGGTCCACTCACTGGCGCACCCGGGGGTGCGCGCGTCGGTGAAACTAGTGGCGGAAAAGTTTGTTTGGCCGTGCCTGCGCAAGCACGTGAAGGAATGGGCAAAAACCTGCATTTCCTGTCAACGGGCCAAAATTCACAGGCACACAAGAGCCCCGTTAGAACCGTTCCGCATTCCGGCCAGAAGGTTCGACCATGTGCACGTTGACCTTGTGGGCCCCCTACCGGCATCACAGGGGTTCACGTATCTTTTGACAATGGTGGACCGCACCACACGTTGGCCGGAAGTGGTCCCACTTGCGACGACCACGGCCGCGGAGGTGGCTCGCGTTTTTTTAACGGCTTGGGTGGCGCGCTTCGAGGTTCCGTCGGACATTACGTCCGATAGAGGACCGCAATTCATCTCTGAGCTGTGGTCAGCAATGGCCAACGGCTTAGGAGCCAAAATTCACCGCACTACAGCTTACCACCCTCAGGCTAATGGTTTATGCGAGCGTTTTCATAGGTCTTTGAAGGCAGCACTCAGAGCGTCGCTCACGGATGCAGATTGGGTAAATAAACTGCCATGGGTTTTATTAGGGTTGCGTTCTGCGCCTAAAGAGGACTTAGACGCCTCCCCAGCGGAGCTGGTATTCGCACAAACTCTGAGGCTGCCGGGCGAGTTTTTACCAGAGCACCCAGAGCCCCCACCTCTCTCTGCTCTGGGACCGTTAGTCGGCACGGGAGCAGACACGCTCCCGGGTCCGGTTCATCACGCTTTTCCACGAGTTTTCGTCCCCAAGGCTTTGAAAAATGCCGACTTCGTTTTTGTCAGGCGCGAAGCCCTAAAAGCAACGCTCAAACCACCTTACGAAGGGCCATTTCGAGTGCTGGAGGCAGGTGATAAGCAATTTGTGCTAGATTTTGGAGACAGAAAAGAGACAGTCAGTATTGACAGACTAAAACCTGCTTTTGTCATGAAGGACGTGTCTGTACCGGTCGCAGTGGCGCCTCGACGAGGCAAGCCCCCGCAGAGGGCAATTAATCACTCTCTTCCTCAGTCAACAGAGCCGAAGCAGAAAAGCGCCGCAGGCAAGGCGGGGCCAACGCACAGCAGATTCGGCAGACGGCTGAAGCCCAAGCGGCGCACAGATTGAATGTTGGTGTTGATTATTCAGTAGTAAGGTGCTATTAAATTTTAGGAATTAGTCTGTTCTTCATCGTTTGGGGGGGTTATATGGCTGTGTTGTGAGACATGTATATGTTGGACACTGCATATGTGATTTAACCTCACGATGAAGGAGAGCCAGCCCCCTGCGGTGCGGAGCCACAGAGCCTGGACCCCCTGCGGAGGACAGGGGACAGAAGACTTCCTGACCGCTGAGGCTCGAGAGGAGAGAAGGGGGAGTTATGTAAATAAAAGGTTAATGAATGTGAATAAAGAGATTTTGATATAGATGTGTGATTTCCCCCACGAGGGAAATGGTTTGATGTGAGAATGTTTAAAAGGGAGAACTTTGGTGTGTTCACCCTCTTTGTTCGCTGCTCAGGAATGAGAGCAGACAGTGGAATGGTTACTTGAAATAAACTGAAATTAAAGGCAATTCGGTTTCGTTATTCAAGTCTCCCCACACTGCAACAATTTGATTTGAGCAATAATCTGGTGGGTTGGATTCTGGATTTCTTAACCAACAGGTTAAGAAAGGGTCAATGGTACATTGTCTGACCTAAAGTGCTTTTCTACTGGCTCTCCTCAGGGGTGTGTGTTGTCACCACTACTCTTCATCCTGTACACAAACATGTGTCAGAGCAGACATGACAACAGACACATTATAAAGTATGCTGATGACTCAGTTATTTTCAGTCTCCTCCAGGATGGTGAGAGTGGCCACGGCCCAATAGTTGATGATTTTGTTCACTGGTGTGAGGATTCCTACCTGCAGCTGAATACGGCAAAAACTACAGACATGATTATTGACTTTAGGAGAAAAAATCCCAGGCACAAAGTCACCATACTAAAAGGCCAGACCACCGAATGTGTACAATCGTACAAATATCTTAGGACGATTATTGATAGTAATTTAAACTTTGAAGAGAACTGTGAAAGGGTGTGCAAAAAGGGTCGGCAACATTTGCATTGCTTGAGAAAACTTGCACGCTTCCAAGTTGACCGAACCATAATGACAATGTTTTATCGGGCTTTTATTGAATCTGTTTTATCCTTTTCTTTAGTGTCATGGTTTGGTCAGATAAAACTGAAACAGAGGAAATCCTTGGATCAGGTAGTAAGATGGTCCAGTCGTTTGCTTGGTGAGCCACAGCTGAGCCTGACATCCCTGTACACCAGACAAGTACAGAGGATGGCTACCGCCATTTTAAATGATGACTCCCACCCTTTGCACTGCCACTTTCAGCTTCTTCCCTCAAGACGGAGGTTTGCTGTCCCAAAAAGTAGAACCCAGTGCTACAAAAACAGCTTTGTCCCTGCTGCTAGTTGAACAAGCTGTAAAAATATATTGTACATAATTTAGGTACCTATTTATTAACTTCATTTTATATTTACTTATTTTTGTAGGATGTCACTTGGGTTCTAAATATTTTATTGGGTTTTAGACCTTTGAGTTTTTTAACCTCTTTGACTAGTTTTTAACTTTTAATATGACCCTTCTCTCTTACCTCTGGTTTTTCCCTCATATCTTTGTCTTTTTATACCCTGATTGATGGAGCCTTGAATATTTTTATCATGTTTATAGTCAGCTTCATGTGTGCCTGTGTTTGTGTCTATGTTGAATGTAATTAGTGGCTTGTAAATATGGATGTCACCAGACTGCAAAACAAACCTACCTACGGGTACAAATAAAGTAACCTGAACCTGAACCTGAAGTGCAAACCAGGAACCAGTAAGGAAGCAGATAAACCCCCAGATAGAACTGAGCCAAGATCAACTAGAAATAGAAGAGGATCTTGCCAAGAAAATGGAAGAAACAAACAAAAAAAATGACAATGAAAGAACATCCTAAATTAATTAAGCTTAAAGAAAATAAAGAATTCAAATTATTACTGCAAAAGGTCAACAGAGGCCTAAGTGAACTTGTACCTCAGGGGGTCAGTCTGACAGAACTGAACTGCATAAACTTTGGAGCAGCGTGGTATATGCAGAGTAAGCTAGCTCCAGAATATAAAGCAAAAAAATGAACACCAAACCAAGACAAAAATCTCCACACCTAACTGGAAAAATAAATTTAAAGGAAAAATTAATCGATTTAGGGCTGAAATTTCTCAAATGACTAATTACATACATAACCAAAACTGCACTACTAAATTACTAAGAGTAATCAACAGAATCCAAAAAATATATAACATTTGGAAAGAGCAAATTAAAGGAAAAATAGCAGAGCACCAGGCGCAAGTCAAGGCCCTAGCAGCCCAAATTAGGAACAGGCAAAGGAGGGAGAACTCAAAATTGATCAATAAATTATTTGCAGAAAACCCAAAACAAGTCTGCAGGAGGCTTGCAGATGAAACCATAGAAGTCGAGGCACCTCCTGAAAAAACAGCTGGAAACATTCTGGAGAAACCATTTTGAGGACCCAGTACAACATCAAAGTAATAATTGGATTCAAACCATTGCTGATAAAAATAAAGGAAAATGGCAAATGCCCTCATTAAAAATCACAGAAGAAGCTGCTCAAGAAAAAAATCAGGAAATATCTCAACTTCAAATCCCCTGGAATAGATAAAATATTAAACTTCTGGCTCAAAAAGATGACAGCACTGCACAAACACTATGCAGAGGCATTTAGCCGACTTGTTAGGGAAGAAGAAGAAGCACCAGAGTGGCTCACATATGGAAATACCATACTCCTGCCCAAGAGCCCTGAAACCCAACAAGTTAATAAATACAGACACATCGGTTGCCTCCCCACCACATACAAATTGCTGGCAAGACTCATTACTAAGGCCATCTGTGAACATTTTGATATAGGAAACTACTTGCAACCACAGCAAAAAGACTGCATAAGAAATGAGTTGGCAGCCAAAGAACAACTGCTCATTAACAAAACCATCCTTGAAGACTGCAAAAAGCGTGAGGAAAAACTTAAGCATGGCGTGGATCGACTACAAAAAGGCATCCGACAGCATCCCCCATTCCTGGATAACACACTGTCTGGAGCTGTATAACATCAACCCAGAGGTTAAAACTTTTCTGGAGGTCCAGATGGCTAAGTGGAAAACCACAATTACACTTAACCATAAAGAATTGCAGACAACAATCCCAGACATCAGGATCCAACGAGGAACATTCCAGGGGGACAGCCTCTCGCCATTGCTCTTCTGTTTGTGTATTGACCCCTTAAGCAAAATCTTATCACACCTTGATATCAGGTATGATTTAAGCAAAGGCAAAACAATAAAAGGGAACAAGAGAGTAAATCATCTGCTCTATATGGACGACCTCAAGCTCTACGCAGAATCTGAACAGAAACTGAATCAACTTGACAATACCGTTAACCTTTGGCAACGCCCTGGGAGCCAAGGTAAGCCTCTCCTCCGGCCATCACCCCCAAACCAACGGGCAGTGTGAGCGGACCAACCAGGAGCTGGAGGCTGCGCTCCGCTGCGTCACTGCGTCCAAGCCTGCGTCCTGGAGTAACCATCTCGCCTGGGTTGAGTACGCCCACAACACCGCCCGCTCTTCTGCCACTGGGATGTCTCCCTTTAAGGCGTCCCTGGGCTACGACCCCCCTCTGTTCCCAGCGCAGGAGAGTGAGGTAACTGTCCCCTCAGTTCGGGCGCACCTCAGGCGGTGCCGTTCTATCTGGGTGTCGGGGCGCAATGCGCTTTTACGCACGGCAGAGCGCAACAAATCCACGGCGGACCGGCACAGAAGACCTGCCCCAGCGTACCAGGTGGGCCAGCGTGTCTATGTGTCAACCCAGGACGTCATTTTAAAGGGTGAGAGGAGGAAGCTCGCACAGCGTTTTATGGGCCCATACCCCATCACCAGGATTATCAACCCGGTGGCTGTGCGTGTAGCTATTCCCCCCTCCCTCCGCATCCATTCCACCTTCCACGTTTCCAAGGTGAAGCTGGCAGTCTCCGATCCCCTTTGCCCTCCTCCTGCTGTGCAGCCCGTGCCCCGGATGATTGATGGTCATCCGGCCTGGCCTGTCTCTTCTATCCTGGACTCCCGGCGCCGGGGTCGCGGGTTGCAGTACTTGGTGGACTGGGAGGGTTATGGGCCTGAACATCGGCAATAGGTACCCTCGTCATTTGTGTTGGACCCGTCCCTCATTACTGAGTTCCACCGAGCGCACCCGGAGAAACCATCGCCAGGAGGCGCTGCTAGAGGGGGGAGTACTGTCACGCCTCGCCGCCCATCTGCGGCGTCAGCTGCACGCACACCTGCACCTCGTCAGCGGCGAGGGATTTAAGCCGCCTCGCCCTGGGCTTCGGCCTGAAGCCGTCAGTCTTCACTCGCTTCCCTTGCTGCAAGGAATCCCAACCGCTCAGCAAGCATTCAAGTAAGAATCTCTTACCTCCTTCTTCTCCTAGTCTGCTCCCCTGTGCACAGGAGGATTTCCCGGCGGCGGACCACTCCCCTCCGTCACCGTTCCCTCGCTGCTGCACCGGGCGCTCCAGGTCGCTGTCTTCCGGGCTTCACCCTTGCTGTGCCAGCCACCTGCCATTTCCAAGTAAGCCAGTCATCATTATCATATCTCCTGTGTTGGTGTGGTGCCCGTTACCCTTCTCCCTTTGCTTCTCCCATAGGGTTGTCCGGCTGTACGGCCTCCTGCCTCCGTGCCCGACGCAGACGCCACCACCAACACATTTACATCTCGCTGACACACACTCATACACACTTGTTGTTAATAAAGCTATTAGATCTACCCTGAGCCTGCGTGTGTGTGTCCTGAGCCGTGCATTATGTCACTCAGTGTTGTGTAGCAACCATGAATTGTGTTCCGTGACATCATGTGCCTACCCTCTATTGTCAGAAACTGGCAGAAACCTGAAGAACCCCCTTTCCATGAATGGATGAAAGAGTGAAGCAAAGTAGCTGCATGTGAGAGGATGTGGTACAGACTGCAGGACAGGACTGAAAAATATCTCCAAAAATGGGACATGGACCTTGACACTATTTCTAAACCTGGGTTTAAAAAAAAAAAAGAAAAAAAAACATGTGGTTTTGCATTAACAGAGATGTGATTTTTTTTCTAAATCTTGTTTATTTATTCATTTATTTTATTTTATTTTTTCATTACTTTTATACTTGAGAGATGGCTACTTTCAGAAACAGATTAATCCCTCTTTGTTGGGGGTCGGATGGGGGGACATGATGTGAAATTGTAAAGGAATTTAAAATGCATATGCTACTTGTATTTCATTTTTATAAAAATTTGTTAGATATAATATAATGTTGGGCTTTTATTTGTGAAGCACGAGTGGTGGCTATAAGAGGGCAGCAGGCAGGAGGGGCGGCTTCTTTGCCATCTCTTCTTCCCGATGGCTGTGTATGTGGTGTGTGGTGCCTCTTCAGTAAATGTGTGCTCAGTTTGACACTTGTCCTTGTCCTTGTCTCCTTGTCCCGACATAACAGTATCAGTTCTTTAAATTAGCTTAAAATGGCTAAGCTACACAAGAAACAACACATTTGATCCTTGTGACAAAAACTGCTCCATTGAAAACCATTGAATATGACATTTTTGATACCAAATTTATCATAACATAAACTAATGCTGTCAAGAATGCGCCTACATACCAAACAGCAAAAAGTGCAAAAGTAAGAAAACGATGAAATAATAAAAGAAGAATCAACTTACAGAGGTGGCAACACCAGCGCGAGATTGGGCTCTGGTGGAGACTAGGATGAATAACTCTTTCAGAGACAAGACAGCGACAAATGAAAATGAAAAACAATCTTCTTTAAATAGGGATCCAACTGATTACAATGAGTAACAGATGTGGGCTAGCCTGAGTAAGGGAGAGCAGCAACAACTAACAATTGGACACAACTGGTAATAATAATGAGACCGAGCGGCTGGCGGTGGTGACAGGCAAGGGAGGGGCAACTGGCAGTTTGACAGGTGGCAGGGAATGCCCTGACAGCTGTCAAAAGTGGAAAAAGGAAACACAGGAAAAACCAAAAATAAAATGACATCCTAAAAAACACATATCAATAACTGCAGAAATAAAACACAACAGGGAAACAGCAAACATAACCTAAATACAGGGAACAGATAATGATCAACACAAGGAAACCCGAAGGTGACATAGAACTCACAGGAATAACTATATGGCAGATAAATGTAAATAAACAGGGAAATCATGAAACTGAGTTTGGGAGGAAATCCCAAACTCAGTACATGACAGAGCCCCCCACCCCTTCCCAAGGAGTGGATTCCAGACACCCAACCTAACATCAAGGAAAAGAAAAAAACAGTTGCGGCTGCACCCAGCTCTCCTCAACAAGAGCCAGGCAAGATCGCTCAAAAACAGAGAGAAGGAGAAAAACAAAAGAGAGCACTTGCCTGAGCTCAAGCTCCACCGCCGTCCAGGACTCTGACGATCCAGGTGACGATGGTCCAGCGAGCTCGGCCCTCAGGAGGTTCAGCTCAGGTGTCAATTCTGCTGCAGAGGCCCCCACATGATGGTTGTAGCAGTCCCCTCGCGCCCAGGCATAGTGGTCCATGCAGGAGGTTCATCCAGTGTGGCGGCTGGGGTCCGGATCACCATAGGGGCTGGACTCGGTGTGGCAGGCTTGGGTTCAGCGCCCTCCCTCTGCCCATAGGGGATCTGCAGGGCGGGGATGGTATCTTCCAGCACCACGGGCTCCTCCGTCCTCCAGTGGTTGAGTTCCAGGACCGATGGACACTCAGAGGTGGGAGGAGTAGATACGGAGAGGGTAGGTGAAAACTTATTTTCTGCAGCAGGCAAAGAGCACTCAGGGGACTGTATTAACTGAGTCTCTTTAACAGGAGTCAGGCATGACAATTCATCAACAAGTTGAATAAAATGAGACTGAACTTGCCGGTTCTCCTGGTATGTGGTGTTGCCTGCTGCATCATGACCACAAACAGTAACCCTTAGTGGATTGAGGAGGAGCTTCCTCAGCAGGCACAGAGGCGGGAAGAGCCGAGAGAGTGACAGCCCGACCCACATCAGCAGATGAACGTGGAGAGGAGAAGGAGGTGGATGCAGATCCGGAGGAGATGGATGCCGGCAAGGCCGCTGGGAGGGGAAGTGGCTCAGCTGCAGAATTTTCCTCCCACTGTGAAGGAGAGGTTGTTGACGGTGATGTGGCATCGCTGGACTGTGAGTTTGTGAGAATTTATTAGCCAAACAGCAAAAAGTGCAAAAGTAAGAAAACTACAAAATAACAAAGAGGGGACTTCCGGTTATGGCTGCCACGTAGGACGGACGTGTCTCGCTCTGCTCTGCTCCTGGAGAAAAAAAATCGGCAAATAACTCTCTCATTTGGGACAGAACGTATCTCAGCATTTGGGCGAGGATATGTCGGCGAAGCCTAAGGCTGGAAGACCAGGAAAAGGAAAAAGCGAGCCGCCGAAACAGTCCAAATTAACGGACTTTCAGGTCTGTGACGCAGCAAACAAAACTCCATATATGGCGGAGGAGGCTGGCAACGGTGCGATGTCTGCGCGGGGAGGCGCAGATGCGCTGATGGCTGCCATGAGTTCAATGAGAGCGGACTTTTCCTCTAGATTTGATGGGATTATGACAGCGTTGGAAGGAATAAGAAAGGAATTGGGTGACTGTGTAGAACGAACGGCGCAGATGGAGCTCCGTCTCGCTAGTGCTGAAGATGACATCACCCGTCTTCAATTAAAGGTGCGCACTTTGGAAAAAAAAAATAAATCTCTGGAAGATAATATTTTGGATTTGGAATCTCGGTCGAGACAGAATAATTTGAGGCTGGTGGGTCTTCCAGAGGAATCAGAAGGTCGGGACGTATGTTCCTTTCTGGAAAAGTGGATTCCGGAGGTGCTGGGCAGCGAGGAGTTGCAATCAGCAGTGGTTCTGGAAAAAGCACATCGTATTGACCCACGGAGAGATAAGGGACCGCCGAGGACCTTAATTATGAAGTTTCTTAGCAACAGAGACAGGATGAAGATCTTCAACGCTGCACGTGCTAAAGGAGAGATTAAACACCAGGACCAGCAGGTGCGGTTCTACCCAGATTTGGCCACAGGAATCCAGCAATTGAGGAAGCAGTTTGATCCCATACGTAAGGAGCTGCGCAACCTTGGGATTCGTCATGGTGTAATCTATCCTGCGAGACTGCTGACCACGTATGAGGGCAGAACCCACATCTTCAAGACCCCAGAGGAGGCGCAGGAGTTCATCAAGAAGATCAAAGAAGAAGAAGAGACTGGTGGGAGCTAAGCATGAACAAAATATAAGGTAGAATAATTAAGCATTTGCACAGGCATCTGACTGACTTGAAGTAAATAGTAAGTTTACAAAATATAGATTGTATTATATATTAAAAAAACAAAACAAAAACAAAACAAACAAACAAAAAAAAAACTATGATGTACAAAGTTGTTAAAAATTTTGGAGTTAAGTTGGAAAACTACAGAGGAGAGTTAATGTTACGTCATTAAAAGCAGTAGAGTTAGGGTGATTGGGAGAATGAAGAAGGAGTGGCTTAGGCTGTTCCCCGTGGGTGTGGAACGGTCGATGGCTATATCGGGAGACAGAATTTTTCTTTTGATTTTGGGGGGTTTGCCACAAGTGTGGGAAGGGGAAATTTGTTTGTGTGTAGTTTGTAGGATGAATGTTCAACCACTCATGTTTTTGCTTCTCTGTATGAGCATGTTTACACTGCAAGGTAATCCCAAACTCTCTATTGATCATGGACCAAAGTGTTAATCTTAATTTAACTTCATGGAATTGCAGAGGTCTACAAAATTTAAAAAAACTTAAACAAGTTATGAATAAAATAAAGGACATGGGTTCAAGAATTGTGTTTTTACAAGAAACTCATCTGATAGAGGAGGATGTTAAAAGAATTAGGAGTAGATGGCAGGGAAGTGTATTCACCTCTTCATTTTCATCCCGAGCCAGGGGAGTTATGACTCTCATACATAAATCAGTTCCTTTTCAAGTGAAAAATGTAATTGGAGACAAATTTGGAAGATATGTAATCATTCAAGGTTCTTTGCTATTAGAAAATATAAATCTTGTGAACTTATATGGTCCCAATATAGATGATCAGAAGTTCTTTGCTAATTTATTTCTCATCTTATCATCACTTACAGGGCAACATATAATAGCAGGGGATTTTAATTGTACATTGAATCCAGGTGTGGATAGATCAACAGGACTGGATTGTACGCACATTGGATGTAGGATGACTATTAATCATTTTATGAAAGAATTGAGATTGTTAGATATATGGAGAGAAATGAAACCACAAGTTAAAGCCTATTCTTGTTATTCCAGTACCTACAAGACATTCTCACGTATTGATTATTTTTTGATTTCCACAGAATTAAGGTCCAAGATTCAAAACTGCTTTTATGATAACATCGTGATCTCTGATCATGCACCCTGTTGTCTAATATATGTAGATAAAAAATTGACAAAGGAATCAGGTAGATGGCAATTTCAGCATAAATGGCTTCAGGATGAGGAATTTGTCAAGTATATAGAAAAACAGATAGACGAGTTCTTTGACATCAATACTACACAAACATCAGCATGTGTAAAGTGGGAGGCTTTCAAAGCTTTTATTAGGGGACATATTATTAGTTATATAGGATCAAAATCTAAGAAGACTCGAGAGGAGAGAGCTAAATTGGAACATAAAATAAAAAGTCTTCAGGAAAAAGTGTATGCAGGAAGAGATCCAAGGTTGGAGAATGAATTACTGATTTTGAGAGCTGAATACGACAAAAAATCAGCGAATAGAGCTGCCTCGAGTCTTCTAAGATTGAAACAATCTTTTTATGAACAAGGTGAAAAATCAGGAAAATTATTAGCATGGCAGATTAAACAATTGGAAATTAAAACACCAATAACCAGTATTATAAGTAACGGACAGGTAGTTATAGATCCTTTAGAAATTAATAGAGCCTTTAGAGATTACTATGAAAAATTATATGATACCAAAAATGAACCTGATTTAACAAAACTAAATGGGTTTTTGAACAAACTATCTATACCGTGTATTCCAAATGAAAACAGGGAGATATTGGAGTCTAAAATTAGTCAAGAAGAAGTTGGGCTAGCCATTGATAATATGAAATCAGGAAAAAGTGCAGGACCAGATGGTCTTCCAGTTGACCTTTATAAAAAATTTAAGAATAAATTAATAAAACCTTTTTTGGAAATGGTTTTAGAAGCATTTCAAAATAATAATTTACCATCATACATAAATAATGCCTTAATTATACTGCTGCCAAAACCAGGTAAGCCCTCTAATAAATGTGAAAATATGAGACCAATAAGCCTATTAAACGCCGACCTTAAGATAATCTGTAAAATTTTAGCAAGACGAATACAAGAAATTTTACCAAATATTATTAATCGAGATCAGAATGGCTTTATAAAGGGTAGACAAGGCTTCCATAATGTAAGAAGACTATTTAATATTATTTATTTTAATAAAGAAGCACCGGATACAGCTCTCCTATCATTGGACGCCGAAAAGGCCTTTGATAGAGTTGAATGGCCCTTTCTTTTTGAAGTCCTACAAAGGTTTGGACTTGGAAATAATTTCATAAAATGGGTTCAAATAATATACAATAATGCTACAGCAGAAATCCTAACAAATAACAATATTTCAAAACCAATAAAAATCAATAGAGGATGTCGACAAGGCTGTCCACTTTCACCTTTACTGTTTACTATGGCAATTGAACCTTTAGCGATAGCGATACGTTTACATTCACAAATATATGGAATTAAAGTTGGACCAACAGAACATAAAATCTCCCTGTACGCCGATGATATAATTTTGTTTATGTCGAATCTAAAAAAATCAATTCCAACCTTGTTGAATTTAATAAAGAATTTTGGGGAAATATCAGGATATAAAATAAATAAAACTAAATCTTCAATATTAATGCTAAATGAGACCCAGAGAAATTACCCAGCCCCTGAGGTAAATCAATTCAATGTTGTAAATCAGTTTAAATATTTAGGAATCCAAATTATGCCTAAGCTAGAATCAGTCGCCAGTGTCAACTATGAAGCCTTAATGTCAGATATCAATGAGTTAACTCAGAGATGGATGTCACTACCAATGTCGATGATCGGGAGAATCAATATACTTAAAAGTAATATTTTACCTAAAATACTTTATTTATTTCAATACATTCCCTTATCACCACCTTTAGATCTATTCTCAAGAATAAAAAAAAAGTTAGTGGAATTTATATGGAACAACAGGAGGGCTAGATTACGTTTGTCTTTATTATATTTACCATTTGATCGTGGAGGTCTGAAATGTCCAAATTTTATGTTGTATTATTGGTCGGCACAACTGAGGTCTATGACATATTATTTTTCATCAAATGATCTCCCTCACTGGACTGAAATGGAATCATACAATTTACCTTTACCTCTTCCCATATTCATATACTCAGATTCGGCAAAAAAATTACAAAAACAAGTTAAAAATCCATTTGTAAAGCATATGATCAAAATATGGTGTGAAGCTAAAAACTATTTAAAAGAACCACAGTTATTGTCACAATTTAGTCCAATATGGGGTAATCAATATTTTAAACCAGGGAGAGCGGACGCTGTATTTAAAGTATGGAATTTAAGATAAGATAAGATAAGATAAGATAAGATAAGATAAGATAAGATAAGATAAGATAAGCCTTTATTAGTCCCACAACGGGGAAATTCCAGGATTGCAACAGCACAGGGATAGCAACACTCAGAGCAACAATCAGAAGGCAAGAGAAAAAAAAAAACAAGCAAGCAAGAGCAGCTAATAAACATATGTACGTATTACTATAAAATATATATATATACACACACACACAGACACACAGTGCAGAGCATTGTAGCTGGATGGAATAAATATATGAATATATGAACACACAGTGCAGAGCATTGTAGCTAGATGGAATAAATATGTAAATATATAAACACCCACAGTACGGAGCATTGCAGCTAGGTGGAATAAATATGCAAGTATATAAACACACACAGTGCGGAGCAATGTAGCTAGATGGAATAATATGTAGATATATAAATATATAAACACCCACAGTACGGAGCATTGTAGCTAGATGGAATAAATATGCAAATATATAAACACACACAGTGCAGAGCATTGTTGCTAGATGGAATGAAACAGCATAACCGTCTACTTAGTTATCCTACATGGTATGATTATGTGCCCATACATATTCTCACCCTCCATAGCGACCGGTATGTTCCTAGTTGTATGCCGGAGAGGACCATTGTGTAAGTCTATTGCATCTTTTGCATTCAAAAAACTATTAGTTTGTTACGTCTTTTTGCTATCTCTGCGAGCAGCCCTGCTTAGGTTGTACAGTCTGACAGCCGTTGGTAGGAAGGACCTACGAAACCTCTCGGTTGTGCACCTGGGATGATGTAGTCTGCTGCTAAATGAGCTCCTCAGTGCATTCAGTATGTCCTGCATAGGGTGGAACTCGGACTCCAGCAGAGATGACAGTTTAGCCACCGTCCTTCTCTCTCCTATCTCCTCCATCGGATCAAGGCGCTGCCCCAGGACAGAGCTAGCTTTCTTAATCAGTTTGTTCAGTCTCTTCCTATCGGCTGCAGTAATGCCACTGCCCCAGCAGACCACTCCAAAAGTGATGGCTGATGCCACCACCGTGTCATAGAATGACTTCAGCAGCGCCCCTTGTACACCAAAAGACCTGAGTCTCCTCAGCAGGAACAGCCTGCGCTGTCCCTTCTAGTAGAGTGCATCAGTATTGTGTGACCAGTCTAGTTTATTGTTCAGATGAATACCCAGGTACTTATAGGATGTCACCATCTCGATGTCTGTTCCCTGTATATTTACTGGTACTGTGAGGGGCTGCCCATGCCTGCGGCAGTCCACCACCAGCTCCTTAGTTTTCCTCGCGTTGATCTGGAGGCAGTTCCGATGGCACCAGTCCACGAAGTCCTGGATAAGCCCTCTGTACTCAGCTTCATCTCCATTGGAGATGAGGCCAACGATCGCAGAGTCATCAGAGAACTTCTGTAGATGGCAGTGTGTTGTGTTGTGTGAGAAGTCCGCAGTATAAAGAGTGAACAGGAAGGGAGCCAGCACCGTTCCCTGGGGGGGCCCCCGTGCTACTGATGATCGTGTCGGACACACAGTCCCGGGTTCTCACAAACTGAGGCCGGTTCGTGAGGTAGTCCAGGATCCATGATGACAGGTGCTGGTCCACCCCTGCGCGCAGCAGCTTGTCCTTCAGGATCATCGGTTGGATGGTGTTGAAAGCACTGGAGAAGTCAAAGAACATGATCCTCACCATATTCCCGGGCTTCTCCAGGTGGGACAGAGAACGGTGAAGGAGGAAGATCACCGCATCCTCCACCCCAATGCCATGCTGGTAGGCGAACTGGAGTGGATCCATCGCTGGTTCCACCAGGGGGCGGAGGTGAGCAAGGAGCAGTCTCTCCAGGGTCTTCATCAAGTGGGACGTCAAGGCCACCGGTCTGTAGCTGTTCAGGTCTTTGGGGTGGGAAGTTTTTGGTACAGGTACCACACAAGATGTTTTCCACAGCTGTGGTACCCTCCCCAGTTTCAGGCTCATGTTGAAGATATACGTCACAATCCCACACAGCTGGTCTGCACAGGACTTGAGGAGCTTTGCGCTGATGCCGTCCGGTCCCGGCGCCTTCCTCGCCTTGATCTTCCTCAGCTCCGTCCTCACCTGGGTCCTGGTCAGGGTCAGGATGGGGGGTTGTGTGTTGGGAGTGGGGGGGTGTTGGTAGAGTGGGGAGTGGGCAGCAGGACTTGATTTCTTTAGAGGCAGCAGTGGTTGTTGTGCAGTCAGGGGGGAGGGCGGTTGGTCAAATCTATTGAAAAACAGATTCAGGTTGTTCGCCCACTCCCTGCCCCCTGTGGCCTGGGGGGAGGTATTCTGGAGCCCCGAGATGGTTTTGAGGTTTCTCCAGACCCCGCTGATGTCGCTCTGTTGCAGCTTGTCCTCCATCTTCTTCCTGAAGCTGTCCTTGCCTTCTCTGATCTTTCTCCTCAGCTCTCCTCAGCATTTAAAAGGGATACAAAAGATTCAGGATTTATATTTGCCATGTGCAGACAACATAATGTCTTTTGAAGAGCTGAGGATCAAATTTAATCTCAATAGAACACATTTTTTTAAATATCTTCAACTTAGAAACTTTATTCGATCAAATCAAAATAAAGCTCTCACTCGACCTATTTATTCATCCTTGGAAAAAATGATGATGAAAGATAGTAAAAGAAAGGGTATTATTTCAGAGTTTTATAACTCATTGACACTATCTTCAAGTGAAAATTCACTGAAAAGATTAAACTACTGGAAAGAAGATCTGCAAACTGAAATTTCAGAGGAACAATGGGAATTGGCTTGTACAGAAGCTCAAACCAAATCAATAAATGCACGCCTTAAATTGATACATTTCAAATGGTTAATGCGGATGTATGTTACACCGGAGGAGTTAAATAGATACAACAAAAATATACCAGATACATGCACAAAATGCATGGAAAGTAAAGGAACCCTATTTCATTGTTTATGGGAATGTAGATTAATAAGAATGTTTTGGGAAGAGGTGAGGGTAACAATTGAAAAAATAATCTCAAAACAAATCATATTGAATCCTAAACTGTTTTTGTTGGGTCTGTACCCAGAAAAGCATAATTTTAATAAAAGTGAAAGAACATTCATAGACCTCAGTTTGCTTAATGCCAAAAAATGTATTGCACTATTATGGAAAAAGACTCATAGACCAGATGTGACTCAGTGGTTAAGACAGATGTTAACAAACCTTCCATTAGAAAGAATAACATATATACTGAAATCAAAGGAAATTGTGTTTGAGAATATATGGAGACCTTTTATTGATTATGTAAAAAATTTAAACATAACTCTTGAAGAAGAAGGTGAATGATGTGTGTGGACCTTGTAAATTCCAAACTGGTGAACATAATATGTATACTTATGTATTGGATTGTCTAGACTAAACAGAGGAGCATTGTTGAAGACTTGATTTTGTTGGTGGTTGTTGGTGTTTTTAGTGCATTTTTTTTTTTGTAGTACTTTAGTGTTAGTGTTTGATTGTTTGTATCATGTTTGTTTAAAAAAAAAAAAAAAGGTTCAATAAAGATATTGTGGAAAAAAAAAATAACAAAGAGGAATCAACTTACAGAGGTGGCAACGCCAGCGCGAGATTGGGCTCTGGCGGAGACTAGGATGAATAACTCTTTCAGAGACAAGACAGCGACAAATGAAAATGAAAAACAATCTTCTTTAAATAGGGATCCAACTGATTACAATGAGTGACAGATGTGGGCTAGCCTGAGTAAGGGAGAGCAGCAACAGCTAACAATTGGACACAGCTGGTAATAATAATGACAACGAGCAGCTGGCGGTGGTGACAGGCGAGTGAGGGGCAACTGGCAGTCTGACAGGCGGCAGGGCATGCCCTGACAGCTGTCAAAAGTGGAAAAAGGAAACACGGGAAAAAACAAAAATAAAATGACATCCTAAATAATGCATATCAACAACTGCAGAATAAAACACAACATGGAAACGGCAAACAGAACCTAAATATAGGGAACAGATAATGATCAACACAAGGAAACCCAAAGGCGACATAGAACTCACATTAATAACCATCCATCCATCTTCTTCTGCTTAATCCTTTTCGGGTCGATAAATATGAATAAACACGGAAGTCATGAAACTGAGTTTGGGGGGGAAATCCCAAACTCAGAACAGGACAAATGCATTCCTTTAAAGGTGCAGTATATAAGATTGTCATCAAAACAAAGCTTTTTTAAAAAAAAAAAAAAAAATAATACATCAACAAAGCGTTTAGAAACGTGAACAATCTAAGTCTTAATGTTCTTCTGAAAATTAGTATATTGATGAAAAAACATTAATTTTTGGCGGATCGACAATATTGCAAATATTTATATTCCAGAAGATTGATGATGACTAAAAAATGTTCCGTCACTATTTCAGCGCCAGTACAATGAATCAGTTGATGTCAAGTGCCATTGCCTTGCCGTAATACTCGGGTTCCCAAACTGTGACTAATGGCTGCTTCTGAAAGTAAAAGCTCATTCCGTTATCCTTCTCAAATAAGAAATGATAAACGAAGGAGAAAGACCAAAATAAGTATTGGTTCAGCTTTTGATCACTGGTGTGAATTGAAGAATCATAAAGGGTTGAAAAGCCATACAGAGGTCACCACTTTGCTGCTTGTCCGGTAAGCTAAGCTAAGCTAACTAGTGTTGTTTTCACTAATCCTTTCCAAACAGTCATTTTTTCTCTGGGGTCTAGAGAATCTCATCTTGCTACAGTTAGCATTAGCTTCTGATATAGTGAAGGAAGAAACTGATCTTCCACACACTTGCGACCATTTATCTAAAGAAACACTCTTTGCCCAAAATGTTACTGTGGTCTACTTTAGCCAGAAACAAAGTTTGCTACAGTTAGCATTAGCTTCCGATACGTTGAACAATGGATCTTTAGTTTACATGATCAAAGGTTTTTGACTTTTATAAAATAAATTACTTTTACATTGTGTTAAATAATCTTCCCCAAACTTTTCCCCATTTATTGAAAGAAGCACTCTTTGCCTGAAATGTTGCTGTGTCAATGTATGTAACTGGAGTTCCTGATTGTGCAGGGAAACAGGTCAAGTGGACCCCTGACCAAGTGAGCAAATCAAGTGGACCCTGGGGTCCAATATGTACATGTTGTAGCGATATGTGATTTATAATTATGATCAGGTATAAAATTTATTTGATTTGTATTAGTGTATCGGGACCTGAGATTTACTCCGGGTCCACACACACAGAAAAAGTTAATAAACACTCATGGGGCACCAGCTCACCTCTTTAGTAAGCACTTTAATCATTAATTTCACTTTATACCTGTTTAATCACTCAATAAATTAATTAATAATCAGTCTCAAAATTTTAGTGAATTCAATACTGGGGGCTTTGAAACCAGACTCAGAATGAAATAAATTCCCAACAACTTCTCTCATTTTTACATATTTATTAAATGAAATGATGATTAAAGGACATTGGAATGATTTGCATTAACCAATAAATTAAACTTGTAAATGATAGAGTAACAATGTGAACATTTGCAGAACCAGGGTGAAAATATAAGCTGAATTTAAATCAGTTTGAAGTTAACAGATTATAGAAAACTGAACGCAAATTTATGGGGAAAATTAAACTAATTATATGGAAAATTCTGGATTACTCTTAAGAAAATGAAAATGGAATTTTAATGAAAAGAAGAGTTATGTTAATTCTTCTTTAATTTTGTATCTGATCAGATACTGAATTATTCTCAAATCTCAGACGTTTTATTCAGCAGATGAATAAAGAATGCAGCTCACATGACCCAGGTTGGTGGAGGTAATTCGGCGTTGTCTCCTCGAAGTTTTAATTGTAGATGGCGCGCAAAACCAGAATATCTTGCCAGCAGATATTCGGACAAGGTACGGCAGCTTCCAAAGTTTATTGTCACAAGATGAGATTTTGGATATGTTGCTCAAAGATGGGCTTTTAAGGTACAACCAAGATGTCTCCTCTTCTCTGTGGCGTATTGATTTCTTCAGTGGTGAGTGGTGGCCTCCATAGTCACCGGCTTCTCACGAGGGAATTACAGAATAATTACAGAATCTGATCCAATAGCAAAATTAAAAGATTTCTCCAACTTTGTGGAGTTGAAATTAGCTTATATTATGGAGATGGTCAAAATAAAAATAAAGTCAAAATTAAAAACGGTGAGTTTAATGAAAGTTTAACAGGAGGAAGTTAGTCAAAATTAAAAACGGTGAGTTTAATGAAAGTTTAACAGGAGGAAGTTATAAAAATAGACATCTAGGAGCAGGAGTTTGACTCCGAATTAGGATTTGAGCTCAGGAAAGAAAGTAATTAATTCCTAGACGTTTAAAGAAAAACATTAAAATACACAGAAGTTTACACAAATGCAATATTTCATGTTCTCTGCTCTGAGGTGATCGTAGAAACAAACAAAAAAAAACACGTGGGAGAAGACTCCTTTGTTCTGTGGCAGTGAAGAGATCTCTTCTGCATAAGTGAAGTGTTCGTCTTTGTTCTCCCGTAGTGAACTGCTGTGAAGTGAAGAGCAGGAGAAGAAGAAAAGAGAGCTGAAAAGATGGTGTCTTGGAAAACTTTCGTGGGCTTCCGGGTATTGGCAGTAGCCGCAGCCAATAGTCTTCCTTCGTGGCGGGTCTTATGAACTTTAGTCCAATGAACAAACAGGCTTTTGTCTGTAACAACCAATAATATTGAGAGAGCTGTTGTCAAGCAGACTGGTGGCGACCAGTCACATGACTTCAGGGACGTTTTGACAACCTGATACGCACATCTTAACACTGAAAATTCATCTATACACTTATGTATAAAATCTAACCTACTTCAGTGATTCATGCAACTTTATAACTAGAGCTTTTAAATTAACATGCAAGAATAAACATTCATTTAAACATTTTAACATGCACATATTTAAAATCAAGGATTAATATATTCTTTCAAACCCACTATTGATTGTCAACACCAAACATCACAGTCCATTTGCTTTTCCATGGTGTCCTGAAAAAGAGGATGTTGAGAATTGAGTTTTGTAATAAGAATGTAGTTAAAAAGAGTTCACTGGTTAAATCCAGCATGTCCCGGAGTTGCCAGTAGAGGGCAATGTTGAGCTGTAGATATTTTGTAGTGTCCATATGGGCACTCCATAGGTCTGTTCTTTGTCCACGTTTTATTGGCCAATAAAATGTTCAGGAGGAAATGCATTAGGAGGAATTCCAGAGACTTGTTTAACAAAGGAATGTTATTTCAGCTGTGGTCCTGGGATGAAAGAGCAGTTCTTGACTGTCCTTTTCTTGGGTGAAACAAGGTCTTTAAGATGAAGAATAATTTTATTGATGAGTCAAAGCTAGATGATGCTACATCTCCACTCTTTGGTATCGACAGTGAGTTTTGGTCAGCGTCAATAGCAACCCTAGGCATCAGATTCCAATTTGGCGACTCTTGATCAAACTGCTGAACTAATGGTTCTGATATCCATAAGTCTTAAGCTTGTAAACAGTATCTATTCCTAAGTGTAGATCCTTAAATTTGGCTTTCTGAAAAACTTCTAGAAATTTTCAAAAATAATTTTGGCATTGTGGAGAGTGTAAATAACGAGACTGATTTATGCAGCAGATGATTTTATTCACTCTCAATCAGTCATACACAGAAAAGAATCTCTCAATACACCATGGGCTCTCCTTTTATACCAACCGCCCATCTCACATCTGCATGACATCTCACATCACAATACATTCATCCCTTCTCCCCCCAGCTCCTTCTTCCTGCTACCTCACCATAATCTCCATAGCTATTGTCCTCTCTGTTTACCCTCTGCATCCACTCTGAGATGATTAACCCAGTCTCTACAGTATGACCAAATATAAACATTGTATAATTGTCTAAGATATACTAAAATCCTGTATATGCCTTTAGAGACTTAAAAATTCTGGTTACGAAAGTATAAACTAGAACTATCTGGGTTTTGACACACTTGATATAAATGTTTTGGGTTTGCCGTAAAATATCTATTCAAAATTTCAAAAGTAGTTTGAATGTGCATAAAAATCTAAATAGAGTGCAAAGAATATATATTTGTATATACGCATGCATGTACTCAAAAACTTAGAAGCCCAGATCAAAAGCAAAATTACAAAAATTATCGCTCATATTTGAGGTAGAGGTTTAGGCTAAGCAATATCGAAGTAACTCAAGGGGGATCAAATTGAATTGGTTTAGCTGGACTAAACTATGGTTCCACAGGTGACCAAATCATAGGATGTTTAAGGCTTTGATTCAGAAAAACTGAGTGGACATGAGATATCATCATTGTTCTTTGAATGTCAACGAGAAGTAAATTTGGATTTACTGCAAAAGGATAAGATGATGAGAAAGTATGTTCATTGTTAAAGTGTTAACTGAAAAGCTAATATTTCTAGCTACTTCTGGGAGTAACATAGACATTGGCTGTGTGTGAGCATCGTAAAACTTTAACACAAAGGGCAAAGAGTTCAAAACCTTGTTGAGTTTGACTGAAGCTTCGGAGCAAGCATTCAAAACCAACACAGTGGCTATGTTTACATGGACACAAGTAACTGGATTAAAAGCTTGATTGGAATAAAAATGCTTCATAAAAGCACGCCAATCTGAATATTCTAACTCGATCACACTCATTCGGATCAAAATTTCATTCCGATTGAGAGGGGTGGGTTATGCCAATTGTTAATCCAAATGGTGTGCATGAAAACACTTATTCTGAATGTAGGGCAGAAAATATGTTTACTGCACATGTCCATACACCAGCCGCACGTTGACGTGACACATTTCCACCTTAGCAGCAGATAGCGGAAAACATAGCGGTGTGGAGAATGTGCTCAAGGATGAGACTGAGTTTATTTCTCAGGTTCAGCTTTATTCACAGAACACATGCTCCAACAATCTCAAAGCAAGAAAAGAGACAGATCAATATCACATCACTCTTTTATGCTAGGGAACATCGAAACTCAAGTCACATGGTGTCTAAGCAAACATACAGTCACATGGTACTTCATCCAATCACAATGTAACCCTTTGTTCTTCCACCATTGTCCTCTAGTCTTCGATGGTCCAGAAATCCCTCCAGGGCACCTCTCTGAGACAAAGGCCAAATCTCACACCTTCTTGATATCTCCTGCAGACTCAGTCCTTTTGTCCCTCGAGACGTGAAGCACACAATAAACATGCAGCAATACATTTGTGGAAAATATGTTCCCAACATATATGCCACATGACCCCCCCAAAAAAACGTCTAATAAGGGACAAACATAATCAGAGATGCATGACATAAAAACATTGCCACATATAAAAACATCAATCCACCAGTTGTCTAGGTCTAAGCCTCCTGCCGTATCTGCTGCAAACCGGCCTTGCTACTTCTGTAGTGTCCTCCTGCACCTGTGGATTAGAACTGTTAGCCCATCTCCGTGGGGGTTCTGGAGAATGCCTTCTCGGAGGCCTGCCACGGCGGGGGGGCCTCGCCAACTGCACTTGTTCGTCCGCCAACACAAAAGCGGGTTTGAGTCTGTTTATACAAACCAACTCCTTTCAGTCTCCCAATTCTAGCAAAAAATGCTTCTCCCCTGTTTCCATCAGCCTGAACGGTCCATCGTAAGGCGGCCGCAAGTTTGATTCTCCTGGCAGACGGAGAGGTTGTGCAAAAACTAATTCAGCTGGAGAGGCTTGCAAATCCTCCTTAGGTGCAGAACGCAACCCCAATAAAACCCATGGAAGTTTGTCCACCCAATTTGTGTCCGTAAGCGACGCTCTGAGTGCTGCTTTCAATGACCTATGAAAACGCTCGCATAAACCGTTAGCCTGGGGGTTGTACGCGGTAGTGCGATGGATCTTTACCACTAGGCTGTGGGCCATCGATGACCAGAGATCGGAAACAAATTGGGGACCTCTGTCGGACGTTATGTCCGACGGAACTCCAAAACGCGCAACCCAAGCTGTTAAAAACGCGTGCGTAACCTCCTCCGCTGTGGTTGATGCCAGAGGGACTGCTTCTGGCCAACGCGTGGTGCGGTCCACCATCGTCAAAAGGTGTGTGTATCCCTGTGACGACGGAAGGGGGCCTACCAAGTCGACACGCACATGATCAAAGCGCTTAGCCGGAATGTGAAAAGGCTCCAACGGAGCTCTAGTGTGCTTGTGTATTTTGGCTCGGTGACACACTACGCAGGCTGCCGCCCATTCCTTGACCTGTTTGCGCAACCCCTGCCAAACAAATTTCTCCCCCACCATTTTAATCGATGCGCGCACCCCCGGGTGCGCCAGAGAATGGATCGAGTCAAAAACACGGCGGCGCCATGCAGCTGGTACCACGGGACGCGGTCGTCCTGTGGAGACATCGCAGATTAGTGGAGGCATACCTATTTGCAGAACCCTGTCCTAAAGCCTTAACCCTGTTGGTCCAGACTGGAGCGCGCGCACGTCCACATCACTAACCTGCTCCGCAGCCATGGCTGCATAATCTAACCCTACGCGGACCGGGGCCGCGCACGCTTCCGCGTCACTACCCTGGCCTGCAGCCATGGCTGCAGAGTCTGTCCCCATGGGGCCTGGAACCAGTACAGCACGCGAGAGGCAGTCTGCCACTACATTATGTTTACCCGCGACTTGCTGGATATCAGTGGTGAACTCTAATATCGCGGCCAGCTGTCTTTGCTGCCGGCCCGACCAAGGTTCCGAAATTTTGGCCATCCCAAAAGTCAGCGGTTTGTGATCCACGAACATGGTGAAACGGCGCCCTTCCAGCCAGAACTGGAAATGGCGAATGGCCAAGTGTAGGGCCAACAACTCTCTGTCGAACGCGCTGTATTTTCGCTCGCTATCGCGCAAGGTTTTGCTGAGAAACGCGAGCGGTTGCCAGGTCCCCGCTACAAATTGTTCAACGACCGCCCCTACAGCTAAATCAGACGCGTCAGTGGTGAGGGCCATGCGGGCCATTGGAACTGGATGTGCCAACAAAACCGCATTTGCCAGGGCTGTTTTGACTTGAGGGAATACGCGCTCCCGCTCAGGAGACCATTCGATTTTATTTGTGGGTTTTTGTTTTTTGAACGCAGCATACAATGGTTGCATGAGCTGCGCTGCGCTTGGGAGGAAACGGTTATAAAAATTAACCATTCCCAAAAACTCCTGTAACGCTTTGACCGTCTGAGGTTGGGGAAAATTTGTTATTGCGCGCACTTTATCGGGCAGAGGGACCGCTCCTTCTGGCAAAATGCGATGCCCCAAAAAATCAATCTGCGCCACCCCAAACTGACACTTCGCTGAGTTAATTATTAACCCGTGCTCTGCCAGCCTCCGAAAAACCGCTGTGAGGTGGCTTTCGTGTTCGTCTTCAGACGTGCTGGCTACCAAAATGTCATCCAAGTAGACAAACACGAAAGGGAGGTTGCGTAGAACCGCATCCATCATACGCTGGAACATCTGCGCAGCACCCTTGAGCCCAAAAGGCATGCGCAAAACCTCAAAAAGCCTGAAAGGAGTTATTACTGCTGTTTTGGGTATATCCTGAGCACGCACTGGAACCTGATGGTAACCGCGCACCAAGTCTATTTTAGAAAAAATGCGCACCCCCGCCAAATGAACTGAAAAATCTTGGATATGCGGAATCGGGTAGCGGCCATGTGCTGAGGCGTTATTCACCCTGCGGAAATCACTGCAAGGTCGCCATGAGCCGTCAGCCTTTTGGACCATATGTAGTGGTGAAGCCCAGGGGCTTTTAGAACGTCTAATGATGCCCAGTTTTTCCAGGTTGGCGAACTCCTCGCGCACTATGGCCAGTTTAGCTGAGTCCAAGCGCCGAGCTTTTGCAAAAACGGGCGGCCGGTGGTAGTGATAAAATGTTCCACCCCATGTTTAGCCACCGTCGCCGAAAACGTTGGAACGGTGAGTGCTGGGAACTGAGTGAGTAGAGCTTGGAACTTACCACCCGCAGCTGTGACGTTGACTTGTGCAGTTGGCAGGGCCACCCAAGCTGTGCAGGGAATAGAGTGAAAATTAGCAAGATCAACTAATAAACCATGTGAGCACAAAAAATCAGCCCCTAACATATTGAAACTGACTGCTGCTACAATAAAAGTCCACTCAAATGAACGGCCTTGTAAAGACAGAAGCATAGTCCTCTCACCGAAGGTCTTAATCGCTGAGCTGTTCTCTGCTGACACTGACACCCGGGGAACCTTAGATGGCATCAGCCGGTCCGCGTAGGAAGGTGTGATGAAACTCAGCTGGGAGCCTGTGTCCACGAGGAAGTGTCTCCCCGAGCGTGCATCCGTCAGGTAAAGCAGCTTGTTCTCTTCACCGAGGGTCGCAGCCGCTACCGACCCCCGGTCTTGGCGTTTCCCGAACGCTTGAAGTGGCACAGTGGGAGGCACTTGGGTGCCCTCTCTGCAAAGCGGCGATGATAGAAGCAAAGGACGTCACCCGCTCCGTGTCGCTTGGTGCTGACTGCCGCCATCGCCGGCGCGTCTGGCGCTGCAACCACTGGCCCCATGCCATCTCCGGGCGCCGCTCCTAGCTCTGCTGCTGCAGCCAAAACTGCACTCTGCTTGTGGGCGTCGACGAGCCACTGCGCCTCCTTGCTCAGCCCATGGTAGTCTCGCTTGGCCAACCGGGGTGAATCTGCCAGGGTAACTCTCACCGCTGGCGGCAGGGTCCGGAGGAAAAGGTGGGCGAAGATAAATTCGCAGCCCTCGGAGTCTTTCAGCCTCAACATTTTCACCATCAGGTCTATAGGTCTGTTGTTCTCCGACTCCGTCAACGCCAGGAGCCCTTCTGCTCGCTGTTGCACCGATGGGGTGAAATGGCTGATAAGCACAGCTTTCAATGCGCTGTATTTGTCGCTCTCCGGTGGGTGATTAACTAGGTCTTCCACCCTCTGGACTGTGTGGCTGTCCAGCTTCGCTACCACATGGTAGAATTTCGTGTCGTCCTTCGAGATTCTCCGGAGGTTGAACTGCGCTTCGACTGCGCTAAACCAGGAGCGCGGACTATGCTGCCAGAAGTCAGGCAGCCGGAGTGTGGAGGCAGCCATCAGGCTGGCTTCTGCCGAGCCCAGCTCGGGAGAATTATCTCTGCTCATTCTTCGTCGTAAGGTCACCAGTGTGGAGAATGTGCTCAAGGATGAGACTAAGTTTATTTCTCAGGTTCAGCTTTATTCACAGAACACATGCTCCAACAATCTCAAAGCAAGAAAAGAGACAGATCAATATCACATCACTCTTTTATGCTAGGGAACATCGAAACTCAAGTCACATGATGTCTAAGCAAACATACAGTCACATGGTACTTCATCCAATCACAATGTAACCCTTTGTTCTTCCACCATTGTCCTCTAGTCTTCGATGGTCCGGAAATCCCTCCAGGGCACCTCTCTGAGACAAAGGCCAAATCTCACACCTTCTTGATATCTCCTGCAGACTCAGTCCTTTTGTCCCTCAAGACATGAAGCACACAATAAACATACAGCAATACATTTGTGGAAAATATGTGCCCAACATATATGCCACAGCGGGAGTAAAACAAAACTGGTCTGTATCGTCCTGCTGTCTCCCTCTGTTCGTCATATAAGATAAGATAAGATAAGATAAGCCTTTATTAGTCCCACAACGGGGAAATTCCAGGATTGCAACAGCACAGGGATAGCAACACTCAGAGCAACAATCAGAAGGCAAGAAAAAAAAAAAAAAAAAAAGCAAGCAAGCAAGAGCAGCTAATATACATATGTACATATTACTATAAATATATATATATATATATATATATATATATATATATATACACAGACACACAGTGTAGAGCATTGTAGCTGGATGGGATAAATATATGAGTATATAAACACACAGTACGGAGCATTGCAGCTAGATAGAATAAATATGTAAATATATAAACACACAGTGTGGAGCAATGTAGCTAGATGGAATAATATGTAGATATATAAACACACAGTACGGAGCATTGCAGCTAGGTGGAAAAAATATGTAAATATATAAACACAGTGCGGAGCAATGTAGCTAGATGGAATAATATGTAGATATATAAACACACAGTGCGGAGCATTGTAGCTAGATGGAATGAATATCCATCCATCCATCCATCCATCTTCTACCGCTTTTCCGGAGGTCCGGGTCGCGGAGGCAGCAGCCCAAGCAGAGAAGCCCAGACCTCCCTCTCCCCAGCCACCTGCTCCAGCTCTTCAGAGGGGACACCAAGGCGTTCCCAGACTAGCTGGGAGACATAGTCTCTCCACCGAGTCCTGGGTCTGCCCCGGGGTCTCCTCCCAGTGGGACGTGCCTGAAACACCTCAAGTGGGAGACGTCCAGGAGGCATCCTAATCAGATGCCCATACCACCTCAACTGACTCCTTTCAATGTGGAGGAGCAGCGGTTCCACTCTGAGCCTCTCCCGGATGACTGAGCTCCTCACCCTATCTCTGAGGGTGAGTCCAGCAATCCTACGGAGAAAGCTCATTTCAGCCGCTTGTATCCGCGATCTCGTTCTTTCGGTCATTACCCAAAGCTCGTGACCATAGGTGAGAGTAGGAACGTAGATTGACTGGTAAATCGACAGCTTTGCCTTAGAACTAAGCTCCCTCTTCACCACAACAGACCGGTACAATGTCCGCATCACTGCAGATGCTGCTCCAATCCGTCTGTCGATCTCTCGCTCCATTTTCCCCTCACTCGTGAACAAGACCCCAAGATACTTAAACTCCTCCACTTGGGGCAGGAGCCTGTCCCCAACCCGGAGAGGACAATCCACCTTTTTCCGGCTGAGGACCATGGACTCGGACTTGGAGGTGCTGATTCTCATCCCAGCCGCTTCACACTCAGCGGCAAACCGTCCCAGCAAGAGCTGTAGGTCATTGCTGGATGAAGCCAACAGGACAACATCATCTGCAAACAACAGAGATGAGATCCTGTGGTTACCAAGCATGACACCCTCCATTCCCTGGCTGCGCCTAGAAATCCTGTCCATAAAAATTATGAACAGGACCGGTGACAAAGGGCAGCCCTGGCGGAGTCCAACTCTCACTGGGAATGACTCCGACCGAGTGTTGGCAATACGAACTAAACTCTCACAACGGTCGTACAGAGACCGAATAGCTCGTAACAACAAGCCCGATACCCCATACTCCCGAAGCACCCCCCACAAAAATCCACGAGGGACGCGGTCAAATGCCTTCTCCAAGTCCACAAAACACATGTAAACTGGTTGGGCAAACTCCCACGAACCCTCAAGAATTCTCGAGAGGGTAAAGAGCTGGTCCGATGTGCCACGGCCAGGACGAAAACCACATTGCTCCTCCTGAATCCGAGGTTCGACCAACGGCCGGACTCTCCTCTCCAGTACCTTGGCATAGACCTTCCCAGGGAGGCTGAGGAGTGTGATCCCTCTAAAGTTGGAGCACACCCTCCGGTCCCCTTTTTTGAAGAGAGGAACCACCACCCCGGTTTGCCATGCCAAAGGCACTGCCCCCGACCTCCACGCAATGTTGCAGAGGCGTGTCAACCATGACAACCCAACAACATCCAGGGCCTTGAGGTATTCGGGGCGAATCTCGTCCACCCCCGGGGCCCGGCCACCAAGGAGATTTTTAACCACCTTGGCGACCTCAGCCCCTGTGATAGGCGAGTCATCCCCCTTGTCCCCAAACCCTGCTTCCTCTGTGGAAGGCGTATCAGCGGGATTGAGGAGATCCTCGAAGTATTCCTTCCACCGCCCGACGATATCCCCAGTTGAAGTCAACAGTGTCCCATCCGCACCATACACAGTGTGGACGGGGAGCTGCTTTCCCCTCCTGAGCCGCCGAACAGTTTGCCAGAATCTCTTTGAAGCCGACCGAAAGTCTTGTTCCATGGCCTCACCGAACTCCTCCCATACCCGGGTTTTTGCTTCAGCAACCACCCGAGCTGCACTCCGCTTGGCCTGCCGGTACACCTCAGCTGCTTCGGGAGTCCCACAAGCCAACCAAGCTTGATAGGACTCCTTCTTCAGCTTAATGGCCCCCCTCACCACTGGTGTCCACCACTTGGTTCGGGGGTTGCCACCACGAGATGCACCGACCACCTTGCGGCCGCAGCTCTGGGCCGCCGCTTCAACAACAGAGGTGGAGAACATGGCCCATTCAGACTCCATGTCTCCAGACTCCCTCGGAATGTGGTTGAAGTTCTTCCGGAGGTGGGAGTTGAAGACCTCCCGGACAGGGGCCTCAGCCAGACGCTCCCAGCACACCCTCACTATACGTTTGGGTCTACCAGGTCTGAATGGCTTCCTCCCCTGCCATCGGATCCAACTCACCACCAGGTGGTGATCAGTTGACAGCTCTGCACCTCTCTTTACTCGGGTGTCCAAGACATACGGTCGCAGGTCTGATGATACGATAACAAAATCGATCATCGACCTGCGGCCTAGGGTGTCCTGGTGCCAGGTGCACATATGGACACCCTTATGCTTGAACATGGTGTTCGTTATGGACAGACTGTGGTTAGCACAGAAGTCCAATAACTGAACACCACTCGGGTTCAGATCGGGCAGGCCGTTCCTCCCAATCACCCCCCTCCAGGTTTCACTGTCGTTGCCCACGTGCGCATTGAAGTCCCCCAGTAGGACAATGGAGTCTCCAGGAGGAGCACCCTCCAGCACCCCAGTCACAGACTCCAAAAAGGGTGGGTACTCTGAAACATCATTTGGTGCATAGGCACAAATGATGGTCAGGACCCGTTTCCCAACCCGAAGGCGCAGGGAAGCAACCCTTTCGTCCACCGGGGAAAACTCCAATATAGAGGCAGCAAGGTGGGGCGATACAAGAATACCTACCCCTGCTCGTCGCCTCTCGCCCGGGGCAACTCCAGAAAAGGCCAAGCTCCAGCCCCTCTCCAGGAGACTGGTTCCGGAACCGGAGCTGTGTGTTGAGGTGAGGTCGACTATATCTAGCCGGTATCGCTCAATCTCGTACACCAGCTCAGGCTCCTTCCCCACCAGAGAGGTGACATTCCACGTACCAAAAGCCAGTTTAGAAAGCTTGGGATCAGTCCGCCAAGGTCTCCGCCTTTGACTGCCACCTAATCCACATAGCACCGGACTTCCATGATCCCTCCTGCAGGTGGTGAACCTACTGGAGGGCGGACCCATGTAACTCCTTCGGGCTGAGCCCGGCCGGGTCCCATGGGTGGAAACCTGGCCACCAGACGCTAGCCTTCGAGCCCCTCCCCCAGGCCTGGCTCCAGGGTGGGGCCCCGGTAACCCCATACCGGGCGGGGTACACTGAATCCTTGATATACAATTTATCATGAGAGTCTGTTGGAATGAATATATAGATATATAAATATAAACATAAACATAAACACACCCAGTGCGGAGCATTGTAGCTAGATGGAATAAATATGTAAATATATAAACACACACAGTGCAGAGCATTGTTGCTAGATGGGGTGAAACAGCACATCCGTCTACTTAGTTATCCTACATGGTATGATTATGTGCCCATACATATTCTCACCCTCCGAAGCTACTGGTATTTTCCTAGTTGTATGCCGGAGGGGACCATTGTGTAAGTCTATTGCATCTTTTGCATTCAAAAAAACTATTAGGTTGTTAAGTCTTTTTGCTATCTCTGCGAGCAGCCCTGCTTAGGTTGTACAGTCTGACAGCCGTTGGTGGGAAGGACCTGCGAAACCTCTCGGTTGTGCACCTAGGATGATGTAGTCTGCTGCTAAATGAGCTCCTCAGTGCATTCAGTATGTCCTGCATAGGGTGGAACTCGGACTCCAGCAGAGATGACAGTTTAGCCACCGTCCTTCTCTCTCCTATCTCCTCCACTGGATCAAGGCGCTGCCCCAGGACAGAGCTAGCTTTCTTGATCAGTTTGTTCAGTCTCTTCCTATCGGCTGCAGTAATGCCACTGCCCCAGCAGACCACTCCAAAAGTGATGGCTGATGCCACCACCATGTCATGGAATGTCTTCAGCAGCGCCCCTTGTACACCAAAAGACCTGAGTCTCCTCAGTAGGAACAGCCTGTGCTGTCCCTTCTTGTAGAGTGCGTCAGTATTGTGTGACCAGTCTAGTTTATTGTTCAGATGAACACCCAGGTACTTGTAGGATGTCACCATCTCAATGTCTGTTCCCTGTATATTTACTGGTGCTGTGAGGGGTTGTCCTTGCCTGCGGCAGTCAACCACCAGCTCCTTAGTTTTCCTCGCGTTGATCTGGAGGCAGTTCCGATGGCACCAGTCCACAAAGTCCTGGATAAGCCCTCTGTACTCAGCTTCATCTCCATTGGAGATGAGGCCAACGATCGCAGAGTCGTCAGAGAACTTCTGTAGATGGCAGTGTGTTGTGTTGTGTGAGAAGTCCGCAGTATAAAGAATGAACAGGAAGGGAGCCAACACCGTTCCCTGGGGGGCCCCCGTGCTACTGATGATTGTGTCGGACACACAGTCCCGGGTTCTCACAAACTGAGGCCGGTTCGTGAGGTAGTCCAGGATCCATGATGACAGGTGCTGGTCCACCCCTCCGCGCAGCAGCTTGTCCTTCAGGATCATCGGGTGGATGGTGTTGAAAGCACTGGAGAAGTCAAAGAACATGATCCTCACCACATTCCCGGGCTTCTCCAGGTGGGACAGAGAACGGTGAAGGAGGAAGATCACCGCATCCTCCACCCCAATGCCATGCTGGTAGGCGAACTGGAGTGGATCCATTGCTGGTTCCACCAGGGGGCGGAGGTGAGCAAGGAGCAGTCTCTCCAGGGTCTTCATCAAGTGGGACGTCAAGGCCACCGGTCTGTAGCTGTTCAGGTCTTTGGGGTGGGAAGTTTTTGGTACAGGTACCACACAAGATGTTTTCCACAGCTGTGGTACCCTCCCCAGCTTCAGGCTCAGTTTGAAGATGTACGTCACAATCCCACACAGCTGGTCTGCACAGGACTTGAGGAGCTTTGCGCTGATGCCGTCCGGTCCCGACGCCTTCCTCGTCTTGATCTTCCTCAGCTCCGTCCTCACCTGGGTCCTGGTCAGGGTCAGGATGGGGGGCTGTGTGTTGGGAGTGGGGGGGTGTTGGTGGAGTGGGGAGTGGGCAGCAGGACTTGATGTCTTTACAGGCAGCAGTGGTTGTTGTGCAGTCAGGGGGGAGGGCGGTTGGTCAAACCTATTGAAAAACAAATTCAGATTGTTCGCCCACTCCCTGCCCCCTGTGGCCTGGGGGGAGGTATTCTGGAGCCCAGAGATGGTTTTGAGGTTTCTCCAGACCCCGCTGATGTCGCTTTGTTGCAGCTTGTCCTCCATCTTCCTCCTGAAGCTGTCCTTGCCTTCTCTGATCTTGAATGATCTTCTCTGATCTGAATATGCAGAAGTATGTACTTGTAGCTTCATTATGGAGACCAGCAGAAGCAAACGTACATTCTGAATAACTCAATACAGGTCAATTTCGACATGAAGCGGGGTTTGCTAACACCGGAAGTTGCTTCTTCTTCTACTATTTTTGGAATGTTGAAATGTCGACGTGCGCACGTCAAAATGATTTATTCCATTCAAACGTGTAACACATAGAAACACACGTCCTAATCAGATCAGCTTTTTCAGTATCCATGTAAACAGTAAAATTCTGATCTGAATTGTAATCAGACTGATGAAATTTTGTTCATGTAACCCTGGCCAATGTCTTATAAGATTTTGGTAACGGTTTGTGGTTCGACGACCTGGCGTTTCAATGTAACGGTGTTGACCGAGTTAACGGTAGATGTGCTAAGGCTAACAAGAGGCTCTAACGATGAGGCTGTTATTGAGAATCCACCTGAGGATCGTTGACTTTTTGTCTTGACTGTAGCATTATCGTCTCCTCAAACCAAGACAGAAGATCACTTCCCTCCATTCTACAGGAATTTCACTTTGTTCCTTCTACAGGAAAACCACTTTTCTGCCTTCTACAGGAATATCAATGGCTTTCATATCGACTACACTCATCCAGGCCTCACCAAAAATGTTTTCCCAGGACCCCAATGTAAACAGTTGCCTCTTGCAGAGATGGTAAGGATCAGAATTTGCTTTTAAAGGCTCAAAGGAACATAAAACTCGGGAGACCAGACCTCCAACATAAACATTGCATTTGGATAACCTCCACCTTACAGGAAGCTAATGCTCTTAAAGGGTCATTAACGGCTTAATCAGACAGGTTTATGACCTTTGATGGTTTCCAGATTCTTTTCTTCCAGATATCATGGACCTAAAGAAATCTACAGTTCAACAGTACCTCCTAGTGGATACCTACAGAATGTGCTTCAGTATGTAGGATGACTTTTTAATTTGTTCTAAGCATGAAGTCTCTTTCAGCTTATCCTCTTCCTTCACCCTAAGGACACTGAGAATCATCCATTTTATCACTAACCATAGTTGGCAGTAATACATCAAGCTTTGGTCTAAATATAAATGCATGTATTATAATTATGTATAATAAATGTTATGTTCACGAGTGTTATTCAAAAAAATGTAACCTTAGAGTAATGGTATAAATGCATGATCACCAAAGAGTAGCCAAGTCATTTAATTTAGTTAGATTTTATATTGAGCACCTAATTTCATAAGAACTGACTGAGTGTTGATTTTTCTCTGCCATTTCATGGGATGGTGTCTTCGTTTGGTTGGCTGCTCTCAAACACAGAAATGTTTTCACATTGGATGGCAGCCATTTCAAACTGCTTTTGATAAAGTCGATTGGTCAGTCTTGCGATCGGCATCACAAGTTTATGACCCAGGCGGGGTCATTTAAAAAGTAGTAGAAGCTGCTCTGCAGTAGAAGAAGAAGTAAAGAAGAACACAGAAACACACACAAGAAGAGAAGTTAGAAATGTAAGAAAAAGAAAGACAGACAGACAAAGGAAATGATGAAAGAAAAGCAAGAAAGATGCAAGAAAGACACAGAAAAGAAGATTAAATGTTGGATCAAAAGAGACAGAATGAGATCATAGAAGTCTGGGAAGATTTTATTCCACCATTTCAAGGTCCCGTGTAGTTTTATTTTATCTAAATTGTTCTGTGTGAAGTTTGTCAAATCCTGTGTTAGTTTTTCTGGTTACTGAGGAGAAATCATCTTTTTCTTTAGAGCTTGCTTTCTCAGAGGATCAAATTCTCAAACTTTTTTCCTTCACCTCAGAAGCCATTCTTGTCCTAGTAAATGTTTTTCTCAATTTTTTTTATGACTTTTCACGCCGTTAAAGTGGACCTTTAATTTTCCTAGTTTAAAGTGAACAGAAACTGTGTTTTGGGACTTTCTTTCCGGCCTCATATCCGCCTGACTGAGAAGTGGTCCCTTCAGTTTTTGGGTATATCCCACTACAAGAGACTTCACCGATTCGGCTAGACTCATTTCCAAGGACTTCTCACGCCGCTCGGGGACGATTACTCTGCTGCCCCGTCCTGTACGAGCCCCCAGCTGGGTCAACACTTCTGACGGCTGTGAGGAAGCATTGCAGCAGCCGCTTCCTCCCGATGTCCCGACTCTAAACTTGGCCGGGATCAACCCGCTTAACAAGTGGACCTTCAGCTGTCTGTGAGTGAGGCTCATTTTACTATCTGCTGGGTTAAACGTGGTGTCCGAACAATTAAATTACAATTAATTACAGCCTGTATTTCAGGGCTCAATTAGTCTCTTAGCCACAGGGTAAAGCTGTAAACTGAAGGAAGACTCTTAGTCATTTTTAAGTAACTGCCCTTAATTTTTGTAGATTAATCAGAAGTTCGGTTTCCAAGGTTGTCATAGCCTGGAGCAGCACTGGGGTTAAGCTCCCAGTGCTCATAAAATGCTCCTTATGGCGTGCGTCTCGAAAAGCCTCTGACAACTAAGTCCAACTCCTAGCCTGCCCGTGTGGTTTAGTCTCTAAGCCCGGCGGAACTGCTTTTACTAATAGGAGAAGGGGCGAGGGCAGATCTCTGGCGCCTTAAAACCAGGTGCTTCGGGTAGATGGTGGCTCGTCAACCTGGGAAGGTAGCCCATCTAGGGGAAGGTAAACCCTGATTTCAAACCTCCGCTGCCTTGCGGCACACCCAGTCACGGGAAAGGCTTCGGGAGTCAACCCAGAGGAAAAATCCGGAGTCGGAGCCCCTAAGGCAGTTCTCTGTTGTGCTCAACATCATTCTGACAGCTCCTGCGACGGTGCTGGTGCCAAACTGTAGCAGCCCTGCTGTTCCTTTGGATTCATCAGTGACGTGGAGAGGGGGGACATGCTGCATGGGCAACATCTTGTCCTCCATATCTTCCTGCCCAGGCTTGAATCCTACCAACGCCCAACGCTGGAAGGTAGAACATCGGATCACTGGAGAGGACACTCCAGCTTCGCCTTTAGCGTAGACAAAACACGGGGAATGACAGTTACCAGTTATAAGCCACCGCTCAATTGGCGTAGAACGCAGTGCCAGGGGTTGTTCCCGACGGTGGGAGGGATCATCGGATCTCACTGGGCAGCTACCGCCCGCCTCAAGCTGGGCAGCCCCCAGCCAATAAGGTGTTGTCCCGCCACAGCTTGCTTTCCTCATTGGGTGCATGGGGATGAGGAGAAGTCCGAACAGCAGGCTGAGAACCTTTGCACCAGGCAAGACAAAAAAACAAAAGAGACCAACTCTAAAACTGGGAACTTGGAACGTCCGCACTATGATGGCAGGACTCGCTGCTAACCTCAAGGACATCAACAACACCAGGAAGACTGCCATCATCAATAATGAGCTGAAGAGACTGGGAGTGGATATCGCCACTCTCCAGGAAACACGGTTGGCTGACGCAGGAACACTGAGAGAGAAGGACTACACGTTCTACTGGCAGGGGAAGGGCAGTGACGAACACAGGGAACACGGAGTGGGCTTCGCAGTGAAGAACACCTTGCTGAAGATGGTGGAACCGGGCAGCAATGGCTCTGCACGACTCCTCACCCTCCGCCTCAACACCACTGAAGGCCTAGTCACCCTCGTCAGTGTGTATGCCCCAACACTGACAGCCACACCAGAGGCAAAAGAGGAGTTCTACGAGAATCTCGCAACAACTGTCAGGATCATCCCCAACTCTGAACAACTCATTCTCCTTGGAGACTTCAATGCCAGAGTGGGTGCTGACCATGACTCCTGGCCCTCCTGTCTTGGACCATTTGGCGTGGGCAGGATGAACGACAACGGACAGCGGCTGCTCGAGTTTTGCACTTATCACGATCTGTGCATCACAAACTCGTTCTTCAAGACCTAGCCCCAACACAAGGTTTCCTGGCGACATCCGCGCTCAAAGCACTGGCACCAGCTGGACTTGATCCTGACCAGGCGCACCTCACTGAAGAACGTGCTAATCACCCGTTCGTTCCAGAGTACAGATTGCGACACAGACCATTCATTGGTGTGTTGCAAGGTCAAGCTGCAGCTGAAGAAATTCCATCGTGCTAGACAGCCTGGAAAGGCACGGATTGACACCAGCAAGATGGCCCAACCAGAACTTGTTGAGCAGTTTGCCTCCACCTTTGAGAAGGAACTTGGTGTACCACAAGAAGGAGAATCTGCAAAGCAGAAGTGGAAAGAGCTGCGAAACACCATCCACCGCACAGCCTTGGCTACCTTTGGGAGGAAGACCTCGAAGTCACAGGACTGGTTTGATGCCAAGTTGACCGAGATGACCCCTGTCATTGAAGCCAAGCGCTCAGCACTTGCTGAGTACAAGAAGTACCCAAACGAGAATAATCTCCAGATTCTCAGGGCTGCGAGAAGCAAAGTTCAGCAGACTGCTCGGTGCTGCGCCAACGAGTACTGGACTCAGCTCAGCCAAGACATTCAAACCGCTGCCATAACAGGGAACATACGTGGTATGTACAATGGCATCAAGAAAGCACTTGGTCCGGCTCAGAGCAAGATGGCCCCCCTCAAATCCTCCACTGGGGAGATGATCACAGAAAAGAACAAGCAGATGGAGAGATGGGTGGAACACTACTCCAACCTCTACTCCAGAGAGAACACCGTGACACCGTCAGCCCTTGATGCCATCGACTGCCTGCCATCCATGGATGAACTTGACGCCGAGCCAGCCATCGACAAACTCAGCAAGGCCATTGATAGCTTGGCCGCTGGCAAGGCACCCGGCAACGACGGCATACCCCCCGACCTGATCAAGCACTGCAAGACCGCCCTACTGCTGCCATTGTATGACGTCCTCTGCCCGTACTGGAAGGAAGGTGCCGTACCACAGGACATGAGGGACGCCAAGATCATCACCCTCTACAAAAACAAAGGGGAGAGAAGCGACTGCAACAACTACAGGGGCATCTCCCTCCTCAGCGTTGTTGGCAAAGTCTATGCATGAGTTGTTCTCGTTCGTCTACAGAAGCTTGCCGAATGTGTCTACCCCGAGTCTCAGTGTGGCTTCCGCGCTGAGCGATCAACGGTAGACATGATATTCTCCATCCGCCAACTCCTGGAGAAATGCAGAGAACACAACATGCCCCTGTGCGTCGCCTTCATCGACCTCACCAAAGTGTTCGATCTGGTCAGCAGAGAGGGCCTTTTCAAGATCCTGCCAAAGATAGGATGCCCACCAAAGTTGCAAAGCCTCATCGAATCGTTTCACACCAACATGCAGAGGATAGTGCAGCAAGACGGCAGCGTCTCAGAGCCATTCAACATACGCAGCGGAGTGAAACAGGGCTGTGTACTTGCACCAACCAAGTACACAGCCCAGTACACAGATTTTCTTTGCTATGCTCCTGAGGCATGCCTTCAGCACAACAACAGAGGGAATCTACCTGCATACAAGATCTGACGGCAAGGTTTTCAACCCCGCCCGCCTGAAAGCCAGAACCAAAGTACGTGAGGCTCTAATTAGAGACATGCTGTTCGCAGACGACGCTGCAGTCGCAACCCACACACAGCAGGAGCTTCAGACCCTGATGGACCGCTTCTCCCAGGCTTGCAAGGACTTCAGGCTTACCATCAGCCTGAAGAAGACTAACGTCTTGGCGCAAAGCACGGAAGTACCACCAACCATCACCATTGACGACTACGAGCTGGAGGTCATGAATCAGTTCAAGTACCTGGGGTCCAGGATCAACAACAACTTCTCCCTTGATACAGAGATCGACAAGAGGATTGGAAAATCAGCCTTCACACTCGCTCGCCTCACCACACGAGTGTGGGGGAATCCCAAACTCTCTGTCAAGACGAAGATGGCAGTGTACAACGTCTGCGTCATCAGCACACTGCTCTATGGGAGTGAGACGTGGACAACATATGCCCGGCAGGAAAAGAGACTGAACTCCTTCCACTTGCGCTGCATTTGCCACATCCTGGACATATCCTGGCAGGACAAAGTGCCCAACACAGAAGTTCTGTCCCGCGCCGGCCTTCCCTCCATGTTCACTCTACTCAGGCAGCGCAGGCTCTGCTGGCTAGGCCACGTTCACCGTGTTGAGGATGGCAGAATCCCCAAAGACGTCCTCTACGGAGAACTGGCGACTGGCAGGAGAGACGTTGGCCGCCCACAGCTGCGCTTTAGAGACATCTGCAAGAGAGACATGAAGGCCCTGGAGATCAACACAGAGTGCTGGGAGGACCTTGCAACGGACCGCTCCAAATGGAGAGGCACCCTGACCAGACAGCTCAAGGCGGGTGAAGAGAGACTGACTGCTGCAGCAGATGAAAAAAGGACCCGCAGGAAGAACCGCCACAGACCCAGCAGCACGGAGACCACCCATAAGTGCGACCTGTGTGACAGGGACTGCCATTCGCACATCGGCCTGTTCAGCCACAGGCGGTGCTGTTCCAGCAGAGTAGACGTTTAGGATTCTCTTCCATGGTCATCATAGACCGACAGAGGCCGACGATGTAATCAGAAGTTCATTTTTAGATAATCAGCTTATGAATTTTCCCCATAAAATTGCATTCTGTTTTGTTAGACATTTCAGCCTTCATTTACTGTTGAAACATAAGTCTGGTTCCTCCTTGGTTCTACAAAGGTGTAACACTGGATTTTATGTTTAAGAAAACAATAACAGTGGATGTGATAGTGTACACTGTTATCATTTGAATCTGTTTATTCATCATTTGAATGCCACACCATGTAACCTGAATGAGTTTAATAAAAGGGTGAATGAGAGAAGTTGAAGCGTTTTCCTTTTGCATATACGTATATGTTTCTTAGATCACGGCAGGAAAAGAACTCACTTACATTTTGAGACTGATCCATTAAGTAATTGAAGGTACAAAATTAATTAAAATTAAAGTTCATATTATTGTCCATTATGACTGGTGCCCCCTTTTACGAGTGCTTATTTATTTAATTTAGCGGGTGTAGAAGTGACAGTTTAACTCTGCCCACTTTTACACCCACGATTAAATAAAATAAATAATTCCTGTACCTTATGACAATATTTTATTATATATTCCTCTACAGATTTATGGTGCTACCGTGTGGGACTCCTGCGTAACTGGGAAACGTACAGTATATGCAGCAGGAAAAATCACTGAGACATAAGCTGTTTTTTTTTTCTCTGCAAATATTGATCCACTTTATTCGGTGAGCCTGTGTATTGTTTGGGAGAGAGAGGCTGAGGCTGCGTCTCCCTCTGTCTGTGTCTGTTGTGTTTGTTTACTTAGCCTCCTGCCGAGGCGTCTGGTTGCTGATAGCGGCAAAAGGTGGGTGAGTGAGTCGCCCACTGTCTAAGGTGAACAGCTGTGTTGATGCATGCAAAAGAAGTTTTAAGCAGTATTATATGCTGGATTAAGAAAAATAAAGGCCTAGAGTGACAGAAACGCGAAGAAAACTGTCCTGTCTCTCGTCAGTTTAACCTTCTGGCGATTATCCTGAAAGGATTAATTAAACTGGCCAGTTCTGTAATTACCCAAGCATGGTGACGTCAGATTAAGCTGGACGCAGTTTGATCTGGTCACTGAATAAACCGTTGGGGAAGTAGCGCTACTATAAACTATACCTGGAATTTAAGGGGTAACATTATTTGTGCAAGTTGGAGATTAAACTCCCATTTCCAAAGGCAAGGCGTGGCGTTGTCGCTAAGACTCACGCCCGCATCACGTGTCACGTGAACACACACAATCGCGCTTGTGACCGAAAGGCATGCACGAAAAACTGCGCATGAGCAGAATAAGCGTGCAGACACCATTTTGAAGGCGCTAAGAGGGAGTCACCCTAGCCGTCATTTTGAGTGAGACCGGTAGACCCGCCCAGAGCGACATCACCAGTGTCTCCTCCTCTTGGGAGGGCAGAGATAACTGCCTCCATCTTGTGGTCAACTATAGAAGTTGCATTTCCTGCATGAATGCACACTCGGATTAAAGCAGAGCGAATCTATTAAACTGATTTATAATAAAACGGAGCTTCCAAATTAACTTCCAATCAATCCGAATTATCTGGAACAACCTAAATTTCCCATAGAAATTGGGATATTTAGGGGATATTCCATAGAATATCCCAAGAACAAAAAGGAACAGCAACTTGTGGGTTTGAAGTTTGTTCTCATTGGTGGAAGAGCTTTTGACTGCATATAAACACAGTGAAAGAACATCGAAGCATAGACTTTGTATTTATTCACGTATGTTAACCACATATTTTAATCCTTTTAGTTAAAAGCATATATTCACACATCTTACGTTAAAAGTCTGCAAACTTTTGAAGCCATATATATGTGGGGGTTTTTTTGTTTGTTTTTATTTATTTAAGTTTTTGTAAAGGGTATACATGTCATTACAGCATTGCATTGTTTACATTTTCATCACATGTTCCCTTTTTTTTGTTTTTTGACAACATTGGAAAAATAATTATTACAACACCTATGGGGAGCGTGAAATGAAGAAGCTGAATTGTTTCATAATTCAGGTTTTAATGTTGTAGTCACATCCCCAACATATCTCTCAGAAACAGAAGGGACTGAACTCAGTCAGAACCCCCTTATTTATACATACAACATCAAAAGCCAAATCACACATCCTTGTCAAATCCCCTTATTGACCATTACTCCCCCTCAATGTCCCTCAGTCCTCCACCTGGCCCCAGGGGGTCAGGAAGTCCTTTCAGGTCCTTACCGCCGTGTCTCCGTCTCCCTGCTGTTCTCCACAGGCGGTCCAGACCTATTGTCCTCCTCTAAGACGTGAGGTCAGTCCACATATGCAATCTTAAACATCCCTTTGTGCTTATACATATGTAGGCATGAATACATGAGCCACAGCCCCCCCCCCCCCAAACGTCGAAGAATGGATAATATATTCGGGTTCACAAAATATGATGACATCAATGGCATAACTATACAACTTGATCACATTAAAAAAATTCCGCGACCACATCAACAGCATAGTCTATACAGCATGATCACATTAACAATTCAGTGATAACACCAACAGCATAGTCTACACAACATGCTCGCATTAAAAAAAATTCAGTGATAACACCAACAGTATAGCCTATACCACATGATCACATCAAACATCAGTCTGTACGTCGTCTGGGTTTCAACCGTCTTCCGAATCTGCTGTACGCAGGCCTCGCCGTCCCAGCGGCGCTGTCCTGCAAAGAATCTGCAGCCTGAGGAAGAGAGGGGTTATTTGATCCCTCCGGGACGTGTTCCCTGGGGGGTCTGCCAAGTCGAGGTGCCCTCGCCGCCTGTACAGACTCGTCGTTCACCACAAAAGCAGGCTTTAGTCTGTCAATACTGACTGTCTCTTTCCTGTCTCCTAAATCTAGCACAAAATGCTTATCACCAGTTTCCAGCACCCTAAATGGACCATCATATGGCGGCTGGAGGGTCGGTCTTAAAGCCTCGTGCCTAACAAAAACGAACTCGGCATTTATTAAAGCCTGAGGAACAAAAACCCGCGGAAAAGTGTGATGAACGGGGCCCGGGAGCATGTCCGCTTCCGTGCCGCTTAGTGGCCTCAGAGCTGGGAGGCACCCTGGCTCTGGATGCTCTGGTAAGAACTCACCGGGCAGCCTGAGAGGTTGTGCAAAAACTAACTCTGCTGGGGAGGCGTTCAGATCCTCCTTGGGCGCAGAATGCAACCCCAATAAAACCCACGGTAGTTTGTTTACCCAATCTGCATCCGTAAGCGACGCTCTGAGGGCTGCCTTCAAAGACCTGTGAAAACGCTCGCATAAACCGTTAGCCTGGGGGTGATACGCGGTAGTGCGATGGATTGTCACCCCTAAGCTGCTGGCCATCGCTGACCAAAGCTCGGAGACGAACTGAGGTCCTCTGTCGGACGTAATGTCCGACGGAACCCCGAAACGCGCTACCCAAGCCGTTAAAAAAACGCGAGCCACCTCTGCAGCCGTGGTTGATGTTAGTGGGACCACTTCTGGCCAACGTGTGGTTTGGTCCACCATTGTTAAAAGATGTGTGAACCCCTGCGATGATGGTGGGGGGCCCACGAGGTCGACATGCACATGATCAAATCTCTTGGCCGGGATTCGGAACGGTTCTAAAGGGGCTTTCGTGTGCTTGTGAATTTTGGCCCGTTGGCAAGACATGCAGGTTCTTGCCCACTCTTTCACGTGCTTGCGCAGGCTCGGCCAAACAAACTTTTCCGCAACCATCTTCACCGAAGCGCGCACTCTCAGGTGTGCCAGGGAGTGAACTGAGTCAAAAACGCAGCGGCGCCACGCGGCCGGGACTACCGGGCGTGGTCGCCCAGTTGACACGTCGCAGATTAAGGGGGGCATACCGGTTTGCAAACACCTGCTCTCCAGCCTTAACCCTGTTGGTCCAGACTGGAGTGCGTGCACGTCCGTATCACTACCCTGTTCCGCTGCCATGGCCGCGTAATCTATCCCTATATGAACTGGGGCCGCGTACGCTTCCGCGCTGCTGTTGTGCCCTGCGGCTGCGGTAGTATAACCTGCCTCCGCGTGCCCTGGTGATGTCACGGCGCAAGAGAGGCAGTCTGCCACTACGTTGAGTTTACCCGCTACATGCTGAATGTCCGTAGTAAATTCCGAAATTGCGGCCAGATGCCTCTGCTGCCGGCCCGACCACGGTTCTGAAATTTTAGACATTGCAAAAGTGAGCGGTTTATGGTCGACAAAAGCCGTGAAACGCCGACCTTCCAGCCAGAACTGGAAATGGCGAATGGCCAAATGGAGCGCTAACAGCTCCCTGTCAAACGTGCTGTATTTGCGCTCGGTTTCGTTCAAGGATTTGCTGAAAAATGCTAACGGCTGCCAAACCCCGTCCACGTGCTGTTCCACGACCACCCCTATGGCCAAATCTGATGTGTCCATGGTGAGCGCTATGCGGGCCGATGGTTCGGGGTGGGCTAAAAGCGTGGCGTCAGCCAGGGCTCTTTTTACTTCCGCGAATGCACGCTCCCGCTCCGGGGACCACACGACCGCGTTGGAGGGTTTTTGTTTTCTGAGCGCGGCATATAATGGTTGCATGAGCTGAGCTGCGTGGGGCAGGAAACGGTTATAAAAATTTACCATTCCCAAAAACTCCTGCAATGATTTGACCGTTTGTGGTCGGGGGAAATTTGCCACTGCGCGCACCTTATCAGGCAATGGGACTGCCCCTTCTGTGGAAACGCGGTGTCCCAAAAAGTCGATCTGCGCCACGCCGAACTGGCACTTGGCTGGATTAATTATTAACCCGTGTTCTCCCAACCTCCGAAAAACTGTAGTGAGGTGTTTTTCGTGTTCCTCCTCGGACGTACTGGCAACTAAAATGTCTTCGAGGTAGACGAACACGAAAGGGAGATCACGTAACACAGCGTCCATCATACGCTGGAATGTTTGTGCTGTGCCTTTAAGACCAAACGGCATGCGCAAAAACTCAAAAAGCCCAAAAGGGGTTATTACGGCTGTTTTAGGGACATCCTCCAGTCGGACTGGAACTTGATGCTAGCCGTGAACCAGGTCTATTTTAGAAAAAATGCGCGCCCCCGCTAGATGCACCGAAAAATCCTGAATGTGTGGGATTGGGTAGCGGTCATGCGCTGTAGCGTTGTTTAGTTTGCGGTAATCGCCGCAAGGTCTCCAGGAGCCGTCAGCTTTAGGGACCATATGAAGTGGCGAAGCCCATGGGCTTTTTGAACGACGAATAATGCCCAGCTTTTCCAGGCTGGCAAACTCATCACGTGCTATGACGAGCTTGGCAGCATCTAAGCGCTGAGCTTTCGCGAAAACGGGGGGGCCAGTTGTGGTGATAAAATGCTCCACCCCATGTTTCACCACTGTTGCCGAAAATTTGGGAACTGTGAGTGCTGGAAACTGGGTGAGGAGTGTGTCAAACTTATCGCCTGCTGTGGCAATGTTGGCCTGCACGGGTGGTGGGGACACTCGAGCTGCACAAGGAATAGAATAGAAAGACAGTGCATTTACTAATCGTCTGTTGGCAAGATCAACTAACAACCCATGTGAGCACAAGAAATCAGCACCTAACATGTTGAAACTCACCACTGCTATGATAAAAGTCCACTCATAAGTGCGGCCGTGTAAGGACAGAGACAAAGTCCTTTCTCCATAGGTGTTGATGCTCGAGCTGTTCGCCGCCGTTGCCCCGTCGCCGCGGGGGCCAGCCACCCGGTCAGCGTAGGTCGGGGTGATGAAGCTCACCTGAGCTCCGGTGTCTATGAGGAAATGCCGCCTGGAGCTCTCATCCGTAATGTAGAGCAGCTTATTGGTCTCGCCGAGAGCCGAAGCTGCTAACGGGTCCCGGCTTTGGAGTTTCCCGAGCTCTTGTAACTGCACAGCGGCACACACCTGTGTGCCTTCTCTGCGAAACGCCGGTGATAATAACAGAGGCCATCTCCTCCGCTGCGTCGTGGCCGCGCCACTGCCATGGTGGATGGGTTCGGCTCCGCTGTCTCCAGCTCTTTGTTGCCCCGGGCCACCGCACCGAGGTCTGCCGCTGCTGCTGTGGCCGTCTGCTCGCCGCAGGAGTTGAGGAGCCGCTGCGCTTCCCGGGCCAGCGCACGGAAATCCCGCTGGGTCTCACAACGCATGCTGGACAGGGTCCCTCTCATGTGCGTCGGGAGGTTGCTGAGGAAGATGTGCTTGAAGAGGAAGCTGTCGTTGTCTGATTCCCTCAACTGAAGCATGTCTTCCATCAGGGTGATCGGTCTGCGCCTTCCTTGGCCGTACATAGCCAGCAGCCTCTTAGCCCTCTCTTCGGCTGAGGGCACGAAACACTCGATGAGGGTAGCCTTTAACTCACTGTATTTGTCGTTGGCGGGCGGCTGCTGTACCACTCTCCGCACGCATCGCGCTGTGCGGGCGTCGAGCTTGGCGATGACGTGGTAGAACTTAGTGTCATCTGCCGTTATTCCTGTGAGCGCGAACTGCGCCTCGGCCTGGAGGAACCACGAGTCCGGATCGTTCTGCCAGAATTCTGGTAGTTTGATGGCGACGGTGCTCGCTTGGGCCGCCTCCGACGAGTCTGCATCGAGGGACACCCTTTCATTCATTCTCACGTATCTGGTCACCAATGTGGGGAGCGTGAAATGAAGAAGCTGAATTGTTTCATAATTCAGGTTTTAATGTTGTTGTCACATCCCCAACATATCTCTCAGAAACAGAAGGGACTGAACTCAGTCAGAACCCCCTTATTTATACATACAACATCAAAAAGCCAAATCACACATCCTTGTCAAATCCCCTTATTGACCATAACTCCCCCTCAATGTCCCTCAGTCCTCCACCTGGCCCCAGGGGGCCAGGAAGTCCTTTCAGGTCCTTACCAACGTGTCTCTGTCTCCCTGCTGTTCTCCACAGGTGGTCCAGACCTATTGTCCTCCTCTAAGACATGAGGTCAGTCCACATATGCAATCTTAAACATCCCCTTGTGCTTATACATATGTAGGCATGAATACATGAGCCACAACACCCTTTTTTTAAGTGAAAGAAAAAGAGAAATTAAAGAAAGAACAAAAAAACAAACAAAAAAGAAAACGAGAAAAAAAACCCAAAACAAAACAAAAGAGCAAAAAAAAAATAAAAGAGTATCTGAGTAGCATTGGAACAAAGAGAGGTGCCATTATTGAAATGGTATTTGTCAAAGATTAGATCTAATTGAAGACACATATGCATTCCAGGGTTGCCAAAAGTTCAAGAACCCATCCATGTCCTGTCTCAGTGTGAATGTCAACTTTTCCATGGAATAAATGTCTTGAATCATGTTAATCCAGTCTTCGGGTGTAGGACAATCCTTCAACATCCATTTTTTTGTTACAGCTTTTTTACTTGCCAATATTAGAACAGTGAATAAGTATTTTTCTCCTTGTCTTTCCAGTGATTCCGGAAGCAAACCCAAATACAAAGTTACAAAAGAAAAGGGAACTGTTATTTTGAATATTTTCCCCAATATTGTTTGTACATTGGTCCAATATTGGTGGATAACTGGGCATGACCAAAACACATGAAAATGATTTGCAGTCTCTTCACCACACAAGCGCCAACAATTCAACCCCTTACGAGTAAATTTATTTTTGTGCAGGTGTTCTGAAAAATCTTACCAAATTTTTCCATCCAAATTCTCTCCACTGCAGGGATGAGGTACTTTTCCATTGCTGTTTATTTAGCTTTTCCCATATTTCCAGTTGTAAAGTGAAATTCCCCTCTTTTTCCCATCTCTCTTTTATATATGATGTGTTGTCTCCTTTTAAGTCTTGAAGACCTTGGTATATTTTAGAAATGTATCTGATCCCTGGGATCCCTTTATATGCCATTAAGAAGACCTTCAGAACACCTGACTGGGTCCTTTCCAAATCCTCCTTTTAAAGTATTTTGTTTATGTGGTGTCTAAGCTGAAAGAACCTGTAAAGGTCTTGATTTATTAGACCTTGTTTTTTCAAATCTTCAAAACTTCTTAAAGTTTGCCCTTTAAAAAAATTGTAATATTTTATCAGTCCATTCTCTTTCCACTTTTTAAATCTAGTGTTGTGGAGCATGTAAAGAATGAGGCTGATTTGGTTCAGGCGGTTTATTACACGACTCACACAAGTAGCATAGGCAGAATGGCATACAAGTAGGAACTCTTCCCTTAAAATAACATGACATCCTTCTAGACTCTTCTCACACACAAAAGATAATCTCCCCCGACTGCAGTCAGTCCATTCATTACACACAAAAGATAATCTCCCCCGGCTGCAGTCAGTCCATTCATCCTTGACACCTCCCTGTTATCTTACTAGGGCATCTAGAAACTTCTCACACACAAAAGGTTAACTTCACATCCTTTGTTCCTGTCTAAGGTGGTAAACCATTATGCACTCCCCAGGTTGCCACCCCCCCCAGCAACTTAGATAGGACAAAAGGGTAACAGTCCACATGCTGTGATAGAACCATCAACATCAGTCCGCATGCTGCTCCGGCTTCAGTCTTCTGCCATATCTGCTGTAGCCAGGATTCGCTGCCTCCGTGGCGCTGCCATGCTGGGGGGCTGATGTCTGGGGGTGAAAACTTTTTGACTGTCCGTGTGGGTGCTTTGGAGAATCTTTTCTCTGGGAAGCGCCCCGTGGGGGTCTTTCACGCCGAGGGGCCCTCGCCAACAGCACTTGCTCGTCAGCCACAACGAAAGCAGGTTTGAGTCTGTCTATGCCAATTTTTTCCCTCCTACCCCCCAAATCTAGCAAAAAATGATTATCCCCTGTTTCCAGCACTCTAAACGGTCCACCATAAGGTGGGCGCAGTGGGGGGCGGTGGGCGTCGTGTCTGACAAACACGAACTCTGCGTTTTTCAAAGCTTTAGGCACAAAAACTCGCGGAAAACTGTGGTGGGCAGGGCCCGGCAGCGTGCTTGAGTCTATGCAACGCTGCAGCAGCTGAGACGAGGAGCTGCCCGGCGCAGGATTATCTGGCAGAAACTCCCCAGGCAGCCGGAGTGGTTGTGCAAAAACGAGTTCTGCTGGGGAAGCTTCCAGATCCTCTTTAGGCGCAAAACGCAACCCCAATAAAACCCATGGTAGCCTGTCTACCCAATTTGCATCCGTCAGTGAAGCCCTCAGAGCCGCTTTTAACGACCTATGAAAACATTTGCGTAACCCATTTGCCTGCGGGTTGTACGCGGTTGTGAGGTGAATTGAGACACCTAGGCTGCGGGCCATGGTTGACCAGAGTTCAGAAACAAATTGAGAGCCCCTGTCGGACGTAATGTCCGACGGAACTCCAAAATGCGCCACCCATGCTGTTAAAAACGCACGCGCCACCTCCTCGGCCGTGGTTGCCACCAGCGGAACCGCTTCTGGCCTGCGCGTGGTGCGGTCCACCATTGTCAGGAGATGCGTGTACCCCTGTGATAGCAGAAGGGGGTCTACGAGATCCACGTGGACATGGTCAAACCTCTTAGCCGGGATGCGAAATGGCTCCAAAGGAGCCTTCGTGTGTCTGTGAACCTTGGCTCGTTGGCACGCCACGCAGGCTGCCGCCCACTCTTTCACTTGCTTGCGAAGGCCCGGCCACACATATTTCTCTCCTACCATTTTGATCGACGCGCGCACCCCTAGGTGTGCCAAAGAGTGAACCGACTCAAACACGCGGCGGCGCCACACAGCCGGAACCACCGGCCGTGGGCGACCAGTCTGGGCGACCCAGACCGTGGAGACGTCGCAGATTAAGGGGGGAATGCCGTTAAGCAGCGTCCTCTTCCCTAGCCTTAGCCCTGTTGGTCCAGACTGGAGCACGCGCACGTCCGCATCACTAGCCTGCTCCGCGGCCATGGCTGCGTAATCCAACCCTACACAGACCGGGGCCACAACGATGCGCAAGAGGCAGTCTGCCGCTACATTCAGTTTGCCCGACACATGCTGAATATCGGTAGTAAACTCTAAGATCGCAGCCAGCTGCCTCTGCTGCCGACCCGACCAAGGTTCTGAAACTTTGGCCATCACGAATGTTAGTGGCTTATGGTCAACAAACACAGTAAAATTGCGCCCTTCCAGCCAGAACTGGAAATGGCGAATGGCCAGGTGGAGAGCCAGCAACTCTCTGTCGAACACGCTGTATTTACGTTCATTGTCGCGCAAAGTTCTGCTGAAAAAGGCAAGCGGCTGCCAAGCCCCGGTGACGTGCTGCTCCACGACAGCCCCTACGGCCACATCTGAAGCGTCAGTGGTGAGGGCTATGCGGGCTGTGCGGCGTTTGCCAGGGCTGCTTTAACTTCCGAGAACGCCTGCTCTCGTTCCGGGGTCCATTCGACCTTATTCGCGGGTTTCTGTTTTTTGAGCACAGCGTACAATGGCTGCATCAGCTGAGCTGCGCGGGGAAGGAAACGGTTATAAAAATTCACCATTCCCAAAAATTCTTGCAGCGCCTTGACCGTTTGTGGTCAGGGAAAATCTGTCACTGCGCGCACTTTGTCAGGCAGCGGAACCGCTCCTTCGGGAGAGACGTGGTGCCCTAAAAAATCAATCCCCGCCACCCCGAACTGACATTTCGCTGGGTTGATTATTAAACCGTGCTCTTCCAACCTACGGAAAACCGTTGTGAGGTGGGTTTCGTATTCGTCTTCGGACGTGCTGGCTACCAAGATATCGTCCAGGTAGACAAACACGAAAGGGAGCTTGCGCAGCACTGCATCCATCATGCGTTGGAACGTCTGTGCTGCCCCTTTAAGCCCAAATGGCATGCGCAAGAACTCAAATAAACCAAACGGAGTTATTACCGCTGTTTTGGGTATGTCCTCAGCGCGCATTGGGACTTGGTGGTAACCACGGACCAAATCTATCTTAGAAAAAATGTGCGCTCCTGCGAGGTGAGCGGAAAAATCCTGAATGTGAGGAATTGGGTAGCGGTCATGCGCTGTAGCGTTGTTTAACCTGCGGAAATCGCCGCAAGGTCGCCATGAACCCTCAGCTTTAGGGACCACATGTAGCGGGGAAGCCCATGGGCTGTTTGAGCGCCTGATGATGCCTAACCTCTCTAGGTTAGCAAACTCCTCGCGCGCTATGGCCAGCTTAGCTGCATCCAAGCGCCGAGGTCCTGCAAAAATGGGCGCCCCGGTGGTGGTGATAAAATGCTCCACCCCATGTTTAGCGATAGCTGCTGAAAACGTCGGGACTGTGAGTGCTGGGAACTGAGTGAGCAGTGTGTGGAACTTACCGCATGCTGCTGTGACGTTGGCTTGTGCTGTTGGCCGGGTCACTCGAGCTATACAGGGGAGAGAGTCAAAAGACAGTGCATTAACCAGGCGCCTGTTAGCCATATCTACCAACAACCCATGTGCACATAGAAAATCAGCCCCCAGTATATGGTAATCCAAAGCTGCTACAACAAAAGTCAATTCAAATGTACGACCGTGTAGAGACAAGAGCAGAGTCCTCTCACCAAAGGTCTTAATGTCTGAGCCGTTTGCTGCTGTCATCTCGGGGCCGCTGGCTCCTGCCAGCCGGTCAGCGTAGGTCGGCCGGATGAAACTCCTCTGTGCGCCGGTGTCCACGAGGAAATGCCTCCCCGAGCGTGCGTCCGTCCAATAGAGCAGCTTGTTCTCCTCCCCGAGGTTCGCGGCTGCTACCGACCCCCGGTCATGGCGTTTCCCGAGCGCTTGAACTGGCACGGTGGTATACATTTGCGTGCCCTCTCTCCAAAGCGGCGATGGTAGAAGCACAGCGTGTCACCTCCACGTTCCTTGGCCCCCGCTGCTGCTGCCGTCGGTGGTTCTGCTGCTGCCATCGGCGGCTCCTCGCCTCCTCGTGTCGACGTGCCGGGCTCCGTCGCTGCCGCAATGGTCACGAAAGCCCTGGTGGCGACGATGATCCAGTCTGCCTCTCGGGCTAGCGCACGATAGTCCCGTTTGGCCAGCATCGACGAATTGGCCAGGGCCACTCACGCCGCTGTCGGAAGGTTCCCGAGGAAAATGTGGGTGAAGATGAAGTGGTCGTCGTCCGTGCCCTTTAACCTCAGCATCTTCTCCATCATGTCCATGGCCGAACCGTCTCCCAACTCGGTCCGCATCAGAAGCCTCTCTGCTCTCTCACCATCCGAGAGCGTGTAGTGCTGGATGAGGGCAGCCTTCAGCGCGTCATATTTGCCGTCGGCTGGTGGCTGATCGAGCAGGCTCTCGATGTGCTGAGCCGTGCTGGCATCGAGCGCTGCGACCACATAGTAGAATTTCGTATCATCCACCGATATCCCTCAGAGGGCGAACTGTGCCTCGGTTAGGTGGAACCAGGAGCGCGGGTTGTGCTGCCAAAAATCAGGTAGTTTGATCGCTACAGTGCACGCGAAGCTGTGGGTTCCAGTCGAGGTTGGCTCCAGGGATCTTCCGTCGTATTCCATGATTCGTCTTTGGTCACCAGTGTGGAGCGTGTAAAGAATGAGGCTGATTTGGTTCAGGCGGTTTATTACACGATTCACACAAGTAGCATAGACAGAATGGCATACAAGTAGGAACTCTTCCCTTAAAATAACATGACATCCTTCTAGACTCTTCTCACACACAAAAGATAATCTCCCCCGACTGCAGTCAGTCCATTCATTACACACAAAAGATAATCTCCCCCAGCCAGCCGCAGCCAGTCCATTCATCCTTGACTCCTCCCTGTTATCTTACTAGGGCATCTAGAAACTTCTCTAGGGCATCTTTTAACTGGATTCAGGATCCCTTTTACATTATATGAGATTATTTTGGTTACACCCTGTTTCTCCATTGTGTTGTCTTATTTAGTATAACAGTGTGGTGGCCCTCTTTTATGCTACTCAGAAACTGAAAGAACATTAAGAACATAAAAAACATTAAGGACATAGTATATAAAACTTTAAAACAAAAAACTGACAAAAGATCTTCCTGAGCTGAGATCTTTTTAGTGACCTTAGAAGAGCCTTGATGGTGTGTTGGCTCTGAGGGAAATTCCTCAAACTCTGTTACGTGTTGAGGGCCCTCTCTTACCCCTGTAAGTTGTCCCATGTTTTTAACGTGAATTCCAGATCCCAATCCGAACTTGTAATGATTTTTTTTTTTTATGCCTATACCCTATGAAATTGTGCGCAACTTCCCACCACCATCACAGCAAACAGTCATGTTAATACAGTATTTGTTAGTGTGGAGAGATCATGTGGTTCATTGTCACATTTCTATTTTAACAAGTTTTGGTTGTTTTTTTTTTTTTTTTTTAAGACTTATTTGTTTCTAATATTATGTCTGTTCCATGAAATGTTTTACCACTTGATACTTGCTGATTCTGCATCTCCTTTAATGTTTGTTACCTTGTAGGCGGAGGGTTGGATGCGCAGATTGACTAAAAATATCGTTATTCCTTCCTGTAAACGCTCAGTTTTTCCTTATAGTGTGGCGGATGCAATAAGAGAACCCAGATGTGGAAGGCACGGAATAAGTGCAGGCACGGCGAACTGAAGTTTAAAAGGGTGTTTATTTCATCCTCCAACACAGGACTCACTCCAGCGCTGTGTAAGCGCGCTGGAGCGAGCCCTCAGTCTCTAGTCAGCAAACAGGCAATGCATGTGATCAAAAGAGCAGTAGTAAGAGAGAGAGCAAGCGATATTCAGTTCACTTACACTACCGTTCAAAAGTTTGGGGTCACTTAGAAATTTCCTTATTTTTGAAAGAAAAGCACTTTTTTCAATGAAGATAACTTTAAAATAATCAGAAATACACTCTATACATTGCTAATGTGATAAATGACTATTATAGCTGCAAATGTCTGGTTTTTGGTGCAATATCTACATAGGTGTATACAGGCCCATTTCCAGCAACTATCACTCCGGTGTTCTAATGGTACAATGTGTTTGCTCATTGCGTCAGAAGGCTAATGGATGATTAGAAAACCCTTGTGCAATCATGTTAGGTCTGCAAGGCTGTAATTGCTGCAAATGGAGGATTCTTTGACGAAAGCAAAGTTTGAAGGAAAAAATTATTATTTCAAATACAAATCATTATTTCTAACCTTGTCAATGTCTTGACTATATTTTCTATTCATTTTACAACTTATGGTGGTAAATAAGTGTGACTTTTCATGGAAAACACAAAATAATTGTCTGGGTGACCCCAAACTTTTGAACAGTAGTGTATATACCCAGCTAGACAATGCATGCATGGCACATTAGCATCACAGTACAGCAGGAATGCATGGAACATTTACATGAGAGTCACACATAACAATAGCAGGATTACTGGCAGGAAGGAGAGGCTGCCTATTGATATCAGTCCATACATCTCACTGTTCTGCTAATTGCTCCAGCTGAGCGCTCTGCTTGACCCGAAGGCTGTGGGGGTCACCCCCCCCCCCCCCCAGAGGGTCATCCACAATAGCTCTGGCGCTGGGTTTCCCGCTGCTGGCTCATGGATTTTGAGGGTCTCTGTGTGGACCACGTTTGAGCCTTGATTCTTTCAATCGGGTCTGCTGTGGGTTTATACACCATTACCGGGAGCCTTCTTCTCGCCATATCCGTGGTTGCTTCTTCCGCCGAGTTGTAGAATCACGTCTCGTCCCCGTAAAACACCCTCAGCTTCGCCGGAAATGGAGTTTGAAAGCGCAGTTTCTTCTCTCGTAGTAACTTTATAGCGTCGTTGTATTCCTGACGCTTTTTAAGGACCACCGGGGCATAGTCGTGTTCCACAAAAACTTTTCTCTCTTGGTGCATAAATCCTTTTTTCTGCCAAGCCAGTCTCACAACCTCTTCTTTTATTCTGGAGTTGGAGAACTTCACCACCACTTGGTGGCGCTTCCGCTGATGGCCTTGGGGCTAATGTACGGTGCGCCCTTTCTATCTTCAAGTCGGTGGATTGGGGAATTTCCAACTTCTCTCGTATGGATTCCACGCATGCAGCCATTGTGGTGAAACCGTCCTCAACTCCTTCTTTCAGACCATGAATTCTTATGTTGTCTCTTCTTAGTCTTCCTTCCTGGTCGTTAGCTTAGCCTCCAGTCTTGACTGTCGTTTGTGTAGTTCCAGCACGGTTTCTTCCAGCCCTTTTATTCTTTCCTCTGCTTCCATGATTCGGTCCTCAGCCTGGTCCACTCTGCTGTTTGTCCTTTTTATTTCATCTTTAATTTCACAAAATTTGGCCCAACACTCTCGGTGAAATTGTCTTAATTCTTTAAGTACCATTTTTAAGCTAACCTTGTTGCTAGCTTCATTCAGCTCCTCATCTTCTGAATGGATGTCCTCCGGGTCAGATTTTTCCGGCCGATGCGTGTCTTGGCCTGGTAAATGTCAATCTCTTCTGTTTTCCTTTAGGCATAATGACTTTGTCTATTGATTTTCACTCTTCCAAAAATCCGTTAAATCTGATTTTCAAGGTATTTTCATGGATCGGGTCTGGGAGCTTCAGTGTTAAGCTGCTATCACCATGGTGTCCAGACTGGAAGTCGTATGTGTTTTGTTTTTAAATATCACTTTGTGCGATTTCTTTCACAGGAAGCCATTCAACTTAGGGATTCAAATAAATGACAATGTTCATTTAGACCCAAGTTAATGTTAATCCTGTGCATGTTGGTACAGGATTTAGTGATTTACTAGACATTTAACCCAAAATTTTCCAAAATTAAGAAACCACATTCAACAATTAACACTTGAAAGCTTTTGCTTATTTACAGCCAGTGTGTTGCTTTTGATTCATGTTTCCTCCCCAGGAGAAGGAAAACATTTAACCAACTCACTATTTCTCACCAGGATTTGAAATAAGTCAAAAGGTGGAAACTTTGATTAGTCCTAAAACATTTTTTTTTCTTTAAATAATCGTTAACTTTAATCCTAAGGAAGCCTTAGTGACAATACGCAAAGACAATCCATTTGTTTCCTAATTTGTAAATATTAAAAGATTTAAAGGCTTTAAATGAAGATAAGCTTTAACAAATAAAACAAAGCCAATTCTAACTTTAAAAAAAAGTGAAGACTTATACTGTAACTGTAAAGCTTTAAAGCATTTAACCTTTTCTTTTTTTTTTTTTTTTGCTTTCTTTTGTAAATGAAATCATTACTTTCAAGTGAGATTCAACAAAAAGTCACAACCTAGTTGAGGACTATTCCAAAGCTACACTTTGGAATAGTCCTGAACTGTGATCTGAACTGAGAGAAGTCAATCCACACAAAATTGTTTTTTTTTTTGGTTGTTGTTTTTGTTTTTGTCTTGTGAAATACAAATCAAAATACAGTGTCAACAAATAAATTAACACATATTCCACATTTCTAAAGAATTTCCAAAATATTTGCTTTCCTTCTTACAAGCCTGGAAGTTGAAACAAACTCCAAAAAGAAGCTTGTAATTACCCTCACTGTAAAACAGCACTCAAGGTTAACTCTTGACTCACAACCTTAGCCATAATCAACTAATCGATTTCAAGCTAAGCGTTACACAAATGGTCAAACATGTCGAGTCCACTTGACGAATTAAATGACCTTCAAGTAACATTGGAAGAGTTGGCTTCCAACCTTATACCCGGTTTCTCCAAACAAGTTCAGGATACTCCACCCAAAGATTTGAAGCAAATCACGAAGAAACTTTTGGATGAATGCGAAACTAACCCACCTAAAGCAAAGGAAATCCCCGGTGTGTTAGGAAAGTTTGCACTAGCATTAGTTGCAAAGCTAAAACGAGCTGAAACCCAAGTACTCAACGTTGAAAAGGAACTGGTGAAACAACAAACAACCATCCTTTCTCTTCAGGAAGAGAACAAATCTCTTATAAAAAAGCAGGAACAAGCTTGCATAAAGCAAGAAGACACCCAAGCTACGCTTGATCAGACGTTGCTAAATCTGAAACAAGCAGAGGAAGAAAAGCAATGACTAGAAGATGACAATACCTCACTTCAGCAAGAAAATGAGGAATTGAGAACCGCCCTGCTTTACAAAGAGAATCAACTCAAGGAAGTTGAAGGTCAATTGGACGAAACAAACTCCGACTATGAGAAAGGTAAACTGCTCCTACGAGAAACACAACAGGGCCTTCAGGACATCAAAGAAGAGCTGGAAGACTACCGCAAACGAAGGGATCCGAGACCAGAAGCCATGAACAGGCCAGTTCCCTTGACAAAGGGGCCATCCCCTCATGGGATGGGGACTCTCCCAGCACACACTTACCTGACCCATTCAGACCCGAACGGCAACGCGAAAGACATTTGCAAATTCCATCCGATGGAGATCTCAATAAGCTCGCTCGCCACGTCACGAAATTTGACCCCTCAACCAGTGGGTCACCTGATACCAGGGATTATTTGCAAGACATTGACTACTACTTGCATAAATACCCTGATGCTACAGTTGATGATCGCATTTATTTGATCAAGTTGACATCCAACAGGTCGGTATCAAAATTTATAGATCGGCAATCATTTGACATCAAGATGAACCACTGGAAACTCTATGAAGCCTTTGAAAAGGAGTTCTCTGATGACTGCTTACAGTCAGGGCTAGCGACAGCCCTAGCTGTGAAACAGGGTCGCTTAGAGCCCCCACAGGCATACTACCAGTGACTCCTGCATGCATATTTCGGATCTTAAAACACGCCTGAGATGGAAGAGGACCACAATTTCAAGGCTGTTTTCATTCAGAATCTCCACCCCACGATTGGACACCACCTTGGAGTCATGGCTAACCCAAGGTCAAACTCAATAAACCAGCTAAGAGAGTTTGCACATTATGCATTCCAGAAACAGCGACAAAGCAATCAGAAGCATACCGAGCCTACCGCATCAGACACCCTGGACCTAGAGGGCGCCCCAAGGCCAGCCCCTGTTCCAGCACCTCGGTCACAAATAAAACAACAGTTCTCTAGTCAAAATAAGTTGAGTCATGACCCTGAAAAATTTTTGACACCAAGTTCCAAGCCAACATCATCAAAACCTGACTACCGTCGGAGGCTAAGCCCGCCAGGTAAGTCACGAGAATACGGTACAGATACCCGGGATGACAGATATCGATTTCGAGACTCGCGCAACCGCGGGAGGTGGTCACATCCCTCGTACCGACGAAAAAACTTTGACAGGGAAATAAGACCTCCCCCTGGTAAGTTTAGCTCCAAACCCTGGGAGAAGAAAGAAAACCCATTTTCAGCCGAGAAGACCTGGAAACTCTCCAACGTATACTTGAGGAACTGAAGAGGAAAAAAGAGGCGAAAGAGGACAAGAAGCCAGATGTTCTAACCATAAATATTGTGACCACCCCAAACGATCCTTTAGGGTTGTCACAAGTCAACTCTGAGGAATCTCCTACTACAAAGGGGAAGGATACCAAAGACACAACCGAGCATCCTCCACCCAAAACTCAGGAGGAGCTCCAAAATGCAATGCCACCCAGTGCCATTTTGGTAGTCCAGCTACCTGGGAAAGCTCACTCGCCCGAAACCGGCGACTCTTTAATCTGTGTTGAACCACCGGTCCAAGAATTTCTGTGTGATTTGACCGAGAGGGGGGTTGCACGAAAATTTTTCCTCTCATTGACCCTGGAAGATGCGATGACGCACAAAGCCCTACTGGATACCGCAGCGGACATCACACTCATGTCGCGGGACCTTTTTGAACACCTATGTGTCGCTGCTAACCATGCGCACAAAGACTTCAAACTAAGAACTTGCTCCTTAGCTATTCAACCTTATGCACCCTCAAACACGACTGTGTCACACGTCATTGATAAAGATCTCTATTGGGCCCATGACCTTGATCCATCCGGTCTATGTGTCCAATCTCAACTCAGTTCAATTGCTGATAGGCAAGGATCTACTTAATTGCTTTGAGCCTCTGCTAGACTTCAAGAATCTCAAGCTATGGGCTCAAGTTTGACAACCTCTCCCAACCACTCTACCTGAAGCAGCTGGATCACAGTGCTACACTCTTGACACCTTGGATGTTCCAGGAGTCAACCCACTCGCACTGCTGACCAAACAAAGTTTGACGGAAGGTGACCTTGGGGAACAGGCTGAAACAGGCACCCCTTCCCATGTCACCACATCCGACAACCCAACCTTAAATGAACACAGTTCATTCCTTTACACCCTAAAACCAGGGGAAGCCAACGAAGAGTACTGCCCCCAAGTGGTCAAAGGACTAGTTATCCAAAGCTCCCATGTAGAAGACGTGGTACTGGCTCTCTGGGCTGATAAATCCGCAATCAGCCAGACACTTTTTGACTCTCTGCACGAGAAATACCCTGACCTTATGGTCACTAACGAGTCTTTTCATTTCCCCGCTGGGACCAAATCAAACAAAACATTGATCGCCACAAGTATCTGCGCCGTCCACCTTCAGTGGAACCACAGACTGCTAACGCATCCCTTCTTGGTTGTTCCCGACCTGCCACATGCAGTCTACATTGGCAGCGATCTTCTTGTGAGACTCAGAACCCAGGTTGATACCATAAACAATGTCTTATGGTCTCTCACCCCAGTTCGAGACGCTCACTCTAAACCAGATCTGGACACTCTTAAGTCAGGCCAGACCATCCCTGAGGCCTGCCAGGTACTGAACACTCAACGATGTCTCATACCTGCTAATGTCACGTGCTACCCGGTCCAACTATACATTCATACCGGGCAGAAACTCATGCATCCACAAGCATTTTTCCAACCGGCTCCTTTGCTTGACGATCTAAGCTTAACTCTGGAGGCCACGCCCCTTCTAAGCCTAGAATACAGAACCACCACATTGCCGGTAAACAATCCCACGGCAGAGACCATCGTCCTGCCCAAGGCCACGCCTCTTGGCTGGCTCATCACCACGGATTTCCACAATTTCGAACTGACTGTTCCTGTGCTAGGCGGCCTCCCTGATTCTCTTTGGGCCGACTCTCTGGAACCTACAGTCATTTACACTAAGCCTTTTAAGGCCATCGCTCTTGTGTCAATGCCAACCCCTGACAAAGAGTCAGTGGGACGAATCGACTTGACCAACAATGACCAAATGCTTGTCCAAGCCATTATTTATTTACAGTATTTAGCGAATGCAAAGTCCTTAAGCCAAGCAGTTGCCTCCTGGTTTGCTGTATGGAGAGTGTGTAATCCTCCTTCCAGTCTTTGGAGCGGGCAAGCCTCTATGATGTGTTCCATTGTTTGCTCCTCTCCACATGCGCACAGTGGGCTAGGGCTACTGCCCCATCTGTGAAGGCTGGCCAAGCAGGGGCCATGTCCAGTCCTGAAGCGATTGAGTGTAGACCACTGTCTCCTTGGGAAGTTGGTGCCCGGGACCTGTTGGTTGGGGTTTATCACCAGCTGTTTGTTTGGGACCTCCTTGGTCTCCCATTCCTCTTGCCAAGCTGTCTGGATGGTAAAGTCAGCTGGGGGAGGGTTTTTCCAAATCGGCCGTCTGGATGAAAGTCGGGCAGTGGGTGGGGTGTAGATATCTGCATGGATTGGTAAGTGAGGAGAATCTTTAACTTTTTGGAGCATCCTTTGAGTTAATGCTGCTCGCCGGATGTGTGGAGGGGCTGTGTTTGACAGTACAGAGAGCCAGGGGAGTGGTGTTGAGCGGATTGTTCCAGTTATAGTTCTCATGGTTGAGTTGAGCTGGGTGTCTACATGGTGTGTGTAAGATGACCTGGACCAGACAGGGGCACAATATTCTGCTACAGAGTATGAAAGGGCCAGTGCTGAGGTGCGCAGGGCGGAGACTGCCACAAGCCATTGAACTCCTTCCATCAGAGTCCAATCAGCAGACCAATAACAATCCCAGTGATGCTCCACCGAAATCAGTCCTCACTATCGCTGAAGAGATTGCACAGGTGGTAGCTGATGCTGATGCCCTAACCTCTGATGAACGTGAAAAACTTCACCAGGTTCTTCTTAAGTATGAACAATCCTTCTCCAAAGACTTCTTGGACTGTGGACTAACCACAATCCACTCAGTACGTATTCCTACACCACCTGATGCTCCTCCCACCTACGTCAGGCAGTACAAGATTCCCTTGGCCTCATACAGCCCAGTACAAGAAATAATCGATGACCTACTGGACCATGGCACAATCAGGTCATGCAACAGTACCTACTCGGCCCCCTTATGGCCTGTCCTAAAGCCCAGTGGTAAGTGGAGACTCACCATTGATTACAGGAAATTGGACACTCAAGTTCCTCTCTTTAGGTGGCCTATGACTCAACTGAAGCAAGAACTCCCTAAAGTCAAAGATGCCAAATACTTCTCAACACTGGACATTGCTTCTGGTTTTTGGACTATTCCTGTCCAAGCTGACGACCAACACAAACTGGCCTTCACATTCGCAAATCGCCAATACACATTCACCCGATGTCCTTTCGGTTATGCCAACTCTCCTGCAGAGTTCAACATTTTCTTGAACAAAGCATGTCCAGACGCCCGAGACAGAGGTAACCTCATCTATGTTGACGGCGTTCTCATTCGGAGTCAAACTCTGGACACCCACCTCACTGAAATCGACCATGTCCTTGGCCAGCTCACGCGAGCAGGAGCCAAAATTTCTCTCTCCAAGTGCCAATGGTGCAAAACCAAAGTCAACTATGTTGGTCTCTTGGTAGGATCCAAAGGGGTCCTACCTCAAATGGCACGAATTCAAGATGTCTTAAACATCAAGGCCCCTACTAACATCTCCGAACTCCGGAGCTTCCTAGGGGTATGCAACTACTCACGTCAGTTCATTGAGGATTATGCAGACTTGGCAAAACCCCTTACAGACCTCCTACGAAAGGACACCCCTTTCATTTGGTCTGAGGCTCAAGAACAGGCTATGCTAGCGTTGAAGCAAAAGTTATGCACTGCACCATGTCTGGCCTATACCAACTGTGACCAGCCATTCTTCCTACAAGTTGGGTTCTCTGTCAACTGCTTAAGCGCTGGATTATACCAAATCTATGACCACAACAAACAAGTCATGGCCTATGCCAGCAAAACCCTCTCCGGTCCGGAACTGAAATACTTGGACTGTGAAAAAGCCCTTCTGGCCACTGTATGGGCAGTCAAACATTTCTCCAACTATGTGGGAGGCCAGAGAATCACAGTTGAGACTCACCACCAAACAGTGGTCTTCCTTAACAGTCAACACATCAGAGAAGGCGTTGTAACAAATGCCAGAATAGCCTCCTGGTTGATGGCTCTACAAAGCTTTGACATGGAGGTCCGCTACGCACAGAAGTTGAGAAGCCCTCTCGGCACAGACTTGGCTGCCTGCTAATGGTGCTCTGACACTCCAGGGCCATCCATTTGTGCAGAGCCACCTACAGTCACTGAAGACCCAGACCATCACTACTTTGACCAGAACATCTGTCAAGATATGGTCACCGCCTATGTCGATGGTTGTTCTTTTCACCATGAAACTCACATTCGTCCTGGTGTGGGTGTGGCATGGCTGAACAATTAGCCTTGTGAACCCCACAGCTTTCAACTGAGTTCCCAATCATCCCAGTATGCGGGAATCGCAGGTGTGCTCATTACACTGCAACTTGCCGTAGACCATGGCATTTGCACATTGGTCATCTGCACTGACTCCAACTATGCACGCCTCAGTTTCACTTGTCATTTGGCACTCTGGAAGACCAAAGGTTTCATAACCTCCAACCGCAAACCGGTTAAACATCAAGACCTTTTCAAGGCATGTGATCACCTGGTCACCCCCAACAACCTCCAGGTGTATTGGAAAAAGGTCAGAGGTCACTCAAGCACACCAGGTCAGGACAAAGAATGGAATGACCTTGTGGACTCACTTGCAAAACAAGGAGCCACACAAGGCATGCCCTGGTCCTTTGATTCTGCTCAGGTGCCGACTTCACAGTCCCACCCACCCACCCCTACAGTCTGCACAGTCACTAGGGCACAGAATAATAGGGCCCAAGATATGATACAAACCACAGGTCCCCTCACGGTTGACCCTGTTTTCACTGACGCTGACCTTATCTCTCTTCAAACCCTTGACCCTGCGATCCATAAAATGACACAATATCTCTCGGATCCTGCACTTAATGCACCATCCGACTCAGAACTCGCTGACACTCCAGACTTAAAAACCACTTTTTGCCACACGATCGTCCTTGCAGCTGCGAAATGGCATTCTAGTTCATGTTTCCGATGAACTCCCTGCGCCTGCGCTTGTGGTCCCTCGTAACCAGAGGGGGGGTGATGATTGTTCATGCCCATGATCTCCCAACTGCAGGGCACAAAGGCGTCAAAGCAGCGTACAACGCGCTCAAACAAGTGGCATATTGGCCATACATGAGAAAGGATGTAGCGGACTACATCAAGGGATGTCTCGTATGCTGCCAGTTTCAACCAACCAGCCCGATTCATTGAGCACCCCTACAGAAAAGAGGAATTTTATTCCCATGGTCTGACCTCCAAATTGACTGGGTAGGTCCCCTTCCACGGTCAGCCAGAGGAAACAAATATTTCCTCACAGTCACATGTGCTTTCACCAAATGGGTCGAGTGCTTGCTTGCTCCTAATAACATGGCAGAAACCATGGCCTATTTGTTGATGAACCATATATTCTCTAGATTTGTTCTGCCAAGCCGAATCAACTCTGACCGCGGCACTCATTTCATCGCCAAAGTCATGCGACAACTGTGGGAAACCTTGGGAGTTAAAGCTAACTTCCATATTAGCCACCACCCACAATCCTCCGGACAGGTTGAAAGAACCCACCGAACTGTGATTAACATACTGAAGAAGTATGTTTCACCACACCAAAAAGACTGGGATGTAAAACTCCCGCTGGTCTTAATGGCCATCCGAGCCACACCCCATGAAGCTACTGGGGTGTCACCTTTTGAAATGATGACAGGCCGGCAAATGACTTTGCCCCTGCATTTACTCTACCAACCTGGAGAAGCCAGTGTTGCCACAGCTTACACTACTCACCAATACATGACTGACCTGACCAAACATCTCCAACAGACTTTTGCCTTTGCCCAAAAACATTTGGACCGATCAGCTGAAGGACACAAAGCCTACTACGACCAGAAAGCCTCACATGATGAACTCCAAGTGGGAGACAAGGTTTTCTATTATGTTTTCATTCCTCAGACAGGACAGACCAACGCATGAGCAGGAAAACTCGCTCGGAAGTTCCTACCCAGGTGGACAGGTCCACACACTATCACAGATAAACTCTCTCCGGTTGTTTACCAAATCAAAATAAGCAAAGGTCGCCAGAACCCCATCTCCAAATGGGTCCACCGTAATCAAATCAAAGCTTACAAAAACCCCATGGGACTCGTCGGGGACAACACTGTTCCGTTAAGTCAGTAAACAAACCTAAAATCTTGTTTGCACCTGATAGATAACTGTTAGCTGACTATAAGACTCAGGTACGCTCGATCGCATTTCTCTTCCTCCAATCAGGTAACTGCATTAAACCTTCAAACAGGAAAGTTAACCCAAACTAAGTGACTTCCTTAAAATCTAACGTCAAAAGAGCCTGCAAAATTTCATACAGTGTCATCAAGTTACTATTTCAAAATTGTACACACAAAACCTCCAACATCACTAGCTTTAGTCAATAATCACAAAATCAACAAAAGGTGATAAAACACTAAAAGCCTAGAGCTCAGTCTCTAACAAAGTTGTTCCACCTCTGAGAATAACTTTTGCCTACCACTCAGGTACCTCAAGAAAAGGAAAACCAACAAGAAGCTCAAGATTAAAATGACTCACTTCTATTCGTTTGCCAGGACAATGGCCCTCCTGTTTTTCAGTTTAGCCCTCTACCTAGCACTCTCACCTACTTTCGCCCAGTTAGAACTGGACAGAGCCCAGACAAGAAGTCAACAATCCTTAGGTAGATTCTCAACCACGGCCTCATCATTAGGGCCCCTTGCTAGCCTTAGCACGCCTACTGTTAAATCAGTCAACACCGCTACACTGAAACGCCAGGTAGTTGAACCAACCGTTACCAAAACTTTTCAAGATACTGTGTTGCTTTTGAATGTTTGTTCCAAAGCCTCGTTCAAACTCAACAAGGTCTTGGACTTGTCACTCTTCATGTTAGAGGGTGACCATGCTCACCCACATTTAATGCCTGTGTTCCTTCAAAAGGTAGCTAGAAATATTAGATTTTCAATAAAACCTGGGGTTATTCTTGTTTGCTTCTATTAATGCAGAATAATAGCTTGATCTAGCTTTTCTAAGAGATTTTTTTGTAGATTAAGAGATGATTTCTCCACGCCAAGTAGAATTCATCTGAATAAGTTGAAGGCCATTTTCTTTCCAATTGGCGAGCCTTCTGTTTCAAGCCACGAGTTTCTAAGTTAAACCAAGGAGTAAGAAATCTCTGGTTAGACTTTTTCTTTTTTTAAAGGGGCTACCAAATCTAGAGTCCGATGCAGAGAGGCAGTAACACCATCAACCATGCTATCAATCACGAATGGAGCAGACTCTCCATCACTTATTTCAGGTGTTTCTGTTGTGTTGCCACATGGCATAGAGGAGACAATCTGCAAAAATTTAGCAACAATGTCATCAGAAAGACATCTGCTGTAGTAGTATTTTTCTTTAGGAAATAAGTGATCAGAGATAATGAAATCAAAAATTAACAGACAATGGTCAGACAGTACAGGATTACGAGGAGACACAACCAGATTTTCGATATCTATACCATATGTCAAAACAAGGTCCAATGTATGGTGGAAATAATGGGTAGAATTTTTTACTTTTTGGGAAAACCCCATTGAGTCTAAAATTGAATTGAAAGCCTTATTAAGACAGTCACTCTCAACATCAACATGTATATTAAAGTCCCCTACAATAATTATTCTATCGGCTTTCAGCACCAAATCAGCTAAAAATTCAGCAAATTCCGATAGAAACTCTGAATAGGCCGTGGGAGGACGATAAACTATGGCAAAGAGAATTGGGATCGAGCCAGGATTGCCAACAGGCCCCACACTGAGGACCAAACCTTCAAAGGAATTAAAACATAATTTCTGCTTAACATTAACCAGCAATTTAGGATGGAAAATTGCCGCCACTCCACCACCACGACCAGAACCTCTGGGGTTATGACAGTTTAAATACCCAGAGGGAGTTGATTCATTCAGACCAACATAATCATCAAGCCCGAGCCAAGTCTCTGTGAGGGATAGTAGATCGATCTGGTGATCGATTAATAGATCATGGACTAGAAGGGACTTAGAGGATAGAGACCTAATGTTTAATAAGCCACATTTAATTTTTAAACTTTGGGGGGGAAGAGAGGCCAAATTATTAATTTTATTAATTTTAGAGACTTGAGACTGGATTAGAATTTTCCCAACATTTTGTTTAATCAATCTGGGAAGTTTATGCATTCTATTTTTTTTTTTACTTTTTTATTAACTTTAAAGGGAGCAGAAAAAGGTGTCATGTGGTGATCCTTGCGGATCACCAAGAGACGCCACAGAGTTCACCAGAGAGTTTGGCAAGATGTTAATTTATTTCCTGACGTGACAAAACACAACTATGAACCCATAAGGGCAAAACACACACATGACGAGACTTGGGCTCGTAGGGCTAACCCAGCCGCTACGAGCTAACTATGACAAAGCTATGATACATGACCTGACATGAAGGTCTGCGGCACTCACAGGAACGACGAGGCGCAGACCCAGGGCTTGGCAGGATGAAGCCACTCAGACGTAACGTAGACCAAAGTCGACTGATAATCCTGCGTCTTACCGCCGTCAGTGCCGGGCTTAAAAGGGCGAAGCACTAACAACAGTAATGACAATCAGCTGACCGGCCGTTGACAGGCGGAAGCCCCACCGAGCACTTTCACAATAAGAGCCCGGTGAGGCCAGAATACAGCCCGCAGCTGTCAAGGCCGGCAGCGAGACATAACTTTAGCCCGAGCGCGATCAGAACCGGCGCTCGGGTCATAACAAAAGGTTCTCTAAGGGAGGAGAGAGGGGCAAAGTTGAAGGGTGGTGGATGAGGAGGAGCTGCAGGAGTGCAAGTGTTTTTCAAGTTGTGTTGTAATAGTCCTGGATTACAATATTTAGGGCAATGGGAGACAGACTCAATCTCTGAAGGATTATCAATGAAAGGCTGATCCAAACAGTAAAGACCACCCGAGTTAACGGGATCGATATAATATGTGGGAACAGGACCAAAAGAGGGCAGATTGGCAAACCCAGAAACTTCAGAGTGAGTAAACACACCAAATTTCAGTCACTGTACCAAAAAACACCGAATAAAATAGAGAAGATTGTCTGTTAAAACACGTGCACCAAGTCTATTTGGGTGGATGCCATCAGGCCTCATGAGTGATGGGCGGTTCCAAAATAAGTTAAAATTGTCAACAAAACCAATGTTAAAAATAGGACAAGTAAAACACAGCCAAGAATTAAGGTTGAGAGTTCTGCTAAAACGATTACAGTCTCGTCTGAAAGGTGCCAAGGGCCCAGAGATGAGCGCACGTCTGCCACAGTTTATAAGAGTGAACAGAAGGCTCCTGAAATCACTTTTTAAAATCTCAGATGCTTCATCTGGGATGTTATTGCATCCCACATGCACAACAACAGTATGAACGTGAGGGAATTCTTTCAGCAGGTCAGGGATAAGAGCCTCAATATCAGAGACTCTAGCCCCGGGAAAAAATTGAGTAACACAGTAAACCACAGTTTGCTTTTATCCAAAATGGTATCTTTTAACTTCTCTCCAGATACAATAGAATGGTTTGCTTCTTATCTCCAGAATAGAGAACAGTGTGTAAAAGTTCACCAGGATAAATCCTTATTTTTAAATAACCGTATGGGTATCCCACAAGGATCCATTCTTGGTCCTTTACTTTTCGGCATTTTTATTAATGACTTGCCACTACACTGCTCAGCTGCAACAGGTCAACTTTATGCAGATGATGCAGTTATTTACACAGCTGCCAAGACTCCAGCACAGGCTGCAGATGTACTGTCTACAAGTATGGTTGATGTCCAAGAGTGGCTCTTCCAGAACCATCTATTGCTGAACCTTCAGAAAACAGTTCCAATGTGCTTTTCAATCAAAAAATGTATAAAAAAAAATAAACAAGAATGTACCCATGTATGAAATGATTGTCTGCAGGGTGTGAGTGAATGAAGGGAAGGAATGAATGTGTTTGTTTGTAGTGAGCGACGAAGGGAGGGAGACCTGTAATAGGCAAATGTGAACCAGGTTTTTATATTGTGTATTTATAATCTTGTTTGCATTGATGTATGTGGTTATTGTTTATTCTGTTTTCATTTTGGTTTTTTTTTTCCTTATCTTTCTCTCTTTTTACCTGTTTCTTCTTTCTAAAGCCCATCCAGGGACAAGAGTTGCAAATTAGCTAATAGCTATACACTCTTTGTGCAACACATCAGATTTTTTTTTTTTTTTTTTTTTGTCTATGTATGTTGCACTGTCCCTGTCAAATAAACAAATAAAATAAAAATAAAATAATTTCATACGCCATGTTTAATGTTTGTATGTGCATTCCATATAGGATAAGTTTATATATTCTTGGCCTGTTTCTGTGAGCAATTTCAGCAAGTTCAGACTGAGGATCAGTACATGTGTAAGGAATGATCTAAGCAATTTATTATAATCTCTTTGACATGTCCTGTTTCGGGTCACGGGAATACACAGGAACTCCTCAGCTTATAGATTAGTGTTTCATGGACATTCTGTTAGTTTTATGGATCTCATGTCTTCATGACCCATGTCTCCAGAGTGTCTGACGTCCGCCTGGATAAGCTTAGTTATCAGGAATGTCCCGTTCTGTCCCTTCCCTTATCCTCATCCTCCCTCTCCTTTTTCCTACCTATATATATGAGACTTAGAAGAATGGATCCTTTAGAGATTCTAGGTGTGTCTGAATGTCATGCCTTATAACCTCTCCCCCAAGGTGGCCAGTGGGGTGATTTTGTAATAAATGTACATAAATTCAACTTTCCGCCTGATTATTTGACTTTGAAAAATTTAAGCTCAAAATTATTCTAACACTTGGTTGTCAGAAACCCGAGCGGTCAGGGCACACCAGAGAAGGAACGGAGGCTTCCAAACAGTTTTGCAATCAGCAATTTTCCATTTATTACAAAAATACTTTGCAGGCAACAACTCACATGAACATCCGACACCCACCACAAACCAAATGACAACACCTGTTATATACTCAGTGAGATAATTAGAGTTAATTGGAACATAGCAAAATCCCAAGCAAAACAATAAACATTTTCATATTTCCACATACCCAATAATATCTAAAAGAGACATAAATACATAAATAATTTTTCCCCCATTTACAGAATAAATATCACACCATAAATAATACAATAAATAGTTTTAAACCCTTATTTACATATTAAATTACCCTTTACTTAACCATCACATGCCTCCTTCTTCCTGGCATCCTTTAAAAGGCACTCAAACCCCTAAGGAGTCTTTTGCCTGGATACCACCAGGAAGCATGCCGGCAAAGGTACGTGGTTTTATGATTCCATTGCCTCACCCAATTAATATAATTAACCTTAACATTTCTCACAAAAGGGATTCAATTCAGTCAAAACAGATCTCCAAGTATATGTGCACTTTATCAATACAATCATGTTAACATTTACAAATTCTACATATATAATTCTCAATTACAGAAACTGTAGCGGTGGCGACACTCCATCATCACATTTCCTCCCCCCTTCTCCCAAGAGTACGGTACTCTATGAGTTATGTACTCTGGAGAGGCTATCTGCCACAAGGTTGGTTTTCCCTGCCACATACCGAACAGTAAAGTTATAAGGCTGTTAGGGACAAATACCACCCTGTAAGACAACTATTCGTGTCATTCAGCCACTGTAGGGCCCGATGATCTGACTCCAACGTGAAATGACGCCCAAGTAAATAGTATTTAAGAGACCCTATTGCCCATTTCATGGCAAGACACTCTTTCTCTACCGTAGAGTATCTCGTCTCCCGGTCCAACAACTTACGGCTCAAGAACATTACTGGGTGTCTCTCTCCCTTCACCTCCTGGAGAAGTACTGCTCCGATGCCAACTCCTGAAGCATCTGTCTGTAGAATAAATGGACGGGTGAAATCCAGACTGTAGAGAACCTTCTCACCAGAAATAGCACCCTTCAGATCTTCAAAGGCTCCACCACACTCCTCTGTCCATTTTACCCTATTTGGTGCTGAAGCCTTAGTGAGGTCAGTCAGGATTGCTGCTCTTTCAGCAAAAATGGGGAATGAATTTATTATACCATCCTACCATTCCCATAAACGACCGTACCTTCTTCTTGGTAGTAGGCACAGGATAGGTCTGAATGGCATCCACTTTACCCACTCGTGGTCTAATGACCCCCTGACCAACCACATGTCCCAGGTACTCCGCCTGCTGCTGTCCAAACGCACATTTGCGTGGATTGAAAGTCAGTCCTGCCCTCTTGATCAAATGAAGGACCTGCTTAAGATGTAACAAATGTTGCTTCCAGGTCTGACTGTAGATGACTATGTCATCCAAATAGGAAGCCACAAAGTCTGATACCCCTCTTAATACCTGGTCCATGAGCCACTGGAAAGTTGCAGGCACCCCCTGGAGGCCAAATTGCATAACCTTAAACTGAAAATTGCCATAAGGTGTTTTTAAGGCTGTAAGTTCTTTCATTTCAGGTGCCAATGCCACCTGCCAATACCCCTTGTTTAGGTCTAGCGTGGAAATAAACCTAGCCCTGCCCACTTTCTCTAATAACTCGTCAACACAGGGCATGGAGTATGACTCCAACTTCGAGACTGTATTAAGATATCTGAAGTCAATACAGAACCTCAAAGAGCCATCCTTTTTGGGGACCAGCACAATTGGGCTACACCACTCACTGACTGACTCCTCAATCACTCCCAGCTGCAACATCAGGTCAATTTCCTGCTTCAGTTTCGGGACCAACCGCTCAGGGATCCTATAAGACTTTCTACGCGGAACAGCCTCTTCCTTTAAATGACCCTTATGGTGAACAAATGTGGTGAAACCAGGTCTCTCCTGAAACAATTCTGGATTTAATAGTGCCTCTAACTCTCTCTGCTGATTAGCCTGCAAATGAGACACCTGAAATGAACAAGGCTCTGTCACATTTGTGGGAAAGGACTGTTCTCTCTCCTCATCCACTTCTGTCACACAAATGAGGAGCTGATGATGTGTCTGCTGAAGAACAGGCTGCTGATGATGATGACCAGGCTGCTGAAACTCCTTTAACAAGTTAATATGGAAGCACTGATGTTTTGACTTCCTGTCAGGCAATATAGTTCATACGTCATTGCACTTAGTTTCTTAGAAAGTTCATAAGGCCCCTGCCATAGAGCCAACAGCTTACTGTCACAAGAGGGCAGCAGTAGCAACACCTGCTGACCTGGGTGAAAAACCCTCTTTCTGGCCTTCTTATCATACCAAGTCTTTTGTTTGGCCTGCGCCTTCCTCATGTGCTCCTGAGCCAAAGCAGTCATTCGATCCAGTTTCTCTCATTTTAATGACATATGAGACCACACTGTCCTGATCACTCAGTGGATTCTCCCAGTGCTCCTTTAATAAGTCCAGTGGGCCCCTCACCTGACAACCATACAGTAGTTCAAAAGGTGAGAACCCTGTTGAAGCCTGGGTCACCTCCCGATAGGCAAATAACAAGTATGGCACCCATTGGTCCCAATCAGAGCCTGTATCGGAAACAAATTTTTGCAGAATGTTCTTCAAAGTCTGGTTAAATCGCTCAACCAGTCCGTCTGTCTGAGGGTGATATGGGGTGGTCTTAATTCCCTTAATACCCAACAGCTTATATACCTGCTGCAACAGTTTTGATAAGAAATGTATTCCACAGTCCATTCGGATCTCTCTGGGTATGCCTACCCTCGAAAATAACTGAATGAGACAGTTGGCAACCTGCCTAGCCTTAATAGATTTTAATGGGAAGGCTTCTGGGTACCCAGTAGCGTAGTCACATATCACCAGAATGTATCTATTACCCGAGGAGCTTCTCTCTAGGGGGCCAACTATGTCCATCCCTATTCTGTCAAATGGTGTTCCAGTGACTGGTAATGGCTGCAGTTGGGCACGGGCTACTCCCCTAGGTGATGTAATCTGACATGTTTCACATGTTGTGCAGAACTCCTTAATCTGGGTATACATTACCGGCCACACAAACCTTCTAGCAATTCTTTGTAATGTCTTCTGGAATGCTAGATGACCTGCCCAAGGGATAACATGTCCCAGTTCCATAACCTTTGGTGTGAGGCCTTGTGGCAAAGCTATGGCCATAACTTCACCTTGCTGTTGGTACAAAATGCCCTTTTTAACAACATACATGGCCTCACCCAAACAATCCACTCTGCCCTGTTTCACACCCTCAATCTCCGAGACGTTATCAAACCAAGGTTCTAGCGCTGGGTCAGCTTTCTGCAGTGCAGCTATGTCAGGAGGGATGTCAAAGTCTACTGACTGGCTTAGCTGTGGTGTTTCTTCACCCAAGTTCTTCACTGAAGCTAAAACCTTGTCTCTTCTTTTCTGAGCCTTGGATTTTGGCTGCTTAATAGGGCCTGCCTCTACCCCAGAATCATAAAACGGCAACTCCTGGAGAACATTGGCAGCCCTCTGCGCCCTGATTGTCACCATATTACAGTTTCTTCCAACAGGTGCATTAAGCTTCTGCTCAATAGCGCCACCTGCCTGTCCCTCCTCAGTTTGTTGTTCATCCTTAACCTGTTGTATGATGTCCAACAAAGCTGGAACATCATTGCCCAGAATAACTGGATAAGGAAAATCAGGCACAAGAGCTACAGGAAGGCGATAAGTTTGACCCCCCACTGTTAAATAGACCTCAGCGGTCGGGTACAACTTCTTATCCCCATGAACACAACTAATATTCACTGTAGACTCACTCCATGAATCCCTAGGGACCAAACTGGGCAGAACAACAGTCTGAAAACAACGAGAGTCTAACCAGGCCTCTTCACACTGACCATTAAGCAGAACATTTGTTTTATATATTTCACTGTGAATTGGTGCTGAAAGAGTGGGTCTTGGAACTGAGCATAACAATGAAGTCTTATTGTTTTCAGTGGCAGGACATGAATATTGAGTATGACCGATTTTATTACACTGATAACAGCGTATATCTTTATTAGAGACAAAACATGACTTTTTACTACCATTATAGTTGCCATTTGTGATCTGACTGGACCTGGAATGCAGCCTACTTTGAGCTTGACCACCCCTTTCACCCTCATCAAACTTACTCCGTGTGGTGAAAGAGCTGTCACTGCCGAGAGTAGGTCTCCTGCTCCCAGACCTGGCTGACAGAAAGACCTCCGCAAGATGAGTAACGCCTTCTGCAGTCTTCGGGTCCCGCTCTTGTATCCAGATTCCCAGTTCCAGGTCCACCATCCACAGAAACTGCTCCAAAATCATCAGTTCCGAAATGTCTTTTATAGTTGAGGTCTCTGTGTCATGCGGTGGCTCTCACGAGCCACCATAAGATGCCACACAGTCACCAATGAGTTTCAGTGAGTTTTATTTACGGTGAAAAATGACAACACAAGCTGCTGGGGCAATGACACATATCAGTCTACACACATCAGGAGGCGTAAGGCTAAACAGCTCTCTTACAGGTCCATAGGAGGAGACGGTCATACACAGACAGGCAAGGTTGGTGGAGTCATGACTACACAGGCTGCTGAGGCAGAGACACACAGAGGTCTACTCACACCGGGAGGGGTAAAGCTAACAGCTCACTTACTGGTCCACGGGAAGCGACGGTCAACCACAGGCAGACGAGGTAGGAAATAGTCCAAAGCATCTGTAGCTCTGACGGAGAAAGACTGACACTGCTGCAGGGATGCGGCCGCTAACGTTGGTATAAGACGTCCACCACTAACGACCGCAAATGCAGAACAGCTGCTCAGGACTTGACAGCTGAGCGGAAGCCTCCCCAAGCACTGTCACAATAAGAGCTCGGAGAGCCCGGAAGACAACACCGCTGTCAAGCCCTGACAGGAGTAGCCCGAGCACAATGACAAAGCGCTCGGGTCATGAAAGTAGCCCCCCCTCAACCGACGGGCTCCGAACGTCTTGTAACACCCAGCCCCCCCCCCCACTCCAACCACAGGGCGAGTGAATTGAGGAACAGGCAAGGAGGGAGCCAAACAAAACCCGACAAGGCCCTAAACCAAAAGGAAAAAGAATACATCAACTGACATATCCATCAATTCCCCCCAGAACAATGACGAGAAAAAAAAACAAGACAGGACTAAAATACAAGGGATACAAAATCATACAGAGCATAAACACCTGACACCGAACGTTTTCCCACAGGGATCACAGACAACCCGTCTAACTCCAAAGTACATAACCCCACGTGGTGTAGAACTCAAACAACCTCAAACACACGGTAACTATGGAAGAAGAAACAATACATGCAAACACACGGTAACTATGGAAGAAGAAACAAGAAATACATGCTAACACCCGGTAAATATGGAAAAAGAAAACAAAACAAAAAACACAAACAAAACAAGAAATACATGCAAACACACATGAAGCAATCTAAAATTGCTTAGCATAACTTGACTATGACTAGACTGTGGCTTTCAAAAGGGCATGAGGCAATCTAAAATTGCTTTGACATAACTTGACTATGGCTAGACTGTGGCTTTCAAAAAAAAACATGAGGCAATCTAAAATTGCTTTGACATAACTTGACTATGGCTAGACTGTGGCTTTCAAAAAAAACCATGAGGCAATCTAAAATTGCTCTGACATAACTTGACTATGGATACATGAAACAACAAAAAAAAAATTGCTAAACGTAACTTGACATGACTAGACACCGTATGGGCCCACGGATAGTCCCACAAACACAGTACATGATCAGGTGGCCTGCCCCAGTCCCAGGCCCCCAGAAACAAGTCCTCTGGTGGCCGAACCTGGCCACCTCGTAGCAGACACAGTTTATCAGGTGGCCAACCCAAGACGCCGAACGCACGAAGCAGTTCCTCGGGTGGCCGACCCACATCCCACAACCACCAGGACTGTGGAGGAATTGCATGCAGCCGCCCGCCTAAAGACGACAAGACAGGAGAGCGCCGGTCTGCCAAAAAAAACCTCTAATGGCCCCCAGCTGGTGGCTCCTGAGAGGGGGACAACCAAAAACTTGGACCCCCTCGAATCCTGATTGGGTCGCAGCCGCACCTGAGTCGGACCCCGACTGGACCTCGTCGGACCCCGATTGGGTCATCCCTACACCCACGTCGGACCCCGATTGGGTCACCACTGCACCCACGTCGGACCCCGATTGGGTCACAGCCACACCTGAGTCGGACCCCGACTGGACCTCGTCGGACCCCGATTGGGTTGCAGCCACACCTGAGTCGGACTCCGACTGGGTCACCTCGGTCCACGCGTCGGACCCCGACTGAATCACCGCTGCACCCACGTCAGACCCCGACTGGGTCACAGCCACACCTGAGTCGGTCCCCGACTGGGTCACAGCCACACCTGAGTCGGACCCCGACTGGGTCACCTCAGCCCACGCGTCGGACCCCGACTGGGTCACCTCGGCGATGACCTCCATCCCCGAACCTGGAACCTCCAGTCCCGTGACCTTGACAGATTCCAGACTAGTGACGCTGTGGAGAGGCTCAGAGAACGAGAGAGGACCGGGATCAGTTCCACCGGCAGCGCCAGAGCCCAGCGAGACGAGCTCGGGTGCAGCAGATGGCTGCCCCTCGCTCGCCTCCCCATGAGGCAGGCAAAAATGCTCTAACACACCATAAAGAAAAACAAGGAAGAGCACTTGCCTGCACTCGGGCTCTGGAGCCGTCCAGGACTTCGTCGATCCAGGTTCAGACAGACGCTCGTCGTCGGGCTCCCACTCAGCTGCGTCGGGTTCCACAGCCGGCCTGATGGTCTCTGCAGCTGGATCCTCTAGCGCTGGCGTCCACGCCAATAACCCGTATGGCGTGGGGGCAGAGGACCCTCGATCTGCTGACTCAGGCTGCATCTCTGAGGAACCCTGGGGACGCTCACTTGTCGGCTCTGGCTCCTCACCGCAGTCCGTTCTCCTCCTCTGTCCAACACAAGGCTGCAGGGCCGGGATATCTCCCAGAGCTGCAGGCCTCCCCCTCGTTCAACGGCGTGGGACTGACGCCGAGGACCGCTCCGCAGGAGGAAACACAGAGGCAGCAGGTTCAGTATACATGACTTCAGCTGGAGAAGGAAACTCGGGGAGCTGCGAACCCCGAGCTTCACCCCCAGGAGTCAGACAAGACAAATCACTATAATGACTAGAAAAGTGAAATTGAACTTGCCTGCCTCCCGAAGGTAAGATGGAGCCAGCTGAAGAGGACGTTGCTCCTTCCCTCGCTCGCTGGATGGTAACGTAGGACCCATGGACGGAGCTCACCGGCACAGGACTCAGCTCACTCACAGCAGCTGGCTGATTGAGGGGGTCATCCCGGCGGCCCGGAACTGGATCCGGAACAGGAGCTTGCTGAAAACATGCTTGGCCGCGGCGCCGACGCCTCCGCCGGCCCCCAGATGGTGCGAACTCCAGGACTGGATCGAGGACGGGATCAGGATCCGTAGGCCACGAGCAGGAGTGCCTCTTCTCCTGCTTCACGCCGCGCTCCTCCTCCAGCATCAGGAAAATCTTGCGTTGTGCGGCGATATCTTCCCTCCTCGCGTCGACTTCCGGGTGGTCGGCCCAGCGGGAAGGGAGATGACGAAGAACGTCTTCAGCAGCGTCTAGGTACCAGTGTATACCGTGATGGTAGTCCAGCAGGGAAGCGGAGATGAGCATCTCATCCACGACTTCCAGGAAGACTGTCAGCTCAAGGCTCGGGCTCCCAGCGCGGCCCCTCCGCGACCGCATTCTCCCCACACACTCAGTACCCAGACGGGAACAGCAACTGTCCAAAAACTCAAAACTCACAGGTGAATTGCGTCTCGGGTTGGCGTCACCGTAAACGCCGTTTTGGCAGCAGTGTACTGTCATGCGGTGGCTCTCGCAAGCCACCATAAGACGCCACACGGTCAGTGAGTTTCAGTGAGTTTTATTTACGGTGAAAAATGACAACACAAGCTGTTGGGGCAATGACACATATCAGTCTACACACATCAGGAGGCGTAAGGCTAAACAGCTCTCTTACAGGTCCATAGGAGGAGACGGTCATACACAGACAGGCAAGGTTGGTGGAGTCATGACTACACAGGCTGCTGAGGCAGAGACACACAGAGGTCTACTCACACCGGGAGGGGTAAGGCTAACAGCTCACTTACTGGTCCACGGGAAGCGACGGTCAACCACAGGCAGACGAGGTAGGAAATAGTCCAAAGCATCCGTAGCTCTGACGGAGAAAGACTGACACTGCTGCAGGGATGCGGCCGCTAACGTTGGTATAAGACATCCACCACTAACGACCGCAAATGCAGAACAGCTGCTCAGGACTTGACAGCTGAGCGGAAGCCTCCCCGAGCACTGTCACAATAAGAGCTCGGAGAGCCCGGAAGACAACACCGCTGTCAAGCCCTGACAGGAGTAGCCCGAGCACAATGACAAAGCGCTCGGGTCATGACACTCTGGTTTAATCCATTTATAGAACAGGTCCTTTAAACGTATATAAAGTTCACGGGGGGTTTCGTCCTGATGAATGTCCAAGGCACGAAACCTTCTCTTATAGGTGTCGGGTGTTGTTTCATATTTAATTAAAATTGCTTCCTTCACTTTGTCATAATCATCCATGTCTGCAATGTCCATAAGCACATACGCACTCCGTGCTTTACCTGTGAGCAGAGGAGCCAACTGAATAGCCCACTCTTCTTTACGCCAGCGGCAGACCGTAGCGATCCTCTCAAACATCACCAGATAGTGCTCGATGTCGTCCTCGGAAAAGAGCGGATTCAGCCTGGGCTCGTGGTGCATCTGCATTGTCCTCACCTGCACCTGCAGTGGTAGATTATCCTCCTGTGAGCCGACCCGACTGGCCGTCACCCTGGGGTCTTCCCCCGAAGCGCCGTCGTCACTGCTGCGTTCAGCCCGGCTCCCACACTCCTCTCTCAGCTCCTCAACTTGTGACTGCATCTGGCGAACTTGAAGCTGCATATTCTGCCACCTTTGTTCTTGAAGAGAGGCTTCTTCCTCCCTCTGACTGTCTCTGACTGTCAGTGAATGCGCCATGGACTTCACCAAGCTCGTTAATTCCTCCAGCTCATCCAGTCCACTGGCCCCCTGCTCCTCAGTTGCCATACTTGCATCAAAGTTCTCTAATTGCTCTTCTTGTTTCCTCTTTACTTTCCTTCTGGACATCGCTCCTTCTATCCCGTGTTATCATTTATTAATTTGACAACACTTTCTCGACCAAACGTCACCATTTGTCAGGGAATGCACCACCTCTGATACCAATTGTCACAAACCTGAGCAGTCAAGGCACACCAGAGAAGGAATGGAGGCTTCCAAACAGTTTTGCAATCAGCAATTTTCCATTTATTACAAAAATACTTTGCAGGCAACAACTCACATGAACATCCGACTCTCACCACAAACCAAATGACAACACCTGTTATATACTCAGTGAGATAATTAGAGTTAATTGGAACATAGCAAAATCCCAAGCAAAACAATAAACATTTTCTTATTTCCACATACCCAATAATATCTAAAAGAGACATAAATACATAAATAATTCCCCCATTTACAGAATAAATATCACACCATAAATAATACAATAAATAGTTTTAAACCCTTATTTACATATTTAATTACCCTTTACTTAACCATCACATGCCTCCTTCCTCCTGGCATCCTTTAAAAGGCACTCAAACCCCTAAGGAGTCTTTTGCCTGGATACCACCAGGAAGCGTGCCGGCAAAAGTACGTGGTTTTATGATTCCATTGCCTCACCCAATTAATATAATTAACCTTAAACATTTCTCACAAAAGGGATTCAATTCAGTCAAAACAGATCTCTAATTATATGTGCACTTTATCAATACAGTCATGTTAACATTTACAAATTCTACACATATAATTCTCAATTACAGAAACCGTAGCAGTGGAGACACTCCGTCGTCACGTTGGTAATCTGGAAAAGTTGCGGGCAAGGACACTGTTAGTTCACAACTTGGGAATGGAAGGACAATGTATCCTTAGTACCTTGGGTGACAGTGATAGCTTTTAAGACGTGGTTGAGCTAATGGCACAACATTTTCACGCCCCGGAAAACATCATCGTCCGAAGCATTCAATTTCAGCAGCGCCACCAGCGGACCGGCTAGTCACTGCGGCAGTATGTTGCAGATTGTCAACTGGCTGGGGACTGCCAGTTTGGAGCATTGGAGGACGAGATTATCTGCGACCAGCTGATGGAACATACCCTTTGCTCGGCGGCAAGGCCAAAGCTCCTCACGCACTCGAGCGAGCTGTCATTAGCCATGGTCATCGAGTTAGCTCAGCAGTGTGAAGCAGCAGACAAGCTATTGTGAGAGAGCGGCACTCTGCCATTTTGAATCACAGTCGATGGCGCAGGCAGTGGACCCCAACAGTGATGATGTAGTGGAGGATGAGAAGGAAAACGTTAATGCTGTGAAGGTAAGGTCCGCCCCGGGATCGCCCAGCGGTTTGGGGTGTGGGTCCACCAAGCACCGTTATAAGGCTAGAGAGTGTCCAGCAAGAGGAAAATGCTGTGGCAAGTGCGGACTCCTGCATCATTTTGCCCGGGCATGTAATAGGTTTGAGCGAGGGGACCGAAGACGCAATGTGGATCCCCCGCTCCAACTCCCACCGTCATCCACACTGTTTCTCCGAGCACCAATGGTCGTACCTACTGTATGGTGGAATTGGACGGGGTGGTGGTGCCACTACTGATTGACACGGGTGCGGTGAGGTCCGTGTTGAATTGGTCTACCGTGAGGAGTTTCTTCCAATATTACTGAGTGAGCGGTCATTTAGTGCCACTGTGTGGGTATGGTAGAAGAAGATTGGCCACGGTGGGATCAGTGGAACTGACAACTAGGTACAAGTTGGCAGAGGTGTCAAACCTGAAGTTCAAAGTGACTGCCTGCGGTGAGAATGTTATGGGGTGTGACCTCTTTTATGGATTGGGCTTCACCAGCAGTATGGGAGAGGAGTGGTCAGGCCGTGGTTTGTGAGACTGTCTGGTTCCGGGAGTGATGGACGATGCTGTATGGGACGAACCTTGGCCTAGTATTCTGGATGATGAGCAGGACCAACCCCACCCAGGGCCATCACGGGAGGGTCCCAGTGCCAGTGCCCAAGTAAGCCTAGCTGAGGGAACTGGGTGGCATGGTGGGATGCCTGTGATGGCAGGTGGAGCCGAGTGGATGACCCAATCTACTCCTGGAGCTCTGCTGGAAGATACTGAGGAGCAAGGGGTCACAACGGCTTCGCTGGCGGTGAAAATGAAAGCGAGTGGGGCAGGACCGGCTGGCATGGTAAAACGATGGGCCAAATAGAGATACTGGAAGCCAAGTCAGGCTCCTGTGGGGGTCGCAGATGTGGTCCGGCCCAGAGAGGAGGCTCGGAAGAGAGGTGTTTGAGGAAAACGCCGATGGCAAGATGACCAGGGGCGGCATCAGGTGGTGGCTGTTGGGGAGGATGGCTATCTCTAGCTGTCTGATGCTGATGGAGACACCCCAAGGAGTTGTGGTGCGCCAAAGAGGAGAAGGAGGTGTTTGGGCTCCGACATGGGTCATCCCCGGGTGCAAAGAAAAGAAGGTGGTCTGGAGGGGAACCGTCTGACGGTTTTCCGGGGGGTGGCTCCTTTTCTGGGGCAGACTGATGGTTGGGCAATATGTTTATTGCATGATGTTGAAATGGCTGGATGACCGGGTTGTATATTAGCCTTGTTAAAGGCGACGGACATTGACATTTTTTTATTGAACCAATCAACTGATTGTATGAAAATATTCCATTCTTCACATTCCCCTGATTTAATATGTGTCACCATCCTTCATAAATGAAATTATTTGGTCATAGCTCATCTGTCACTCAGTGATGCTGCAGTACCGCCATCTCCCGATAGGTGCGTGCAGCCTTCACGTCAATTCAGTATGAAAAAAAATTGCAGAACGAGAGCAAAGTGATTCGGACAGCGATTATTTTCTGGAGTTTGACGACTGCAATATAAATGATTACATTGACAATGAAGACGTTTTGGGTGGTGTGTGGCCTGTCAGCCTTATTTGTTCGAGGCAGAGGGAGAGGAGGAAGACGCAACACGGACGGGAAAAGAACACGTTTACGATCGGCTGTAAGATATTTCTTGGTAAAAGATGCTTAGAAATATTCTTCTTTGGCGACATGCATGGTCACACACTTAATTTTAAAAATAAAACTACCCATTGGTCACTCGCTGCCTGATGACATGTCATCTTCTCAGCCGCTGATTAGCACCTGCTGGTCTGTGCGCAGCTGAAGCTGATGAGACAGATGACATCGTCCACACGAGTGAGTTTATAAACAATATTTATTCATTTGATTTAATTTCCCAGATGAATTATGAAGAAACCATTCAATACATTCAATAATCATTGCAAACAGAATAATCAATGCCAACCCCATATTTTTCAGGCGATACAGATTCATAGTGTTGGGGATTTTTTTTGGAGAAGAAGTGACCAGGGTGTTGCCTGCCTGTGCGGCGAGCCTCATCAGAGAAACATTCCCATCTCATCACTACAAGGGATTTTGCCTACCAAGATTAGATTTGTGAACAATGATATGTAAATAAAGTTTTGTAAAATCATATATCCCCCATCCTCCCTGTGTGCAAAGATGTGTCTCCAGAAAATGAAGCCCCTTGAATACTTTATTATATGAAAGCGATGTCAACAGTTTTACTTTGTGACATGATCTGAGGTTGGATAAGGTGGAAAAATTTTGAAATATATGGGATCATGACATCTTAATGTTCATGTCAGTGTTATAGTTCTCATAGCTCAGCATTCATCAAAGTCGCATGTCATATACATTTCAATAATTTTTCTACCATTTTATGGTATAAATTTGGATTTACATAAAAGTCCTGTTCATCATTTTCCTCTGCTTGGTCAGAAACATCAACATTGAGTGACAGTTGATAAAATCTGCAAAAAAAGTAGATCATAATTTTATCCAAGAGGTCTCAAATTGGATTACATACATAGAAATATAAATTGATCAAACAGGCACAACCACCTCCCTATACAGCACTGAATATTTCATATTTGATGAGTATGAACACCCTAATATGCCAATATTTGATAAGTTGGTAAGGCAATGCAAACCATGGCTTGGAATTCATTTAAGATGTTTAGTAAACATTTGCAGTGAATATTAAAAATAAAAAAACTTACCCTGTTTAATTCTTGTGTTCTGACACTGTCACTGACCCCGTTATCAGAGTCACACTTGGAAATCGAGGCATATATAGTTGGAATAGCCGTTTTCTTTATCAGAAATCTTTTGGCAAATTTCATTTCAAATTGACATAATGTCTGGCCCAGGAAACACGCACGCAGGCTCAGGATAGATTTAACAGCTTTATTCAACAAGCAGGTGTGTGTGAATGGATTTATGGGGATGTGCTGACGAGGGACAGGTGTGCGCGCAGCTCAATCCGCTGAGGAGCGGTGAGTCGTGACACAAATTGCATCTTATTCTCGAAATCGCTGTCAAGGAAATCTCTACCGCACATTTTTGGTGTTTTACCGACATAAGTCCTTTTTTTTTTGCGTTTTCTGAACGAATTTCACCCAGGCCGTTCTGATATTCACAGGGACGGGACATTCAAAAACACTCACAGCATGCTCCTCTGGTATAACGTCGCACCCGTACACAACACAACGACAAACCATAATTAATTCGATTCCTGAAATCCTAATGTTAATAAATAATCTATTTGTAATCCAAAAGTATTCCGAGAAATATCCGTAATCGCCGATTTTAAAATGTAAAAAAATTTTAAAAAGAAAATGTCCGTTGACTGTGTGACACACCGAATTGACGTCACACAGTCAGCGGCCATTTTAGCTGCTGATCTTGGCTGGATCAGACAGCTCTCCACAACAGCGTACTTCAAGAGCGCATTGTCACCTTATGCGACATACGTTGACACCAAAACATGTGGGGTTCCAATTAACTCGTCTCAGACAACAATTTGAGATATGATTTAGCGATTTTGAGTTTTCGTCTGTCCGCCACCTTTAATGGGATTGTTTTGAGTTTTATACTGTTTATTTTAGGAACATAACAGTTTTCTGTTTAATGGACTGTGTTTTAGTGGAGATGGCAGAATAATCCATCTAGCCGTGTGGGGGTGAAACGGATGTCCACCTGTTCCCCCCCTAGCTTTAGTTGTTTTGTGTGTATGTTACAGCCCTTCAAATATTTCTGTTCAGATTTAGCTTATGATTCGGGTTCCAAGTTGGGGATGGTCTCGATTGTGTGTTTTGGACCATTTTTAAAGGGGGGGAGTGTTGTGTTGTTACTGGGACATATTATTGTGTGGCACAGGTGGTGGCTCTACCTTTCCAGTTCCGCCTCCACCCAGGGTGTAAGAGAGCTGTGAGGAAGAAGGGTGGTCTCTTTGACCTCACCTCTGCCTGACGGGAGTGCTTGTACTGTGAGAGCGAGTCAACCATAAAGTCGTGTTCAGTTCAACATCCAGCTTCATCCTTGGTTCTCATTTACCAACATAACAGAAACCACGTATAAAACCTTACGTCAGTCTGAGGAACACACACACACAAAAGCAGACCGATATCTTGAATTTATAGATATAATCATGACTTAGAGAGGGTAAAACAGTTTGAATTTTTAGGAATATGGATTAATGGAAAAATTGCTTTGGGGGATACATAGTCAGAGAATTATTGATAAAAGGAAAAAGATTTTAAATGTAATGTGGTGTCTTGTTGGAAGAGAGTGGGGGGCAGATAGAATTGCATTGAAAAACATCTACATTGGGTTAATTAGGATGGTGATGGATTATGGTTCACGTCCCTGAAAAAATTAGACATTATAAAGCATTAAGCATTGAGATTACACTACCGTTCAAAAGTTTGGGGTCACCCAGACAATTATTTTGTGTTTTCCATGAAAAGTCACACTTATTTACCACCATGAGTTGTAAAATGAATAGAAAATATAGTCAAGACATTGACAAGGTTCGAAATAATGATTTGTATTTGAAATAATAATTTTTTCCTTCAAACTTTGCTTTCGTCAAAGAATCCGCCATTTGCAGCAATTACAGCATTGCAGACCTAACATGATTGCACAAGGGTTTTCTAATCATCCATTAGCCTTCTGACGCAATGAGCAAACACATTGTACCATTAGAACACCGGAGTGATAGTTGCTGGAAATGGGCCTCTATACACCTATGTAGATATTGCACCAAAAACCAGACATTTGCAGCTAGAATAGTCATTTACCACATTAGCAATGTATAGAGTGTATTTCTGATTAGTTTAAAGTTATCGTCATTGAAAAAATGTGCTTTTCTTTCAAAAATAAGGAAATTTCTAAGTGACCCCAAACTTTTGAAAGGTAGTGTATGTACAGGAGCATTTAAAATTTAGATTAGATTAGATTAGATTCAACTTTATTGTCATTACACATGTATGAATACAAGGTAACGAAACACAGTTTAGCATCCAATCAGAAGTGCAAAGGACAGCAGTGCAGTATATACGGTAATTAACAGTATGTGCAATTTAAGCAAATATATGCAAATATATGCAGCAGTGCAGAAAGTTAAGAGTACTGTTATGTGCAAATAATGTACAATAAGTTACATGTAGTTATGTAGTTATGCAGTTATGTACAGGTGAGGATGGTAAGAGATGATGGTAAGAGAGTCAGCGGGGAACTAAGTTCAATAACGTGACAGCTGTTGGAAAGAAACTGTTCCTAAACCTGCTGGTTCTAGTCCGAAGGCTTCTGAAGCGTCTTCTGGAGGGGAGAAGCTGGAACAGTCCATGAGCAGGATGGTTGGAGTCCCTAAGAATGCTGCATGCCCGGCGCAGACATCTTTTCCTGTAGACATCCTCTATAATTGGAAGTGGAGTCCCTGTGATGCGTTGGGCGGTTTTCACCACCCGCTGCAGCGCCTTACGGTCAGCGACAGAGCAGCTCCCATACCAGACTGTGATACAGTTGGTCAGGGTGCTCTCTATCACGCAGCGGTAGAAGTTGCCCAGGATGTCAGTTGACAGATGGTTCTTCTTCAGTGTCCTCAAGAAGAAGAGGCGCTGATGGGCCTTCTTGATCAGGCTGGTGGTGTTAACTGACCAGGTCAGGTCCTCCGAGATGTGGGTCCCCAGGAATTTGAAGCTGGGGACACGTTCAACAGCTATGCCATTGATATGGATAAAATGACATCAACAGCAGCACTACAGGGAGAACTGGGAGAAATGCCTCTCGAATTAAGAAGATTACAACTGTCTCTGAAGTACTGGATCAGTTTACAGGGTCATAGTCAAGATCATCCTGGACTGGAAACATTAAAGCCATGCTGGGAAAAGGAGAGGAGGAAAACAAAAAGCTATGGGTGGACAACAACACAAAAAGCAGAAGAATTTGAATGAAGCAAATTGAGTTTTAGTCCTACAGTACCAATGCCAGGATTACCTCCTTGGATACTCCCAGATGACATGGTTGATTGTGTATTATTAGAAAAGAAGAAAGATTCACATTTTATATATAATTCATGCTTTATTCAGTCATACATTGATAGCCACTACAGTTATGTTCAAATATACACAGATGCATCAAAGGGTGACAGAGATAAAGTGGGAGTGGCAGTTGTAGTTCCAGAATTTAAGGTTAAAATAGGGACGTCAATAAATAAAGAGGTATCAGTATATGCAGGGGAAATGATTGCAGTATTATTGGCAGCACAGTGGGTGGAAGAAACAAGACCATTGAGATCAATTCTATGTTCAGACTGCAGTTCAGTTTTATCCAGTTTACAATATAACCATTCAGAAAGCAGATCTGACATCTTACCTGAAATTCAACAAACATTATTCAGAATTCAAATGATGGGAATTATAGTAAAATTTTGATGGATGCTGACACATATAGGCATCACTGGAAATGAAATGGCTGATCAAGTGGCCAAAGTGACACAAAACATGGAGACATGGGTTTGGCAGTTACTCTGAGTAAAACAGAATTTAAAAGTATCATTAAACAGAAACTCAAGGAAAGGTGGCAAAAACATTGGAAGAAGAAAGGAAAGGAAGATGGTATTACAGGGTTCAGAGGATGGTGGGAAGAATGAGGGTGGTAGGGGAAAACTGAAGAGTGGAAACTGGAATTTCAAGACTTAGGTTTGGTCAAACTGGACTTAATGGAAATGTATTTCAAATAGGAAAACATAATACAGGAAGATGTGAAGAGTGTGGAGAGGATGTTGTACTACACTGGAGGAGAGATACTCTTCGTCACTTCCTTGTGGTAACGTATCGTCACTTCCTGTTTTGCTGTCTGTCTGTGGTTTGCTCTCCTCACTCTCCTGAGCTTTTGGGTTAGCCACTAGCTATGGCAACTAGCTCTCCTTCCTCTCCTCCTCTGGTGTGCTCTCTCTGTCAGATGTTTAGCTACACCTCTGCCTCTTTTAGTGATGAATGAATGAATGAATGAATTTATTTATTTCGGATAATACAGTACAGGTTAAAAGAAACTGTATAACATAACAACAAGGTCAAATTAGACAAAGACTCCTTCTACTAAACAATTCCACGTGAGTTATCCGAAATGGGTGATGGCTGAAGCCGCAGCTTATATTGCCCACCCATATTCCATCCAAGAATTCAAAGAAAAAAGAGTAAACAAGACAAGAGTGATTACAATTTAGAACAAAGCTAAGACAAAGTGTGACTGAGAGAAAAAAAAAAAAGAAAACTAAGCTAAGCTAAGTTAAGCGGTTACTATTCAAGACAAATCTAAGACAGAATGTCACAGAGAGAAAAAAAACAAAAACAAAAACTAAGCTACAACACAACACAGGCTGGATATGTCAATCCTTATGTGAGTTTACATGTCGTCTTGTAAATATGTTTGGAGTATTTCTTCCTTTAGTTTTTGTTTAAATTGTCCAAGCGTTGTACATGATTTTAATTCAGGTCCATAATCGTTCCATAATCTGACTCCTTGCACTGAAATACAGTGTTGCTTGGTGGTTGTTCTCACTGTAGGCTTTTGAAATATACATGTTCCTCTGAAGTGATATCGTTTCTCCCTTGTTTGGAACAACTTTTGGATATTTGTGGGCAGTGATAAATTCTTCACTTTGAACATTATTATTGCGGTTTTAAAGTCAACCAGATCTTTCAACTTGAAAGTTTTTTGTTTAAGAAAAAGTGGGTTTGTTGGTTCCCTGTAAGCTGCTTTGTTTATTATTCTAATAGCTCTCTTTTGAAGCATAAAGAGTGGATATATGTTTGTTTTATATGTATTTTTTTTTTGTATGTACCGGGCTGCACGGTGGCGCAGTGGTTTAGCACTGTGGCAGCACAGTTTTACCCTCGGCCGGGGGACCGCGGGGATCATGAGATCGTGGGTTCGATCCCAGCCCCCGACCAACAGTGAGCTGTGTGGAGTTTGCATGTTCTCCCCGTGTTGCGCGGGTTTACTCCGGGATTTCTCCGGTTTCCTCCCGCATACCAAAAACATGTAGGTTTAGGGCGCTCGCGCACGCAGCGACCAGCAGCCGGTGGCTTGTCACCAGACTGCAAACCAAATCTACCTACGGGTACAAATAAGTAACAAAAAAAAAAAAAAAAAAAAAAAAAAAAATTCCCCATACTTCATTACAATATGTCATGTATGGGAGTATTAATGAATGATACAAGGTGTATAGTGTGGGTTGATTCAGCAAATATTTCACTCTGTGTAATATTGCAATTGATTTGGAAACTTTACCTTTAATATAATTAATATGTGACTTCCAACACAGTTTGTTATCAATTATTACTCCAAGGAATTTAGTTTCAGATTCCCTTTCAGTCTCTACACCATTTACACTGAGTTTGGGTACTGGATTGTTGTGATGGTTGTTAAAGACTATAAATTTTGTCTTACTTAAATTGAGCGTTAATTTGTTTGAATCAAACCACAGTTTAAGCTTTCCTAATTCCTTCCCGAGTGTATCCAGAAGTTGTTCCAAATTGTTTCCACTGCATAGCAGATTAGTGTCATCGGCAAACAATATTAAGTCCATTTTTTCTGAGACTTTACATATATGGTCCCAAAACTGAACCCTGTGGGACTCCACAGGTGACCTTCAGCAACTCTGAGTTTTTGTTGCTAACACATACATACTGATATCTATTCTTTAAGTAACTACTTAACCAGGACAGTGCTACCCCTCTAATACCAGAATTTTGTAGTTTCTTTAGTAATAAATTATGATCTACTGTATCAAATGCTTTTTTAAGATCTAGGAATACTCCAACTGAATACTCTTTATCTTCAATGGCTGTTGATATTTTTTCTGTAAATTCCATTAGGGCATATGCAGTTGTCCTCTTGTGTCTGAACCCATATTGCTGCTCACATAATAAATCATTCTTCAGTATGAAGTTGTCAATTCTCTCATAGAATATTTTTTCAAGTATCTTGGAAAATTGCGGTAATAGTGAAATTGGTCTATAGTTTGAGAGTTCCCCTCTGTCGCCCGTCTTGTATATCGGAATTACTTTAGCTATTTTCATTGCATTGGGAAATATACCTGATTGGAGAGACAGGTTGCAGATATACGTCAGTGGTTTTACTATGCATTCAATAACAGTTTTGACTAGTAGCATGTCGATACCATCACAGTCAGTAGATGTTTTACTTTTGAACGATTTAACAATTTCAATGACCTCTCTTTCGTCTGTGTTCTTTATGAAGATGGAGTCTTTTACAGCAGTGTTATTGCATATTGTATCACCTGTTGGCACCGTAGTGGGTATTTCTCGGGCCAGTTTAGGTCCAATGTTAACAAAAAAATTATTAAATTCATCTGCAGGTGAAGCAATATTCACACTGAGTCGTTTTATTATATTTTGGAATAGTAGTTGGGTAGCTTGTATTTCTGCTTTTATTTCCAAGGATACTGTTGAGTATTGTCCATGTATTTTTAATATTGTCTCTGTTTTTCTCCAGTTCTTTACTGTAATAGTCTCTTTTACTACATCTTATTATGTATGTTAACTTATTTTTGTATGTTTTATACCGCTGCTCTGCTTCTTTTGTTCTTTTCTTTAGGAAAGCTTTATATAATAAATTTTTCTTTTTACATGCCTTTTGTAGTCCTTTGGTTAACCATGGCTTATTAGCAAGTTTGTGTTTAAGCTTTTTTATTACTAATGGGCAGTTTTTTTCATAAAGAGTGGTTACAATGTTTGTAAATGTGTCATAGGCTTCATTTACATCTGATACATAGACTTCTGTCCAGTCTTGCTTCAGCAAGTCCTCTTTAAGAGAACTGATTGCATTTGGTGATTTGTGTCTGAACGATTTTGAAGTTTTTTCTGCGTTGGGCCCCGTGTGGCCATGGATAAGTGCAAAGGTTGGCAAGTGGTCACTTATATCATTTATCAATAATCCACTTTCTATTTTCTTATCGAAAACATTGACAAACAGGTTGTCAATAAGTGTAGCAGAGTGAACTGTGATTCTACTGGGATGTGTTATTGTGGGATATAGACTCATGCTGTACATAGAGTTCATGAACTCTGTAACTACATTTTGTTGATGAGGATTCAGTAAGTCAATATTGAAATCTCCACAAATTGCTACCATTTTCTTACTAGTAATATTATTGTACAGCTCGACTAATTTATCTCTGAATGTCTCAATGCAAGTTCCCGACGTTCTATATATGCAGCTTATGATTAGATTTTTTGTTTTGTCTAGGTCAATCTCAACAGTAACACATTCCAAAATCCCTGGTAGTGCTAAGGACATTTCATTTACAAGCTTACACCTGTACAGGTCATCAATATACAGTGCAACACCACCACCCTTTTTTTGAGTTTTGTTAATATAAAACATCTGATATCCCTCTATTGCCATCAGGGGAGCCTGCTCTTCGTTAAGCCAAGTTTCAGAGGCTGCAATAGCTGTGAATTTTCTGTCTAGCTGTTTTAAATAGTCCTGAATCTGTGGAAAGTTTTTGTTAAGACTTCTGCAATTGAAGTGTATTATTGACAGTTTACCATCTAATTGCATTTGACTTTTGAATTGTTTTTCAGTGTAATATTCACAGTGGTTATGAATATTATTGAAAAAGTGGTTATCAGGATCAATATCATTCTCCATCTCTTGTGGTTTATGTTCAGCATAATGGTATGTTTTCAGAGTTTGAGTTTCCTCATTCTGTGTCAAATGACTTCCTCCAACTGGGGATAATTGATGTCTACTTGAGTCGGTCATAAGTTTTTGTTTGTTTTGGTTATTTTTATTAAAGTACTTTGGCATGGTGTATCAAAAGAACTATTCTTATCGTGTGTATGAATATGGATTATCATTGGCTCATAATTTTCTAATCAGTGTTCATCTGTATTTATCTAAGTCAGTAGCATCTCTGATCATTATACTCTTTGCTTGCTCAGGTGATCCATTTAGTTTAATCCAAATTCTACAATTTCTTGTCCAGGTTGCTTGTATCTTATCTTGTTTTTTTAGCATCCGTGCCTGTTGTGCTAATTCAGCGTTTTTTTTTTGTCAGGTGTTCATTTATGTAAACTTGAGTTTCCTTTAGCTTTTTGGCCTGCCTCAGTATGTTATTCTTTACCCTTCTGTTCACAAAGCGCATCACAATTGATTTCTTTGTTTTGTTATCTTTCTTCGGTAGAGCATAGCAGGCTGAGATTGCATTGGCTTCTACCTTAATGTCTTTATCATTAAGGAACTGAAGCACTTGATTTTCTAAGGACAATGATTCTCTCATGGGTGCATCTTCACCACTCAGACCTACTGTGGCATGGGCGTATGACTGATATCTGATGTCTAGTCCACTTATAACTAGGTCATCAATACGAGAACACTTGTTCAAGATCCTCGACGCGTTGCTCCAAAAGACGCCCGTGTTGCTCCAGGTCCATAATTTTTTTGTCTTTTTCTTGAATTATTAAATTTAGGGCTTGTACCTGTTCTATTAGGCCTATTATTTTGTCCTGTTGGCTAGTCAATTTGGTCAATTTTTCTGACATAAAGCTCAGAGCTTTTTTGATTTCTTCCATTTCCTCTTTCTTTGGTGGCATCTTACTGACCTGTAGATAGAAGTAAACAGAGAATCCGGCTAGGCCTCAACTAGCCCGGCCGCTGCTGAACTCGCCGCAACAGCTCCTGCACAGCTCCTCCGCCAAGTACAAGATGATAACAGTAAATGTAATAAATGTTGTCTTTTTGAGGCGCTCGAGGCGAGGTTGTCTAATTTGGAATCCTGGCTCCGCTGCATTGAAACACCGTCTGCGCCAGTTACTCTTGACAGACGCCCCTTAGCTGCAGCGGAGCTAGCTAGCATAGCTAACCCCGTTAGCGGTCCTCTGGCTCTCCTCAGCAGCGAGGAGACTGGGTGGGTGATGGTGAGAAGGAAGCCTAGTCGCAAAGCCCCGGTACACCTCCAACCTGTTCACGTTTCTAATCATTTTTCCCCACTCAGCGACACACCCGCTGAGGAAAAAACTCTGATTGTTGGCGACTCTGTAGTCAGAAACGTGAACCTAGAGACTCCAGCGGCCATAGTCAAATGCATTCCTGGGGCCAGAGCAGGCAACATCGAGTCAAATTTGAAAATGCTGGCTAAAAGTAACAAAATACTCCACAGTTGTTATTCACGCTGGCATTAATGACATCCGTCTCCAGCAGTCGGAAGTCATGAAACTTAATGTAGAATCGGTGTGTGACTTTGCAAAAACGATGTCTGCCACTGTAGTATTCTCTGGGCCTCTCCCCAATCTGACCAGTGATGACATGTTCAGCCGCTCGTCATCCTTGAACCGCTGGCTGTCTGTGTGGTGTCCTGCAAATGACGTGGGCTACACTGACAATTGGAGCTCATTTTGGGGAAAACCTGGTCTTATGAGACGAGACAGCATTCATCCCACTTTGGATGGTGCTTCTCATTTATCTAACAATCTGGCATCTTTTTTAAGATAAGATAAGATAAGCCTTTATTAGTCCCACAACGGGGAAATTCCAGGATTGCAACAGCACAGGGATAGCAACACTCAGAGCAACAATCAGAAGGCAAGAAAAAAACAAGCAAGCAAGAGCAGCTAATATACATATGTACATATTACTATAAAATATATATATACACACACACACACAGACACACAGTGCAGAGCATTGTAGCTGGATGGAATAAATATATGAATATATGAACACACAGTGCAGAGCATTGTAGCTAGATGGAATAAATATGTAAATATATAAACACCCACAGTACGGAGCATTGCAGCTAGGTGGAATAAATATGCAAGTATATAAACACACACAGTGCGGAGCAATGTAGCTAGATGGAATAGTATGTAGATATATAAATATAAATATAAACACACCCAGTGCTGAGCATTGTAGCTAGATGGAATAAATATGTAAATATATAAACACACACAGTGCAGAGCATTGTTGCTAGATGGAATGAAACAGCATAACCGTCTACTTAGTTATCCTACATGGTATGATTATGTGCCCATACATATTCTCACCCTCCATAGCGACCGGTATGTTCCTGGTTGTATGCCGGAGGGGACCATTGTGTAAGTCTATTGCATCTTTTGCATTCAAAAAACTATTAGTTTGTTACGTCTTTTTTGCTATCTCTGCGAGCAGCCCTGCTTAGGTTGTACAGTCTGACAGCCGTTGGTAGGAAGGACCTACGAAACCTCTCGGTTGTGCACCTGGGATGATGTAGTCTGCTGCTAAATGAGCTCCTCAGTGCATCCAGTATGTCCTGCATAGGGTGGAACTCGGACTCCAGCAGAGATGACAGTTTAGCCACCGTCCTTCTCTCTCCTATCTCCTCCATCGGATCAAGGCGCTGCCCCAGGACAGAGCTAGCTTTCTTAATCAGTTTGTTCAGTCTCTTCCTATCGGCTGCAGTAATGCCACTGCCCCAGCAGACCACTCCAAAAGTGATGGCTGATGCCACCACCGTGTCATAGAATGACTTCAGCAGCGCCCCTTGTACACCAAAAGACCTGAGTCTCCTCAGCAGGAACAGCCTGCGCTGTCCCTTCTTGTAGAGTGCATCAGTATTGTGTGACCAGTCTAGTTTATTGTTCAGATGAACACCCAGGTACTTATAGGATGTCACCATCTCGATGTCTGTTCCCTGTATATTTACTGGTACTGTGAGGGGCTGCCCATGCCTGCGGCAGTCCACCACCAGCTCCTTAGTTTTCCTCGCGTTGATTTATCCAAATTTCCTAAACCTTGACTACTCAGAGTTGGGACCAGGAAGCAGAGTCACAGTCTTACATGCCTCTCTGCAGCTCCTCTTCATCCGCCACCCCTCAGCTTAGCCCCTGTCTTCCCCATCAGAGAATCATTGGCTGCTCTCTCCAAAGTAAATAAAAATATTGTGGTGACATTAGTTGTTGGTCTCACACACAAATTTGATCTTTTAATGTGAAGGCGGAGTTTTTCCGTTTTGTACGGAGAGAGAAGGAATAAAAGGAGGAAGTGGAAAAATATAAATAAAGTTTTTTCAGACAGACTTACGCGTGTTCCGTCTGTTTTTCTGCAACTTCCACATTGGTGACCCCGACGTTTGAAGAATGTCTGTTCAGGCGACCTCTTCTGATATCGCCGCCACGGCATTTGTATCCGCCGCGGCTCCCGCACCGGCTGTTTACGCGGCTACCATTAAACTACCGGACTTTTGGCAGCACAACCCAGAGCCCTGGTTTCAGCATGTCGAGGCTCAGTTCCATCTGCGCGGAGTAGCCACAGATAACATGAAGTATTTTTACTTTGGATTCTGCCACTACTCGTCGTTTGATGAGACTGCTCCGGGACCCGCCTCACGCTGACAGGTATGTCACTTTGAAGAGGGCTCTTCTGCAGCTGTACCAGCTCTCTGATATAGAGCGCGCTGATCATCTTCTGTCTATGACTGGTTTGGGGGACAGCAAACCTTCTGAGCTGATGGAGAATATGTTGGCACTTCTTGGTTCAGGAGACAGCTCATTTCTGTTCACCCACCTGTTTCTGCGTCAGTGCGCAGTGTCAGATGAATTTGCCAATATGGAGCGGTTGGGTATTGTGCGCCCTTCCGACAGTCTGTGGGCCTCTCCTCTCCACATGGTCCCTAAGTCAGATGGGGGTTGGCGCCCTTGTGGAGATTTTAGGCGCCTTAACAATGCTACTACCAACGACAGGTACCCAGTCCCCCATTTCCAAGATTTTTCTTCACGTCTGGCAGGGACGGTCATTTTTTCTAAAGTGGATTTAGTGCGTGGTTATCATCAGGTGCCTGTCCATCCCCAGGATGTCCCCAAGACAGCGGTGATCACTCCATTTGGACTGTTTGAGTTCTTGAGAATGCCATTCGGCCTTAAGGGTGCTGCACAGACGTTTCAACGGCTTATGGACTCTGTGTTATGGGACATGCCTTTCCTGTTTGTATACCTAGACGATATACTGGTGGCGAGCGCTTCGGTGGAGGAACATGTGTCGCACCTTCGTCAGCTCTTTAGGCACCTCTGTGACCATGGACGGATAGTGAATCCCGCGAAGTGTCAGTCTGGGCTCTCAGAACTTGAGTTCTTGGGGCACAAGGTATCCCAGCAGGGTGCCGTGCCCCTCCCGGCTAAAGTCGAAGCAGTTTTAGCTTTTCCGCGCCCCTCCTCTGTCAAGCCCCTGCAGGAGTTTTTGGGCATGGTCAATTTTTACAACCATTTTATACCTCATGCTGCCCATATTATGCGCCCGCTGTATGAGGCCTTGAAGGGTAAGAGGGGTAATCAGGACACTGAGTGGACCCATAAGAGGTTATGTGCTTTTGACGGGGCTAAAGCTGCGCTGGCTGATGCTGCCCTGTTGTCTCATCCAGACCCCATGGCCGCCATTGCTCTTACCACCAATGCATCCGATTATGCTGTCGGAGCAGTTTGTGAGCAGTGGGTGGGCAATTCCTGGGAACCTCTAGCCTTTTTCAGTAGACAGTTACACGAGTCAGAAAGGAAGTACAGCACTTTTGACAGGGAGCTGTTGGCCCTTTTCTTGGCGACAAGGCATTTCAGGTTTCTCTTGGAGGGCCATAAATTCACCGCTTTTGTGGACCATAAACCCCTCACGTGGTGGATCAGACTACGTGGTGGCCGGAGGCAGTTCCCCTGGCATCATCTACGGCGTCTGATGTTGCCCGGGCATTTATCTCCTCTTGGGTGTCCCGTTTTGGTGTCCCCTTGGACGTTACCTCTGACAGGGGCCCACAATTTACCTCCGAACTTTGGAATGAAGTAGCTGGTAGTTTGGGGGTTAAACTCCATCGGACCACAGCATATCATCCACAAGCTAACGGGCTATGCGAGTGGTTTCATCGGACTATGAAAGCGGCCCTTCGCACATCATTAGTGGACAGTGGATGGGTGGACAGATTACCGTGGGTTTTGTTGGGTTTGCGTTCAGCCCCCAAAGAAGACCTGCACTCCTCTTCTGCTGAGTTGGTCCTTGGCCAGACCTTGAGGGTTCCAGGGGAGTTCCTTCCTACCAGTCCAGGGTTAGGTCCCAGTATGGTTAAGAGGCCTAAGTGTTGGGAGGAAGCCAGGGCTTTTGCTCCCGTGGCTGCGCACCACTGTCTTCCTCAGTCTTACGTCCCTGACAGCCTTATGTTGGATGAATATGTTTTTGTCCGGCACGATGCCCATCATTCTCCCCTGCAGGCACCTTATGATGGCCCTTTTTGGGTGTTAGAAACAGGCCATAAGGATTTTTTTGGTTGAGTTGGGGAATTGTCAGGATCGGATTTTGGTAGATCGTTTGAAGCTCGCTCATGTCCTTTGTGACGATGAGGTTGAGCTAGCCTGCTCGGCTCGGCGGGGACGCCCTCCCAACCCTGTGCCTGAGGTTGTGTCTGCTCCGGTTACAGTTGCGCCCCCTAGGACTGCGCAGTGCCGTTGTCGGGGCAGAGTAATTAGGTTGCCTAAGAGGTTCTCTTGAGTTATTTTCTTTTTTGAATTTTGTTCATGCTGTTTTAGTTTGTTTTTTGTCAGCATGTTTATTTATGTTGTTATTTGTGTGTTCTGGGGGGGCCTGTGTGGTGACATTAGCTGTTGGTCTCACATACAAATTTGATCTTTTAATGTGAAGGCGGAGTTTTTCCGTTTTGTACGGAGAGAGAAGGAATAAAAGGAGGAAGTGGAAAAATATAAATAAAGTTTTTTCAGACAGACTTACACGTGTTTCGTCTGTTTTTCTGCAACTTCCACAATATAATATATAAGCATCCCAAAGTGATTAAGCAAAATATTGGTAAAACTCAAATTAAACATAAAGCCTCTAAATTGAATGATTTGGCCTCTGTTCCTCCTCATAATTTAAAAATTAAATGTGGTTTATTAAATATTAGGTCTCTAACTCCCAAGTCTCTGTTAGTCCATGATCTGTTAATTGATCATCAGATTGGTTTAATATCCCTTACAGAGACTTGGTTAGGGCAAGAGGATTATGTTGGTTTAAATGAATCAATTCCCTCTGGTTATTTAAAAAAAATCCCAGAATTTCTGGTCGTGGAGGAGTAGCAACAATTTACCATTCCAAATTACTAGTTAATGCAAAGCAAAAAACATGTTATAATTCCTTTGAGGGCCTGGTCCTCAGTATTGGGCACTTTAGCAATTTTAGGTTAAACCCAATTTTATTTGCCATAGTTTATCGTCCCCCATCAACCTACTGAGAATTTTTATCCCAATTTGTCGATTTCTTAGCTGATTTAGTGCTGAAATCTGATAGAATAATTATAGTAGGGAACTTTAATATACATGTGGATGTAGATAGTGACTGCCTTAATGTGGCATTTAATTCAATATTAGACTCGATTGGGTTTTCTCAGAAAGTAGGAAATTCTACTCATTACCTCCACCATACATTGGAACTTGTTCTGATATATGGCATAGAAATAGAAAATCTTGTACTGTCTCCTCATAACCCTGTACTGTCAGACCATCGTCTGTTAACCTTTGATTTTACTATTTCTGACTATTTGGCTCCTAAAGAAAAATATTATTACAGTAGATGCCTCTCAGATGATGCTGTTTCCAAATTTATGCAGATTGTTTACTCTATGCCATGTGTCAACACAACGGAAATAAGCTACAGACAGCTTGCTCCTTCTGTAACTGATAACATGGTGGATAGTGTTACAGCTTCTCTGCATCAGACTCTAGACTTGTGGCCCCCTTAAAAAAAAAAAAAAGTCTAATCAGAGATTTCGAACTCCTTGGTTCAACACAGAAACTCGTAGCTTAAAACAGAAGACTCGTCAATTAGAAAGAAAATGGCGCTCCACTAATTTAGATTAAATCTATTTATCTTGGAGAAATCATCTTTTAATTTATAAAAAAATCTCTTAGAAAAGCTAGAACGAGTTATTATTCTGCATTAATAGAAGAGAACAAGAATAATCCCAGGTTTCTTTTCAGCACTGTAGCCAGGTTGACAAAGAGTCAGGACTCTGTCAATCCGAGCATTCCCTTAGAGCTTACTAGTCAGGACTTTATGAACTTTTTCAATAATAAAATTTCATCCATCAGAGATAAAATCAATCAGATTCTTCCCACAGTTAACTTAAATACTGTAACTACTACAACTCCTTCAACTGATGTCTGTCTTGATGAGTTTACTCCAATCGACCTTTGTGAGTTAGACAAAATAGTTTCCTCATCCAAACCTTCAACTTGTCTTTTAGACCCTATTCCTACCAGGTTATTTAAAGAAGTCTTCCCACTTATTGGTAGCTTTATTCTTTATATAATCAATTCTTCATTAACTTTAGGCTATGTACCGCAGGCTTTTAAAACGGCTGTAATTAAACCCTTACTCAAAAAACCAATGCTAGATCCAGGAGCTTTAGCTAACTATAGACCAATCTCTAATCTCCCTTTCATTTCAAAAATCTTAGAAAGAGTTGTTGCTACGCAATTATTTGACCACCTGCAAGGAAATGGTTTACTTGAAGAGTTTCAATCTGGGTTTAGAATCCATCATAGTGTGGAGTAACATTATGTAGCTCACATATTCCGTTGCAGAGACGCAAACATAAAAGGACTTTGAGCTCGCAGTGTGTATTGACATCACACCTCAAATGGACAATGAGTCTGGACCACCTGCGAACTTGGGAGGAAGTGAGAAGAACTGGAGCGAGAGCCTGAAAGGACTGTCTGACCTCCTGGGGTCAGACAGAGGAGCCAAGAGGACAATGGAGGGATTAAATGTAAATGTGATTCTGTGTTTGATGTGGAGGTATAAATGTATGTGGTTTACCGCAGCTCACTCTCTTATTTCCTGACTGAGAGAAGGAGCTGTGGGACGTGAGATGGAATAAACCAATACTGAGAAATCATCCAGTCTCATCATTTCATGATTCCCACATTGGTGACCCACACGTGAGAGATATGGAAAGGCTTGGAGGCTGTCTCTCCGACCCGGATTCACCGGGGACCGCCCGCACGGGCGTAAACTCAATTAAACTCCCCGAGTTCTGGCAAGATGACCCGCACTCATGGTTCCAACACGTGGAATCGCGGTTCGTGCTCAGCGGGGTATCAACAGATGACATCAAGTTCCATAATGTCATCGCAAGACTCGACAGCCGCACAGCCCGATGTGTGCGGAGCCTGGTGCAGCAGCCGCCTGCTGCTGGCAAGTACGACGCCCTGAAAGCCGCCCTCATTCAGAGTTTTGTGCCATCAGCTGAGGTGAGGGCCAGAACACTTCTGGACCTGCGCGACAGAGGAGGACGCAATCCGACCGTCCTCATGGAGGACATGCTGCAGATGATTGGGGCAGACAACGATGCGTTTCTGTTTAAACACATCTTCTTGAGGACCCTCCCAGCACACATGAGGGGTCTCCTGTCCGGCATGAGGTGTGTGAACCAGCAAGATTTCCGCACGCTGGCCATGGAAGCGGAGCGGTTCCTTGACGCCTGCGACAAGCAGGAGACTTCAGTGGCAGCAGCAGACCTCGGCATGGCAGCCGAGGCCGGTCGAGAGCCAGTGGCAGCAGAAACAACCCCAGCGACGACGGCAGCGGCGCGGTCCCGAAGCAGAGGAGGGGGCGATCTCTGCTTTTACCATCGATGTTTCGCACACAAGGCACACAGATGCATCCCACCATGCAGCTTCAGGAAACGCATGAGCCGGGGGTCGTTAGCAGCTTCGACTCTCGGTGAACAGAACAAGCTGCTTTACCTGACAGACACGAGCTCCGGACGGCAATTCCTCGTTGACACCGGGGCACAGAGGAGTTTCATCACCGCAACCTATGCGAACCGGGTGGCCGGCCCCCGCGGAGACGGGGCAACGGCCGCAAACGGCTCGTCTGTCAAGACTTTTGGCGAAAGGACTCTGTGCCTGTCCTTGCACGGCCGCATCTATGAATGGACCTTCATAGTAGCGGCGGTGAATTTCAACATGTTAGGCGCTGACTTTTTGTGCTCACATGGCTTGTTGGTAGATCTGGTTAATAGACGCTTGGTTAATGCACTCTCTTTTTGTTCCATCCCTTGTGCAGCTCGAGTGTCCCCACCGCCAGTACAGACCAACGTCGCCACAGCAGGCGGTAAGTTTCACACTCTTCTAAACCAGTTTCCAGCACTCACAGTTCCCACATTTTCAGCTAAGGTGGTGAAGCACGGGGTGGAGCACTTTATAGCCACAAGTGGCCCACCAGTTTTTGCGAAGGCTCGGCGCTTGGATGCAGCTAAGCTCTCCATTGCGCGTGAGGAGTTCGCCAACCTGGAAAGGTTGGGCATAATTCACCGCTCGAAGAGCGCGTGGGCTTCCCCCCTGCATATGGTGCCTAAGGCTGACGGCTTGTGGAGACCTTGTGGCGATTACCGCAGGTTAAACAATGCCACAGTGCAGGACCGCTACCCAATTCCGCATATCCAAGATTTTTCGGTGCACTTGGCCAAGGCGCGCATTTTTTCTAAAATAGACCTGGTCCGCGGTTATCATCAGGTCCCGGTCCGACCAGAGGACATTCCCAAGACAGCGGTAATAACCCCGTTTGGGCTTTTTGAGTTTTTACGCATGCCTTTTGGCCTTAAAGGCACCGCACAAACCTTCCAACGCATGATGGATGCCGTGTTGCGCGACCTCCATTTTGTTTTTGTCTATTTAGACGACATTTTGGTCGCCAGCGCCTCCGAGGAGGAACACGAAAAACACCTCACGACAGTTTTTCAGAGGTTGGGAGCGCATGGGTTGATAATCAACCCGGCCAAGTGCCATTTTGGCGCAGCGCAAATCGATTTTTTAGGGCACCGCGTCTCCCCAGAGGGAGCAGTCCCTCTGCCATCCAAAGTACGCGTAGTGGCGGAGTTTCCCCAGCCACAAACGGTAAAAGCGTTGCAAGAATTTTTAGGTATGGTAAATTTTTACAACCGTTTCATACCCCATGCGGCACAGCTCATGCAACCGTTGTACGCCGTGCTAAAAAAAACAGAAGCCCTCCAATGTGATCGAGCGGTCCCCAGAGCGGGAGCGCGCATTCACAGAGGTTAAAAAAGCACTGGCAGACGCAGCACTGCTGGCTCACCCAGACCCATCAGCCCGAATAGCGCTAACCACAGACGCGTCAGATGTGGCCATAGGGGCCGTTGTCGCAGGGTCGCAGGGATCGCAGGGGTTTGGCAGCCACTCGCTTTTTTCAGCAGATCCCTACGCGATGCTGAGCGGAAATATAGCGCGTTTGACAGGGAGCTGCTAGCGCTCCACCTGGCTATTTGCCATTTTCAGTTCTGGTTGGAAGGGCGGCGTTTCACCGCGTTTGCCGACCACAAACCGCTCACTTTTGCAATGTCCAAAATCTCAGAACCGTGGTCAGGCCGACAGCAGAGGCAGCTGGCCGCAATTTCAGAATTCACCACCGATAAACAGCATGTAGCCGGTAAACTTAAGGCACTTTTCCATGGGCCCCGGTCAGCCTCGGCCCGAGAACACGACTCGGGTCGGCGCGGCTCCAAGGTCCCTCGATTGCTTTTCAACAGTACTGCAGCCCGGCCGCGGCTGGGTGTGATTTCTTAACAGCAAGGCGGCGCCTCACTCTCGTGACGTGAAGCGCGCAACCCAAACAAACATAACATGGCTGCTCTACAAGGCGACTCCTCGGTCTGTGGCTTTTTTCGCCGTAAATACCAAAAAGCACCGCCAGATAAGGGTACGGGCAGCGAGCCGAAACACTCTGAAATAGTTCTGCAGCTTCTGGGAGAGCCGAAGACATGAGGATACAAACTAGGTAAACTAATGGTTGTTAATGCTAGTTTGCTGTAAGTACGTCGTGCTACACTGTAATGTCTGCAAGTTAGGTACTAAAATATGTATGCTGTGTGTGTGTGTTTCAGATGGCTCTGTTGTTGAGAAATTACCTCTTCAAATGGTCGTTCTGGCTCAGCAACGCCTCTCACTGTCATCAGCCTGGCACTAATGACTGCACAGCTTCACCAAGCTTAAGAATTTCTGTAGAAACGTTCATTTCCTGTACAACAAATTACTCTGCTCTGTGTGAAAATCATGGAGAGACTGTACCTGCTTCTGCAGCAGTCTGAGGTGTGGTCATAGAAAAAATTGATCAGCTGACACAACTTGATCGCCAGTTTAATAACTATATTAGCCACAAAATATCTATTCAAAAAGTAAACAGTACTGAGTTACGTATAAGATATATTTTATAGTTATGATGTATTATAGGCCAAAACAAACTTGATCTAGGATTAAAGGCAATTATGTAAAATAGTTAAAAATAGGTAATGTTAATGAAGGCCTGTTTTTCTCAGTTTTTTTTTTTCTGGGGGGGGGGGGTTATTGCCTTCCCTCACTGATATCCTTGCTTTGTAATCCAGTATATGTATACATATATATTTTTTTCACCCTATTTATCCTTTTTGGAGACTGATGTGATACTTGGAAGATCAGTATGTGTAGTACCATCGTGTATAAAGTCAATAAAAACTTTAATTACAAAAAGGCAATTAAAATAATGCAGTCATAAGGTCACATGGAAAATAATTGATTTCCTCGATACATGTACTGTAGAAATGTATATTCTCTGCATCAACAATGTACTATACATGCATTCATGTAGTATTGCACTGGGAATTGCACTGACAATAAACCTGTGAATTTTTGGCAGATGTCTCTTTTTTATATATCTGAAGGTTACCACCATGTGGCACAAATTAAACACTGAAAGATTGGAAAAGCTAAGAACAATCCAGCATTTTGAGAAATTACTTTTGGTTGGGTGTAAGTCTCATCAAAATTATGAGCCATATTGTATTATATAATATTATGAACCATAAAGCAGTTTGTGTTAAATGTTAAATCCCATTAAACCTAATCCGGGGGCTTCCAATCAGTTGTCATGGGGGGTCAAGACCCTGCAGGTTCTCTCTTCTACCCAGTCGCTTCAGCAGGTGTTGTCACTGATCAGTCAGTGGAAGAAGTTCAGTGGAGTCTGCTGTTGAAGATACTGGTTGGAGGTAAAGCCTGCAGGGTCTTGGCCCTCCATGGCACATGATTAGGCACCCCCGCCCAAACCCATTATGATGAAGAGCAGATGCTAATATGACCCAGAATTCCTCCATATACATCCAACAATACAGTCTTCAGTTAATAAAATTATTGTGTTGGTTACTTTTTTCTTAAAAATGAGCCATTATTTTCAAGGTCACAGATAAATCCTTTGTACAGTTGACTCTTTTCCCACCGGTGTCTTAACAGACAAAATGGAAAATCATGATGCAAACACTTAAGTCACTAAATTCTTTATTACAATCAGCAGCAAATTCCAGATTATTCAGAATGTGCAAAATTCAAACTGTAAAAAAGAATAAAATTTGAATGGGTCACACACGGCTGCCACGCTCCCTCACTGAGAAGCAACCGGATCGGCCACTGGTCCTGGTTCAGCAGATCTTCAGCCTGCATCTCTGTAAATAGTGAGGCAAGGTCCAGTTGGGGTGACAGTTTCCCTCTTGCCTAGACAAAAGACAAATGGGTGGTGGTTAGTTAAAGCAAGTTTAACACATATTTGGGAAATACACTTGTTGCTAAAAGCCAGTGGTGGAATGTGAATTAATGAATGAATCTTAATTTCGGGTTGATTAAAGGTAAAGATTAAAAGAAAACAGAATAATATAACAAAGGGGAAAAAATTTAACAAGGTCAAATTAAACAATAACTCCTCTGATTATACAGTTCAACATAGGTTATCTGAAATGGGTGATGGCTGAAGCTGCAGCTTATATTGCCCACCATATTTCATCCAAGAATTCAAAAGAAAAACAAAACAGGAGCGATTACAATTTGAATGTGACAATAAAGTACTTCGTTGTTGTATTTAACCACAGTTTTCATGTAGCTGCGCTTCGGTAGATTTTTCAGGGGCTTTCAGTCCATCCAGTGGCATGGGGGCTGGCGTTTCGGGGCTTGCTTGTCCCGGCCGCCCTGCTGTTGTGTTGGGGGTGAGGCACTTTGCTACATCGGCCCTGATGTCATTGGCAGCGGGTGTGCGTTGGTGCTTGGGGGTGGCTGGGGGGGTCATTGGTGCGGCTGGTTGCAGGGCGGCCTGCAGCTGTCGGTGTGTGTCTGGGGTGGGTGGTCGTGGGCCTGCGTGGGCGCTTGGGTGTGTCGCCTGGCGTGTTGGGCGCTGTGTGGGTCCGGCCCATTGTTCACTATTGTGACTGTTGTTGTCCATGTTCATGTGTGTAAGATGAGTGGTAGTATGTTTGGCTGCCCCGTCATGTTAGGGATGCTGGAGTGCCGGGACGTGATGCCGGTGGGTCCTGGGTTGTTTCCGCTGGTGGCCCTCGCCCTGGGTTGGGATTTGGGGGCAGTGGGTGGCCTCACATGCCAGTCTGCAAGCTGGCTTCTGGGGGGGGGGGGGGGGGTGGCCTTGTTTTTGGACCGCCTACCTCCCAGTCTTATTTCCCACCCTCCTCCTCCCCCTGATCTTTTTTGTTACATTTAGGGCTTTGGGGTGGGGGTGTGCCGCACTGTGTCAGTGAAAGGGATACCTTTGCCGCGTGGTGGGGCTGCACTCACCTCAATTTTAAATGCATTTTAGACACTGAGGGCTTGGGGGGATGGGGGCTCTGCTGCCCATCACAGTGGCTAACAATGCTTCAATTACTATCCCCCCAATTTTAATTGCACTTTAGTAGTCCACACATTTATACACAATTATATCATATAACCAACACACATCTACCATGTTCTGTGCGGGGGGAGGAGGTGGGGGTCTTCCCCCACCCCTGTTGCCCTGTCTTGCTGGGGGCGTGGGGGCCTGGTGGGGAGCCTAGGACCTATCATGTTGTAAAAATCCCTGGATGCCACTAATGTATAGATATAACCAAGGAAATGACGGGGGGCTGAATATGAGTTTAAGTGTGAGTGAGAGGGTGATGAATGGAGGTGGTGATGGTGTGTCGGTTTTGTGCGGCGCTTTGCATGCCGGGTGGCATCTTGGGGCGCCTGCGGTGGTCTGCTGGTTGTTCGCTCAGATGGGCGCCGGGGGGTGGGGGTCTGCTTCTGTGGCCTGCGCCGGTGGCTTCCCTGGTCACTGCCGGGCACTGGTGCATGTTCAGGCTCACTGCATCTGCCCACTGCACAGCCGGCTTTTGAAATAAAGGTGTATGAGGAGTGAATTTAAGTGGGTACTGGAGTGAGAGAGAATGGGTCGGTCTGGCTGAGTAAGAGGGGTGTGCATGGGAACACGTGGGTGTGAAGGTATGGGGAGGGGTGTGTCTGCGAGTCGGGAGGGGCTGGATTAGGTGGGTAGTGCCTCTCGGCAATGTGGGCTCACCTGGGCGAGGGGACTTCTTTGGACGTGGGGGTCCCCGGGGTGTGTGGCCGAGGCGCTGGGGTGGGACCGCTGTGGGGGTACCTGGGGGGGCTCGCGCCGGGGGGCGCTGGCTGGTCTCTGTCCTGGGGGGTGGGGTCGCTGGCCTCCTGGTGCCTGGGGCCCAGGGGCGGATGTTGGCCCCGCTGGGGGGGGTGGGGGTCGGGCAGGTCCAGGGGTGTGGGCTCACCGCGCCGGCCGCAGGGCAGCCTGCCCTCCCTTGATCGTCTCTCCGGGGGTGGATGCTTGGCTTTCCTGGGGCTTGCTGACCTCGGGGCTGGGGGTTGGTGGCGCTGCCTTGCCTGCTCGGGGTCCTCGGGGGGAGGGCTGCTGCGACCGGCCCTCCGCTCGTATGTTTCCTGACAAACCACTCACATGCACACACTTATTTTGCGCGCGTTCTCATATATAGGCACACAGACATACATGTACAAGTGTCTCTCCTTTAACAGGTGCAGAAACCAGACTCGTGTTGAGACATCTCCGGTGGAAGAAGCAGTTTGTCTTTTGTTTGTTTTAGTTGTCTCTTTTTTTTTTGTTTTTTTTTTTTGTTGTCTGTTCCCCTCCCTTTTTTTCCCCCCCTTCACACACTTCCTTTCCCTCTTCCCCATCCTGTTGGGTCTTCCATGGGTAAAACAATTAAAATAAAGTATTAAAAGTTATTACAGGAGGAGTTACAACAATATACAGTGCAAAGTTAGGCACTGTATAGGCTCCTCTTGGCAAAGTAAATCTGTTTTGGCACAGTAGGGTGACAGATCCCTGTTCTGTTTACCTAGCTGCCTGACAGGACAAAAGGGAAAAAAAAAAAAAAGATTTTTCAGGGGCTGCATTACATTAAAAATCATTTGTTTTTACTGTGGCTTCAGCAATCAGAATGAATTAATAACGTTAACTGATGCTGTGAATCACCGAGTATGGACTCATTCAGTCAAAATCTGAAGTTTTTATCCAAAAACACAAACCAGGACTTTTACCAGGATTAACATATTTCATCGTTTTGCTCTCACAAGCGAATATTTAGGAGAAAACAGCGCGATTCAGCAGTTAGCACTAGCAAAAAAAAAAAAAAAAAAACGTTAGCTAAAAAACGTTAGCCATCACAGAACAGCACACAATTTAATACCCAGGACCAAAGTGGAATAAAAAATGCAAACCAGGACTTTAACCAGGATTAACATATTTCATCATTTTGCTCTCACAAGCGAATATTTAGGAGAAAACATGCGCGATTCACCAGTTGGTACTTGCTAGCTAGCAAATTAAAAACGTTAGCTTTAAAACGTTAGCCAGCACAGAACAGCACTGTAATGGCTCAAAAAAAAGTGACCGTACCACCAATAGGATAAATAAGCAAGCAGATGCACATTATTACAAATCACTCACCATATAGATGGTTTTCGTCTACAGCTTGTCCATACTGCAGTTTCTGTGCAGCCATAGGTCCGGGTCACTCCTCACTGTCGATCTGCCACAAAGCAGAGAAAACTCCGCACCTCTTCATTGGACCACGGTGTAGAGTGCCGCAAAACCTACAACGCTGTCTGTATTAATATCATATTTACTCCGTGACCGACTTAGTCCATGACAATATTGCAAATGGCCGTTATCAGAAGACGGGGAAGACCGTGGCTATCGTGACGTTACGACCTGACCAATCAGCGGCGACCAGTCTGTTGACGTCACATCACAGCCCCGGGCCGGCCGAGCCGGGGCCGTGAGGGACCCTGCCCTCGATCAGGTACGAAAATAGCGCCTGCTAACCGGTGCTGGGGCTCATGGAAAATGCACAAACACCGGGGCCCTGGTGCGGTGCTGGGGAAAGCGGGGCCCGTGGAAAAGTGCCTTTAATGTAGTAGCGGACTGCCTCTCACGAGCGGTAACAGCGCCTGTCCACGCGGATGAGGACTGTAATGCCGCAGACGCGGAGCAAGGTAACAGCGCGGACGCGCACGCAGCTCCGGTGCACGTGGGGATAGATTACGCAGCCATGGCAGCAGAGCAGAGCGAAGACACGGACGTGCGCGCGCTCCTGTCTGGACCAACAGGGTTAAGGCTGGAGAGCATAAGTTTACAAACCGGTTCACCCCCGCTAATCTGCGACGTATCCACCGGGCGACCGCGCCCAGTGGTACCGGCCGCGTGGCACCGTCGCGTTTTTGACGCGGTGCACTCCCTAGCGCACCCGGGAGTACGCGCTTCAGTGAAAATGGTAGCGGAGAAGTTTGTTTGGCCAAGCCTGCGCAAGCACGTGAAGGAGTGGGCGAAAGCCTGCATGTCTTGCCAGCGGGCCAAAGTTCACAGGCACACGAAAGCTCCTTTAGAACCTTTCCACATTCCGGCTAAGAGGTTCGATCATGTGCACGTAGACCTAGTGGGACCCCTGCCGCCGTCGCAAGGGTTCACACATCTCTTGACAATGGTGGACCGGACCACACGTTGGCCGGAAGTGGTCCCATTGCAATCGACCACAGCGGCAGAGGTGGCTCGCGCTTTTTTAACAGCCTGGGTAGCGCGGTTCGGAGTCCCGTCAGATATTACGTCCGATAGGTGTCCGCAATTCGTGTCGGCGCTGTGGTCAGCAATGGCCAGCGGCTTAGGAGCGGCAGCCCACCGCACTACCGCTTATCACCCACAGGCCAACAGTTTATGCAAGCGTTTTCACAGGTCGTTGAAGGCAGCCCTCAGAGCGTCGCTCATGGATACAGATTGGGTAAACAAACTACCATGGGTTTTATTGGGGTTGCGTTCGGCACCCAAAGAGGATTTAGATGCCTCACCTGCTGAATTAGTTTTTACTCAACCTCTCAGGCTGCCCGGAGAATTCCTGCCAGCCCATGCGGCACCAGAGCGCCCCCCCCCCCCCCCGGTGCGGGGACCTCTAAGTGGCACGGGAGCAGAAATGCTCCCGGGCCCCGTTTATCACACTTTTCCGCGTGTTTTTGTTCCTAAGGCTTTGCAAAACGCAGAGTTTGTTTTTGTCAGGCATGACGCTCAGCGTCACAGCCTCCGCCCACCTTACGACGGTCCATTTCGAGTGCTGGAAACCGGAGAGAAATGTTTTGTGCTAGATTTAGGGGGCAGGAAAGAAACAATCAGTGTTGACAGATTAAAGCCTGCTTTTGTGTTACGTGACGAATCTGTATGACCGGCGGGGACGCCTCGACGCGGCAGACCTCCCAGGGAACGGCCCCTGGATTCCCCGCAGGGGACAAATAACCCTTCTCCCCCCTCATTCCACAGGTGTGCTGCAGGACGGCACAACGCAGGCTGCGAAACCTGCATACAGCAGATTCGGGAGGAGATTGAAGCCTAGGCTACGGGCAGAGTGATGTGTATTTTGATCAACCCGTGTAGATTGTGCTGTAGATCCTGCAAAGGGGGGGGGGGGTGACATCACGGTGTGGCTGTTAGAGTGATGTTGGTGTGTGTCCATTCTTGACATAATGTGTATGGCTGTTAGAGTAACGTTGGTGTGTGTCCATTCTTTGGCGTTTCGGGGGGAGTGATGTGGCGTAACATTATGTAGCTCACATATTCTGTTGCAGAGACCCAAACATAAAAGGACTTTGAGCTCGCGGTGTGTATTGACATCACGCCTCAAATGGACAATGAGTCTGAACCACCTGCGAACTTGGGAGGAAGTGAGAAGAACTGGAGCGAGAGCCTGAAAGGACTGTCTGACCTCCTGGGGTCAGACAGAGGAGCCAAGAGGACAATGGAGGGATTAAATGTAAATGTGATTCTGTGTTTGATGTGGAGGTATAAATATATGTGGTTTACCGCAGCTCACTCTCTTATTTCCTGACTGAGAGAAGGAGCTGTGGGATGTGAGATGGAATAAACCAATACTGAGAAATCATCCAGTCTCATCATTTCATGATTCCCACAATAGTACTGAAACAGCCTTAGTGAAGGTCACTAACGACCTCCTCATCGCATCTGATAATGGACTGGTTTCTGTACTTGTCCTTTTAGACCTTAGTGCAGCTTTTGATACTATCGATCATAATATTCTACTTGATAGATTAGAACACTATGTTGGACTCAATGGAACTTCGTTGCAGTGGTTTAGATCTTATTTATCTGATAGGTTCCAGTTTGTTCATGTAAATAATGAGTTTTCTTTCAACTCAAAGCTTAGTCATGGAGTTCCACAGGGATCTGTGCTAGGCCCTACTCTTTTTAGTTTATATATGCTTCCATTAGGCAACATTATTAGAAAGCACTGTATACATTTTCATTGTTATGCAGATGACACACAATTATACCTGTCAATGAAGCCAGATGATAGTAATCAATTAGCCAAGTTAGAAGCCTGTCTTAAGGAAATCAAAGCTTGGATGACTTGTAATTTCCTGCTATTAAATTCAGATAAGACTGAAGTCATTCTTGTTGGTCCAAAAAACCTTAGAAATACCTTTCCAAATCAAACTTTCAGTTTGGATGTGGTTACTCTTTCTCTTAATAGCTCTGTGAGGAACCTTGGAATTATTTTTGATCAAGATCTGTCCTTCAATTCACGTATTAAATTTGTTTCTAAGACTGCCTTCTATCATTTGCATAATATTGCCAAGATTAGGAGCGTCTTGTCTCAGAGTGATGCTGAGAAACTGATCCACGCTTTTGTTAGCTCGAGATTAGATTATTGTAATTCTTTATTATCAGGCTGTCCTAAAACATCTCTAAAAAGTCTTCAGCTGATCCAAAATGCTGCAGCAAGAGTTTTAACAGGTACTAGAAAGAGAGATCATATCTCTCCAGTTCTGGCCTCCCTTCATTGGCTTCCCATAGAGTTTAGAATTAAGTTTAAAATCCTTCTTCTTACTTACAAAGCTCTAAACAATCAGGCTCCTTTTTATTTAAAAGATCTGATACTACCGTATTATCCTAACAGAGCACTACGCTCCCAAAATGCAGGATTACTTGTAATACCTAGAATCTCCAAAAGTACAATGGGAGGCAGAGCCTTCAGTTATCAAGCTCCTCTCCTGTGGAACCAGCTGCCAATCTGGATTCGGGAGTCAGACTCGATCTCTGTTTTTAAGAATAGGGCTAAAACCTACCTTTTTGATATAGCCTACAATTAGGGAGGTGTGGAGAGCGTGGAAGGATGAGGCTGAGTTTATTTCACAAGTCAGGTTTATTCACGTTCTCCAACATCATCCAAACAGAAAAGAGAAAGAATCCCGCACACAGTCACATTGTCTTTTAATCCCAAGACACAATACGTCTTCTTCCAGGTCTTCTCCCCTCCACCTAAAGTCACTAGTGGTCAGGAAATCCCTCAATAACAAAGATCACATTTCACATCCTCCTTTTATCTCTAGGAGACTCAGTCCTATTGTTCATTCTGAGACGTGAAGCAACAGTAATATACATATGAAGCCTATGAAACCCACATATGTGTCCCACAGAGGGATCATGTGTTTCTGAACCCTCCCTTAGTTATGCTGCTAATAGGTTTAGTCAGCCGGGGGCCTCCAATAATGCACTGGGCCTCACTCCTTTCTTCACTCTCAGTGAAATATTTTTTTTTTTTTTGCTGGTCATTAACATCTGTTTGTTCTCTCCCATAGATTGAGTCCCCATCGTGCTGTTTGCTCTCTACATGTCTGTTCTTTTCATCTTCTCTGTCCCCTCACCCCCCAGCCAGTTGCAGCAGATGACTGCCCCTCCCTGAGCCTGGTTCTGCTGGAGGTTTCTTCCTGTTAAAAGGGAGTTTTTCCTCTCCACCGTCGCCAAGTGCTTGCTCACAGGGGATCGCCTGATTGCTGGGGTCTTTCTGCAACTGTGGGGGTTCCCCCTACAGTTGATAGTGCTATGAGATGACTGTTGTTGTGAAATGGCGCTATATAAATAAAGTTGAATTGAATTGGATATTCAACAGAGAAGGATAATGATCAGAAACTTTGAGAAGAAAATAAATTTTAAACTAATAGAGATTTTAGGGAAAAAGCAGCAGTGAATGGAACAACATACTTTTCATGTGTAGAAGAGCTTGGAATAACGAGGCGATGTGACTTATAAACCAAAGTTTATTATCAGCTTCGCTCCTCTAACAAGTCTCATCTCAGTGCAGAAGCAGAAGTAGAATAAGAGACCAAACACATTCAGCTCTACATACTTATACCTACACATAACAAAAGACATTGCACATCAAAGCTGACATCCCGCATTAGCTTAATCCCCCCTCCTTTGTCTTCCTACTCCTCCACCTGACCCTGGGTGGTCAGGGCGATCGATCTGGTCTCCACCGCAGCGCCTCGGATGCTCTTTGATCTTCGCTGGCGGTTGAGACCTCTTGTCCTGTTCTGAGGTGTGAAGTCGTTGTACATATGTAATCAACAAACATTCTCACATGCTTATACATATGTAGGTTATGGGATATATGATTAATATAAACCACACATGTAATATTAAACTAAATGGTATTCACTTATATAGCAGTTTTTTCTCATCTCTGGATGACCAAGGCGCTTTACAGATCCTGCTATCCACACATTCACACACTGAATCTTCGCCCTCAGCAATACTATCTGTACCTGGTTATAAAATGTTTAGAAAAGACAGACAGGGTTCTAAGGGAGGAAGCGTTATGATTTATGCCAAGGATACTTTTAATTGTAATGAGATACATGTTACAGATGAGAATGGACTGGAATTTATTGGACTAACTGTTTCTTTGTCACAGCAAATGTCTTTTATTCTTGTAGTTATTTATAGGCCTCCTTCATCAAATGTAGATTTTTATGAAAAGCTGGAAATTTTATTGAAACAGCTTAATTTTGCAAAAGAGGTAATAATAATGGGTGACCTAAATGTTTATTGGGAAGTCAACAAAGTTAGGAAAAATCTGAAAAAGGTTATGGATGACATGGATATGACTCAGGTAATTAATGGCCCTACGAGAATCACAAACTCCACTAGCACTCAGATTGATCTAGCTTTTACTAACAGGCCAGAAAGGATCTTGAACTCATACAGTATGCTCACAGGATTGTCTGATCACAATCTTATAATGGTCACAAGAAAATTAAATAAAAAGCGCTTCAAATCCTTGGCCGCCACTGAATTCTATAGGATACCAAAACAGGAACAACAAAATTTTCAAGATTCAATTCAAGAAGTAAATTGGGATGAATTACTCGTTGGCAAAAATTTAGATGAGGATTGTTCTAAATTTGCCAACAAAATACAACAAATTATTATACAATTTACACGGATAATTAAACTAAAAGCTAGAAAGAATGGCCTTCCTTGGTTAAACAAATTTATTCTGAAACTGATGAAAGAACGAGATCACTTTTTGAAGTTGTCAGTTAAATCAGGACAGAACAGGCACCAATTTATTTCATTGAGAAATATGGTGAAAGAAATAAGAAAATCTAAAGCTGACTTTTTCATTACTGTTTTGAATAGTGCAAGGGGAAATTCTAAAATAACCTGGAGATATATTAAAAAAATATTGGGTGATTCCCAGAAAAACAAAGCAAAACTAATGCAAATTCAATTGAATGGAAACATCTTGACAGAACCACAAGTGATGGCTGATGCTTTTAACAACTACTTCATTGAATCTGTGTCAGAAATCTCTGATAAGTTTATAGTAAAACAAAGGAAGGAATACCCTGTATTGTCTGCATCACAGTCTTTTACTATTACAAATATTACTGAGACCAAAGTTATCGATTTAATTCAATCACTCAAACCATCTAAAGCAAAGGATGTTTTTGGAATGGACACGAACATGCTCAAAGATTTAGGTTCAGCTCTCGCCACTCCTATTGCCTCAGTCATTAATCTTTCAATTTCATCTGGCCATTTTCCAAACGCCTGGAAATCTGCTATTGTTACCCCTGTTTTTAAATCCGGTGACTCAACTCTTCTGCATAACTACCGACCAATAAGCATTCTTCCGGCCATTTCCAAAATTGCAGAAAAATGGGTGGCAGAACAGATTGTCCATTATTTAAACAGTAGTTCCCCCTCTCTCCATGCCATGCAGTTTGGTTTCAGATCCAAGCATTCCACTGAAATGGCTACATGCCTCTTCATTGAGAAAATAAAATCTTTTCTTGATAAGGGTGGAGTTGTAGGGGTGGTGTTTTTGGACCTCAGGAAAGCATTCGATACAGTAAATACTCTGTTCTTCTTACCAAGCTCCTTAAATTTAACTTTTCTCACAATGCTGTGAGCTGGATTGAATCATATCTGCATGATCGAACACAATCTGTATCAGTTAACAACTGCAGATCTGATTCTCTTAGGCTAACTTCTGGAGTCCCTCAGGGATCAATATTAGGCCCCTTTTTATTTAGTCTTTATATTAATGATTTGCCCACTGTTTGTTCTGAAGCTGAATGCTTAATGTATGCAGACGACACAGTTTTTTTTTGTTCATAGTCGCTCCAAAGACACTGTTGCTGCTAAACTTAGTAAAACAATGTCCTGTGTCACAACTTGGTTGCAGGAGTGCTGTCTACAGTTAAATGTTTCTAAAACTGTTGGCATGTATTTCACTAAAATAAATAGAGTGTCACCTGACCCTGACATACATGTCAATGGAGGAAAAATACAAATTGTTAGCCAATATAAATATCTTGGGTTAATAATAGATTCACAGCTTTCCTTTAAAGCCCATATTGCTAAATTGTGTAAAAAAATCAAGTTAAATCTTGCAAATTTCCGTGCAATTCGAAATGAAATGTCAACTGAAGCCGCAAAAATATACTTGCATTCAATGATTCTGAGTCACTTCAACTATTGCCTAACTAGCTGGTCCCAGGCGGATTTGAGTGCAAAAAAAACCATTGGAAGTTTTGTACAAACAAGCAGTTAAAGTTATGGATAAAAAACCTAGGCATTATCATCACTGTGCAATTTTAAAAAAATACAGTCTTTTAAATTGGGATAGTCTTCATACATTTGCAAATTTAAATTTGATTTATAAAGTACCGTACTGCATGATTTGGCTCCAGATCCACTGGCAGAGTTCATCAGCCAAAGAAACAGCTCTGAGCGTGTCACTCGAGGCTCTGTCAGAGGTGACTTTCATTCCTCTGCGCAGGAGCACTTTCAGTAAGTCGGCCTGGCCAGTGAGGAGCGCTAGTGAGTGGAACTCAGTACCTGAGGAGGTTAAACTGCTCACAACATTCAAGGCCTTCACAAAAAAATTGAAAATGTGGCTTATAAACACCTACGGCTGCCAACACTAAAAGATAAGTCTGCTGTGATGTTTGATGTTGTGTTTAAAAGTACGGTTTGCTATGTATATGTTATTTGTTACATTAGTGCCCTCTTAAATGTCTAACCATGTTTTTTTTCTTGTAGATGCATTTTACTGCTTTTTTACATCTTGGCCAGGGGACTACAGATGAAAACTAGCCTTTTTGAGGTGGCATAAAAAATAAGCAGCGATGCTGTGGTTTTAAGCAGGTTTTATTAATCATACCGCCGTCACGAGCTCCGCTCCCGGCGCCGTGCATGCGCGCCGGGAGCGAGCCCACGGCTCTCAGAGAAGAGGGACACAAAGTCTGTGTCCAGCAGCAGCAGTTGCAGAGTGAGAGTGAGAGGGCGAGTTACAGGACCTGTGCAGTATTTATACCCAACTCAGACAATACATCAAAGAGCGGATTCACAGCAGTTGGTACGATCAAAGAGACTGCAGAACAGGCATGAGACATTTGCATTTGAAAGACCTACGTAACAATAGGCAGATTTGCTAGCCTCTGCTCCAGGTATAGGACAAAGAGGTTACAAGGCACATCTAACTAACTAACTAACTAACTAACCTGCACTTATATAGCGCTTTTCTAGTCACAAAGACCACTCAAAGCGCTTTCATTAATACTAACCCTCTATTCTAAGGGCCTATAGGAAACAGATATCTAGGGACAATCTACATATTGATCTCAGCCTCTAGGTCACAGTAAGGACAGGACGCATGAACACTATACATGAATGGCACATTACATCACAATACATGAATGGCACATTGCATCTCAGTAGTGCAGCGGGAAAAACCAAGAGAAGAGAGCTGACTGTCCTGTGTGTTGTGGGGGGGGTTGAATCAACCCGCCACATTTTGGCTAATTCTGGCTTTTTTAACCATGTGTAATCATGTGTTTTATGAAATTGCATTGTCCCTTTTCAAATAAACTAAACTAAACTAAACTGATGGCGGCAGAGCTACCATACACACACACAGGCGCTCGCCTGGCCACCAGGAGGAACTAGGGGTTCAGTGTCTTGATCAAGGACACTTGGACATGCAGATTGAAGACAGAGCGGGAATCGAACCCATGACCCTCCAATCAGTAGTCGGTCACACTACCACAGTTGCCCCAAACTAGAATGAACATATATGAGGAGAGGTTTTCTTTTTGTTTTTTTTTTTGGGGGGGGGGGGGATGAATGGAAGATTGTAAGAGGACCCATCCGATCCAGTAAAGGGCGGTATTGCACTGAGCACGTTTGTCAACCGCCAAAAAAAGTCCAAACAAGAGTTGCAGTCACTAGTAACGGATGTGACGTCATTTCGGCGTATGCGTAGCTCCATTTAAGATGGCGACAAGTGGATGAAACTTTCAACCCCGAACCGAGATTTGCTGCTAAAACTGTGAAAAAGACTTCAGTTGCTTCCCAGCAAATGTAAGTAATATCTGTAAGACGACAACTAAGCTTCCCTGAGAAGGTTTAGGCTCCGTTTTTAAATTTAAAGAGTATTTAAAAGAACGGCGAGTCAAGCTAAAACCAGCTAGCTTAACTAGCTTAGCCACTCTTGTTTCCTCTTCAAGCTGTGTTCATCTCCAGTTTATTTTAGCATTTTCTCTCAGCGCTTCATTTCTGAGAACAACCGAGGTTCAAAGGAAAATGTGACATTTCATCAATAAGGTGGCTACAGTTGAATTACATGAACTGAAGTATTTTACTCCAAAAGCAGGAACAGAAAATTGATCGTGGCATTTTGGGAACAGGTCAAGTGGACCCCTGACCAAGTGAGCACCCCAAGTGGACCCCGGGGACCAATCTGTACATGTACAAGTACATTTTTAATCCGGTGATGTACAGACGGATTCAGAGCTTTCTAAAGCCTCATTCAGAACATTCTAGTCCCACATACCTATTGTGTGGATTTTCAACTGGGTTCAGCCAGCGGTGACAAGCAGCAGTGGTGGAGAAAAGTCTGTTGGAAACAGAAACGGAGCCAAAACCTTCTCCGCGTCAGCTTTGTTGTCATTAATATACACTTCTTGGTGACCAGGAAAAGTCTTTCCAACAGCTTTACACAAATTCTTGATGTTCTCCTTCACGTTTACAAATCACTGGATTCAGAATCAGAATTCAGAATCAGATTTATTGCCATTGTTCATGTAGTACACAAACTAGGAATTTGTCTCGGTGCAATGCTGCAACGTTAAACATGATAAAAATAAAAGATAGAATAAAAAACTATACATGCAATAAAATGTAGAATATGAATGAGTAATACTAGTCAAAGCAATTTTTAGATATATTGGCGAGCAGCAGATATTGTGGAGTACCACATAGTGCAGTCGGTAATGCAAAAAGAAAACGGTGATGATTGACATGAGTCTGGTTGAGCTGCTATACATAGTGCACGAGAGTCTAATAAGTCACTTAGTGTTCAGCAGTCTGATGGCAGAGGGGAAGAAGCTGTTCATGTGACTGGAGGTTTTAGTCTGAATGGACCGAAGTCTTCTACCTGAGGGGAGGGGGGCAAACAGTACGTGACCAGGGTGTGAGGGATCGGCTATGATCCGGCCAGCACGCCTCCGGGTCCTGGAGATGTACAGGTCCTGGAGGGATGGGAGCTTGCAGTGCGCACGACGCGCTGCAGCTTTAGTCTATCTCTGGCAGTGGCTCCTGCGTACCACACTGTTATGGAGGTGGTGAGGATGGACTCGATGATGGCCGTGTAGAACTGCACCAACATCTTGGTGGGTAGCTTGAGCTTCCTCAGCTGCCGCAGGAAGAACATCCTCTGCTGGGCCTTTTTGATGAGGGAGCTGATGGTCGACTCCCACTTGAGGTCCCGGGTGATGGTGGTGCCCAGGAAGTGGAAGGAATCTACAGTGGTGATGGGAGAGCCTGTGAGGGTGAGGGGGGGCAGAGGGGTTGTGACTTTCCTGAAGTCCACAATCATCTCCACTGTCTTCAGAGCGTTCAGCTGCAGGTTGTTGTGGCTGCACCAGGACGCCAGCTGGGCCACCTCTCTCCTGTAGACCGACTTGTCGCCGTTGGAGATGAGCCCGATGAGGGTGGTGTCGTCCGCAAACTTGATCAGCTTGACAGATTGGTGGCTGGAGGTGCAGGAGTTGGTATAAAGGGAGAAGAGTAGGGGGGAAAGTACACAGCCCTGGTGTGATCCGGTGCTGATGCTAACAGAGTCTGAGACAGCCTTTCCCAGCCGCACATGCTGCCTCCGGTCCATCAGGAAGTCGGTGATCCACCTACAGAGGGAGTCAGGCACGTTGAGCAGGGACAGCTTGTCCCGGAGCAGAGCGGGGCGGATGGTGTTGAAAGCAGAGCTGAAGTCCACAAATGCCTCCTTTCCACCAAACCGGTTCCAGTGCTAGTTTGGTTCTGGTGCTGGTGCTAGTGCTTAACCAGAGTGCTCATAAGAACCAGTTGTCTTTCCACCGATATGGAGCTAGTTGGGAATTATGTCAGAGCTACGTCATTACGTACTGTGAAGCGCCCAACCCCCGCAGAACACCGGAGAAGACGGAAGGTGGCGGTATGCACCTCTCACTTGTTTGCTATCCGCCAGTAACCGAGAGAAGAAGAAGAATGCTATCCGCCAGTAACCGAGAGAAGAAGAAGAAGTAGCAGCGTTAGCTTGTCAACATGTAGGAATTGTCTTTGGGAGCGCTGCTTTTATTATTCCAAACCTGTATTACCATCCAAAAACAGTTTTATTCTTAATGGCAGAGAATGGCGGCTACATTTAAGGACACCGGTAATCATCAATATTTCAGTTATCAGCCATTGTTAGATAAAGTCTGTAGCGCGAGCATTGACTACACTTTTAAACATAATATTTATGTCATTTCTGTAATAGATGGTGTTACGGCGCATTACGAGACGGAGGTCGCCTGTTCTGTCATGCCAAAAAGTGATCAGCTGTCCCAAAAAATGATCGCCAGGGGCCATATTGTTATGAGTTTATATTAGCCAGTAAATATATATATTTCAACAGATAAACAGTACTTAGTTAGGTATAACAAGATATATTTAACACTTACGATGCATTTTGAACCTAAACAAACTTGATCTGGGATTAAAAGCAATTAAAATAATGCAGTCACAAGGTTACATGGAAAAATGTATAGATTTACGGTACTGCATATATACATGAAGATACTGTATAAATGCATATTCTATGCACCTCCAAACTACAGAGTTGTGAAGGGTATACCCTTCTGTACTTGTGCCATCTATTCTGGTTAAAGTACTGATTCAAGTTTTTATTCATGTAGGGATAACAAGAGACAGACTGTAAAGTGTTCAAGTTCAAAGTTCTTTCCCCAGAAATGATCTTGTCCAGAGCTGACAGAATGTCACGTGGTACGTTGTCAACAGAATATAAACTTATCATTTTTAAAGCTGGCAACTTGGAACATTTTCCACAGAAAAAGTACATAGATTTAAAGTTTGTTGCTGCTTGTTCTTTAAAAAATGTGAAAGAAATCGTCAAAAATATGTATAAGTCCACAAATACCTGATATATTGTCCAATACCTGGAAAAATGAACTTAAGTGCAGTAATTCAGTACTTGTACTTTCACTTCCCACCACTACAATGTTATAGTGATTTCAGAATCAGAATCAGATTTATTGCCATTGTTCATGTAGTACACAAACTAGGAATTTGTCTCGGTGCAATGCTGCAACATTAAACATGATAAAATAAAAGAAATAAACTATACATGCAATAAAGTGTAGAATAAGAGTGAGTAATACTAGTCAGCAGTTTAAATATATTAGCGAGCAGCAGATAATGTGGAGAACCATATAGTGCAGTCGGTAATGCAGGAAGAAAACAGTGATGATTGACATGAGTCTGGTTGAGCTGCTGTACATAATGCACGAGAGTCAATAAGTCACTTAGTGTTCAGCAGTCTGATGGCAGAGGGGAAGAAGCTGTTCATGTGACGGGAGGTTTTAGTCTGGATGGACCGAAGTCTTCTACCTGAGGGGAGGGGGGCAAACAGTACGTGACCAGGGTGTGAGGGATCGGCTATGATCCGGCCAGCACGCCTCCGGGTCCTGGAGATGTACAGATCCTGGAGAGATGGGAGCTTGCAGCCGATCACCTTCTCAGCAGTGCGCACGACGCGCTGCAGCCTTAGTCTGTCCCTGGCAGTGGCTCCTGCGTACCACACGGTTATGGAGGTGGTGAGGATGGACTCGATGATGGCTGTGTAGAACTGCACTAACATCTTGGTGGGTAGCTTGAGCTTCCTCAGCTGCCGCAGGAAGAACATCCTCTGCTGGGCCTTTTTGATGAGGGAGCTGATGGTCGGCTCCCACTTGAGGTCCCTGGTGATGGTGGTGCCTAGGAAGCGGAAGGAATCAACAGTGGTGATGGGAGAGCCTGTGAGGGTGAGGGGGGGCAGAGGGGTTGTGACTTTCCTGAAGTCCACAATCATCTCCACTGTCTTCAGAGCGTTCAGCTGCAGGTTGTTGTTGTTGCACCAGGACGCCAGCTGGGCCACCTCTCTCCTGTAGGCGGACTCGTCGCCGTTGGAGATGAGCCCGATGAGGGTGGTGTCGTCCACAAACTTGATCAACTTGACAGACTGGTGGCTGGAGGTGCAGGAGTTGGTATAAAGGGAGAAGAGTAGGGGGGAAAGTACACAGCCCTGGTGTGATCCGGTGCTGATGCTAGCAGAGTCTGAGACAGTCTTTCCCAGCCGATTTGCATTGTCCTAAATAACTTTATATATGAAATGTAAAGTCTTTAACTTTTTAATATGACCCTTCTCTCATGTTTTTTCTCTTATCTCTGTCTTATGTCCTGATTGGTGGAGGCTTGAGCACTTTTATCATGTCTATAGTCAGCTTCATGTGTGCCTGTGTTTGTGTTCATGTTGAATGTAACTGTAGTTTGTAAATATGGACGTCACCTGACTGCAAAACAAGTCTACCTACGGGTACAAATAAAGGAACCTGAACCTGAATATGTTTGGTGTGAGGATAACAATGTAGAAGCAGAAAAACACTTAAGGAAAGAAAGCTTTTATTTTCAAAATGTGCAAAAACTTCAGACTGCTACATATGAAATATTATGTACACACAGCCAAAAATATCAATGTTGTGATAGTTACTTTTTTTACAGTCCCTCAAGCACAGACACAACACGTCCCATCAGTCCAACAAGGGTGTTGGTCTGCTTTGCAGCAAAGCGAAGTTCAGCTGCTCCTCCCTCCTGCTCTGCTCCTGCTGTCTCATCTGACCGTAATCAAGAAGGAGGTCCATGTTTGTGTCACACTTCTGTTTCCCTGTTTTAAAGTACAAAAATAAGCAATATAAAATAACCACACACTGAAAAATGCAGGAATCGTCAATCCAAGATTGAATGTGTCTATTCAACATCCATTTACTGTTAGTGGCATCACAACATTCAGTTCAAGTGTATCATTGGTTTAATTCACTCCCTCCTTTGTGTGACTGGGTCATGATCCATCCGGGTGGATGCCCTCAATTTCCCCTATGGGGATCAATAAAGTACACAAAATCAAAATGATCTGAACATAAATGACCTAATCTGCTCTGATTAGAAGAGCAGGAGGAGGACAAGCTTGGAGCTGGTGAAGGTGAGCTGGACACCACAGGTCTGGCTGCTTCTCCCTCATCATCCAGCTGTGATAAATCTATAAAAAAAAAAGTGTTTTAGTTTGTGCAGTGAACAACTTAAGCCTTCCATTAAATGTGCAGACATAGAAGACAATTTTATTCAATATCAATGTTAGCAAAGCTTACATGTCTGATTATGGAATAGAAGAATAGGAATAGATGAAACTTCATTGTCACTGTACAGTTATACAGTGCAATGAAACTGTAGGAGCTCCACCAGGCTACTGCGCAATAAAGTAAGAGAAGGATTAGATAAAATACGACTACACAACATACAATTAAACACGAGTGACATTTTTTAAAAAAAAATGGCCTAAGATTATGGAAATATTACCAAAATGGTAAAAAAGACGACATTACTAGTGTCTGGTAGAAAAATCTCCCATCCCACAACGCAAGGCACCCATTCATACACAGTATTCATACCACAAAAAACGTATTTTGCGCTGGATGTCTTTATAAAAAAAGTATTCTGTAAGACGCTAAGATTTCTGTTCTAGTTTCTCAAACGCGCATTTCTGGCGAGGAGAAACATTCGTGCTAAAAACGGTTAACTTGTTAGCATCGCTAACCGAAAATACTATGGCCACAAAAATGAGTTTAAAAAAAAAAAAAAAAAAAAATCCGCACTTTGGCCGTTATTAATCAATACAAGCGGTATACATCCGTCAGCAGAGACGACCTGTTCATTTCTTTATGGCGAGGAGAAACGTTCGGTCGTAGTAAAAGTAGTTAGGTTGTTAGCATCGCTAACCGAAAATACTATGGCCACAAAAATGAGTTTAAAAAAAAATAAAAAAAATCCGCACTTTGGCCGTTATTAATCAATACAAGCGGTATACATCTGTCAGCAGAGACGACCTGTTCATTTCTTTATGATGAGGAGAAACGTTTGGTCGTAGTAAAAGTAGTTAGCTTGTTAGCATAGGTAACCGAAAATACTATAGCCACAAGTGACAAAAAATATCTGCACTTGGCCGTTACATATCAATACAAGCGGATATATATGTATACATATATTGGTTAACGTCTGGCATTTTAAAGACAATACACTTACCAGCGTGTTTTAAGCAGGTTGTTGTCCAGACTAATCCAAGGCAGTGACAATGGTCCGGCTGGCTGGCCGATCCTCCAAAACAGTTCAGATGAGTGGCCCCCTCCAGCTGATCTTGTACTTCTGCTTATGTCCATAGAGCCAAGAAATGTGTCTCCTCTTCGCTCTAAATCTGTTTGGTTTTGGAATCCGTTGCGTGCTCCGCTGTTTGGAAAGCAACATGGCGGTCAATAATGTTTTGAAGCTGGTCAGTTAACCACGCCCACGGCTGTGGACCTAACCGACGTAAACTGGTGCTGCCGCTGGCCCAGCTAGGAGTTGGGGCCGCGATAGCCCCACTTTTGGGAGCCGGGGACTGGTGCTTAAGTCGATGGAAACCCAAAGAACTGGTGCTAATGACGCAATAGCTCCAGTTAAGCACTGGAACCGGTTTGGTGGAAAGGAGCCCAAACAGGATCCTGGCGTAGGTTCCCGGGGAGTCCAGGTGAGGCAGGATGGAGTGGAGGGCCAGGTTGACTGCGTCGTCGTAAGACCTGTTGGCTCGGTAGGCAAACTGCAGCGGCTCCAGGAGGGGAGTGGTGATGGACTTGAGGTGGGGCAGGACCAGGTGCTCAAAGGACTTCATGACTACAGAGGTGAGCGCTACAGGTCTGTAGTCGTTAAGTCCAGTGATCCGTGGCTTCTTGGGAACAGGGATGATGGTGGAGGTTTTGAGGCAGGCCGGCACGTGGCATAACTTCAGGGAGGTGTTAAAAATGTCTGTGAAGACAGGAGTCAGCTCTTTTGCACAGTGTCTCAGGGTGGAGAGAGGCACGCCGTCCGGACCGGGGGCCTTGCGCGAGTTCAGTCTGGAGAACTGTCTGTGCACGTCCTGCTCACTGATGACAAGGGCAGGGGGGGAGGAGGGGGGGCCGCCTTTGAAGTGGGGACCGTGGAGGCAGTGGCGCTGGGGGGAGGGGGGAGATGGACACAGCTGACGAGGTGTACTTGTACATGTAGAGATTGGATCCCGGATGTTATGTATGAAATTACCTCTGGAATGCCGAGGCCAGGTGCACAATAGTAGTAGTAGTAGTAGATTAGTTTATTTGACAGGGACAGTGCAATAAACATAGACAATTAATCAAAGACAATCAATCTGATGTGTTGCACATAGAGTGTATAGCTATTAGCTAATTTGCAACTCTTGTCCCTGGATGGGCTTTAGAAAAAAGAATCAAGATAAAAAATATACACAATAACCACATACATCAATGCAGAAAAATTATAAATACACAATTATAAATATTATAAATACACAAATATAACAGCCTGACTCACATTTAACATAAATATTATAAATAAGATAAGATAAGATAAGATAAGATAAGCCTTTATTAGTCCCACAACGGGGAAATTCCAGGATTGCAACAGCACAGGGATAGCAACACTCAGAGCAACAATCAGAAGGCAAGAAAAAAAACAAGCAAGCAAGAGCAGCTAATAAACATATGTACGTATTACTATAAAATATATATATATACACACACACACAGACACACAGTGCAGAGCATTGTAGCTGGATGGAATAAATATATGAATATATGAACACACAGTGCAGAGCATTGTAGCTAGATGGAATAAATATGTAAATATATAAACACCCACAGTACGGAGCATTGCAGCTAGGTGGAATAAATATGCAAGTATATAAACACACACAGTGCGGAGCAATGTAGCTAGATGGAATAATATGTAGATATATAAATATATAAACACCCACAGTACGGAGCATTGTAGCTAGATGGAATAAATATGCAAATATATAAACACACACAGTGCAGAGCATTGTTGCTAGATGGAATGAAACAGCATAACCGTCTACTTAGTTATCCTACATGGTATGATTATGTGCCCATACATATTCTCACCCTCCATAGCGACCGGTATGTTCCTAGTTGTATGCCGGAGAGGACCATTGTGTAAGTCTATTGCATCTTTTGCATTCAAAAAACTATTAGTTTGTTACGTCTTTTTGCTATCTCTGCGAGCAGCCCTGCTTAGGTTGTACAGTCTGACAGCCGTTGGTAGGAAGGACCTACGAAACCTCTCGGTTGTGCACCTGGGATGATGTAGTCTGCTGCTAAATGAGCTCCTCAGTGCATTCAGTATGTCCTGCATAGGGTGGAACTCGGACTCCAGCAGAGATGACAGTTTAGCCACCGTCCTTCTCTCTCCTATCTCCTCCATCGGATCAAGGCGCTGCCCCAGGACAGAGCTAGCTTTCTTAATCAGTTTGTTCAGTCTCTTCCTATCGGCTGCAGTAATGCCACTGCCCCAGCAGACCACTCCAAAAGTGATGGCTGATGCCACCACCGTGTCATAGAATGACTTCAGCAGCGCCCCTTGTACACCAAAAGACCTGAGTCTCCTCAGCAGGAACAGCCTGCGCTGTCCCTTCTTGTAGAGTGCATCAGTATTGTGTGACCAGTCTAGTTTATTGTTCAGATGAATACCCAGGTACTTATAGGATGTCACCATCTCGATGTCTGTTCCCTGTATATTTACTGGTACTGTGAGGGGCTGCCCATGCCTGCGGCAGTCCACCACCAGCTCCTTAGTTTTCCTCGCGTTGATCTGGAGGCAGTTCCGATGGCACCAGTCCACGAAGTCCTGGATAAGCCCTCTGTACTCAGCTTCATCTCCATTGGAGATGAGGCCAACGATCGCAGAGTCATCAGAGAACTTCTGTAGATGGCAGTGTGTTGTGTTGTGTGAGAAGTCCGCAGTATAAAGAGTGAACAGGAAGGGAGCCAGCACCGTTCCCTGGGGGGCCCCCGTGCTACTGATGATCGTGTCGGACACACAGTCCCGGGTTCTCACAAACTGAGGCCGGTTCGTGAGGTAGTCCAGGATCCATGATGACAGGTGCTGGTCCACCCCTGCGCGCAGCAGCTTGTCCTTCAGGATCATCGGTTGGATGGTGTTGAAAGCACTGGAGAAGTCAAAGAACATGATCCTCACCATATTCCCGGGCTTCTCCAGGTGGGACAGAGAACGGTGAAGGAGGAAGATCACCGCATCCTCCACCCCAATGCCATGCTGGTAGGCGAACTGGAGTGGATCCATCGCTGGTTCCACCAGGGGGCGGAGGTGAGCAAGGAGCAGTCTCTCCAGGGTCTTCATCAAGTGGGACGTCAAGGCCACCGGTCTGTAGCTGTTCAGGTCTTTGGGGTGGGAAGTTTTTGGTACAGGTACCACACAAGATGTTTTCCACAGCTGTGGTACCCTCCCCAGTTTCAGGCTCATGTTGAAGATATACGTCACAATCCCACACAGCTGGTCTGCACAGGACTTGAGGAGCTTTGCGCTGATGCCGTCCGGTCCCGGCGCCTTCCTCGCCTTGATCTTCCTCAGCTCCGTCCTCACCTGGGTCCTGGTCAGGGTCAGGATGGGGGGCTGTGTGTTGGGAGTGGGGGGGTGTTGGTAGAGTGGGGAGTGGGCAGCAGGACTTGATTTCTTTAGAGGCAGCAGTGGTTGTTGTGCAGTCAGGGGGGAGGGCGGTTGGTCAAATCTATTGAAAAACAGATTCAGGTTGTTCGCCCACTCCCTGCCCCCTGTGGCCTGGGGAGAGGTATTCTGGAGCCCCGAGATGGTTTTGAGGTTTCTCCAGACCCCGCTGATGTCGCTCTGTTGCAGCTTGTCCTCCATCTTCTTCCTGAAGCTGTCCTTGCCTTCTCTGATCTTTCTCCTCAGCTCCCTCTGTACGGACTTCAGCATCTCCCTGTTCCCCGACCTGAAGATCCTCTTCTTCTCTCTCAGAAGTGTTTTTATCTCAGGGTTGATCCAGGGTTTGTTGTTTGAGTGACGCCGTATGGTCTTGGTGGGAACGGATTTGTCCACACAGAAGCTGAGGTAGCCCGTGAAGGTGTGAATGAGGCCATCGATGTCCTCACCATGTGGATCGCAGAGCTGCTTCCAGGCGGTGGCTTCAAAACAGCCCTTTAGGGTGTCCATTGTCTCCTCAGACCATAACTCCACAGTGTGCATGGCCGGAGGTTGTCTGTGCACTAGGGGTTTGTACACCGGCCGGAGATGAACCAAGTTGTGATCCGATCTCCCGAGTGGGGGTAGTTGTGATGAGGTGTACGCCTCCTTAGTGTTTGCGTAGAATAAATCCAGTGTTTTATTGTCTCTAGTGTGGCATGTGACATACTGGGTGAACGTGGGTAGAATGGGAGACAGTGAAACATGGTTGAAATCGCCTGAGATGAGGAGAAGAGCATCTGGGTGTTCTGTCTGCAGCCTGCTGGTTACTGAATGGATGACGTCACGTGCTGTCCCAGCGTTCGCCGTCGGATTTGCATAAACAACAATGCAGATCACGTGTGAGTGTTCTCTCGGGAGATATGTAGGCCTCATGCTAACAGCTAGCAACTCAATGTCTTTGCTGCAGTGTCGTTGTTTAACAGTGATATGTCCCGGTCTGCACCAGTTGTTGTTAACATACATGATCACTCCACCGCCCCTAGCCTTGCCACTGTCTGGTGTTCGGTCAGCTCGTATCATGTGAAAACCCTCCAGCTCAATGTTAGCATCTGCTGCTAGTTCAGTTAGCCACGTCTCAGTAAACAAAAGGAGAGAGCACTCCCGGTATGTGCTATCATAACGGGAGATAGCCGCTAGCTCATCTAACTTTCCCAGTATCGACCGTACATTTCCCATGACAACAGATGGAAGGGAGGGTCTGTACCTTATATTTTTTGTCCTCCGCCTTACTCCAGCCCGGCAGCCGCGGCGTTTTCGCCTCAGTTCTCTCGGTATGTCGAGTTTTTCCAATGGGACCGGGTGGCGGTTGAATGCTAGCAGCTGTTCTCTGCTGTATCGTATCCTGCTATAGACAGTGGCTCCGTCCACCGGCTCAGGAGACATTTAGGACGATCTGTGTGTCCGTGATATAAGTGGGGTGAAAAAAAAAAGACGGATCAAAAGAGAGAGGAAGGGAAAAAAAACTCGGAATCGAGCCGCTGTTGCAAAAGGCAGCCGACTGGTGTGGCGCCGAGAGGAGAAAAAGAAATATTATAAATACACAAATATAACAGCCTGACTCACATTTAACACATATAACATAACTCACATTTGCCTATTTCAGGCCTTCCTCCCTCCGTCACTCACTATAAACAAACACATTTATTCCTTCCCTTCATTCACTCTCACTTTGCAGACAATTAATTCATACATGAGTACATTCTTGTTTATTTTTCAGCCAGTTTTTAACATTTTTAGTGAATGTTTTAAAGTCCGTTATTATTTTAATTTCATTTGGCATTGTGTTCCAGATGTGACTGCCCTTTATAGAGAAAGCTGTTTGTCCAAATGTGGTTCTGCGGTGGAATATTTTACAGTTATTGTTAACAGAACTCCTGGTGGCTCTGCTGCTGTCCTGTCTTTGGACAAAACCAGCAAGTGGCTCGGGTGCTGATTTATGAAAACATTTGAACGTTAATTTCAGAAGACAGAGGTCAATGAAGCTCTCAAAACTCAATAGGTTGTATTTTTTTAAAACATTACAGTGATGCCACCTAATGGGCTTTTTGTCCAAGATTTTTAGGGTTTGATTATATAATGAACCTATATGTCTTATTGTGGAAGGGGCTGCTTGAGCCCAGACTGTCAAACAGTATGATATATGAGAAAAAACCATAGAATGCATATACAGTGCAGCTGCTTCGTAAGGTATGTAATATCTAATTAATTTAAAGCAGTTCAGATTTTTTTTTACTGTTTTTGAAATTTTCTTTATATGAAGATTAAATTTGAGTTGAGGATCTAGTACAATGCCAAGGTATTTGAATTCTGTAACTAAACTGATGTCATGATCATGTATATTAACTTTAAAATGTTGCAGGTTACATTAGAACTCAGCTTTATTTGGGGTCAGTCTCACACACACTACAGCCACCAGGCAGGGACATCAGTGAAACAGGCCAGATGGAGATGCCAGCCTGGTATTTATGGGCAGTGCAGTGGTGGAAGGGGAAGTGGCCGCCACTACACCGCACTTCACAAATAAAGGTACTATTTACAATATAACACACACAATTAAGACCCTCCCAAATTTAGGACCTGAATCACACACTAATAAAACGAAAACTGAAATGATCACATGGCCTAACACATTCATACAACCAAAACCTAAACTAGGGAGGACAGGTGGACTACCGTCTTACCCCACACGGCAAGGTGGGTTATTCTTCCACCTGTAAATTGCTAAAAGTCCGTCAAACTAAAACATTGCCGTGTTTCCTAAACTAAGGCACAGAACAGTAACAGCATAGAACACAAAGTAGCATCAACAATTAAAACCACACCGAACTAAATATATAGATGTACTGCACACCCCCAGGGCTTGTTTTCTAAATCTATAGTAATCGTGCCGTAAGACACAGTCACTGCTCCCAAATACAGCCATGATGCTTTGCGTTTTTTCTTTTAAAACACATGCAAACAAACATCTCAACAACGGAGCTCTCTCTTTGATTTTTTTTTTTTTTTTACAACATACAAATACATGAACACCAGAAGATTAATACTTTTTATTTTTTTTATTTTTCACAAACTCACATTACTGACGAGAGCGCCTCTTCTTTTCGCCATCGATCATCTCTCTTGTCCGGACCCACCATCCAAAGCCTCCTCCCGAGCACGTCGCAGCTCATTGGCGTGTCTCCATGAGCCGTTCGACAACTGGAAGTAGGCTGCACTCCGCTTAGCCATGATGCGAAGCCGCTCCAGGTAACCATCTGACTGTCGTTTGTCCCACATCTGCCGTGGACGTCTGTCCCCATGAACATGGACCAGGTCTGTAACTCTCAGGAGCTTACTTGTCAGCATCACTCGTTGACGCGAGCGCCTCGCCGTCACGCTCAGCACCCCTCGTCCAAGGTATCCCAAGTGCTGGTACTGAGACCCTCCTGCGTCGAACCTGAATGAGGCTGGTCCTACTTGACCGCCGTGGTGCTAGATAAATCCTTCCCCCACACCGTGTCATCCTTCGCCACCGGAACTGGACGGTTCCACCAGCCACAACCAGTCCACACTTTCCCAGCGTCGTCTCTAATGTTGAACCCCAGTCCATAAAACAAGTCAAAGCCCATGATGTTGTCGCCACGGGTCGTCATGGGGAACGTGCAGTCGGTCATCACCACCGACTTGTACCGAGCCGTCAACTCCAGCTTTCCAACCGTGCGCAGTCTGCCACCTCCATAACTGTAGAGCGGCACAGGGTTGCCTCTTATTCTGTAGGAGGGGGAAAATTTCCTCACTGTGGTCCAATTCAGTAATGATCTCTCCACCCCCATGTCGATCAGCAGTGGCACCTCCTCGTCATCCAACGTCACCTTACAGTACTTGAACCCGTTGGTACTCGGGGACGCCACATGGACAGTTGTCGGGGCGGGTGCAGTAGTTATTCTCTGTGGGCGCTCTGGCTTGGACACACGACACACCCTGGCATAATGATTCAAGCATCTACACATGCTACAGTGCTTCCCTCTAGCCGGGCATTCCATAGACTTGTATTGGTGCTTCACGGACCTACAGCCCATACACACGGGCTTTCTCAGGGCAGACCTCGGGTTGATGGCATAGGTTTCTGCGTTGTTGTCGGCCGCGGTATCCTCGCTGTCAGGGGGCGCTACTAATGCTGCGGTGGCAGGTCCCAGCTGCCGTAGTAATTGGCGTTACTTTAGCTCCGAAGCTAGCTTGTCTGCTGTTTCCACCTGGAGAGCTAGCTTGACATCCTTGGCTAATGTCAGGTCACTCGACACCGAAAGCAGCCTAGCTTGCAAAGCATTGCTGGTTGTGTGTTCTGCCAGCTGATCACATACCATTCCCTCCTCCAATGTCCCGAAACAGCTCTCCCCAGCCAGCTGCCGTAGGTTGGCGACAAACTGGCGGACAGGCTCACCCACTCACTGGTATCGTTGTCGGAACTGAATCCAGGCAGTGACATTGTCCGAGGTGTGGAAATGTCACGCTAGCACCTCAACCATATCCTCATACGAGTTGGTAGCCCCAAGTGTACGTAGGATATGCTGGCCCTCAAACCCCGAATTATGCACCAGAAGCACACGTGCCCTCCAACTATCTAGCTCACCCACGTCAAGTGCCGCGATGTAGTTTTGAAAGGCGGCAAACCATCTTGACCAAGGCACAGGTGGCTCGCCTGGGAGCTCCAGGAAGGGCCGAAGTGGCAAAACACTCGCCTTCATTTTTTATTCTCGTCGCTAAAATGTTATGTATGAAATTACCTCTGGAATGACGAGGCCAGGTGCACGATAGAACTCAGCTTTATTTGGGGTCAGTCACACACACTACAGCCACCAGGCAGGAGCATCGGTGAAAGAGGCCAGATGGAGATGCCCGCCTGGTATTTATGGGCGGTGCAGTGGCAGAAGGGGAAGTGGCCGCCACTACACCACACTTCACAAATAAAGGTACTGTTTACATTTTAACACCGGGGTCCACTTGAGGTGCTCACTTGGAGTGCTGACTTGATCAGGGGTCCCAAGGCTTAAAGTTTTCCGGCACTGTGCCGGATCTCCGGTGTGTGCCGTTTGGCTGCAGGGAAGAATAATAGTCCTATAACGGTGGCTCTCAATAGGCGGCCCACGAACTTCCTATTTGTGGCTCACGAGCTGCAATTCCTTCACTACGTGTTTTGGTCAGGTCAGCTACTGTAAACGTGGACTGTTATCTCCATACCAACGATGCACTGACAGCCTGTCAGTGTGCGAGCGGCTGCAGCCCAGCGGCACATTTTACTTTCACTTTTGGAGCGGTAGCAGCAGTGGGAGCCTAGATTTAACGAAAATGGCATGCTCCAAGTTTGCTGCTAAAAGAAAAGTGGACAGTGAAAACCGGCAATTCAAAGACGAATGGACTGAGCAGTTTGCATTTGTTCTCCCTCCTACCAGCACAAGACTACAGCTTGATAAACATTTACAGTTTGAAACGGCATTATGAGAGCAAGCAAAGGAATTTTGAAGAGACATTTCCTCAAAATTCAGAGGTCAGAACAACAAAAACAAATGGACTGAAATCCTCATATCAAGCTACAGGATTCTTGTTGCATCTATGAGACAAAAAGCAGCAGAGATGTGAAAGTCTCTTCTGAGTCGCTGGCTGCCTTCACAGCTCCTCCCACAGCAGAACAGCCTGGTGACATGGGCGTAAATCCAGGGGGGACAGTTTTTTTTTTTCTTTAAAATTTGCAGCTTTTCTCATAAATCTGTATGTTTTTCTCATTAATTTACTGTATTTATCTGTAAATGTAAAACTTTTTTGTTGTAAATTTGCCACTTTTCCCTCATGAATCTGCTGTTTTTGCATTTTAAATCTCATTTTTTCTTGTAAATTTGTAACTTTTTTATAATGATTTTTTTCTCACTAAATTTGCAACTTTTTTTGAGTAAACTTTACTTTTTGTAAATGTGCAATTGTTTCTTTTAAATTTGCAGTTTTCTTTCTCATAAATTTGACTTTTTCTTGTAAATTTGCAGCGTTTTCCCCATAAGTGTAAATTTGTGCATTCTTTCTCATAAATTTGTGACTGACAACAATAATACTTAGTGTCCCCTCAATATTTTCTCTGGAGAAAATGTTCTGTTTATTGTTCCTTCCAACATAAAATTGAAATATTGGCCCATGCAGCAGGCTTTCACTGCTCCGGACCTCTGGTCCACTGGAAAAAAGAAATGCGGAGCCCTGGCAAAAACATTTGAGGACCCCTGTCCTATAAAAACAAAAGATTTACGTCCTATTCCCATCCACAGAACTACTTTTTGTCCAAGCGTTGTTGCTGTATGTAGCGTGACTGGAGGGGCAAATGCAGGACCGGACTAGCCCATATCCCAGTGGGCCGCTTCACTGATGGGCCGGTGTTGTAGTTGGAAGTAAAATTAATTAACATCAATATAACCTAATAATCTGCGGCAGGCATGTTGTGAGCACTATCACGATGTTTAATAGCCCTAAATCTGCCTGACTGAACTACACACCAGAGCATCCCTCAGAATTTGGTGCCAGTAACAGTTGGTCCAACTGAAAGACAGACTGACAGCATTCAACAGGGCGTGGGACTCCAGAAGGTGTGTTCACATTTTGGTGGTTAACAAATGGCAGAAATTGATGGAAAAGGCAATTTTCCCAAAGAAAAATGATCCAAACGGCACAGGTGAGGGGAGAGGAGGCTTCAGAGGAGTGTGTTCTGACTACAGCAGAGAGGCCGTGAGATAAGATAAGCCTTTATTAGTCCCACAACGGGGAAATTCCAGGATTGCAACAGCACAGGGATAGCAACACTCAAAGCAACAATCAGAAGGCAAGAAAAAAAAAAAAGCAAGCAAGCAAGAGCAGCTAAGATACATATGTACATATTACTATAAATATACAGTATATATACAGCATATATACACACAGACACAGTGTAGAGCATTGTAGCTGGATGGGATAAATATATGAGTATATAAACACACAGTACGGAGCATTGCAGCTAAGTGGAAAAAATATGTAAATATATAAACACAGTGCGGAGCAATGTAGCTAGATGGAATATGTAGATATATAAACACACAGTGCGGAGCATTGTAGCTAGATGGAATAAATATGTAAATGTATAAACACACAGTGCAGAGCATTGTTGCTAGATGGGATGAAACGGCACAACCGTCTACTTAGTTATCCTACATGGTATGATTATGTGCCCATACATATTCTCACCCTCCGTAGCTACCGGTATTTTCCTAGTTGTGTGCCGGAGGGGACCATTGTGTAAGTCTATTGCATCTTTTGCATTCAAAAAACTATTAGGTTGTTACGTCTTTTTGCTATCTCTGCGAGCAGCCCTGCTTAGGTTGTACAGTCTGACAGCCGTTGGTAGGAAGGACCTGCGAAACCTCTCGGTTGTGCACCTGGGATGATGTAGTCTGCTGCTAAATGAGCTCCTCAGTGCATTCAGTATGTCCTGCATAGGGTGGAACTCGGACTCCAGCAGAAATGACAGTTTAGCCACCATCCTTCTCTCTCCTATCTCCTCCACCAGATCAAGGCGCTGCCCCAGGACGGAGCTAGCTTTCTTGATCAGTTTGTTCAGTCTCTTCCTATCGGCTGCAGTAATGCCACTGCCCCAGCAGACCACTCCAAAAGTGATGGCTGATGCCACCACCGTGTCATAGAATGTCTTCAGCAGCGCCCCTTGTACACCGAAAGACCTGAGTCTCCTCAGTAGGAATAGCCTGCGCTGTCCCTTCTTGTAGAGTGCATCAGTATTGTGTGACCAGTCTAGTTTATTGTTCAGATGAACACCCAGGTACTTGTAGGATGTCACCATCTCAATGTCTGTTCCCTGTATTTTTACTGGTGCTGTGAGGGGTTGTCCTTGCCTGCGGCAGTCCACCACCAGCTCCTTAGTTTTCCTCGCGTTGATCTGGAGGCAGTTCCGATGGCACCAGTCCACGAAGTCCTGGATAAGCCCTCTATACTCAGCTTCATCTCCATTGGAGATGAGGCCAACGATCGCAGAGTCATCAGAGAACTTCTGTAGATGGCAGTGTGTTGTGTTGTGTGAGAAGTCCACAGTATAAAGAGTGAACAGGAAGGGAGCCAACACCGTTCCCTGGGGGGCCCCCGTGCTACTGATGATCGTGTCGGACACACAGTCCCGGGTTCTCACAAACTGAGGCCGGTTCGTGAGGTAGTCCAGGATCCATGATGACAGGTGCTGGTCCACCCCTGTGCGCAGCAGCTTGTCCTTCAGGATCATCGGTTGGATGGTGTTGAAAGCACTGGAGAAGTCAAAGAACATGATCCTCACCACATTCCCGGGCTTCTCCAGGTGGGACAGAGAACGGTGAAGGAGGAAGATCACCGCATCCTCCACCCCAATGCCATGCTGGTAGGCGAACTGGAGTGGATCCATCGCTGGTTCCATCAGGGGGCGGAGGTGAGCAAGGAGCAGTCTCTCCAGGGTCTTCATCAAGTGGGACGTCAAGGCCACCGGTCTGTAGCTGTTCAGGTCTTTGGGGTGGGAAGTTTTTGGTACAGGTACCACACAAGATGTTTTCCACAGCTGTGGTACCCTCCCCAGCTTCAGGCTCAGGTTGAAGATGTACATCACAATCCCACACAGCTGGTCTGCACAGGACTTGAGGAGCTTTGCGCTGATGCCGTCCGGTCCCGACGCCTTCCTCGCCTTGATCTTCCTCAGCTCCGTCCTCACGTGGGTCCTGGTCAGGGTCAGGATGGGGGGCTGTGTGTTGGGAGTGGGGGGGGTGTTGGTGGAGTGGGGAGTGGGCAGCAGGACTTGATGTCTTTACAGGCAGCAGTGGTTGTTGTGCAGTCAGGGGGGAGGGCGGTTGGTCAAACCTATTGAAAAACAAATTCAGATTGTTCGCCCACTCCCTGCCCCCCGTGGCCTGGGGGGAGGTATTCTGGAGCCCAGAGGTGGTTTTGAGGTTTCTCCAGACCCCGCTGATGTCGCTCTGTTGCAGCTTGTCCTCCATCTTCCTCCTGAAGCTGTCCTTGCCTTCTCTGATCTTTCTCCTCAGCTCCCTCTGTACGGACTTCAGCATCTCCCTGTTCCCCGACCTGAAGATCTTCTTCTTCTCTCTCAGAAGTGTTTTAATCTCAGGGTTGATCCAGGGTTTGTTGTTTGAGCAACACCGTATGGTCTTGGTGGGAACGGATTTGTCCGCACAGAAGCTGAGGTAGCCCGTGAAGGTGTGAATAAGGCCATCGATGTCCTCACCATGTGGATCGCAGAGCTGCTTCCAGGCGGTGGCTTCAAAACAGCCCTTTAGAGTGTCCATTGCCTCCTCAGACCATAACATCACTGTGCGCATGGCCGGGGGTTGTCTGTGCACTGTGAGATTTTCAGCACCTCAGATTAGTGAAGTGACGCTCAGAATAAATTCTGTAATATTTAGCTGCCATCAAGTAGTTCACAGTTCTGACAAACTTATTTTTTCTCATATACTGAAAAACTAATTAATTCCTCATTACGAAGATTTTTAAATAAAGTTCTAAATTTCCAAGAGAAAATTAGCTACATGAATAGAATAGAAAACACTTTATTGTCCCCTTGGGGAAATTTGTTGTGGACTCACAGTTCTGACACAAACCTGCTTGCCATTGAATCACAAGACATCACATCACAACATGACATCTGCTCACATATATTGCACACTACCCCCATTACACATATTAAAAAAACAAGAACAGTCTAAAACATAAACAAAGAGAACATGTAATACAAGTTAGAATCACCATGCTGTTGTACAATCCTAGGAACAGTTTAGGAGCCTGATAGAAGCAGGTACAAATGACTTTTTAAAAGGGTTTAACCTGCATTTTGGTATTCTGTATCTTCTACCAGAAGGCAAGAGCTCAAACTCAGAATAGAGGATGTGTGAGGGGTCCTGCAAAACTCTCTGTGCCTGCCTGCACATACACTGCTCATAAATGGTCTTAAGGGAGAGCTTTTCAGTTCTCCCCATCACCTTCATGGCAGCCTGGACCAAACGCTGCAGCTTAGATTTGGCCTGCACAGAAATATTGCCGAACTACACAAACATGCCGTACCTTATGATGTTCTCCAACACCGCCTGGTAAAATAAAAACATTATTTTGTCACTGGCTCCAAACACCCTCAGCTGACGGAGAAAATACAGCCTTTGCTGTAGACGAGAGCACACAAACTCAACATGGTCATTGCAGGTAAAAAGGTTATCCAGATGGATGCCCAGATGCCTGTAGGAGGTGACCTTGCTGAATTTCCACACTGTTAATAGACAGTGGAGTGTGGTCTCCCACTGAGCGAGGGTCCACCACCATCTCCTTAGTTTTTTTGTGTGTTGATGACCAAGAAATGTTGATCACACCACTTTGCAAAGCCACTGAGCTCAGTGAAATACAAGGAGGTGTCAGTGTCTTGGTGTAATAGGCTAAGGATGGCAGTGTTGTCAGAAAATTTCAAAAACAGGTTACCTTGATAATGACTAGTACAGTTATTAGCATAGAGGGTAAAGAGGACTGGAAAGCTCACACAGCCCTGAGGTGCACCTGTGCTGATGGGTTTGGAGTCAGAAAGTGTTACTGATCCTGACATATGTTAATATGAAAATTTCTAAGCAAAAGCTGCAATTTTTTAGGTAAAGAGGAAAAAAATACATTCAGAAAGTTCTAAAATGAAAAGAACATGATTTTTTTTTTCTTTTACGTGAAGAAAATGGCATTTATAGAAAAAAGCTGCATATTTGTAATAGCCTAAACATTCCTAGTAGTTATGCCCTTTTACTTGATTTTAAGATCAAATACTGCTCCATGCAGTTTTTTGTTTTTCCACTGTGTTTTATCAAGACCAAAGTCAGCGCAGTCGTCTACCAGGAAATTTAAGAACACTTCATGCTTCCTTCTGCTGACAAGCTTTGTGGAGAAACTGATTTCATTTTCCAGCAGGACTTGGCACCCCCCCCCCCCCCCCCACTGCCAAAAGTATCAAAACCTGGTTTAATGACCATGGCATCACTGTGTTTGATTGGCCAGCAAACTTTCCTGACCTAAACCCCATAGAGAATTGATGGAGTATTGTCAATACACCAGACGATGAGACACCAGATGAGACACCAGACCCAACAATGCAGACGAGCTGAAGGTCACTATCAAAGCAATCTGGACCTTCATAACGCCTCAGCAGTGCCACAGGCTGATCACCTCCATGCCACGCCACATTAATACAGTAATTAATCAAAAAGGAGCGCTGACCCAAGTATTGAGTGTGCACATGGACATACTTTTCAGTCGGCCAACATTTCTATTAAAAAACTATTTTTTTAAAATTAATTTAATGTAATATTCTAATTTTTTGAGAAACTGAATTTAGGGTTTTCATGGTCTGTAAGCCATAATCGTCAAAATTAAAATAAACGCTTGAAATATATCACTCTCTGTGTAATGGATCTACTGTATATAATATATAGGTTTCACTTTCTGAAATGAGTGACAAAAAATATTGTAATTTGAATTTTATTGGGTTTTCAATTTAGAAAATAAAGCAAACAAACAAAAATGAAAAAAAACAAAAAAAAAACAACAAATATACCCAGTGAGAGGATAAAACATTCCATTTCCACCCTAATACTCTTAAGATGATTGGCTTAATCTACAACACCTATAAAGGTAAGATAGAATCCCCACTTATTGTAGAAGCTGTCCATCCTGTCCAAAAGTTTATATGAAAGGCGTTCTAGTGCAGCAAGCTTGCCCAGCTCCCTGAGCCATTGAGCTATGGGTGGGGCAGAGGAAGATTTCCAGTAAGAAGTGATCAACTTTCGGCCCACCATCAGAGCAGTCTGAATCCACTCGGCATCAGAGATTGGGTCCTGAATCGTTGATGGATCACCAAGGACAAAAAGTCTCTGAGTAAATGGCACTTCTTGCTTAACAATTGTCATAATATGTCTATGGATCTGCAACCAAAAGTCCTGTATTACCGGACAACTCCAGATCATATGGATTAATGTCCCCTCCCCCTGTAGACATCTCCAGCAGCTTGAAGAATGAATGAGATTTGCTCTCAACATTTTACGAGGTGTCCAGTAAAATCGATTCAAAATTTTAAATTGAACAAGTCTGGATTTCAATTCCCTAGACACTTTCTTCCCACCCGCCCACCTCTTCACCGCTCGGGAATCTCGCAAGCTGATTGGCCGAGACGTTTCACCTCGCAAGCTGATTGGCCGAGACGTTTTACACAGCTTCTCTCCCTGCAGAGCGCCTTCTTTATCGCTCGTGTTGCTTAGTGGCACTTTTCGCTGTTCTCTTGTGCCTTTTTGTGCAAAATAGTGCTTGTGACGCCCTTGGGGGGGGGGGGTGACGCTACTTCGCGGTTTTTCACTTTTCGCGGTCGGTTCTGGTCCCCATTAAACGCGATAAGTGATGGATCACTGTATATCTAGAAACGCATCGCTTCCCGGTCGCTTTTCCTCCCCCTTTCTTTTCTTTCGTCGCCATGACAGCTTTCCTTGGCCACTGAACAGATCTTCCCAGGTGTTGGAAGTGTTTTGTAGTCGACTATCACGACAAAATGCACCAAAAACAACCAGTGTCGACGTGCTCGCAATGGTAAACATGAGGACTGGGTCACACTCGTGACGTCACGCGGAACTCCGGCTGCGCTTCGGCGGATTTGTCTGATTTTTCAGGGCGGGAAATTCTAAATCGCGATTTTCTCCAAGATTCCGGGATTTGTGGAGGGGGTGCTAATGATAAATTATCTTTATAATTGTATGTACTATCACCCAGTGCCGTTCAATGCCGTTGAGTTCAGTTCACCTTTAAGTCTGACACCAGAGTACCATCCTGTGTCCTAATAGGAGATATAGTACACTGAGCTTCTTTCATTTTAATATATCTAGCCAGCATTTTGCCAGCTTTGTCCCCCTCCTCGAATTGTTTATGCCTAAGGCGAAATAGGGAAAATTCAACTTTTTGTGTTAGGATTGAATTCAGCTCATACTTAAGCTTCAGAAGGGGTGACAAATTTACTAAATTTGTGTCTTGTTTGAATGAAGTCTCTAATATGGCTATTCTCCTCTCCAATCTGTTTAGCAATGTTAGTTTTCTTTTTAAAAGATGCATATTGAATAATATGTCCCCTAATAAATGCCTTAAAAGCCTCCCAAGCAACACTGGCAGAGGGAGCAGAATCCCAATTTGTCTCAAGATATAAGGAAATCTCTGCTTTCAAAGAGGACACAAAATCTGGATTAAGAAGAAAGCTTGAATTAAGCCGCCATCTAGAATTTTTTTTTAACTGTCAAGGCGGGATCATATGTAAAAAAAACAGGGGCATGATCTGATAGTATTATGCTACCAATGAAGCTCGAATTTACAGAAAAAACAGAGAATTTTGACATTAAAAAGTAATCAATCCTGGAAAACACATTATGAGCAGTGGAATAAAAAGTGTAATCCCTTGTGGACGGATTAAAAAGCCGCCACACGTCTACCAAACCAATTGCATTGCACATGTCTTTCAATGTAGAGCCAGATTTAGATGAACGCTGTGAGGGGGTGCTCCGATCTAAAATGTTGTCCATGACCTGATTAAAATCCCCGCCTACTAAAATGGGATAATTACCCATTTCGCTTAATTCGTGTTCCAGTTGTGCAAAAAATGCACAATCAACTATATTTGGTGCATAAACATTAGCGAGTATCATCCTATGGCCCTGAATTTCTATAAGAATTATAAGGAGTCGTCCATCATCATCACTAACCTCTTTTAGACACTTGAACTGCAGATGTTTATGAAAAAGGATTGCCACCCCCCTGCTCTGACTATTACCGCAAGACGCAAACCCATGGCCCACCCAATCCCGACAGAGTTTTTTAGATTCTGTTTTAGTGAGGTGGGTCTCCTGAAGCAATGCTACATCCACTTTTTTTGATTTAATAAACGCCAAAATTTTTTTCCTCTTAATTGGGTGGTTGAGGCCTTTAACATTCCAAGTAATAAGGTTAAGAAAGCTCTGACAATTAGCCGACATCATAAACGGTACATATTACCATCCAAAATATCCAGCAATTCTCCACCAAAAACCCCCTCACTGGGCAAAAGACAAACACAATAAAAATTAAAAATACAAAAAAAAGAAACAAAAACCACTTAATCATAAAGTAACAAACGGTGACCTAAAACCAATGTCACCCATCGGTGTACAAAGACAGCACCAACCAAAAAAAAGAAAATAAAAAACTCTAGGACCGTGACTGTGAACAGAGCAACAAACTTAGGGAGAGCCGCAACATCGCAGCAGCCTCATGCCTACAGATAATACAGCGTGGGCAGTAAAAAAAAAAATGGAACCTTACATTAATACTGCATCAAATCCTCCGTCAAAAATATATAACAAATAAACATATAGCATATATTCATACCATTGTTCATCAATGTCTCACGGTAGTGAAAGAATCAGGTTCAATGCTTTCTTAGGGTCAGTGAACTCCTGTTTACCACTTGCCAACTTCACAACGAGAACTGCAGGATACCTGAGAGAGAATGCGATTTTCTTCTGGTGCAGCAGGTGTTTACACTGCTTGAACGCCGCTCTCATCTCGGATACTCGTCTGGAATAATCCGGGAAAATCATGATGTGATGACCATTCCAATCCAGCTTTCCCATCCCGCGCGCTGCCTCCACAATACGCTCCCTATCCTGGAAGCGCAGAAGTCGAATCAGGATAGCCCTGGGTGGCTGGCCGTCTGGTTTGCGTCTGGCGAGGCTCCGATGCGCACGGTCAATTTCCAGCCCTCCAGGGAAGTCCATTTTCAGCAGATCTGGAATAGTTTTGCGCATGAAGGTAAGGGCATCTGATTTTTCACAGTTTTCTGGAAAGCCGACAAAGCGTAGATTGTTTCGGCGTGATCTATTTTCCAAGTCGTCCAGCTTCAGAAGTAAATCTTCCACCTGCGTCTGGGTTGCGGGGGGATTAGCATCCAGAGCTATATTGGCATCCTCAAGAAAAGCGATGCGCGATTCCACGTCTCCCAGCCGGGTGACTAACTCCGTTAACTTGGTGTCCACCGCCCTCGTTGACGCCTCAATAGAGTTAAGTTTAGCATCTTGCCTCTCCGATATTTCTTTCAACAGTGCATAGATCTTAGAGATGTCTTCCGCCATTTGGTCTTTGGCAACACCTGCACCTGTTGAAGGTGGCGGAGAGGGAGAAGGGCTCGTTGTGGTATCACCAGCTTTAGCCAGATTTTCCTTGCTAGCATCGGCTTTGGAGCAAAGATTAAGTTTCTGTTGTTGCGTTGGCATTTTAATCCTGTTCTCCACAAATCCAGTCTCGATGCAAAGTGTAGTAGTATTAATAGTTTCAGCTGAGGAAACAAGAGAAAAACGCCCTTGTAGAAGAAAAAAAGGCTGTCTGCACTGCGGTGCTCCTCACCTAAGCAGCCATCTTCACTGCCCGCGTCTCGAGTGACAAAAAATATTGAACTTTTTCATGATATTCAAATTTTTTGAGATGTACCTGTAAATATAGTATATATAATATATGTGGATGTCCACCTCGATGACCTTGCCCCCGGAAAAAAGTTCAGGCACAGGAAATTTTTTTGCTTTAACCCCTGGGGGTCCACTTGACCTGTATCTGGCGCTTTTGGTCTCGGCGGCCCACCATGGGGGGGGCTGGAGCCTATCCCAGCATCTTTGGGCAAGAGGCAGGATACACCCTAGACAGATTGCCAGTGCATCGCAGAGCCAACACAGAGAGACAGACAACCATTCACTCTCAGTCACACCTAAGGACAATTTAGAATCCCCAGTTTGATGCCAATTAACCTAACTTGCATGCTTTTGGCATGTGGGAGGAAACCAGAGAAATCCCGAAGTAAACCCACACAGACACGGGGAGAACATGCAAACTCCTCACAGATCACTGTTGGTTGGGGGCTGGAATCGAACCTGGGATCCCCCGGCCAAGGTGGAGTTGCTGTGCTGCCGCAGTGCTACCACTCTGCCACCACGCTGCCACCATCATCAACATACCCATTTCAAAACATTTGCATGGACTTCATTGAGTGAAACAAATGTGAAGGGAAGAGATACTGTTTAGTTATGGTAGATATGTTTACTAAATGGGTAGAAGCTTTTCCTTGTTCAAATCCAGATGCGATTACAGTAGCTAAAAAACTACTAACAGACATTATTCCAATGTATGGGATCCCAGAGAAAATTTATTCAGATAATGGCACTCATTTTGTAAACCAGATTATTTCACATTTACGGAAAGTGTTGAATATTGATCTTAAACACCATGCAGCATATCACCCACAGTCCGCAGGATTTGTGGAAAGACATAACCAGACCATTAAAGCAAGGTTAAGGAAAAGAATGGAAGAAACAGGACAGAATTGGATTTATTGTTTGCCATTGGTACTATTGTATATGAGAATAATGCCTACAAAAGAAGGTTTATCTCCATTTGAAGTTTTACATGGAAAGCCTTATTTAGTACCCCCTCTTAGACTCTTCAAATCAAAAATCAAATCAAATCAACCTTTACTGTCATATTGCTGTACATACAACTGTAGTGCAGGCAAGATGAAATTGCGTTTCTCTCGGCATCCATACAAGTAAAAGAACATAATTTAAGACACACTCACACACACCCTCACCCTCACCCCCCCACATCCATTCACACATCCCTGAGACATACCTGAAAACTAACCAGAACTATAATATACAAATAATATACATAATGTCCGTAGGTGCAGTAGTATGTATGAAAGATTCCGTATCAACTGTTCAGCATCCTAACAGCTTGTGGAAGGAAGCTGTTAATCAGTCTGGTGGTTCTGCCTCTGATGCTCCAGAATCGTTTGCCAGATGGCAGGAGTTCAAAGTGTTTATGCAGAGGGTGAGAACGGTCCTTGACAATGTTCAGTGCCCTGCTCCTGCAACGGTTCTGAAAAAGTTCTTGGACAGAGGGGAGGGAGACTCCCAATTACCCTCTCAGCTCCCTTAACTATCCTCTGCAGGGCTTTTTTGTCTGACATACTGCAGCTGGAGTACTATGTAGCAATGCAGTACGTCAGAACACTCTCCATCACACCTCTGTAGAAGGTCCTGAGGATGCAGATGGGGAGAGAGGCCTGTTTGAGTTTCCTCAAGAAGTGCAGTCTCTGCTGGGCCCGCTTCCTGATCCCCAAGGAATTCTTGCTCCAGGTCAGGTCCTGCGAGATCTGCACTCCGAGGAACTTGATGTTCTCCACTCTCTCCACTAAACGGCCGCCGATGCTAAGGGGGACGTGTTCAGGCTGTGACCGCCGGAAGTCGATAATCATCTCCTTCGTTTTGTCTACGTTGAGCACCAGATTGTTCTCCCTGCACCAGCCCTCCAGGTCTCTTTAACTTCTTCCCTGTACATTGGTTCCTCATCCCTCTGAATAAGTCCCACCACTGTGGTGTCGTCTGCAAAATTAATCTGGTTCCCCTCGTGTCTGGATACACAGTCATGTGTTAAAAGTGTAAACAACAGTGGACTGAGTACGCAGCCTTGGGGATCCAGTGCTCAGCGTGACAGAGTTGGAGATGTTGTTTCCAACCCAGACAAACTGAGGTCCTCTCAGTCAGGAAATCCAGGATGCAGACACATGTGGTGGTGTTCAGACCAAGAAGGAGTAATTTCTCCATCAGTCTCTGGGGAATAATGGTGTTGAATGCTGAACTGAAATCAATGTACAGGAGTCTGGCGTAGGTGTCTTTCTGATCCAGGTGGGTGATGACAGAGTGCAGGGTGGTGACTATAGCATCCTCCGTGGAGCGGTTTGAACGGTGTTTAGTCTAAACAAATCTCTTCATCTTCTGGGTTGAAGCAGCAATCAGTTGGAAGAAATTTGAAGTTGAAGACACTGAGTGGAGGTAAAACCTGGAGGGTCTCGGCCCTCCATGGAATGAGTTTGAGACCCTTGGTAGCAGATTACATGTTAAAAATGTTGACTCAAAAATATTCTGTTCGTGCTGTTCTCCCTAGGAAGGATCTCACAGAAGGAACCATCACAGTGAAACCAGGAGACCAAGTACTCATAAAGACTATTAAAAAGAAGACCTGGCCAGAAGCCCCCTGGCAGGGGCGACATAAGGTGAGATTGTCATCTCCAACAGCTGTAAAGGTAGAAGGCAGAGACACTTGGGTACACCTTGATCACTGTAAATTATTACCAAAACAAGCAACAGAAGCTACAGGGGAAAAGCCATAGAGAGTGTTGCTGTTGTGTGAGGAAGCCAGGTATTTTAGCTGACCTGGCTGTGTCAACCTCGGTGAAGAATTCGGAGTCCACAGCAGGTAGAGTACACTCAAAATGGCCGACGATGAAAGACCCCTCAGAGAATACAGATGTAGATTTCAGTTTTGTGAATGGCTCACGTGTGTACCTCGTGCTTATCCTTATGGTAGTCCTCCTGATATGGTTATTGTACAGCTCAGTAGCTACAGTGGGGGGAAAAAAGTATTTAGTCAGCCACCAATTGTGCAAGTTCTCCCACTTAAAAGATGAGAGAGGTCTCCAGTTTTCATCATAGGTATACCTCAACTATGAGAGACAAAATGAGAAAAAAAAAAAAAATCCAGAAAATCACATTGAAGGATTTTTAATGAATTAATTGGTAAATTCCTTGGTAAAATAAGTATTTGGTCACCTACAAACAAGCAAGATTTCTGGCTCTCACAGACCTGTAACTTCTTCTTTAAGAGGCTCCTCTGTCCTCCACTCGTTACCTGTATTAATGGCACCTGTTTGAACTCATCAGTATAAAAGACACCTGTCCACAACCTCAAAACAGTCAGACTCCAAACTCCACTATCGCCAAGACCAAAGAGCTGTCAAAGGACACCAGAAACAAAATTGTAGACCTGTACCAGGCTGGGAAGACTGAATCTGCAATAGGTAAGCAGCTTGGTGTGAAGAAATCAACTGTGGGAGCAATTATTAGAAAATGGAAGACATACAAGACCACTGATAATCTCCCTCGATCTGGGGCTCCACACAAGATCTCACCCCGTGAGGTCAAAATGATCACGAGAACGGTGAGCAGAAATCCCAGAACCACACGGGGGGACCTAGTGAATGACCTGCAGAGAGCTGGGACCAAAGTAACAAAGGCTACCATCAGTAACACACTACGCCGCCAGGGACTGAAATCCTGCAGTGCCAGACGTGTCCCCCTGCTTAAGCCAGTACATGTCCAGGCCCGTCTGAAGTTTGCTAGAGAGCATTTGGATGATCCAGAAGAGGATTGGGAGAATGTCATATGGTCAGATGAAACCAAAATAGAACTTTATTGTAAAAACTCAACTTGTCGTGTTTGGAGGAGAAGGAACACCATACCTACTGTGAAGCATGGGGGTGGAAACATCATGCTTTGGGGCTGTTTTTCTGCAAAGGGACCAGGACAACTGATTCGTGTAAAGGAAAGAATGAATGGGGCCATGTATTGTGAGATTTTGAGTGAAAACCTCCTTCCATCAGCAAGGGCATTGAAGATGAAACGTGGCTGGGTCTTTCAGCATGACAATGATCCCAAACACACCACCCGGGCAACGAAGGAGTGGCTTCGTGAGAAGCATTTCAAGGTCCTGGAGTGGCCTAGCCAGTCTCCAGATCTCAACCCCATAGAAAATGTCCATGTTGCCCAGCGACAGCCCCAAAACATCACTGCTCTAGAGGAGATCTGCATGGAGGAATGGGCCAAAATACCAGCAACAGTGTGTGAAAACCTTGTGAAGACTTACAGAAAATGTTTGGCCTCTGTCATTGCCAACAAAGGGTATATAACAGAGTATTGAGATGAACTTTTGTTATTGACCAAATACTTATTTTCCACCATAATTTGCAAATAAATTCTTTAAAAATCAGACAATGTGATTTTCTGGATTTTTTTTCTCATTTTGTCTCTCATAGTTGAAGTATACCTATGATGAAAATTGGAGACCTCCCCCATCTTTTATGTGGGAGAACTTGCACAATTGGTGGCTGACTAAATACTTTTTTGCCCCACTGTAGGTGAGTTCAAGATAAATAGTCAAGTTGTATTAAATATCAAATCAAATAATCAAATACTATTGGAGTGATATCAACATATAAAACAAAATTACAATGGAGTAGCAACTCATCAGTAAGTTTTGTGTAACAAATAGCAGATTAATTAGATAATGATAGGAGTTCCATTTTTAATTTTTTCTTGAAGTTGGAGATTGAAGGTGACATTTTTAGATTCTCATGCTCATTCCAAATCTGCCGTCCTCTGCACACAATACTAAACCTGGTGGATTTTAGTCTTCGTTTTTTCCCAGTAATTTGTTTTTGTTTTTTTTTTCTAGTGCTATAGGTGTGTATGGAAAGGAAGGTTGGAATGAGTTCACATAATTTAAAGTTGAATTTGTGGACAACCTGATCCATTATGCAGGCATTCTGGAAGTAATTATGCTCAGCAAGTCTTAGAAGATTATAACAATGGAAAAGATGACTAGTAGGAATATTATATTCAGACCATGATAAGGCATGTATGACTTTCTTTTGGAGAATTTCTACCTTTTTTAGGTGAGTTGGAAATGTGTTTCCTCATATGATATTGCAGTAATGTAAGTGAGGCTCAAATAAAGTTTTATATAGAGTGAGAAGTGCTGAAAGTGGTAGAAAATGCCTCACTTTAAAAAACAACATCAATGTGACATTTGAAAGTGAGACATTCGTCAGTGAGGATCCCCAAGAATTTTATAGAGCTAACTCTTGTAATATTCTGTCCATTAATTTTGGGGCAAAGTTCCTTGGTGTCTGGCTTTTTATTGAAATGGAATACAATATAGTTAGTTTTACTGATATTAAGTGAAAGTTTAGACACCTGGCTTCAGTGTAACATTTTCATAAGTTCACTATTTATTATCTGTTCAAGTTCATTTGAATTCTGGCGAGCAAAAAATAAATTGTCATCAGCAAACAGTACTTTATGTAGTAGAGCCCCATGATTGATGGATTTATATGATGACTTGTGATTATTTGTTTAAACATACTGAAGTCTTCCAGACAGGTAACTAATGAACCAATCTAATGCTAGGCCTCTGATGAGATAATGTTGTAATTTATTAATTAGGATGTCATTCACATTATATCACTGATTCTGAGTTCACACTGAAATACTGTGTGACTGTATATTTTTTCATATATTTCTGCAAAGTGTGGTTAGTCTGAGTAAATAACTGCATATATTCCTGTATATATTTGCATCCTTTTATAGAAACGTGGACAGACTGTAATTTACTGTACATACTCTGTTGTCATTGAATCCTTATTTAAATCCTCCACCTGAACAACGAGAGCAAGTTTTTAGCCAAAGTCAAATTCCTTGTATGTGTTGTGCATACTTGGCCAATAAAGCTGATTCTGATTCTGATTCTGATTCTGATGGTTAATGTTATCAAATGCTTTAGACAGATCTCAAAAAATTTAATACCATAGTGCGCGTCAGTGTGTGTGTATATGAAAGCGTGTGCAAAATAAGTTTTGTACATGTGAGTGGTTTGTCATGGAATATACGAAGAGGGCAGCCGGTCACAGCACCCCCCCCCCCCCCCCCGGAAACCCCGAGCAGGCAAAGCAGCGCCACCAGCCCCCACAGAGCACAAATGCCCAAGGTCAGCAAGCCCCAGGAAAGCCAGGCATCCGCCCCAGGAGGGATGGCCGAGGGAGGCCAAGCCGCCAGGCGGCTGGCGCGGCGGGCCCATGCCCCCAAGCTCAACCCCCCCCCCCCCCCCCCATCGGGGTTAACGCCAGCACCCCCAACCCTGGGGCCGGAGACTGGCCCGCTCCCAAGAAGCCCCATCCTCCACTCTCCGTACAGGGGAGCCCACATAGCCAAGAGGCATTACCCCCTCAATCCAGCACACCTCCTGACTGGCAGACAGACCCATTCCCACACATTCACATCCACATGCACTCACTCCCTCTAGCTCACCCACTCTCCCACACAGTCCCACACTCGCACTCCCAAACCCACCCATTTTCTCTTACTCCTGTACCCGCTCAATCTCGCTCCCACTCGCCCTCAAGGTCACCCACTGTCACTCACGTTCACCCATACGCACACTCTCACACTCCAACCTACTCGCATCCATTTGTGCTCTCCTCCACACACTCAGAATCAGAATCAGCTTTATTGGCCAAGTATGCACAACACATACAAGGAATTTGACTTTGGCTAAAAACTTGCTCTCGTTGTTCAGGTGGAGGATTTAAATAAGGATTCAATAACAACAGAGTACGTACAGTAAATTACAGTCTGTCCACGTTTCTATAAAAGGATGCAAATATATACAGGAATATATGCAGTTATTTACTCAGACTAACCACACGTTGCAGAAATATATGAAAAAATATACAGTCACACAGTATTCTCACCCCCTTCATTCACCCTTATTACTTAGGGTGACCACGATACAGATGCAATAAGCCTGAATGCGCACCAGCGCCCAGCAGCGACCGGGAAGACTGCTGTCGCAGGTCAGCAGCTCCCCTCCCACGACCCACCCCAGGGCGGCCGCGGCCACAGAAGCAGACCCCCACCCCCAGCGCTCGTCCAAGCGACTGATCAGCAGGCCACTGCAGGCACCCCGAAATGCCACCCAATATGCAAAGCGCCACACAAAACCGACCCACCATCACCATCTCCACTCATCACTCCCTCACTCTCGCTTACTCTCTTGTTCAAACCCTCTCTGACTCCCTTTCTCGTATCTATTCATTTGGTAGCACCCAGGGATTTGACAACATGACGGGTCCCAGGCCCCCCCCCCCCCGGCAGAAGGAGGGCAACAGGGTTGGGGGAAGACCCCCTCCCCCTTGCACAAATTGTGATAGGTGTGTGTCAGTTGTATGATCTGATTGTGTGCGGGTGTGTAAACTACCATAGTGCAGTTAAACTTGGGGGGGGGGGGGGGATGGTGGTTGGAGCACCACGAGCCACTATGATAGGCACCGGGGGCCCCATCCCCCCAAGCCCTCAATGTCTAAAATGCAATTAAAATTGAGGGGAGGGCAGCCCCACTGCACAGCAGATGTTCCCCTTCACTGTCAGTGTGATCCACCCCCACCTCAAAACCCTAAGTGTATCCAAGAAAATGTATGTTCCACCCAGAATCAGGGGGAGGGGGGCGTGGGAAATAAGACTTGGGAGGGAGGCAGTCCAAAAGGGGACCCCCCCCCCCCCCCAACCGTCCCCCAGAAGCCAGCTTGCAAACTGGTTCATGAGGCCATCCACTGGCCCCAAATCCCAACTAAGGGTGAGGGCTGCCAGGCCGGGCAGCCCAGGATCCACCAGTGTTTCGCCCCGGCACTCCCAGCACCACAAACATGATGGAGCAACCACACCCATTCCCACTCATCTTGCACACACGAATATGCACAACAACAGTAGTCACAATAGTGAACAATGGGCCGGACCCATACGGCGCCCCACAAGCCAAGCAACACCACCGAGCGCCCACTGCAAGCCCACCAACCACCCACCCCAGACACACACCAACAACAGCAGGTCGCCCCGCAGCCACAGTCACCCCGGAGCAGCCCAACAGCAACACGGCCGCCAACCCACACCAACGGCCCTCCCCAAGCACACACACAGGGCGCCCAAGACACCAGGAGCGGTGCGACAAAGCGCCCCGCCCCATAACACAGCGGCAGGGCAGCCAGGACTAGCAGGCCCCGAATCTCCAATCTGCAGGCCACTCGATGGTCCACCCCACCCCCGCCACCAAACGAGGTTCCTCTACCCACACATACATCCTCCACCCCCGCACATCCACCCACAGGTAGGCGCACCCCTACACACACACACTCACCACCACACATGCCCACCTACACCCACACACAGCCCCACATGCCCACACACGCTCATGCACCCACATCTGCACCCGCACACACGCACCTACTCACACCCACACTCAACGTGCACCTGCATGCCCACACACACTCACACCTGTACACGCACACACATGCACATCTACACTCGCAGGTCCCGTAGGATGGGGAGGGCGACCCCCCCGCCAGGATGCAGGCACCCATCCCAGAGCTCCGCCAGGGCCCCGGGGAGGGCACGACCCGCTGTGCAAGGACATGCTAGTGTCGGCCTGCGCCTTCGGCTCACACCCAACACAGACAGGAAATGCCTCCCCCAGCAGCAGGGCCCCAGGGGCAGACCCAGCCCCACCCGGGAGGCAAGGCCAACTGGCCTGGAACCATGGCCCATCTACCTCCAGCCCACCCCGCAGGCCCTCCCCCCAGCCAGCCCTCCCAGGCCACACACGCAGCCACCCCGGAACAGGTCCCCTGGACACCGGCCCCAGTGGGTAACAGAAACTCCTCGTGGTCAGGCTGCAGCCAGCTGCCAGAGGCACCAAGGAGAGCGAGCCACCCCTCAGGTTATAGATTTAATAAGCGAGGACCAGAGAGAATGTAATTCAGCCAATTGATTATTTGAGGAGGCAGACATTCTCTCCAGGCTAATATAATCTGATAGTAGGTTATTATAGTGAGTCATGCATAAATTATTTCTTGATTTCCAATTCATGAGGATAGTTTTCTTTGCGATGCATATGGCAGTGAGAACCATGTGTGACATCCTTGCCTCTATATTTATTTCACTTAAATCACCAAATATGCAAAGTTTGGGTGAGAATGGCATACGATATCCAAGCCATGCCGACAAGTCCTCACACGTCTTCTGCCAGAACGTTTGGACCGGTGTACAGGACCACATAGCATGCATATAATTATCCGGGACGTTGCTGGTGCAATGGGAGCAGATATTTGTGTGACCCAGGCCCAATTTGAACATCCTTTGTCCTGTGTAATGAGTTCTCTGTAGAACTTTGTACTGTATGGGTTGTAAATTAGCGAGTTTGGTCATCTTAAAAGTGTTTAAACGTATTTGTGTCCAAAAGCTTTCATCCTTTTTGATCGATAAGTTTGTCAACCATTTTGATATTGGAAGAGATACTGACTCATCCAGTTTTAATAGTAGTCCGTGTTTTTTTGATATCAATTTAGAGGAACCAAGATTTAGAAACTTGGCCGCCTTAACTGGTACCTCTAAATCTGTCTGATTAAGATTGAATCTGGCTTTTATTGTGGATTCAAGCTGTTGGTATTCAATAAACTTTTTATCACTGATGTCATACTGTGACACTAGTTCCTGAAATTGGATAAAATTTCCACTTCGAATAAGATGCTCTAAGTTTGTTTTTTTTTATTCCCTTCTCATGCCATAGTGGGAAGTTTAACGTCCTCTTTTGTTGTAAGATATCAGAATTATTCCAAATAGGTGTGAGTTTACAAGGGACAAGTGAAGACCCCATTATTTTGTAAAAAAAATATTTTTAAAAATTTCCACCAGGCTGTCAGAGAAGAATTGATAAGATAAGACAAGATAATTCAGTTCAATTCAGCTTTATTTATAATGTGCCACATCACAACAAAAGCCGTCTCGTGGCGCCACAGTGCAGAAAAAAACAACAACACAAAGTCACAGAAAGACCCAGCAATCAGACGATCCCCTATGAGCAAGCACTAAGCTTTTTGATCAGGATTTGTCCTTCAATTCACATATTAAATTTGTTTCTAAGACTGCCTTCTATCATTTGCGTAATATTGCCAAGATTAGGAGCGTCTTGTCTCAGAGTGATGCTGAGAAGCTGATCCACGTTTTTGTTAGCTCAAGATTAGATTATTGTAATTCTTTATTATCAGGCTGTCCTAAAACATCTTTAAAAAGTCTTCAGCTGATCCAAAATGCTGCAGCAAGATTTTTAACAGGTACTAGAAAGAGAGATCATATCTCTCCGGTTCTGGCCTCCCTTCATTGGCTTCCCATAGAGTTTAGAATTAAGTTTAAAATCCTTCTTCTTACTTACAAAGCTCTAAACAATCAGGCTCCTTTTTATTTAAAAGATCTGATACTACCGTATTGTCCTAACAGAGCACTACGCTCCCAAAATGCAGGATTACTTGTAATACCTAGAATCTCCAAAAGTACAATGGGAGGCAGAGCCTTCAATTATCAAGCTCCTCTCCTGTGGAATCAGCTGCCAATCTGGATTCGGGAGTCAGACTCGATCTCTGTTTTTAAGAATAGGGCTAAAACCTACCTTTTTGATATAGCCTACAATTAGGGAGGGATCATGTGTTTCTGAACCCTCCCTTAGTTATGCTGCTAATAGGTTTAGTCAGCCGGGGGACCTCCAGTAATGCACTGGGCCTCACTCTCAATGAAATATTTTTTTTGCTGGTCATTAACATTTGTTTGTTCTCTCCCATAGATTGAGTCCCCATCGTGCTGTTTGCTCTCTACATGTCTGTTCTTTTCTTCTTCTCTATCCCCTCACCCCCCAGCCAATCGCAGCAGATGACTGCCCCTCCCTGAGCCTGGCTCTGCTGGAGGTTTCTTCCTGTTAAAAGGGAGTTTTTCCTCTCCACCGTCGCCAAGTGCTTGCTCACAGGGGATCGCCTGATTGCTGGGGTCTTTCTGCAACTGTGGGGGTTCCCCCTACAGTTGATAGTGCTATGAGATGACTGTTGTTGTGAAATGGCGCTATATAAATAAAGTTGAATTGAATTAAGCGACAGTGGAGAGGAAAAACTCTCATTTGGAAGGAAGGAAGAAACCTCTAGCAGAACCAGGCTCAGGGAGGGGCAGTCGTCTGCTGCGACTGGCTGGGGAGATGAGCCTTTATTAGTCCCACAATGGGGAAATTCCAGGATTGCAACAGCACAGGAATAGCAACACTCAGAGCAATAATTAAGAAGATACAAAAAATATAAATAAGAGCAGTGAATATACACATACTGTAAATATATATACAAAGTGCGGAGCATTGTAGCAATGATGTTGATGCTTTTTAAAACAGTCATGGCGTTTAATACAGGGATTCATAAAAAGTAAGTCAGAGATATTTAGCGACCCACAGAGAGCCTGTTCAGCATCTAACCATGGGTTTCTTAGTGGGGTTAATTTTGTCCATTTCGAAACAAGCTGCAGTCTATTGGCAAAGAAGTAATTAAAAAAGCTGGTAAATTTAAACCCCCACACTCTTGCTTTTTGAAGAGTTTTTAAACTGATCTGTGATGGTTTATCCTGCCTTAAAAATTTACTTATGTTTGAGTCTAGAGACTTAATCCAGGCCATAGATGGTTCAGTCCCTTGTGGTTGGAATTGCCATCCTTATGTGTGTAGGATGCTGCTGCATTCCCTGTTGTAGAGGCCTTATTGGAAAAACAGTACACGCTGCTGGAGCACGCCAGTGTCTCATACTAGCTCAGCGTAGGAGAGCAACAAGGATTCAAGTGATGAGGACAGTCAGGTTTAATATCATGTCTACCAGTGTCTCTGCAATAAAAGGTGTAGGTGTTGACAATATGCCTATAATGAGTAAGCAGGATGATTGCATTATGGAAAATCAAAAGAAGACATAAATGCATGATGTAACAGCTGAAAATTGTATAATTGTATTTATTGGAAGTCTTTGAAGTTTTATAATACTTTTGATATTGAAGTTGTAATCCTGAATTTTTGTCAATGATGACTCATTATTATGGTCACCGGGGCAGCAGGACCAAGGTGGGAATTTTCCTGTCCGAATGTTGAAGAGTGAAACAAATTGAAATGTAAATGGAAGTGCCAGGCAGGTTTTTCGCTCATCTCATGTAAATGTCATCAAGTTTGAAAATTTGTTGATTCAGTTTTTCTTTGAGTTCATGTTTTTGATGAAAAGGGAGGAATGATAGAAAAATTATATTTGTACTGTATGTTTGTGCTTTGTAAATAGTTTCCCTCAGTACTGTTTGAAACTCACTGAGCAGAGGATGTACAGATAACGTTATGACCCCTGTAGGTGCTGAGTTTAACCCCCTCACGTCTGGTTCCTGACTCACAGAAACTTCCTGTTTAGAGAGGAGTTAGAAGCTCCCTTTGTTTGTGACTCAGTAACACATTTCACTGTGGACTCTGGTCTGTAAGGAACTGTGTTCCATTAGCTGCTAATGCTTTTTGTCATTAAATCTGCTTCAAACTTTTTCTCTGCCTGATCCTTTACCCATAAGAGGAAATTTTTCCCAACAGCCCTAATTTTTGCATTTTGACCAACTTGAGCACCACCTATACTTGTGCGTCCTCATTATCCCACAGTAATTTCCAGTGTAATAGTACGAGTCACTGTTGTAGAATCATATCATGCACAAACAAGCTTGGGTTAATGGGGGTGCAGACCAGGAATGCTTCCAATGTGAGCGTTACTTTGGCCCAGTGTTACTGTTTTTTGAGTGCCTCTATAGGTGGCGCACTTAAACAGCCCACCAAAATTTCATGATTTTCCAAAACTCCTCCTGTAGTATATTGACATGAGTGAAAATGAAGCTGGGCTATTGAGGGTGCACTGAGATATTTCAAGTCAAAAACCTGTTTTTCTTGAAAGCTCAATTTTGGCCCTGCAGAGGGCGACCCTTCTAGAGGCCCTAGAACAGACATGCCCAAAGTCCGGCCCGTGTCCAAATTTCCACCGGGCCGAAGCGTCCTGTCATAAAATCAATAATATGTGGCCCGCCAGCAGTTTCCCACAATACATACATACCAAAAACAGCAATTTTATATTTCACCAGAGGGTGGCAGTAGACCTGTGGCCGCATTCTCGTCGCGTGACCCCTGTGTGAACTTTTACTCCTGTGGTATGTTTTTAGCTCATTTCTAAAATGGCAACTGGAAATAAAAAGAGGAAAGTTGATAGCGAGGGCCGCCGTTTCCAGGACAAGTGGAAATCGGAGTATTTTTTCACTGACATACGAAACAACTGTGTCTGCCTAATTTGCCAAGAGACTGTGGCTGTTTTCAAAGAGTTCAATATTAAGAGGCAGTACCAGACGAAACATGCTAACGGCGAACGAACGCGCCGAAAAACTGAAGCAACTGGAAGCTGTTTTGACAGCACAGCAGCGTTTGTTCACAAGAGCCCGTGACACAAATGAAAATTCTACAAAGGCAAGCTACGAAGTGGCAATGCTGATTGCCAAGCACTGTAAACCTTTTACTGAGGGTGAATTCATTAAAGACTGCGTGATGAAAATGGTGGAGAAAATTTGTCCTGAGAAAAAGCAAGAGTTTGCCAATGTCTGCCTGGGTCGTAGCACTGTGGCACGGAGGATTGAAGAAATTTCATCTAACATCAAGGGACAGTTAGAGGCAAAAGGAGTGGAGTTTTATCTTTTTTTCGGTAGCCTGCGACGAAAGCGCGGATGCATCTGACACCGCTCAGTTACTGATTTTTTTTTGAGAGGAGTGGACAATGAAATGAACGTGAGTGAAGAGCTACTTGACCTTCAGAGCCTTAAGGACCAAACCAGAGGAACAGATTTGTTTGCTGCTGTTTGTTCCACCGTGAATGACATGAAACTGCAATGGAATAAAATCACTGGGATTATTACGGACGGCGCACCTGCCATGGTTGGTGAGCAAAGTGGGCTATCAACGCTAGTCTGTAAAAAAGTCAGTGAAGAAGGCGGCAAAGCTATAAAACTCCACTGTATTATTCACCAACAAGTTCTATGTGCTAAACATCTGAAATATGATAACGTTATGAAACCGGTGATAAAGGCTATTAATTATATTCGCTCCAGAGCCCTGTGCCACCGCCAGTTTCAACAGTTTCTACTCGACATCCACGCTGAATATGGAGATGTTGTGTATCACAATGACATAAGATGGCTCAGTCGGGGGTCTGCACTGCAGCGATTCTTCTCTCTCAGAAAGGAAATCGGACTATTCTTGGCACAAAAGGGACAACCGATGCCGGAACTCTGCGATCCTGTTTGGCTGGCTGATTTTGGATTTTTAGTTGACATAACACGACATCTGAACGCGCTGAACACGAGCCTTCAGGGGCAAAATGCAGTGGTGAGCCAACTATATTCATACATAAAAGCTTTTCGGACAAAGCTGCTACTTTTCCAAAGGCACCTGTCACAAACGCAGCCCAATACCACACATTTCCCATCACTGCAGGAAATGATGACCAGTTTTCCAGAAAACAATATCAGTGCGCAAATGAGGAGGTATGCAGAAAACATCTCATCTCTGACTGAGGAGTTTCAACAGCGTTTCAGGGATTTTGCAGCTATTGAAAAGGAGATCACACTTTTTTCCACTCCTTTTTCCGTGGATCCTAATGACGCTCCAGTCCACCTGCGGCTGGAGCTTATTGAGCTGCAGTGTGACGCGGAGTGTCACGGTCGCCACCAACAACTGCCTCTCCTCGACTTTTACCGCCAGCTGGACAAAGACAGGTTCCAAGAGATTCGAACATTTGCTAAGAAAATGCTGAGCTTGTTTGGCTCGACATACTTGTGTGAGAAGACGTTCTCGGTTATGAACATTAACAAGAACCGTGTGAGGACAAGACTAAGTGACTCTCACCTGCGTGACGTCTTGCGCATCAAAACCACTGCTTTTGAGCCAACCTTACTGCAGTCGAAACACCAGTGTCACCCTTCACATTAATGCAGGTACATTTCTTTTATTCTTCTGAGGAGAATAAATTCCAAAGTCTCAGTGAATTGATTTTTTTTGTGATGATCAAACCACAGTTTTGTCAAATTTCTGTCATTTAATTTGACTATACTATTCTTTGTCAAAATGCACTGGGATGTGATTTGTTGAAACAAAATCAATAAATACACGTTTCTAAAAATATTCAGTCAAATTTATTTGTATGTAATTTATTATTATTTTAACCTTTAACTATCCTGGTGGTAATGCAGTTGACAACAGATTCTCATTTGCAATGTCAACCTAGCTGCAGACAGCAAAGTGATATATATCACGGTATATATATATATCACTGCTGCACGGTGGCGCAGTGGTTAGCACCGCGGCAGCACAGTTTAATCTCAGCTGGGGGATCGCGGGGATCATGAGATTGTGAGTTCGATCCCTGCCCCCGGCCAACAGTGATCTGTGTGGAGTTTGCATGTTCTCCCCGTATTTGCGTGGGTTTACTCCGGGATTTCTCCGGTTTCCTCCCACATGCCAAAACATGCAGGTTAGGGAGTTAAGGGGCGCTTGCGCACGCAGCGACTGGCAGCTGGTGGCTTGTCACCGGACTGGAGAACAACTCTACCTACGGGTACAAAATAAGTCCAAAAAAAAAAATTATATATATATATGGTAATTTACAATGGTAATGGTTCGAGGAATGTCAGGCTGAATGGTCGGCCCCCATACATTTTCAAATCTGACCAAATCTGGCCCTCTTTGCAAAAAGTTTGGACACCCCTGCCCTAGAAAGTCAACCATTCACTTTGGGAACCTGAAAATATGGAATTTTCCAATCTACCAACAGACCTTTCACCAAAAGAAATTTCAGTCAAATTCAGATCACACATACATCAACCTCTAGTAGGAAACTACCTGAATCTTAAATAATGGGAGATAACTACAGAGAGAAATGATGGAGGGTTTTCAAATTGATACTGTAGTTGTATCTAAGGCTGCATTCACACCAGGATAGTCCGGGGGTCTTTGTTCAATTGAGCGGGGAATGCCGAGAATTTTCACATCTTCACTTGGTTTGCATTCACACTGCAGCAGACCAAACTGCCTGGACAGTGTCACGCAGTTACAACAACTGCTCGTTTGGGGCGCTGTCACCAAAACCACCACTGACCAGGAAGAAAAAATCTCAGCAAAGAAGAAAAATCCAGCTCATCAATTGGCCAGGACCGAAAAGGTAAATCAATTCCCTTTAGCTGGGTTGTTTCTCCACCATAAATGAGACATTTTTTGAACTTTTCTCCTCAGCTTTCTCTGGTAAAAGGATTTCTTGGATTCACGTGGTTGTCTTTATTGTCTACCCAAAATGTGTTGCAGTAAACACCATTTCCTCTTCTCAGACTGCCACCGAGCTCTCCTGTGTTTTGATTGCAGCTGTTAAACATTTAAGTTTATTTTCAGTGCACATGCGCGAAACGTGGCTGCTGAACGGTAGCTGCAGTGGCTCAGTGACTCTGAGTATTGCCATGTACACAAACACAATCTACAGAACGCAAACGTTATCCCCTTGGAGGGACTCTGAACAGTCAAGACAACATTTTCTGTGCATTTAGTTTAGTTTATTGGTTTATTTTCAGGGACCATGAACAGAAAAAAAACATTACAGCGTGAAGATGCTCTGTACCAGATTATAGCGTTCTCACTAATTCCCATGTGTAGTCCCTGAGGCAGGCAAGAAGATATTAAAGAAAAGAAAAACAGCACATATAGAAAGCAGTTCGGGTCGGATTTCAAAATCTGTTGTCCCTGAAGCAAGCAGGGAGTAAGTTTAAGAAGTAAAAAAGATAAGAGAGCAGCACACATAAAAACAATTTGTACAATTTCAAGTTCCATTTTAGGGGGCGAGTCAATGCTGGCAGGCTTGATTACTTAAAATCCATTTTTTCGTCTCTGTGGAAAAGTCTCTGTAGTTTGTTCTGGTCTTCAATGCAGTGGGGAGGTTGTTCCATTCTGTTATATGGCATTTCTCTGAATGCCTGTATTATTTCAGCACAGACTGTACTGTGACGTATGCAGGGTTCACACAAAGAAAATGGAGCAAGATGGTTGTGATCAACGGGCTTTATTCACACACACTCTGAGCACAGGCAGGAGGGGAGGTCATTCTCCCAGTCCTCTGTTTAAATCATGGTTACACACACATAATAAATCTTGCCTATGAAATACTGCTGGGTAATTATAACGCAGTTAAGAATAGCTCAGTAATAACATTTACTACACACACACACACAGTAACGTTTCAATTGTCAAAGCATGCTGGGAAACCCCTGCCCCCCTTAACATGGCCCCTGTGGGCTATATTAATCATATATTCCATAACCTACATATGTTGAAGCATGTGGGAATGTTTGGTGATTACATATGTAAGGCGACTTCACACCTCAGAAAGGACAAAGACTCTCACCCGCCAGTGTAAGAACAAAGACTTTCCCAGACACTGCGGTGGAGACCGGAGGAGCTGCCCTCACCCCCCAGGGACATGAGGAGGAGTACGAAGACAATGGGGGAGATTAAGCTAATGAGGGATGTCAGCCTTTGATATGCATGTCTTTTGTTATGTGCAAGTATAAGTTGATAGAGCCGAAACTGTTCGGTCTCTTTTTTTCCTTCTTCTGCTGCTGCACTAGGATGAGACTTGTTAGAGGAGCTGATAATAAACTTTGGTTTATGAATCACAATGCCTCGTTATTTCAAGCTCCTCTACACTGGTGACCCTTACGCGAGAATGGACCAGAGGCGTTCCCCCGCGATCGACTCATCTGTGGCGACCCAGGCAGACGCCGGCGCCCATGCAGACAGGGGAACAGATGGACGACGTTCCCCCACGGCAGAAGTGATAGAGAGGGCTCAACCGAGCAACAGCGCCGCGGAGAGAGCCGAAGCAAGGCACTCTCACCCTGCGGACACATCAGTGACGGTCTACACAAACGCCGTCACCGTCAACCTGCCGGACTTCTGGCAAGAGGACCCCGCCTCGTGGTTTCAGCAAGCTGAAGCCCAGTTTGCACTTGCGGGCATCACGGCTGATGATACAAAGTTCTATCACATCGTCGCCAAACTCAACGCCGCCACTTCGAGATGTGCGCGGAGCATAATCCAGCGGCCGCCGGCCCAGGACAAATATGAAGAACTGAAAGCGACCATCGTGGCAAATTACGTCCCCTCAGCCGAGGAGAGAGCCGAGAGGATCTTGGTGGTCTACAGCCACAGAGGATGCAGACCCAAGGCCCTCATGGAGGACTTGCTGCAACTTAAAGAAGAGGACAATGACAACTTCCTCTTCCATTTCATATTCCTCAGTACACTGCCGCCACACATGAGAGGGACGCTGGCCAACATGCGATGCAGCACCCAGCAAGACTTCCGCACGCTAGCTCACGAAGCTCAACGGCTCGTCAACGCCTGCAAGGAGCAGACACCCACAGCAGCATCCGCAGACCTCAACACTGATGTCCGGAGCCACGAGGAGCCACAAATCACTGAGCAGAGCCAGCCCGCGGTGACCGCGACACGCCCAGGACGCAACAGACGGAGCGACGTTTGTTATTACCACCACCGCTTCGCCGAGAAGGCTTACAAGTGCGTTCCCCCCTGCAAATTCACAATTTCCGGAAAACGCCGAAGCCGAGAGCCGTTAACAGCGGTGGTTCTCGGCGAAAAAAGCAAGCTTTTATATGTGACGGACGGACACACCGGCAAGCGGTTCCTTATCAACACGGGAGCTCAACTAAGTTTTGTCATGCCCTCACAAGCAGACCGGGCCATGGGCACCTGGGGCAATGGAGCGGTGGCAGCCAACGGCTCCATCATCGACACTTTTGGTGAAAAGAGCTTGCACCTCAGCATCCACGGCCGCAACTACAGATGGACATTTGTTGTAGCAGCGGTGAGTTTTAACTTGTTGGGCGCAGATTTTTTGTGTGCACATGGGTTATTAGTTGATCTCGCGGACAGGCGCTTGGTTAATGCACTGTCCTTTGCTTCTATTCCCTGCTCAGCCCGACTTTCTCCACCACCCGTGCAGGCTAGCGTCACCACAGCAGGAGGTAAGTTTGATCAACTCCTCACCCAATTTCCAGCACTCACAATTCCCAAATTCTCAGCCACAGTGGCTAAACACGGGGTTGAACATTTTATTCCCACAACGGGCCCACCCGTATTTGCCAAAGCTCGGCGCTTAGACGCGGCCAAGCTCGCCATAGCTCGGGACGAGTTTACTACCCTTGAAAAATTAGGCATTATTAGACGCTCGAAAAGCTCCTGGGCCTCACCACTTCACATGGTTCCGAAATCCGACAGTTCTTGGAGACCGTGCGGCGATTACCACAGATTAAACAATGCGACAGCCCATGACCGCTACCCAATTCCTCACATTCAGGATTTTTCACTGCACCTGGCGGGTGCGCGCGTTTTTTCAAAAATAGACCTGGTCCGCGGTTATCATCAAGTCCCAGTTCGAGCAGAGGACATTCCTAAAACAGCTGTAATAACCCCTTTCGGCCTTTTTGAATTTTTGCGGATGCCTTTCGGCCTCAAAGGCGCGGCTCAAACCTTTCAGCGGATGGTGGATGCAGTATTACGCGACCTCCCTTTTGTTTTCGTCTACCTCGACGACATGCTGGTAGCCAGCCCGTCTGAGGAAGAACACGAGCAGCATCTCACTATGGTTTTTCAGAGGCTAGAAGAACACGGGTTAATAATCAATCCAGCCAAATGCAAATTCGGTGTGTCACAAATTGATTTTTTAGGACACAGAGTTTCTCCGAAGGGGGCAGTCCCACTTCCAGACAAAGTTCACGCGATAAAAAGTTTCCCATGGCCACAAACGGTCAAATCGCTGCAAGAATTTTTAGGAATGGTTAATTTTTACAACTGTTTCCTCCCCCACGCAGCTCAGCTCATGCAGCCCCTATATGACGCGCTCAGAAAACAGAAAGCTTCCAACGCGGTCGAATGGACCCCGGAGCACGAACGCGCCTTCGTGGAAGTAAAAAGTGCCCTAGCTAATGCCACATTATTGGTTCACCCCGATCCCTCGGCCCGCATTGCGCTAACCACAGATGCTTCGGACCTGGCTATAGGGGCAGTTGTAGAACAACATGTCAGCGGAATCTGGCAACGTTTGGCATTCTTCAGCAAATCGCTAAACCAAACCGAGTGTGGGGAGCCTTGAGTAACGAAACTGAATTGCATTTAATTCAAGTTTATTTCAAGCAATCATTCCCACAGTCTGCTCTCATTCTTGAGCAGCGAACAAAGAGGAGGAAACACACCAAAGTCCTCACCTTTAAACATTCTCACATAAAGGAATCTCCCTCGCAGGGGAGGTCACACATCTCCATCATAATCCCTTTATTCACATTCATAATCCCTTTATTTACATTAGTCCCCCCTCTCTCCTCTCGAGCCTCAGAGGTCAGGAAGTCTTCTGTCCACACCTATGTCTTCTCTCGCTGTCCTCCGCAGGGGGCTCAGACTCTGCATCGCAGGGGTCTCAGACTCTGCGTCTCCTTCATCGTGAAGTTAAATCACATATGCATATGTCCAACATATACATGCACAACTAGTTAAATCACATATGCATATGTCCAACATGTACATGCACAACTACACAGCCATACCGAGCGTTAATACATCACTTTTGACAGGGAGCTGCTAGCGCTTCATTTATCCATCCGCCACTTCCAGTTCTGGTTAGAAGGGCGGAGTTTTGTAGACCACAAACCGCTCACCTTTGCTATGGCTAAAATTTCCGAACCGTGGTCAGGCAGGCAACAACGACAGCTGGCTGCGATTTCAGAGTTCACCACAGACATTCGACATGTGGCAGGCAAACTTAACGTGGTAGCAGACTGCCTCTCTCGCGCTGTGACATCGTCAGAGCGCGAGGAGACAGATTATACTACCTCAGCCGCGGAACTCTTCACCAACGCGGACACATACGCGGCCCCAATCCATGCAGGGATAGATTATGCAGCCATGGCAGAGGAACAAAGCAGTGACGCGGACGTGCGCGCACTCTTGTCTGGACCAACAGGGTTAAGGCTGGAGGAAAGGGGTTTACGCGACGGCGTGCCCCCCCTAATATGCGATATTTCAACCGGCCGACCTCGCCCGTTAGTCCCAGCTACATGGCGCCGCCGTATTTTCGACTCAATTCACTCCCTCGCGCACCCAGGTGTGCACGCCTCGGTTAAAATGGTCGCCGAAAAGTTTGTGTGGCCCGGCCTGCGCAAAAACGTAAAAGAATGGGCAAAAACTTGCATTTCTTGTCAGCGCGCCAAAATACACAAACGCACAAAAGCCCCTCTGGAGCCTTTTCCAATCCCTGCTAGAAGGTTCGACCACGTTCATGTCGACCTCGTGGGACCACTACCTTCCTCCCAAGGTTTCACACACCTGTTAACAATGATAGACTGCACCACGCGCTGGCCAGAGGCAGTCCCTCTGGCGTCAATCACAGCGGAGGAAGTCGCTCGCGTTTTTTTGACAAACTGGGTGGCACGTTTCGGCGTCCCATCGGACATCACGTCCGATAGGGGGCCTCAATTTGTCTCGGAGCTTTGGTCAGCCATGTCCAGCAGCTTAGGGGCGACAATTCACCGCACCACCGCTTATCACCCTCAGGCTAATGGGTTATGCGAGCGTTTTCACAGGTCTTTAAAGGCCGCCCTCAGAGCCTCACTAACGGATACAAATTGGGTAAATAAACTTCCCTGGGTTTTACTGGGGTTGCGTGCTGCGCCTAAAGAGGATCTAGACGCCTCTCCAGCAGAATTAGTTTTTGCACAACCTCTCAGGCTCCCAGGTGAATTTTTACCAGAGAACCCAGAGCCAGGGCATCTTCCAGCCCCGAGGTTTTTAGGCAGCAACGGACCGGACTCTCTCCCCGGACCGGCACATCACTCTTTTCCACAGGTTTTTGTCCCCCAAGCTTTAAAAAACGCTGAATTCGTTTTTGTTAGGCATGAAGCTTTAAAACCAACTTTCCGCCCACCATACGATGGGCCATTCAGAGTGCTGGAACCTGGTGATAAACACTTTGTGCTTGATTTTGGGGATAGAAAAGAAACAGTCAGCATTGACAGACTTAAACCTGCCTTCTTGTTGAGAGACGAGCCTGCACGGTTGACGAGAGCACCCCGGCGGGGTAGACCCCCCCAAGAGAAAAGACTCAGCCCCCCTGCAGGGAACAATTAATCACTCTCCTCCCCAAGCTGCAGATTCCTTACAGGAAGGCCCCAGCAGGACGCCCAAGCGGACCCACAGCAGATTCGGGAGAAGATTAAAACCCAGACAGCACAGGGACTGATGCAAACTACTCAACAGTTGTTCACTAATTGTGCTGTAACAGTTTAGGACCGACTTGTGATTTTACTATGCTGTTATGATTACCACTGAACTCTCTTAGGAGCATGGCTGCTGGAAAGTTTCTTCTGTGGCAAGAGGTGTAGCAGTTAGTATGTCATAGTAATTATCTTAAACTGTGAATTTTTCTATTGTCCTTTTCTTAGTCGTTTGGGTGGGGCTGTGGGCTATATTAATCATATATTCCATAGCCTACATATGTTGAAGCATGTGGGAATGTTTGGTGATTACATATGTAAGGCGACTTCACACCTCAGAAAGGACAAAGACTCTCACCCGCCAGTGTAAGAACAAAGACTTTCCCAGACACTGCGGTGGAGACCGGAGGAGCTGCCCTCACCCCCCAGGGACATGAGGAGGAGTACGAAGACAATGGGGGAGATTAAGATAATGAGGGATGTCAGCCTTTGATATGCATGTCTTTTGTTATGTGCAAGTATAAGTTGATAGAGCCGAAACTGTTCGGTCTCTTTTTTCCTTCTTCTGCTGCTGCACTAGGATGAGACTTGTTAGAGGAGCTGATAATAAACTTTGGTTTATGAATCACATCGCCTCGTTATTTCAAGCTCCTCTACAGCCCCGACATTACACTGCCCCCCCCCCCCCCCGGACTGGTTTCTGTCCCCAGAAAAATTAAAGTCCAATTTAAAAGTCCAATACAAACTCATCCAGGTGTCGGGGCGGTCTTCGGCGCCAGCGGCCAACACGTACAGGCCCCCTCGTGTCCATCTTGGTCTCGGTCGGGGTATCGGGCCGGGATGAAGGCTCCGGTTCGTCCACCAGCGGTGCAGATGGCTGATACGGGGCGAGACGGTCACGATGAAGGACCACAACCCTGTCCCTTTTTCTCAGCCTCACCCTGTACACCACATCTGACAGTCTCTCCAGGACCACGCATGGCCCCGACCAATGGCTCGCCAGCTTCGGTGATCGTCCTCTCTTCCTCTCAGGGCAGAAAACCCAGACTCGATCTCCCGGTGCAAAGTCCCTCCCCTGGCAGCGGGAGTCATACGCTCGCTTCTGCCGACCCCCTGCCGCTGCCAGGGCCTCTTGAGCCAGCTCGTGCACCGTGTGGAGACGTTCTTTCAAACAAAAAAAATAATCCAATATGGATTTTCCCTCCACTTCCGGCTCAGGGGGGGAACCGAATACCAAATCCGCCGGTGTGCGCAGCTCGCGTCCAAACATGAGCGCCGCAGGGGTGCACCGGGTAGATTCCTGAGCCGCCGTCCGGTATGCCCACAAAACAAAAGGCAGATGCAGGTCCCAGTCTCGCTGTCGCTGGTCCACTAGGATAGCGAGCTGGGTGGTGAGGTTCCGGTTGAATCGTTCGACCAGGCCGTCGCTCTGTGGATGCAGCGGGGTGGTCCGGGTCTTCCGGATGCCCAGCCGCTTGCAGACCTCCCCGAAGACCTCCGCCTCGAAGTTCCGACCCTGATCGCTGTGCAGCTCCTCCGGTGCGCCGAACCGACAGAACATTTCGTCCACCAGCTTTGATGCCGTCGTCGTGGCGCTTTGGTCCGGGACCGCGTACGCCTCTGGCCACTTAGTGAAATAATCCATCGCGACCAGCACGTAGCGGTTCCCCCGGTCCGTGGTCGGGAAAGGGCCCAGGATGTCCATTCCCACTCGCTCCATCAGCGCTCCCACCTGGTACTGCTGCAGGGGAGCGTGGGATCGCTGAGTTGGTCCTTTCTGAGCTGTGCACGTGTCGCAGCAGTGAACGTGGCGCTCCATGTCCTGATGACAACCGGGCCAGTAGAACCGGGCCCAAAGGCGCTGCAGTGTCTTTGTCACTCCGAAGTGGCCCGCTCCTACCGCCCCATGAACCAGCTGGAGTACTTTGGGCTGGAGTTGACGAGGAACCAGCAGCTGCCAGACGTGCCGCTGCCCAGCTGGAGTCTGCCACTGTCGATACACCACGCCCTCGTGGCAGCGGAGGTTGGCCCACTGGGAGTGTAGGGCCTTAGTCTCTGGGTCCAGCGGTGACACAACCTCCCAGGCGGGCTGCTGTCCTGCGTCCTGCCACTGCCGAACCCGCGAAATGACTGGGTCTCTGTCCTGCTCGCTCTGCAGCTGCTGCGTGCCAAGGGCCTCTGTGACATCATCGCTGGGGAGAGCTGCCTGATCATCTGAGGGGCTGTGCATCGCTGCGTTATTCCTGCTCGCAGCGGCTCGGAGAGCGGCAGCCCGTGGGGCGGTTTGGTCCCGATCTTCAGCCCGTTGGCAGTGACGACACTCCTCTGTCGCACAGGGGCGCCGGGACAGCGCGTCAGCATTGGCATGGAGGCGGCCTGCCCGATGCACAATCTGGAAATTATAATCCTGCAGTGCCTCCAGCCATATCGCCAACTGTCCATCCGGTTCTTTGAAGTTTAACAACCAGGTCAGGGAAGCGTGGTCCGTCCTGAGCTGGAACCTGCCCCCGTACACATACGGGCGGAAATGACGCAGTCCTTGGATGACAGCCAGCAGCTCTCTGTGAGTCACACAGTAATTTCTCTCGGCTCTGCTGAGAGTGCGGCTGAAAAAAGCGACTGCCTGCTCCCCGTGTTCTCCCTCCTGGGATAGCACCGCCCCGATGCCCTAGTTGCTGGCGTCCGTGTCCACGATGAAAGGGCGGTTCAGGTCAGGATACTGCAGGATGGGGGCTCTGATGAGCGCTGTGCGAAGCTGGGAGAAAGCAGCAGCACAGCTGTCACTCCACTGGAACGTGCGTCCTTTCTGCGTCAGCTGACGCAGCGGGCTGGCGATGGTGGCGAAGTCTTTCACAAACCTATAATAGGAGGCCAATCCAAGAAAACTTCTCAGTTCTCCGACGTTCCGCGCAGTCCCTCACTGTTGCCACTTTTTCCGGGTCGGTGGCAACCCCCGCTGCGCTGACGACGTGGCCCAAAAAGGTGGTCTCCCACCGGAACAGGTGGCATTTCTTAGGGTGTAACCGTAGCCCCCCCTGCTGGATGGCTCCCAGCACCTCTCGGAGATTTGACAGGGCGCTGTCAAAATCAGCTGCATGCACCAGTAGGTCATCCAGGTAAACAATGCAGCGACTCCGGGGCACGTGAGCCAGCACTCGCTCCATCAAGCGCTCAAAGGTGGCCGGAGCGTTGCAGAGTCCAAACGGCATCACTTTAAACTGGTACAGTCCCTGCCCGATGGAGAAGGCTGTTTTTTGGCGGGCCTCGGGTGACAGCTCTACTTGCCAATAGCCGCTGCGTAGATCCAGCGAGCTAAACCAACTGGAGCCGGCAATGTGGTCCAGTGCGTCATCGATGCGGGGCAGGGGGTAGGAATCTTTCCTGGTGGCATCGTTCAGGCGCCGGTAATCCACACAGAACCGCCACGACCCGTCCTTCTTCTTGACCAGCACCACAGGCGCCGCCCAGGGGCTGCTGGAGGGCTCAATAACATCTGCCTCTAGCATTTCTCGCACTTTTGGTTCCGCCGCTGCCCGCCTTGAAAAGGGCAGCCGGCGTGGGTGGAGTCGAATTGGCCTAGCCTCACCGGTGTTGATCTCGTGCTGCACCAACCCGGTCCGGCCGCATTCCTCATCCTTCGCGGCGAAAACACCCATGTAATAGTCCAGTAGCTCCCGCAGCTGGCGTCTCTGTTCCGGGTCCAGCCCACTGCAGCTCCATTGAAATAATTCCTCCACCGCCTGCTGCGTCTCTGCTGACACATTGACCCCTCCCCTTGCTGTCCTTGTGTGCGTTCGTGCTCCCTCTGTCTGCGCTGGTGACGTCATCGTGTCCGGTCCTCGCGATGGCCCGCCTGGTCCGGTCTGTCTTGGCGATCCCTCGATTGCGCGGGCCCCCTTGTTCCTTCCCTGGGTTCTGCTGTGAAGCGTGATGGTCCGGTTTCCCAGCTGGAGGGACGGTCCCGTGGTGTCGATCTTGGCGTTCCAGGCTGTGAGCAGGTCTAGTCCAATAATACAGGGGTCTTGGATGTCAGCCAGCCAGAACGGGTGTCTTATGTTCTGACCGGCCACCCCCACCACCAGAACTCTCCGCCCCCTCAGTCTGGCGCGCTCACCGGTAGCCGTGGTGACGCAGCGCTTGGTGGGTTCCCACCCCCGTGGGGCCATCTTGTTCGTGCCCGGCAGCACACCGGGTCGAACCAGGGAGATTGTAGAGCCGGTGTCAATCAGGGCCCGGATCGACGTCTTCCCCAAGCTGCACTGTAGATACATCCCTGGAGAGTATCCAATTCGGCCCACGCGTGGTGTCGGCTCCTCGGGGGAAACATCTGCGGGAGGCGGCCTGTCCCCGTTCACGCCACCTCGCTCTAGTTTAACGCCGGCGAGGGGCGTTCTTCTCCGGGGACGCGCCGCCGTGGTCTGCCGTAATTCCTCCTCTTCCTCCTCGCTCTCCATCGTGGCCTGGAAGGTTCTCTGTCTGTGCGTTGGTGCTTCAATTGTGCGATTCATCAGCGGCTCCACCCGTTCTGCCTCTGCCACTGCAGTCTCCCAGTCGCTCGCGGCGTGGATCCGTACGTGGCTCTGGAGCTGGGCCGGGCGGAGACCTTGGATGAAGCTCAGGATGAAGCTCTCTACCGCCTCCGGTGCGAAATCTGGGTAGCTGCGCCGGGTTAGCAGCCGTATGTCTGCAGCATAGGCTCCTAGGCTTTCCTGGTTGCTTCGACGGCGGCGGGTCAGCTGTTCCTGGGCGTGCTCAGCGTCCGCCGTTCTACCAAATCATCTCCGGAGCGCTCCTTGTAGCGCTGGCCAGCTGTAGCGCTCCTCAGGCAGGAGATCAGAGAGCGTGCAGAGAGCTCTCCCTTCCAAGGCCAGTGCGACCTGCACGGCGGTTTCCTCTCGTGACCAGCCGTTCAGCGCAGCGGCCAGCTCGACCTGGGTCAGGTAGTCATCCAACGTGGCCTCGCCGTTGAAGCGGGGAATCTTGGCCCGCTGCCGAACAGATGGGATGGCCGCCTCCTGATCGATCGTCACTCTTGATCGCCGTGGGATCGCCAGCCCGTCCTGTCCTGAAAAGGGCGGAATGCGGGGCTGGTTTGCTCCGCTCTGCCTTGAAAAAGACAGAAGGCGGGGTGCGCTGGCCCCGTCAGGTCCGCCGCCGCTTCGTTTGTCCCGGCTCCCGGCTTCCAGGGGTGGTGTCTCGGTCCCATCGTCCATCATCAGCTGAGCAATGAGCTGCTCCAGCTGCTGGATCTCCATTCTGATCCTGGCTTCCATTTGCTCCATCCCACTCCTGACACCAGTGTGACATATGCAGGGTTCACACAAAGAAAATGGAGCAAGATGGTTGTGATCAACGAGCTTTATTCACACACACTCTGAGCACAGGCAGGAGGGGAGGTCATTCTCCCAGACCTCTGTTTAAATCATGGTTACACACACATAATAAATCTTGCCTATGAAATACTGCTGGGTAATTATAACGCAGTTATAATTACACAGCAGTAGAATAGCTCAGTAATAACATTTACTACACACACACAGTAACGTTTCAATTGTCAAAGCATGCTGGGAAACCCCTGCCCCCCTTAACATGGCCCCGACGTTACAGTACTATATATTATCCCTACATCAAAATTGAGGATTAATTTGTTATTTTAAAAGAACCTTTTTTATTTATTTTTTTTTTTTTTCAAATCACCTTTCACACACCAGTCAGTTGTTCAGTTCAGGTTAAAAGACTAAAAAATAATAAGCTAATAATTGCACTAATTAACTAAAATTAAAGCACCATAGGTGCTGATGCCTCAGTTCCTGTGGCATGGTAGCATGGGGTACTTAAGAATTGTATCAGGCCATCCATGTACGGTTTTGAAGTGCTTGGTATGCGTTTATGCAGGAATGAGGCTGATGTCACATCACACAAAGTGTACCTCATCCCAGGGCTTGTATGCTGGCATTTTCGTCAAGGAGATCTTAAAAGAAAAAATATAGGTGCAGAAGAATAAAAATAGTAGTACAAAGAAAAGTGCTGGAGTAACAGATTTTATGAATTAAATGCATGTATAGTTGCACAATGGTGTGCAGTAGCAGGTAAAACTATCAAAATTTCCCAAAGTAAAAGCATATTATAAATGTTAAATCAGAACGGTTTGGAATGTTTAACACTTACAGCAGGGGAAAAAAGTACTGAACACATCATTTTCCTCATTAAACATATTTCTGATGGAGCCATTGACCTGAGATTTTCACCAGATATCAGTAACAGCCCAAGTAAGAAGAAGAAGAAGCCATCCTGTCATTCAGTCCATACAGCCAGTCATTTACAGTAGAATGAAATTACATTTCTCCTACCTACAATTTTAATCACATGGTAGAATTAGAAGGGTCGCTGCCATGCAAGGCACCGCCACAAACAACTTCTCCTTCCCCCATTCTATTATGCTCCACACCAAGCAAGAAGGCAGGAAGTTTTATATGGTCTTAGGTACAGTGGGGCAAAAAAGTATTTAGTCAGCCACCAATTGTGCAAGTTCTCCCACTTAAAAGATGAGAGAGGTCTCCAATTTTCATCATAGGTATACCTCAACTATGGGAGACAAAATGAGGAAAAAAATCCAGAAAATCACATTGTCTGATTTTTAAAGAATTTATTGGCAAATTATGGTGGAAAATATGTATTTGGTCAATAACAAAAGTTCATCTCAATATTTTGTTATATACCCTTTGTTGGCAATGATATAGAGGTCAAACGTTTTCTGTAAGTCTTCACAAGGTTTTCACACACTGTTGCTGGTATTTTGGCCCATTCCTCCATGCAGATCTCCTCTAGAGCAGTGATGTTTTGGGGCCGTCTCTGGGCAACACGGACTTTCAACTCCTTCCAAAGATTTTCTATGGGGTTGAGATCTGGAGACTGGCTAGGCCACTCCAGGACCTTGAAATGCTTCTTACGAAGCCACTCCTTTGTTGCCTGGGTGGTGTGTTTGGGATCATTGTCATGCTGAAAGACCCAGCCACGTTTCATCTTCAATGCCCTTGCTGATGGAAGGAGGTTTTCACTCAAAATCTCACGATACATGGCCCCATTCATTCTTTCCTTTACACGGATCAGCCGTCCTGGTCCCTTTGCAGAAAAACAGCCCCAAAGCATGATGTTTCCACCCCCATGCTTCACAGTAGGTCAGAATCAGAATTAACTTTATTGCCAAGCATGTTTACACATACGAGGAATTTGACTTGACATTAGGTGCGCTCGATAAGCGCTTCCTAATGACGCGGCAGCCATACATGCCTGTCATGCAGTGGGGGGTAAAGAGGGGGAGGGGGAGGGAACATATTAGGTAGAAAGAAAAAAACAAAGTTTTCAAAATAGTGCTCGAATGAGCAAAATTGTGATCACATAGAAAAAAAAAAAACCTCAGTTGCACAATTAGCAGACAAAATACAGATCACACATTAAAGAAAAAGAGAGAGACCAGTGTGTGTAGTCAGCATGTAATATCAGTATGAATGCGGTGTGGATGTATCAGTTGCTGGTGCACAACAAAGGAGCGCCTCCTAGGCAACGGATGGATGTTATGTTCATGTATTCTAAACACAGATAAGCATGTCCACAGAGTCTCTCTTCGTGCATGCCAGATGGCAAAGTTCTGTATTAGACACATGATAATGCTGTCCTTGAAGAGTTCAGTTTGCTGAACAACAGCAATTGTTTGTTAATTGTTTGGGTTAGAGAGAAGCCAAAACACCTTCCTGCATAATCTCTGCACCTGGAGGAATGAGTTCCCAAGGACGCCGAATCAAGGCCTGATGAGCCCAGTCACTTGGAGCATAGTAATTTCCACTCTCATGCGATTCTGTGCATCACAATTAATTCAATTCACAGGCTTAAAATCATTCCCTGGAGAGCACCCAGCGGCTCAAGATGTATTCAACCTCCTGATTCAGTTCAACAATCAGTCCACCATTTGCCGCTATCAGTGCACTCCCATGCTGGTCGAATTGTTGAAGGAGCTTCGCCGGGATCCGCATTTTGACCAGCTCTTCCAACTTCTTTAATTTCCGATACACGAGGAAACTTCGGAGCCAAACAGTAGAAATCCTGTGATCATAGCCAAACAGATAGATGTCTTCTGCATCTTCAATCAAATCACACAGACACATGAGTTCCAATTGTCCCATGAGTCACACATTTGGGCTCCCCCGGGCCCGATTTTCTGTTTGAAAAGGTGGTGTCAATTGCATTTAAAGCCCTAAATTCCATTTTTTCCGTTTGGCTTGAGAGCCGCGAGAAAGAGCGAGACACAGACAGGACGCAGCAAGCTGGGATCAGTCAGGGAGGCAGAGGAGGAGAAAATGCGACTGCTCTCTCTGAAAGCCGGAAGAAGATCCGGTATGGTGTTCTTTGGATGCAACTCAGCATTCTTTCTCCGTCGTCCTGGTCCCTTTGCAGAAAAACAGCCCCAAAGCATGATGTTTCCACCCCCATGCTTCACAGTAGGTATGGTGTTCTTTGGATGCAACTCAGCATTCTGTCTCCTCCAAACACGACAAGTTGAGTTTTTACCGAAAAGTTCTATTTTGGTTTCATCTGATATGACATTCTCCCAATCCTCTTCTGGATCATCCATATGCTCTCTAGCAAACTTCAGACGGGCCTGGACATGTACTGGCTTAAGCAGGGGGACACGTCTGGCACTGCAGGATTTGAGTCCCTGGCTGCGTAGTGTATTACTGATGGTAGCCTTTGTTACTTTGGTCCCAGCTCTCTGCAGGTCATTCACTAGGTCCCCCTGTGTGGTTCTGGGATTTTTGCTCACCGTTCTCGTGATCATTTTGACCCCACGGGGTGAGATCTTGCATGGAGCCCCAGATCAAGGGAGATTATCACTGGTCTTGTATGTCTTCCAATTTCTAATAACTGCTCCCACAGTTAATTTCTTCACACCAAGCTGCTTACCTATTGCAGATTCTGTCTTCCCAGCCTGGTGCAGGTCTACAATTTTGTTTCTGGTGTCCTTTGACAGCTCTTTGGTCTTGGCCATAGTGGAGTTTGGAGTCTGACTGTTTGAGGTTGTGGACAGGTGTCTTTTATACTGATAATGAGTTCAAACAGGTGCCATTAATACAGGTAACGAGTGGAGGACAGAGGAGCCTCTTAAAGAATAAGTTACAGGTCTGTGAGAGCCAGAAATCTTGCTTGTTTGTAGGTGACCAAATACTTATTTTCCACCATAATTTGCAAATAAATTCTTTAAAAATCAGACAATGTGATTTTCTGGATTATTTTTTTTTTCTCATTTTGTCTCTCATAGTTGAGGTATACCTATGATGAAAATTGGAGATCTCTCTCATCTTTTAAGTGGGAGAAGTTGCACAATTGGTGGCTGACTAAATACTTTTTTGCCCCACTGTATGACCCGGCCGGGACTTGAACTCCCAACCTGCTAGTTGTGGGGCGGATGCTCTACCAACTAGGCCACCACGCTGGTAATCCATTAAGTAATCGATACAAAAAAATCAAAACAACTTTGTTCACAAAACAAGTTATATTTAATGAAGTGGAATGACACAGGGAATAAGTATTGAACACACTTGGTGAAATTAATTTAATATTTAGGAGAAAAGCCTTTATTGGTAAAAACAGCCTCCAGATGCCTCCTTTATGGAGAAACTAGGCGCAGGCATTGCTCAGGAATGATTTTAGCCCATTCTTCCATACAAATTGCCTTCAAGTCTCTAACGTTCTATTGGGTTTTCTATGAACGCTGATCTTCATTTGTTCAGTAGATTTTCAAGTGGATTCAGGTCAGGTAACTGACTGAGCCATTCTAGCAGCTTTATTTTACTTCTCTGGAGTCGAGAGTTTCCTTGACTGTGTGTTTGTGATCATTGTCTTGCTGAAATATCCACCCTCATTTCATTTTCAGCATCTTAAAAGATGGCAACAGGTTTTTATCAAGGATGTCTCTGTACATTTGTCCATTCATCTTTCCTTCAATGATATGAAGTCTGGCTGTACCATGTTCTGAAAAACACCCCCACACCATGATGGGATGTGCAGTGACATTGTCCTCCAAACATGCTGTGTGTTGTAGCATCCAAAAAGTTCAATTTTGGTCTCATCTGACCAGACTACATTCTTCCAGTATTTTCCTGGCTTGCCCAAAAGTTGTGCAGCAAATTTTAAATGTGCTTCAACATGGTTTTCTTCAGCAATGGAGTCTTTTAAGGTGAGCGGGCATAGAGCCCATGTCGGTTGAGTGCATTACTTATTGTTTTCTTTGATCCAGCAGTACCTGCTAACTCCAGGTCTTTCTAGAGCTCTCCACAAGGGGTCAAAAGCTCTTGGATATTCATTCATTCATTCATCTTCTTCCGCTTAATCTTTTTCAGGTTGCAGAGCTGGAGCCTATCCCAGCATCTTTGGGCGAGAGGCAGGGTACACCCTGGACAGATCGCCAGTCCATCACAGGGCCAACACAGAGAGACAGACAACCATTCACTCTCACAGTCATACCTAAGAACAATTTAGAATCCCCAGTTTAATGCCAGTTAACCTAACTTGCATGTTTTTGGCATGTGGGAGGAAACCGTAGAAATCCCGGAGTAAACCCACACAGACACGGGGAGAACATGCAAACTCCACACAGATCACTGTTGGTTGGGGGCTGGGATCGAACCCGGGATCCCCTGGCCAAGGATGAGTTGCTGTGCTACTGCAGTGCTAACCACTCTGTCACTGTGCCGCCAGCTCTTGGATAACTTCTGATAATTGTTTTTACTCCTCTGTCAGAAATCTTGCGAGGAGCTCCTGGTCATGGTTGGTTTTGTGGTAAAATGGTGTTGTTTCTTTTTCACTTCCAAATGATGCCTCCAACAGTGCTCACTAGAACATTCAGCAGTATAGAAATGTGCCTGTAACCAATGCTATCATGTTTTGCAACAATAAGGTTGTAAAGGTCTAGAGAGAGCTCTTTGTTTCTACCCATCATGAATTCTTTGCAGTGTGACAATCTGATATTCACAGACCTTTTTAAAGGCTATCAGTGAAGACTTAACCATCCATCCATCCATCTTCTACCGCTTTTCCGGAGGTCCGGGTCGCGGAGGCAGCAGTTCAAGCAGAGAAGCCCAGACTTCCCTCTCCCCAGCCACCTGCTCCAGCTCTTCAGAGGTGATACCAAGGCGTTCCCAGACCAGCTGGGAGACATAGTCTCTCCACCGAGTCCTGGGTCTGCCCCGGGGTCTCCTCCCAGTGGGACGTGCTTGAAACACCTCAAGTGGGAGGCGTCCAGGAGGCATCCTAATCAGATGCCCATACCACCTCAACTGACTCCTTTCAATGTGGAGGAGCAGCGGTTCTACTCTGAGCCTCTCCCGGATGACTGAGCTCCTCACCCTATCTCTGAGGGTGAGTCCAGCAATCCTACGGAGAAAGCTCATTTCAGCCGCTTGTATCCGCGATCTCGTTCTTTCGGTCATTACCAAAGCTCGTGACCATAGGTGAGAGTAGGAACGTAGATTGACTGATAAATCGACAGCTTTGCCTTAGAACTAAGCTCCCTCTTCACCACAACAGACCGGTACAACGTCCGGACTTAACCAGCTTAAATTAATTTGCACTGATGGAGGATGGGATGGCTTCCTAAATTCTGATGGATTTCAGCAGGTTTCTTGGCTTTCTGTGTTGAGAGGCTGGACCACCAGCGTCTCCCTCGGCAGTTACTTTACTCACAGTTATGCGAGGGCAAACGCCATCAGGGTAGACCAAGGCTCAGATTTAAAGACACTGTAAAAAGAAACTTGAAGAAGTTGGACATAGACAGGAGTTCCTGGCAGCAGAAGGCTAAGGACAGAGCTGTGTGGAGGAATCTGATCAGACCTAAATGAAACAATCATTGTCGCCCACGACAGACTGCTATGATGATAATGGTGATAGCTTTTTGCACCTTTTTCTAAATCTCTTCAATGCTTTTTCCCTGTTTCATTCCACTTTATTAAATACAGCTTGTTTTGTGAACACAGTTACCTTGATTTGTTTCTATGTATGGATTACTTGGGTTGTTTCTGATATGTAGTGAAAATCTCAGGTCAATGGCTCCATCAGAAATATGTTTAATGAGAAAAATGTTGACGTGTTCAATACTTACTTTCCCTGCTGTGTATCACGATATACATTTTCTGCAAATTCTTTAATTTATATATAATAATTACATAAAAAGACAATTTCTTTTGTAAATTTTAAATTGCATCTGAAAAAAAAATCAGTTATACAAATTCATCGATCATTAATTTTATGCAGTTTTCCTCTGTTTTTATAAAATTGAATTTTTAATGTGCATTTGAGACTTATAATAGTTCAGATTGGCTATCATCTGAAAATCAAAGGCACAGATGGTAATGTAATAAAATACAAGTGATGATTTCAGCTTTATTCATTATCGCTACTGGTCTAATTAAAATGATTAGAAATCTAGTAAGTTACAAGAGCCAGTTTTCTCTTCCAACACGCTTTAATTTATTTGTTATATATTTTGAGTGTGTGTGCCGCTATCATGCACTTTTTCAGCTTTAATACAATTTTTCAGACAAAACTAAGAAATTCAGCAGTAATTTAATTAAAAGAAATGATGGTCTGGTAAAAACATTTCCTTGAAATGAGAACTTAGCATCATCATTTAGCATTTGCTGTTTGACAATGATAAGAGTGAGATGATGTTAGCGTTACTTACCTCCAGTTAAAACATGGTTAGTGGACTGTCCTCTCTGTTGCAGCATGGTGGGAAATGGTCCCACATCCCTGCAAACTAGAAGTAGAAGCTACTTGACCAAACCATGAGTTTTGAGTTAGCCGCTGTGTTAACCACCAGAACGAAAGCTAGCGATCCATTGACAACTGTTCCGCTGCATGCACTGCTGGGGTGAGGCGGGTCGCTGACGAGTAATGTGTGAGGATCTTTGCTGAAGAAATGGGATGTGTATTTACAGTCCTATGAGAAAGTTTGAAATTTTTGAATTGAATTCACAATATTGAAAATATTTAAGTGCATTAGTACAGAAACTGTCACACTTAAAGCAAAAGGAAGCATAAAGGAGACGGTCTGTTATACTTGCCAGGTGAAGCATAATGAAGAATGCATCTCTTTGAATGTTGCAGGAGCTGGTTGGTGAGAACTTTTTGCTGGTTGGTGTCGGTGGTTTGGCTCCTGTTCTGCTCCCTGTGAAGGAAAAGCTGATCTAACTCTATGCAGACCTGCCCTTGATGGTTTATGCTGAGTGCTGAAGGATAAAGCACTGACATGGAAGTTCTGAGTCTGAGAGGACTTTTATGGGGCCTTCATAGTAGGCTAACTGAACTAGCCTCATTCTTCTAGGTCTGACCATCGGTAGCCACATCACTACATCTGGAGGAAGTAATCAAACTGTAAAAATGTTTTCAGTTTGGCATCTGAGAGAATCGGTCAGAAAGCGACTCGCTGCTGCTGCTGAAGAAATAACAACAGAGTTCAAAGAAACCATGGACCAGAACGAGGAGGAGACTGACCATCAGAATAGAGTGCCACTAGCTCTGACCATCAGGAGCCCCGTCACAACATCCGAGGGAAGTAATCAATCTGTAAAGATGTTTTCAGTTCAGTGTCTGAGAAGGTTGGCCAGAGAGCGACTGGCTGCTGCTGCTGCTGAAATAATAACAGAGTTTGAACAAATCATTGACCAGTACGAGGAAGAGATTGACTGTCAGAGGAGACTGCTGAATATCCGCTGGTGCCCTCAGATAAAGATACACAGAATAGGTATGTGGAACTGTAATGGTCTGAATGAGGCTTTAGAAAGATCTGAATCATTTTTTTAAGTCTCTGGATTGAAAATATGTTCACTACTAGAAGTGACTTCCCATGAGTTTGACAAAAAACTAAGAATTAGAATTTTACAAGAAAAGAATTACAAGGACAGAAGTTTGAAATTACACAAAAATAAACAAATAACAAATAATCTTAAATATATTAAGGTAAAAAGATTTAAATGTCCTGATATCATTGTGAAGCTCTTCCTTTTGTTTCTCTTCATCCCTCCAGACTTCCCACAGCAACCTGACTGTAAGGAGGAGGTTCTGGTTGCCCAGCAGCTCTGGAACCAGGAGAGGATCTCCGTTCTGGAACAGCAGGAGTTAGAACCTCCACAGATGAAGGAGCAGCAGGAGCCAGAACCTCCACAGGTTAAAGAGGAAGAGGAGCTCTTCATCAGCCTGGCGGGAGAACAGCCAGTAGTAAAGTTGGAGGCTGATACCTTCATGGTGACTCCTGTTTCTGAGGAAAAGGAGCAGAGTGAAGCAGAACCAAACAGTGAGCAGGTCCTCTCTCACAACTCTGCTGCAACTGAGATCCAAGATGAGGAAAGAAACTGGCATGTAGATTCAAAATCAATCAAAGAAGAAGAAGAAGAACCAAAACCAAAGAAAAGACGACTGAAAACAAGAAGTGACAGTACCAGTGATGACGACTGTCTGACCTCAAAGACTTTCTGTGAGAATGAAACAGGTAAAACACAGAAGGGTCCACTACTCCTCACTTTACTGAATTCTGGGTGTCCAAATCAGTTTGCTGGAGTATCGCTATCATACTGTGGCCATGTACGCACTCAATACTTGGTCTGGGTTCCTTTTGCATGAATTACTGCATCAATGTGGCGTGGCATGAAGGTGACCAGCCTGTGGTACTGCTAAGGTGTTATGGGAAACCAGGTTGCTTAGATAGCGGCCTTCAGCTCATCTTCTTTGCTCGTTCTTTTGTCTCTCTTCTTCCTCTTGGCAATATTCATAGATTCTCTGTGGGGTTTAGATCAGGAGAGTTTGCTGGCCAGTCAAGCACAGTGATACCATGGTCATTAAAGCAGGTTTTGGTACTTTTGGCAGTGTGAGCAGGTGCCAAGTCCTGCTGGAAAATGAAATCAGCATCTCCATCAACTTGTCAGCAGAGGGAAGCATGAAGTGCTCTAAAATTTACCGGTAGACGGCTGTGCTGACTTTGGACTTGATAAAACCCAGTGGACAAACACTAGCAGATGACAATACTCCCCAAAGCAGGTGACAAGTCTTGTCATTTGGAAATCAAGGTCCCAGAGTCTGGTGGGAGAGTGGAGAGGCACAGAATCCAAGTTGTTTGAGATCTAGTGTGAAGTTTCCACAGTCAGTGATGATTTGGTGAGGATTTTAGGATTAACTAAATTTAATTTTAGGATTAAATTTAAGATTAATTTTAGGATTAACAACTAAAAAATCTCCATTGAAGTGAAGATTGAAATTATCTTTGGATCCCAATTGAATTTTGCCACAAATTACACATATATTTGTGAATTTAAAAGATAATTGAGAATGGTGTAGATTGTTTAACTGTTACAAAGCTCAAGGTTGTGAATATACAAAAACTGAAAGACTACAAACACAGCCTTACTTAACGTACATCATTGTTTTCAAAGGGCGCTCAGGGGGAAGTAACTAACAGTCCTCTGGATCAGCTCCAGCTCGTAAAATACATTTGTTTTTTCTCCTCTCGAGATGCTTCCAGGTCAGGAAACAGAAAGTGAGCTTTGAGAGGGGAACTGCCATAATGGTGTTTGGTGACGTGTACAGTCCTAGACATGGAAATGTAGTCCACCAAGTGGGTTCACAACAACTAAATATTACTCTTTTATTATACAGCAACTGATAACTTTATTACGTGGAAAATTATCTTTTAAATTGACAAACATCATTTGTGTAACTCGTGGCAAAATTTGATTGGGATGAAAAGATAATTTTTCTCTTGCCATTCACTTCATTGGAGATTTTGTCCAATTTTAAGGTCCCATATGAAGAAGCAGAGGGGGCATGACTTAGGCTCTCTATTTCATTGGGACCGTGGTTCAGGGGAGTTTTTTCTCCTTCAGCTTTGGTCTGAATCAAAGTGAAAAGTCTTAAATTCCAGACCAAAAGGGTTAAGGGCTGTACAGAGTCCCTCCGAGGGCATAACATTTGCATTCTGTAGACTGCGTTTGCGTACACAGCAATATTCAGAGTTGTTTTTGAGCCATTGCAACTACTGTTCAGCAGCCGTGTTTCACGCGTGTGCAGTGAAAATAAGTTTAAATGTTTTAACAGCTGCAATCGAAATACAAAAGAAGAGCTTGGTGGTGGAGGTTTTTTTTAAACTGTGGATTAAATGTCTTACATTCAGTTAGGCCCAAAAATATTTGGACAGTGACACAAGTTTTGTTATTTTAGCTGTTTACGAAAACATAATTCAGGATACAATTATATAATCAATATGGGCTTAAAGTGCAGACTCTCAGCTGTAATTTGAGAGTATTCACATCCAAATTGGAGCAAGGGTTTAGGAATTACAGCTCTTTAATATGTAGCTGCCTCTTTTTCAAGGGACCAAAAGTAATTGGACAATTGACTCAGAAGGCTGCAAAAAAAAAAAAAAAATAATAACAAGGCTGCATGGGCTCTTCCCTCGTTAACCTGTCATCAATTAAGCAGTTAAAAGGTCTGGAGTTGATTCCAGGTGTGGTGTTTGCATTTGGAAGCTGTTGCTGTGAACACACAACATGCGGTCAAAGGAGCTCTCAATGGAGGTGAAACAGACCATCCTGAGGCTGAAAAAAAAGAAGAAATCCATCAGAGAGATAGCAGAAATGTTAGGAGTGGCCAAATCAACAGTTTGGTACATTCTGAGAAAAAAAGAGTGCACTGGTGAGCTTGGGAACTCAAAAAGGCCTGGACGTCCACGAAAGACAACAGTGGTGGATGATCACAGAATCCTTTCCATGGTGAAGAACAACCCCTTCACAACATCCACTCAAGTGAAGAACACTCTCCAGAAGTCTACCATAAAGAGAAGACTTCATGAGAGTAAATACAGAGGATTCTTCACAAGGTGCAAACCATTAATCGGCCTCAAAAATAGAAAGGCCAGATTGACTTTGCCAAAAAACACCTGAAGAAGCCAGCCCAGTTCTGGAACAGCATTCTTTGGACAGATGAGACTAAGATCAACCTGTACCAGAATGATGGGAAGAAGAAAGTTTGGAGAAGAATTGGAACCAGCTCATGATCCAAAGCACACCACATCTTCTGTAAAACATGGTGGAGGCAGTGTGATGGCATGGGCATGCATGGCTTCTAATGGCACTGGGTCACTTGTGTTTATTGATGATGTGACAAAAGACAGAAGCAGCCGGATGAATTCTGAAGTGTATAGGGATGTACTTTCTGCTCAGATTCAGCCAAATGCAGCAAAGTTGATTGGACGGTGCTTCACAGTACAGATGGACAATGATCCAAAACATACTGCAAAGGCAACCCAGGAATTTTTTAAAGCAAAGAAGCGGAATATTCTGCAATGGCTGAGTCAATCATCAGATCTCAACCCAATCGAGCATGCATTTCACTTGCTCAAGACAAAACTTAAGGCAGAAAGACCCACAAACAAGCAACAACTGAAGACAGCTGCAGTAAAGGCCTGGAAAAGCATCACAAAGGAGGAAACCCAGCATTTGGTGATGTCCATGGGTTCCAGACTTCAGGCAGTCATTGCCTGCAAAGGATTCTCAACAAAATATTGAAAAGTAACATCTTACTTAGGGTTATGTTTATTTGTCCAATTACTTTTGAGCCCCTGAAATGAGGAGCGTTTGTATAAAAATAGCTACAATTCCTACATGTTTAATCATATATTTTTGTTCAACCCCTTGAATTAAACCTTAAAGTCTGCACTTCAATTCCGTTGTAGTTGTTTCGTTTCAAATCCAATGTGGTGGCATGCAGAGCCCAAATCATGAAGATTGTGTCACTGTCCAAATATTTCTGGGCCTAACTATTAAGGTAGTTTATGTTGTGATGGGAAGCTCTTCTCTCACTGCTCCGTTGGCTGAGCATTCACTATATAGTACACTATATGAGGAAGAAACTGCATTTCAGTTCTCCTGTATGTCCTGTACGTATAGTAGTATTGACAATAAAATCTTCCCTCTAAACATTAACCAAAACACTTTTTTTTCCACACACACCTCAGACCCGGTGAAAAATTTTATAAACTGTTGCAAGTCCTTCCCTCCATGTTTTTTTTTTTTTCTTTGCAGTCTTTACCATCAGCTGTCCATGCTGTTCTGATATTTATGCCAAAATGTCAGAACACCGGAGGAGGTGGATCCAGTCAGCCTCAAGGCAAAAGCACATTCCATGCATTATCTTTTTTTCCACTTTATTGAAAATAACTTTTTTTTTATCGCCATCAGTTAGCGTGCCTTTGAGCCAGGTCATGTCTGGCCACTGCTTCTCCCGGCATGTTCTGTGTTGATTTATCAGACCCAGTCCCCGCTGATGCTCCGCCCAGTCTGCTCATGCACCTCATGTTTGCCACATATGCCGAATTAGCCTTTAGACCTACGCAATCATGGCGACTTTATGGTATGATTCTTTTAAGCATTAAATCTTAAATATTATGCTTTTCTAGTCAAATTTGTCACTTTTCACTTCCTTGATTTGTCCAGGGAATGCTGTGGTGACTAACAGGTCATGATGCCACGTATTATCCACTCAGCACAGAGTCAATCCGAAACCCCACCCACACTTCTTGAAGCCAGGGTGTGAAGAGACACAGAGTGGTGGCTAAACTTTAATTGATAAAAATTACATACTTTGACTGAGTGACTCCATGCTCAGGGATACACACCCTCGTAACCTCAGCAAAGCATGTTTAAAATCTTAAGCCAGTCTGACAAATGGTTCAAGAGATATGCATGGAACAGACACACAGACAAACAGAGATTTTGTGCATTTACAGATGGATTCAGTAGAAAAGCCTTGATTGGTAATAACAGCTTTCAGACATCACCTGTATGGAGAAACAAGGCGCAGGCATTGCTCAGGAGTGATTTTAGCCCATTCTTCCACACAAACTGTCTTCAAATCTTGAAGGCTCCGTGGGTGTCTTCTATGAACTCTGATCTTGAGTTTGTTCCATAGATTTTCAATTTGTTTCAAGTCAGGTGACTGACTAGACCATTCAAGCAGTTTTATTTTCCTTCTGTTGAGCCAATTGAGTTTCCTTGTCTGTGTGTTTCAGAGCATTGTCTTGCTGAAATGTCCACCCTCGTTTTGTCTTCAGCATCTTGGCAGGTGCCAACAGGTTTTTATCAATGATGTCTCTGTACATTTGTCCATTCATCTTTCCTTCAATTATATGAAGTCTGCCTGTACCATTTGCTGAAAAACACCCCCACACCATGATGGGATGTGCAGAGCCGTTTCTTCTCCACACATGCTGTGTGTTGTGGCATCCAGAAAGTTCAGTTTTGGTCTCATCTGAACAGACTATTCTAACAGTTTTGTTTTGTTTGTTTTTTTACTGGCTTGCCCAAATGCTGTGCAGCAAACTTTGAATGAACTTCATCTTGCTTTTTCTTCAGCAGGTCTTGAGAGGTGATTAGGCATAGAGCCCATGTCAGTTGAGTGCATTACTTACTGTTTTCTTTGAAACAGTAGTACCTGCTAACTCCAGGTCTTTCTAGAGCTCTCCACAAGGGGTCTATAGCGCTTGGATAACTCGTATGATAATTCTTTTTACTCTTCTGTCAGAAATCTTGCAAAGAGCTCCTGGTCATGGTTGGTTTTGAGGTAAAATTGTGTTCTTTTCACTTCCAAACGATGCCTCCAACAGTGCTCACTGGAACATTCAGCCATTTAGACATGCACCTGTAACCAGTGCCATCATTATGTTTTGCAACAATAAGGTTGCAAATAGGTCTAAAGAGAGCTCTTTGCTTCTACCCATCATGAGTTCTTCGTGGTGTGACAATCTGATATTCACAGACCTTTTTAAAGGCTATCAGGCAGGATTTCACCAACAGAAATTAATTTGTACTGATGGAGGATAGGATGGCTTCGTAAATTCTGATGGATTTCAGCTGGTTTCTTGGCCTTCTATGCCTTTTTGCACCTCTTTTTCTTCATGTGTTCAATACTTGTTCCTGTGTTGTTCCACTTTATTAAATATAATTTGTTTTGTGAACACAGTTGCCTTGATTTCTTTGTATGTATGGCAGGGGTCACCAACTAAAACTGCAAAAGGCCCAGTAAGTTGGTCCTCCTTCCCAGCCAAGATCCGAAGAAGGTGTGGGAATCTTTAGGCACCTCACGATTCAGTTATGATCCAGAACTCCGACTTGATTCCAAAACCATTCTCAATGCATCTTGACACATTTTTTTTTTCTATTCAAGATTTTTCCCTCCCACTGTGTGACAGCTTGGCCCTTTTAAAGTAAAGTATTTTCACTGACCCATGAATTTCCTTCCATCATCTTTTATTGTAACAAATGGAAGGGGAATCTGACACATGGTGGGCAGTGGTGGCCTAATGGTTAGGGATCTGGACTGGCAGGATTAGATTTGGGTGGGACAGATAACATAGCAGTGTTTACCCCACCCTCCTTACCCCCACTGTGGTGCCCTTGAGCAAGGCCCTTAACCCCAACTGCTCCAGTGGAGGTGCTCAGTGGCCGCAGGTCAGTCTGTGGTTGTACTGGGCAGCTTCCTGGTGTGAGTGTGAACAGGGTGTCCTTGAAAAACAGAGGTTGTCTCTCAATGGAACTACCCTATATAAATAAAGGTAAAATAAAATAAAAAACATGGACAAATTTATTGCAACATGTGGTTTTAAGAACTGTTATCCTTTCATGAACATTCTTTCAGAAGACCACAGCTGTCTCCAGACAGGCCAGGATCATTTAACTTGTTTTCACATATTATTCTATGAAGCTCATGTTTTAGCTCTGTATTAATTTTTAAGCAAAAAAATATTAAAATGAATTATTTGTTCAATTTCAAACAAAACAGAATATAAAATTTTATAATACAGGAGAACACAAACTAAATTGTATTGCATTTAAGAAAAGATTAATATCTAAAAAAAAACTAAATTTCACAAAAATTCCATCTCTATACAATATTTTTAGTGCAGAAAAAACTAAGACGAAAACGAAGACATTTCAAACTAAGACAAAAAAAAAGAAAACAGACACGATATAACTCAACACGACAGAATTCCTCGACATTTTTTTTTTTTTTCATCTCAACAGTAAATTTTGTTACAGCATGGATGGAGCTGTAACTCCATGGTTACAGGGAGAGAGGAGGTGGAACTTTTTATGTTCAGTAACACACAAAGCTTTTACAGAGATTTTACATGTCATCCTTGTGTGTGTGTGGGGGGGGGTGGAGGTGGGGGGGGGGGGTGCACGCCCGCAACGAACCTGTCTGATTTTGCAACCCGCTGACTCTCTGGAGCGGTTAGAGCCGCAGAGTCTCTGCAGAGAGTGGCATTCATGGGACAGCAAAGAGGGGAGTCTGCAGCAGGAGGAGAGCACCTAAGGACTTGCGTCATAATCTGTCGGGCGGTTGCTGATGCAGCAGTTCACTTCAGCTTTTTCTGCCTTTTTTCCCACCAAAATAAAATGGTCTCCTTTTTCCCTAGTTTGTGTCAAAGGGCTTTGGGGTCCGGATCCAGACTGGAGTCCGCCAGTTGGTAGCCCCTGATGTATGGATTACTTGGGTTGTTAGTGATTTCTGGTGAAAATCTCAGGTCAGTGACTCCATCAGAAATATGTTTAATGAAAAAATTGTTGATGTGTTAAATACTTATTTTCCCTGCTGTATATAGTGGTGTGAAAAAGTATTTGCCCCCTTCCTTATTTCTCATTTTTTGTATGTTTGTCACGCTTACATGTTTGAGATCATCAAACAAATTTAAATATTAAACAAAGATAACACAAGTAAACACAAAATGCAGTTTTTAAATAAAAGTGTTTATTATTAAGAGTAAAAAAAAAAAAAATCCAAACCTTCATGGTCCTGTGTGGAAAAAGTGCCCCGCCCCCCGTTAAAACATAAATTAACTGTGGTTTATCACGTCTTTGGAAAGCTGAGTTCAGTTTCTCGCGCTACACCCAGGCCTCATTACTGCCACATCTGTTCTCAATCAAAAAATCACTTAAATAGGACCTGCCTGACAAAGTGAAGTAGACCAAAAGATCCTCATGTTGCAATCCAAAGAAATTCAGGAACAAGTGAGAAACAAAGTAATTGAGATCTGTCATTCTGGAAAAAGTTATGAATGCATTTCTAAAGCTTTGGGACTTCAGCGAACCACGGTGAGAGCCATTATCCACAAATGGCGAAAACATGGAACAGTGGTGAAACTTCCCACAATTACCCCAAGAGCACAGCAACGACTCATCCAAGAGGACACAAAAGACCCCACAACAACATTCAAAGAACTGCAGGCCTCACTTGCCTCAGTTAAGGTCAGTGTTCATGACTCCACCACAAGAAAGAGACGGGGCAAAAAGTTCCAAGACTAAAACCACTGCTGAGCAAAAAGAACATAAAGGCTTGTCTCAGTTTTGCCAGAAAACATCTTGATGATCCCCAAGATTTTTGGGAAAATACTCATGGACTGACGAGACAAAAGTTGAACTTTTTGGAAGGTGGAAGTGTGTCCCATTACATCCGGCATAAAAGTAACACAGCATTTCAGAAAGGGAACATCAAAGTGCCTTTATTGTCATTCCATTGCTAAATAACAATACAACGAAATTGAGACATCATACCAACAGTAAAATATGCTGGTGGTAGTGTGATGATCTGGGGCTGTTTTGCTGCTTCAGGACCTGGAAGGCTTGCTGTGGTAAATGGAACCATAAATTCTGCTTTCTACCAAAAAAAATCCTGAAGGAGAATGTCTGGCCATCTGTTGGTGGCCTCAAGCTGAATTGCACTTGGGTTCTACAGCAGGACAATGGTCCAAAACACATCAGCAAGTCCACCTCTGAATGGCTTAAGAAAAACAAAACGGAAACTTTTGAGTGACCTAGTCAAAATCCTGACCTGAATCTGAGATGCTGTGGCATGACCTTAAAAAGGCAGTTCATGCTCGAAAACCCTCCAGTGTGGCTGAATTACAACAATTCTGCAAAGATGAGTGGGCCAAAATTCCTCCACAGCGCTGTAAAAGACTTATTGCCAGTTATTGCAGTTGTTGCTGCTAAGGGTGGCCCAACCAGTTACTAGGTTTAGGGGGCAATCACTTTTTCACACAGGGCCATGTGGATTTGGATTTTTTTCTCCTTAATAATAAGCACCTTCATTTACAAACAGCATTTTATGTTTACTTGTGTTATCTTTGTCTCATATTTAAATTTGTTTGATAATCTGAAACATTTCTTTGCTCAGAAAATGTTGCATTTCTTAATGTGCACATGATAATAAAGCCTTGAGAAATCAAAACCATGAGAAATCAGAAAGGGGGCAACACTTTTTTGCACCACTATGCATACACCAAGTTTCGAGCCCTTTGGGCAAAGACCGAAGGGGGAGGGTGTGTGTGTGTGTGTGTGTGTGTGTGTGTGTGTGTGTGTGTGTGTTACTAAAAAGTTTGGCATATTTTTTTCAGTTGAAATTTATAGAAAATATGAAAAGTTCACGCTACAGTGATACAATATCATGAAAGTTGGGCATTGAAGTGGAAGCATGCAGTGGTGATTTCCTCATCTCAAACAGTTTATTGAAACAAAAGCCAACAACAGTGGTGGGTATACCACAACAAAAACATATTAATGTCTCAATAACTTGTCAGGCACCTTTGAGCATCAATTACAGCTTGACAGTGACGTCTCATGCTGTTCACAAGTCTTTTTATTGTCTGCTGAGGCATGGCATTCCACTCTTCTTGAAGGGCGGCCCTCATGTCATTGAGGTTGTGGGGTGTAGGATTACGGGCCTCTACACGGTGACTCAGCTAAGCCCATAGGTTTTCTATGGGATTCAGGCCTTGAGAAAGTGCAGGCCACTCCTTTGAAGGTATCCCAGCCTCCAGCAGCCGTTCCCTGATGATGCGACCTCAATGAGCTGGAGCATTGTCATCCATGAAGATGAAATTGGGCTGTGGGGCGCGTGAAATGAAGAAGCTGAATTGTTTCATAATTCAGGTTTTAATGTTGTAGTCACATCCCCAACATATCTCTCAGAAACAGAAGAGGCTGAACTCAGTCAGAACCCCCTTATTTATACATACAACATCAAAAGCCAAATCGCACATCCTTGTCAAATCCCCTTATTGACCATAACTCCCCCTCAATGTCCTTCAGTCCTCCACCTGGCCCCAGGGGGTCAGGAAGTCCTTTCAGGTCTTTACCGCCGTGTCTCCGTCTCCCTGCTGTTCTCCACAGTCGGTCCAGACCTACTGTCCTCCTCTAAGACGTGAGGTCAGTCCACATATGCAATCTTAAACATCCCCTTGTGCTTATACATATGTAGGCATGAATACATGAGCCACAGCCCCCCCCCCCCCCCCCCCCCCCAAACGTCGAAGAATGGATAATATATTCGGGTTCACAAAATATGATGACATCAATGGCATAACTATACAACTTGATCACATTAAAAAAATTCAGCGACCACATCAACAGCATAGTCTATACCGCATGATCACATTATCGATTCAGTGATAACACCAACAGCATAGTCTACACAACATGCTCGCATTAAAAAAATTCAGTGATAACACCAACAGTATAGCCTATACCACATGATCACATCAAACATCAGTCTGTACGTCGTCTGGGTTTCAACCGTCTTCCGAATCTGCTGTACGCAGGCCTCACCGTCCCAGCGGCGCTGTCCTGCAAAGAATCTGCAGCCTGAGGAAGAGAGTGGTTATTTGATCCCTGCGGGGGATCCGGGACGTGTTCCCTGGGAGGTCTGCCACGTCGAGGTGCCCTCGCCACCCGTACAGACTCATCGTTCACCACAAAAGCAGGCTTTTGTCTGTCAATACTGACTGTCCCTTTCCTGTCTCCTAAATCTAGCACAAAATGCTTATCACCAGTTTCCAGCACCCTAAATGGACCATCATATGGCGGCCGGAGGGTCGATCTTAAAGCCTCGTGCCTAACAAAAACGAACTCGGCATTTTTTAAAGCCTGAGGAACAAAAACCCGCGGAAAAGTGTGATGAACGGGGCCCGGGAGCATGTCCGCTTCCGTGCCGCTTAGTGGCCTCAGAGCTGGGAGGCCGCTCTGGCTCTGGATGCTCTGGTAAGAACTCACTGGGCAGCCTGAGAGGTTGTGCAAAAACGAACTCTGTTGGGGAGGCATTCAGATCCTCCTTGGGCGCAGAACGCAACCCCAATAAAACCCACGGTAGTTTGTTTACCCAATCTGCATCCGTAAGCGACGCTCTGAGGGCTGCCTTCAAAGACCTGTGAAAACGCTCGCATAAACCGTTAGCCTGGGGGTGATACGCGGTAGTGCGATGGATTGTCGCCCCTAAGCTGCTGGCCATCGCTGACCAAAGCTCGGAGACTAACTGAGGTCCTCTGTCGGACGTAATGTCCGACGGAACCCCGAAACGCGCTACCCAGGCCGTTAAAAAAACGCGAGCCACCTCTGCAGCCGTGGTTGATGTTAGTGGGACCACTTCTGGCCAACGTGTGGTTCGGTCCACCATTGTCAAAAGATGTGTGAACCCCTGCGACAACGGTAGGGGGCCCACGAGGTCGATGTGCACATGATCAAATCTCTTGGCTGGGATTCGAAATGGTTCTAAAGGGGCTTTCATGTGCTTGTGAATTTTGGCCCGTTGGCAAGACATTCAGGTTCTTGCCCGTTCTTTCACGTGCTTGCACAGGCTTGGCCAAACAAACTTTTCCGCAACCATCTTCACCGAAGCGCGCACTCCCGGGTGTGCCAGGGAGTGAACAGAGTCAAAAACGCGGCGGCGCCACGCGGCCGGGACTACCGGGCGTGGTCGCCCAGTTGACACGTCGCAGATTAAGGGGGGCCACCGGTTTGCAAGCACCTGCTCTCCAGTCTTAACCCTGTTGGTCCAGACTGGAGTGCGCGCACGTCCGCATCACTACCCTGTTCCGCTGCCATGGCCGCGTAATCTATCCCCATGTGAACTGGGGCCGCGTACGCTTCTGCGCTGCTCTTGTGCCCTGCGGCTGCAGTAGTATAATCTGCCTCCGCGTGCCCTGGTGATGTCACGGCGCGAGAGAGGCAGTCTGCCACTACGTTGAGTTTACCCGCTACATGCTGAATGTCCGTAGTAAATTCCGAAATTGCGGCCAGATGCCTCTGCTGTCGGCCCGACCACGGTTCTGAAATTTTAGACATCGCGAAAGTGAGCGGTTTATGGTCGACAAAAGCCGTGAAACGCCGACCTTCCAGCCAGAACTGGAAATGGCGAATGGCCAAATGGAGCACTAACAGCTCCCTGTCAAACGTGCTGTATTTGCGCTCGGTTTCGTTCAAGGATTTGCTGAAAAATGCTAATGGCTGCCAAACTCCGTCCACGTGCTGTTCCACGACCGCCCCTATGGCCAAATCTGATACGTCCATGGTGAGCGCTATGCGGGCCGATGGTTCGGGGTGGGCTAAAAGCGTGGCGTCAGCCAGGGCTCTTTTTACTTCCGCGAATGCGCGCTCCCGCTCCGGGGACCACACGACCGCGTTGGAGGGTTTTTGTTTTCTGAGCGCGGCATATAATGGTTGCATGAGCTGAGCTGCGTGGGGCCGGAAACGGTTATAAAAATTTACCATTCCTAAAAACTCCTGCAATGATTTGACCGTTTGTGGTCGGGGGAAATTTGCCACTGCGCGCACCTTATCAGGCAATGGGACTGCCCCTTCTGAGGAAACGCGGTGTCCCAAAAAGTCGATCTGCGCCACGCCGAACTGGCACTTGGCTGGATTAATTATTAACCCGTGTTCTCCCAACCTCCGAAAAACTGTAGTGAGGTGTTTTTCATGTTCCTCCTCGGACGTACGGGCGACTAAAATGTCGTCGAGGTAGACGAACACGAAAGGGAGATCACGTAACATAGCGTCCATCATACGTTGGAATGTTTGTGCTGCGCCTTTAAGACCAAACGGCATGGGCAAAAACTCAAAAAGCCCAAGAGGGGTTATTACAGCTGTTTTAGGGACGTCCTCCGGTCGGACTGGAACTTGATGGTAGCCGCGAACCAGGTCTATTTTAGAAAAAATGCGCGCCCCCCGCTAGATGCACCGAAAAATCCTGAATGTGTGGGATTGGGTAGCGGTCATGCGCTGTAGCGTTGTTTAGTCTGCGGTAATTGCCGCAAGGTCTCCAGGAGCCGTCAGCTTTAGGGACCATATGCAGTGGCGAAGCCCATGGGCTTTTCGAACGACGAATAATGCCCAGCTTTTCCAGGCTGGCGAACTCATTGCGTGCTATGACGAGCTTGGCAGCATCTAAGCGCCGAGCTTTCGCGAAAACGGGGGGGCCATTTGTGGTGATAAAATGCTCCACCCCATGTTTCGCCACTGTTGCCGAAAATTTGGGAACTGTGAGTGCTGGAAACTGGGTGAGGAGTGTGTCAAACTTACTGCTTGCTGTGGCAACGTTGTCCTGCACGGGTGGTGGGGACACTCGAGCTGCACAAGGAATAGAATAGAAAGACAGTGCATTTACTAATCGTCTGTTGGCAAGATCAACTAACAACCCATGTGAGCACAAGAAATCAGCACCTAACATGTTGAAACTCACCGCCGCTATGATAAAAGTCCACTCATAAGTGCGGCCGTGTAAGGACAGAGACAAGGTCCTTTCTCCATAGGTGTTGATGCTCGAGCCGTTCGCCGCCATTGCCCCGTCGCCGCGGGGGCCAGCCACCCGGTCAGTGTAGGTCGGGGTGATGAAGCTCACCTGAGCTCCGGTATCTATGAGGAAATGCCGCCCGAGGCTCTCATCCGTGATGTAGAGCAGCTTATTGGTCTCACCAAGAGCCAAAGCTGCTAACGGATCCCGGCTTTGGAGTTTCCCGAGCTCTTGTAACTGCACGGCAGCACACACCTGTGTGCCTTCTCTGCGAAACGCCGGTGATAATAACAGAGGCCATCTCCTCCGCTGCGTTGTGGCCGCGCCGCTGCCATGGTGGGTGGGTTCGGCTCTGCTGTCTCCGGCTCTTCGTTGCCCCGGGCCGCCGCACCGAGGTCTGCCGCTGCTGCTGTGGCCGTCTACTCGCCGCAGGAGTTGAGGAGCCGCTGCGCTTCCCGGGCCAGCGCACGGAAATCCCGCTGGGTCTCACAACGCATGCTGGACAGGGTCCCTCTCATGTGCGTCGGGAGGTTGCTGAGGAAGATGTGCTTGAAGAGGAAGCTGTCGTTGTCTGATTCCCTCAACTGAAGCATATCTTCCATCAGGGTGATCGGTCTGCGCCCTCCTTGGCCGTACATAGCCAGTAGCCTCTTAGCCCTCTCTTCGGCTGAGGGCGCGAAACACTCGATGAGGGTAGCCTTTAACTCGCCGTATTTGTCGTCGGCGGGCGGCTGCTGTACCACGCTCCGCACGCATCGCGCTGTGCGGGTGTCGAGCTTGGCGATGACGTGGTAGAACTTAGTGTCATCTGCCGTTATTCCTGCGAGCGCGAACTGCGCCTCGGCCTGGAGGAACCACGAGTCCGGGTCGTTCTGCCAGAATTCTGGTAGTTTGATGGCGACGGCGCTCGCTTGGGCCGCCTCCGACGAGTCTGCATCGAGGGACACCCTTTTGTTCATTCTCACGTAACTGGTCACCAATGTGGGGAGCGTGAAATGAAGAAGCTGAATTGTTTCATAATTCAGGTTTTAATGTTATAGTCACATCCCCAACATATCTCTCAGAAACAGAAGAGGCTGAACTCAGTCAGAACCCCGTTATTTATACATACAACATCAAAATCCAAATCACACATCCTTGTCAAATCCCCTTATTGACCATAACTCCCCCTCAATGTCCTTCAGTCCTCCACCTGGCCCCAGGGGGTCAGGAAGTCCTTTCAGGTCTTTACCGCCGTGTCTCAGAATCAGAATCAGAATCAGGTTTATTGCCATTGTTCATGTAGTACACAAACTAGGAATTTGTCTCGGTACAATGCTGCAACATTAAACATGATAAGATAAGAAATAAACTATACATGTAATAAAGTGTAGGATAAGATTAAGTGATACTGGTCAACAGTTAAAATATATATTAGCCAGCAGCAGATACTGTGGAGAACTATATAGTGCAGTCGGTAATGCAGGAAGAAAACAGTGATGATTGACATGAGTCTGGTTGAGCTGCTGTACATGGTGCACGAGAGTCAATAAGTCACTTAGTGTTCAGCAGTCTGATGGCAGAGGGGAAGAAGCTGTTCATGTGACGGGAGGTTTTAGTCTGGATGGACCGAAGTCTTCTACCAGAGGGGAGGGGGGCAAACAGTACGTGACCAGGGTGTGAGGGATCGGCTATGATCCGGCCAGCACACCTCCGGGTCCTGGAGATGTACAGATCCAGGAGAGATGGGAGCTTGCAGCCGATCACCTTCTCAGCAGTGCGCACGACGTGCTGCAGCCTTAGTCTGTCCCTGGCAGTGGCTCCTGCGTACCACACGGTTATGGAGGTGGTGAGGATGGACTCGATGATGGCTGTCTCCCTCTCCCTGTCTCCGTCTCCCTGCTGTTCTCCACAGGCGGTCCAGACCTATTGTCCTCCTCTAAGACGTGAAGTCAGTCCACATATGCAATCTTAAACATCCCCTTGTGCTTATACATATGTAGGCATGAATACATGAGCCACAGGGCCTGTGTTGTTCATGCAGGGGCACAATGACTGGATTAATGATGTTACTCAGGTAGTATCGGCTTGTTACTGTACCATTCACAAGGTGTAGGGCAGTTCCGTATTGATTAGACACACATGCCCAGACTGTAACACCACCACCACCAAATGCTTGTCTGGTGACAACAGTGGCTGATGTATAACGTTCCCCTTGACATCTCCAACATTGATGGCCACCATCATTTCTGCTCAACATGAATCAACTTTCATCAGAGAACACCACTGGGGCCTCTGTTGTTCAGCATGCGTGAACAATTTTCAGTGAAGAAGAAGAGAAGCACAGCATGACGAAGCAAAAAGATAAACAAGTTGAAGTGGAGCTAAAACAAAGCAGACCCAAACTTTGTAAAATATGGAAACATTTCACAGGAAACGGAAACAAAACAAGTAAAATGCAGACTTTGCAAGGCAGACCTTTTCTATCATGGCAGCACTACAGTGATGCATGATCATCTGACACAACGACACCCGGGAACCACAATATTAATGGCTGTTTCTGCTTGGTAAGTTTTACCAAGTGAAGAAAGTTAGCACCGCTTATTTTCAATGGCCAACTGTTTCAAGCTTTAGAAAAATGACAATCCTGTTAGTACGTGCTGCTTATGTTAGCTTACCTGTTTGACAATCAGCTCTCTGGTTGCTGAGGGGCTGAGCTGTCATGGCGAATGTGTTGAATGCAGTAAATGACTGAATTCCAGGAGTCACTATCTCTTTTTGATCTTCGTTAAGATTAGCCCTCATTCTGAATATTAGTGCATTGGGTTAATTAGAATATGCCAACTTGTAATTTAATAAAGAAAAACCTACAACTATAATCATCAAAATTAAATCAAACTGCTTGAAACATCACTCTTCAGTGCAGTGATTACTTAATATCAAGGTTTACCTTTCTGAATTACAGTGGGGCAAAAAAGTATTTAGTCAGCCACCAATTGTGCAACTTCTCCCACTTAAAAGATGAGTGAGGTCTCCAATTTTCATCATAGGTATATTTCAACTATGAGAGACAAAATGAGAAAAAAAAAATCTAGAAAATCACATTGAAGGATTTTTAATGAATTAATTGGTAAATTCCTCGGTAAAATAAGTATTTGGTCACCTACAAACAAGCAAGATTTCTGGCTCTCACAGACCTGTAACTTCTTCTTTGAGAGGCTCCTCTGTCCTCCACTCGTTACCTGTATTAATGGCACCTGTTTGAACTCGTTATCAGTATAAAAGACACCTGTCCACAACCTCAAACGGTCAGACTCCAAACTCCACTATGGCCAAGACCAAAGAGCTGTCAAAGGACACCAGAAACAAAATTGTAGACCTGCACTAGGCTGAGAAGACTGAATCTGCAATAGGTAAGCAGCTTGGTGTGAAGAAATCAACTGTGGGAGCAATTATTAGAAAATGCAAGACATACAAGACCAGTGATAATCTCCCTCGATCTGGGGCTCCACACAAGATCTCACCCCGTGGGGTCAAAATGATCACGAGAACGGTGAGCAAAAATCCCAGAACCACACAGGGGGACCTAGTGAATGACCTGCAGAGAGCTGGGACCAAAGTTCAATTCAATTCAACTTTATATATATATAGCGCCATTTCACAACAACAGTCATCTCATAGCACTATCAACTGTAGGGGGAACCCCCACAGTTGCAGAAAGACCCCAGCAATCAGGCGATCCCCTGTGAGCAAGCACTTGGCGACGGTGGAGAGGAAAAACTCCCTTTTAACAGGAAGAAACCTCCAGCAGAACCAGGCTCAGGGAGGGGCAGTCATCTGCTGCGACTGGCTGGGGGGTGAGGGGATAGAGAAGAAGAAAAGAACAGACATGTAGAGAGCAAACAGCACGATGGGGACTCAATCTATGGGAGAGAACAAACAAATGTTAATGACCAGCAAAAAAAAATATTTCATTGAGAGTGAGAAAAGGAGTGAAGCCCAGTGCATTACTGGAGGTCCCCCGGCTGACTAAACCTATTAGCAGCATAACTAAGGGAGGGTTCAGAAACACATGATCCCTCCCTAATTGTAGGCTATATCAAAAAGGTAGGTTTTAGCCCTATTTTTAAAAACAGAGATCGAGTCTGACTCCCGAATCCAGATTGGCAGCTGATTCCACAGGAGAGGAGCTTGATAACTGAAGGCTCTGCCTCCCATTGTACTTTTGGAGATTCTAGGTATTACAAGTAATCCTGCATTTTGGGAGCGTAGTGCTCTGTTAGGATAATACGATAGTATCAGATCTTTTAAATAAAAAGGAGCCTGATTGTTTAGAGCTTTGTAAGTAAGAAGAAGGATTTTAAACTTAATTCTAAACTCTATGGGAAGCCAATGAAGGGAGGCCAGAACCGGAGAGATATGATCTCTCTTTCTAGTACCTGTTAAAACTCTTGCTGCAGCATTTTGGATCAGCTGAAGACTTTTTAAAGATGTTATAGGACAGCCTGATAATAAAGAATTACAATAATCTAATCTCGAGCTAACAAAAGCGTGGATCAGTTTCTCAGCATCACTCTGAGACAAGATGCTCCTAATCTTGGCAATATTACGCAAATGATAGAAGGCAGTCTTAGAAACAAATTTAATATGTGAATTGAAGGACAGATCTTGATCAAAAATAATTCCAAGGTTCCTCACAGAGCTATTAAGAGAAAGAGTAACCGCATCCAAACTGAAAGTTTGATTTGGAAAGGAATTTCTAAGGTTTTTTGGACCAACAAGAATGAAAGTAACAAAGGCTACATCAGTAACACACTACGCCACCAGGGACTCAAATCCTGCAGTGCCAGACGTGTCCCCCTGCTTAAGCCAGTACATGTCCGGGCCCATCTGAAGTTTGCTAGAGAGCATTTGGATGATCCAGAAGAGGATTGGGAGAATGTCATATGGTCAGATGGAACCAAAATAGAACTTTTTGATGAAAACTCATCGTGTTTGGAGGAGAAAGAACACCGTACCTACTGTGAAGCATGGGGGTGGAAACATCATACTTTGGGGCTGTTTTTCTGCAAAGGGACCAGGACGACTGATCCGTGTAAAGGAAAGAATGAATGGGGCCATGTATCATGAGATTTTGAGTGAAAACCTCCTTCCATCAGCAAGGGCATTGAAGATGAAACGTGGCTGGGTCTTTCAGCATGACAATGATCCCAAACACACTGCCCAGGCAACGAAGGAGTGGCTTCGTAAGAAGCATTTCAAGGTTCTGGAGTGGCCTAGCCAGTCTCCAGATCTCAACCGCATAGAAAATCTTTGGAGGGAGTTGAAAGTCTGTGTTGCCCAGCGACAGCCCCAAAACATCACTGCTCTAGAGTAGATCTGCATGAAGGAATGGGCCAAAATACCAGCAACAGTGTGTGAAAACCTTGTGAAGACTTACAGAGAACGTTTGACCTCTGTCATTGCCAACAAAGGGTATATAACAAAGTATTGAAATGAATTTTTGTTATTGACTAAATACTTATTTTACCGAGGAATCTACCAATTAATTCATTACAAATCCTTCAATGTGATTTTCTGGATTATTTTTTTTCTCATTTTGTCTCTCATAGTTGAGGTATACCTATGATGAAAATTGGAGACCTCTCTCATCTTTTAAGTGGGAGAACTTGCACAATTGGTGGCTGACTAAATACTTTTTTGCCCCACTGTATATTGTTAAAAAATGCACTCATAGAAAACTTCCACCTAATGTTAGTTTGTTGAGTGGAGCAGATCAGTAATTCAGGGTCACAATTAACCTTTTTTTTATGTTAAGACAGACTGGGTGTGCCGCAATGGTTTCTGTTTTTTTTTTTTTTTTGCTTTTGCACTTTAACGTTTTTGTTTAAGACTGCTCTTTTAATTTGTGACAATTGTTTGGCTTAAAATAAATTTCAGTAAGCTGTTGAGCTTCAGTTTCAAATGTGTGTTTCATGGGTGATTTTATTTAGCTCTGGAAACTGCTTATAAAATGTTATATTAAAGCAGGGACTGACAACGAGGTGATTTTCACAGGTGTGTAGGCTTAAACAGCAGGTGAAGTAGAATATGCACTAGAGCCCCAACAGGAAGCAGAGATGGTGGACATGAGAGAAATAATTGCGATTAGTCAACTAATAGAAAAAATAGATTAGTCGACTACCAAAATAATGGTTAGTTGCAGCCCTACTTTCCTGACATAGCCCTGATCAACTTTCCTTTCCTCATTCTTTCATGCTTAACCCCATACTAGAAGGCAGCAAGTACCATTTTTATGTGGTCTTTGGTATGACTGGCCTGGACTTAAACCCACAACCTCCCAGTTTTGGGGCAGATGCTCTACGACTAGGCCACCACTCCAGCGCCCAATTCATGCGTGAATAAAAGCGTTTTAAATAAAAGTCCAGTTTTCATTCTGTATCTCTTTTTTTAAACCTTGAGAACCATGTCAGCATGGAAAAATAATTTAGTCTCCTTTAAATAACTTGTTGAAGCTGAAACAGATTCATCACTGCTGTAATTATCACATGGAAGGTTCTTAGGTATTTCTTACTAGCTGTTGTCTTTTTTTCCTTTGGCCAGGTTATGCATTTATTCTTTGTGGCTTTTCTATTACTAGTATTTTTCTTGTCTTTTTGTCCCTCCAGAGGCTCCACAGCTACATGACTGTAAGGAGGAGGAGGTTCTCACTGTCCAGCAGCTCTGGAACCAGGAGAGCAACTCACGTCTTGGCCAGGAGAAACAAAATGCTGCACAGGTGAAAGAAGAAGAGGAAGAACTCTCTGCCAGTCAGGAGGAAGAAGACTTTGGACTGAAACACGAGGCTGATACCTTCATGGTGACTCCTACTGATGAGGACAATGACAACAATGAAACAGAACCAAACAGTGAGCAGCTCCTCTCTCACACCTCTCCTGACTCTGAGAGCCAAGACCAGGGAGCAGGAAAGAATGTAAACCTAAGATCAAGTAAACATGAAGAACCAAAGAAGAGACTTCACAGAAACAGAAGTGACAGTAACGATGTAGAAAACTCGCCCATGTTAGAGAATCAGTGTGAAACATGTGGTCAAAATTTTACTCAACGTGGTTATTTGAAAACTCACATGAGAATTCACACAGGTGAGAAACCTTTTTCTTGTGAAGCATGTGGTCAAAGTTTTACTCAACGTAGTAATTTGAAAACTCACATAAGAATTCACACAGGTGAGAAACCTTTTTCTTGTGAAACATGTGGTCAAAGTTTTACTCAGTGTAGTAATTGGAAAACTCACATAAGAATTCACACAAGTGAGAAGCCTTTTTCTTGTGAAATATGTGGTCAAAGTTTTACTGCACGAGGTAATTTGAAAAAACACATGAGAATTCACACAGGTGAGAAGCGTTTTTCTTGTGAAACATGTGGTCAAAGTTTTACTGAACGTGGTTCTTTGAAAAAACACGTAAGAATTCATACAGGTGAGAAGCCTTTTTCTTGTGGAACATGTGGTCAAAGTTTTACTCAACGTGGTTCTTTGAAAACACACATAAGAATTCACACAGGTGAGAAGCCTTTTTCTTGTGAAACATGTGGTCAAAGTTTTAATCGACGTGATAATTTGAAATCTCACATGAGAATTCACACATTTGAGAAGCCGTAGTCTTAGTCTGTCAAAAATGAAAACTCAGTTGAGGTGCTGCAGTACACTGTCGTATTTTGATTTTCAGTTTTAACCTCTTGCATTCCGTTGTACCGCGGGCGGGCAAGTCTCTGCGTCCTAGGGCGCACGAGAATGCACTCGTGCGCTCTCGGACGCATGACGCATGATAGAGATACTGATGGTGGTGATGTAGGTGGTGTGGCCTCCAAGCGCCACTGAAAAAAAAAAGCTGCAGACACAGCCGCGAACAGATTAGTTCATCTAATTGACCTCTCATTCGACTAATAAGAACCTTGAATTGGGTTTCTGAAACCTTGAAGAACCAATGAATGAAAACCTAGGAAGGAGGACCCGCCTACTGTGAATGCAGGAGCCAATTGAAGCACAGCAGTTCGGGCTGGGTGAAGAGAGATTTACTGTTGCAGCTGATGAAAAAAAAAAAGGACACTGGACGAACCTGTTACAGATCCAGCAGCATGGAGAACACCCACAAGTGGGACCTGCACTCATTCCAGCAGAATAGACGTTTAGGATTCTCTTCCGTCATCATAGACCGACGGAGGCCGACGACAAAGGTCGTAAATCATTCACCAAAACCGCAATATTGGAATTATGTTTTGACCGGGATCCACGAGCGGACCAGCGTCGCGTTCGTCTGACAATGAGGAAGAGAAGTTCGCCAGGACTCTGCTGCTGTGAATAGGTAAGGTGTTATAAGCTAAATTTATTATTTCTCCCTGAAAATTGTAATCAAAAAATGACTTTTGACCGATCGGTAAATTACAACTGTACGGCGCACGAAGTACGAAGTGCATGCGCTGCGATAAACGGTTCATTTGCCGTGTTTGGACGGTGAACGCTGCAGAAGAGGAGCGGGGTGGGGGGGCGTTCACGGTCCGAACGGCCCCGGACCGCGGGGAAAAGCCGCGCTGACTGCACAGCGGTCGCCACATAGCCATATGAGTCTATTCCGTCATGTAGCGATGGCCGTCTTCTGTAGCGGGGGGGGGGGGGACAGCCCCCCACACACACAGACACAATAGCGAGGGGGGGGAAGCCGCTGTGACAGCGTTGCTGTGGAAACATGCAACGAGTGTAATCCGTCATGTAGCGAAGGCCAAACTCCGTTTGTGTCTGTGTGTCCGGCTGTGTCTGTGTGTGTGTTGGGGGGGGGCAACCCCCCCCCCCCCACACACACACACACACACAGACACAGCCCTGAATGTGACCTTTCATTAGAGCCCAAAATGAAGATTCTACATTGAATCATTCAAAAGTTACAGACGTTTTTCCAAACTGTGTCATTTGGCACAATTTGGCACAGTTCCAAAACGCCTGGGAACAGCCTGAGAACAAAGCTGTGTAAAATATTCATTTTTTTGTGGTATTGTTACCAAATTTGGATCTCAGCTTGATAACACTTGGTTCTACATTTCTGTTGCATTTTCCAGCCGGATCGGACAGCTGTGTTATTTGCAAGCATTTGTATCCAAAAAAACACCGTGGCCAAATTTATTTTCTTCAAGTTCAGTATGTTTAGATGACTGTAACTCAGTTGCCGGAGCACGTAGAGAGATTATGTTTTTTTTGCCAAAAAATTCAAAGTGTTTTCTTTTAAGTGAGACCAACCCCATGAAGATGCTGCAAAGGGTTGAAGAACAGCTTTTGATTTACTTTGGGCACGTTATTTTTTGGCGTTTTTAGGAAAATTGCCCGGAGTGCAAGGGGTTAAGTCTCATTTGAGTGAATGAAATGTTTTTCAAATTGTTGAAGCTATGTTGTAAAAATAAATCAGTTTGGAAAGAACATCTATCATCTGCATATTCACTCTGCTTTGGGCTCTCAGACCTCTAATCATCATTAATGTGTCCGATGCATGGACACCGTTAGGATTTTTAAAGTGGAAGGCACATTGTGGTGAGGGGTCTGGAGGGTCCTCCTCACCCAAAAATGTAAATGTAATACATACCATTTCCTGTATTTGCATATTTTACCAATTTACTGATTGTGTAGTATGAACATGATTTTTTTTAAAGGAAATGGTAAATAAGCAGTTAAAGTGAAGTGTCAACTCAATTTACATGCTCAAACAGGAGTAGAAAAAAGGATAAACTTATTTAATGCTACCTCTTTTCTTGCTAATTTCTTACTAACTCAACATCTGTTGACCTACATACCCATACACAAAACTATATACAGCACACAATTAGTTTTCACCCTTCCACCAAAAAAAAAGAACTTGTAATAACTGGAAACTGAATAAAGTTTAATGGCATTGTAATGTTTTTTATTATTATTATTATTATTATTATTATTATTGTCCATTCATTCTGTCTCCTGTAATCATAAATGACACAGTACTTTTCCCCATGAGACAGTGAGGATCCAGCCTTGTACACTGCTGACTCATCATTCTCAAAAACAATGCTTATCTGTTTGCTCTATTGTATTAAAACTCTCTGCTCTGTTTTGAGATTTTGAACCTTCTCGTTGCGCTCGCCTGTGTGCAGAACACAACATTTTCCCTTCTTGGCCAATTTGTAAATCTCTGGCATCCTCGTCTCGAAGAGGCGATAGCGCATCAAGGGTTGGAGCAGCGCCTGGAATGACTATACAGCTCAGTCCTTGAGTGACAGTCTTTGGAGCAGTTGCCGCAGATGAAAATTGATGGTGCACTTGCTAATGCTGCGTGTTCTTTCCTCGCCGCATGCTTCATCACCATCTGGTGCACTGTCCCTGTCAAATAAACTAATCTACTACTACTACTACTCTCGTGCTTGCTTCCATCTTGAGAACACCGTCTTTGACACTGTGACGCCAGGTGACTCGATCTTTAGCAGTTACCTCCCAGTTATTGGCATTGATCTGCACACCCCACATGTCGCTTTTGCAGACAACTTTAAAATGCAACAGCGGTCGGCCCACATGGCAGACGCCCACCCACAGTTCTCCATAAAGGATTTCTCTCAGCAGGCGGTCAGGCTCCATGCGGTGCACGTGGCTGAGCCACCAGAGTCATCTCTGACTGAGAAGTGCAGGGATACTTAACAAGTCAGCATGCTCAAGGACCTCGGTGTTGGGGACTCTGTCCTGCCATTTGATGTGCATAAGGCGGCGAAGACAGCGGAGGTGGAACCCGTTTAACTGCTTCTCCTGCCTGGCATAGGCTGTCCAGGACTTGCTGCCGTACAGGAAAGTGGACAGGACGCAAGCTTGGTAGACGAGTAGCTTCGTCTTCAAACTCAGCAGATTGTTGTTCCATATGCTCGTTGAGTTTGGCCATGACGGCAGCTGCTTTGGCGGTTCTGGAGCTGATCTCGGTGTCCAGCGAGAGCGTGTTTGGAACAGTGGACCCTAAGTAGGTGAAGGTGTCCACAACCTTCTTCTTCTTCCGGCTTTCAGAGAGAGCAGACGCTTTTCTCCCCCTCTCCTACTCCCTCCTACTCCCTTACTGATCCTGCTTGCTGTGTCTGTCTGTGTCGCTCTACTTCTGGCTGAATCTTATTCCAAATGGAAATTATGAATTTGGTGGGCTTTAATGCGATTGACACCACTTCAAAAGAAGATCGGGCTAGGGGGAGCCCAAGTGGGGGACCCATGGACAATTGGGAACTCATGTGTCTGTGTGATTCGACTGAGATGTGGAAGACATCTATCTTTGGCTCACAATCACAGGATTTTCTACTTTGGCTCTGGAGTTTCCTGATGCATCAGAATTTAAAGAAGTTGGGAGAGCTGATCAAAATGCGGACCCGGCAAGCTCCTTCAACAACAATTCGACCAGTGATTTTAAAGCCTGTATATGGAAATTATGAAGCACAGAATCGCAAGAGATGAAAATTCTTTGCTCTGAGTGAACTGTGCCATTAGACCTTGATTCGGCGCCCTGTTGATTCTCTCCTCCTGGATGTAGACAAAGCAGAAGAGTGTTTTGGCTTGCTTTTCCCTAACATTAACATCTGGTGTGCAGTAATCTGATCTCTCAAGGACGGCGTATGTGCCCGGTATGGGAATTACCATCGAACATGCATTGAGAGAATGAACTCTTGTGAACTTGTTAACTATGCTGGAGGACACTAAGACTTAACATCTAATCGTTGCTCAGGGAGGTTTTTTTTGCTGTCTCCAGTACTGATACACACACTGCATACAACACTACATGACTGATTATACATTGACACACACACACTCACACTGTCTCTCTCAACTTGCTTTGTTTTTGTGTGGATCTGTGTTGCTATTTGTGCAACTAGAGGGGTTTTTTCTGTGTAATCACAATCTAGCTCATATATGAGCTTTATTTTGATAAGTGTTTTTTCTCTCTGCCCAATGTGTCTTCCCTTCCCCTCTTTATCCCCCACTGTTTTGATGAGGCGCCTTGTATGGCAGCCGTGTCATTGTGATGCGCTTACATGTTAGCGCGCCAATGTCAAGTCAAATTCCTCGTATGTTTTACTTAACATGCTTGGCAATAAAGCTTTTCTGATTCTGAACCTCCAGCTGTGTGTTGTCAATGGTAATGACAGGAGAGGAGACAGCATCTTGCGCCTTGGTGTTGGTTTTCTTAAGGCTGATCATGAGCACAAACTCCTTGCAGGCATGGGACAGTTTGTCTACCAGGTGCTGCAGGCCCTCCTCGCTGTGCGATGCTAGAGTAGCATCGTCTGCAAACAGCAGCTCACATATAAGGACCTCATAGACTTTGGTTTTAGCATGAAGTCTTGCGATGTTGAGTTTTCCATCTGATCTCCTGCAGACGTAGACCCCTTCAGGACAGTCAGCGAAGGCGTAGTGGAGGAGCATTGAGAAAAAAATTCCAAAGAGAGTCGGTGCTAGAACACAACCCTGCTTCACTCCACTGCTGACTGGGAAGGCATCTGAGGTGCTCCATCAAAGCAAACAGTACTATGCATGTCCATGTGGAAGGAGGAAATGATTGCAAGGACCTTTGGGGGACAACTGATTTTCACAGGATCTGGAAGAGCTCGCTTCGACTAAGTCAGAGGCTTTGGTTAGGTCCACGAGCGCAAGGAACAATGGCTGCTGCTGCTCTTGACACTTCTCCTGCAGCTGACAGAGGGAGAAGATCATATCCACTGTGGACCTTCCGGCTCTGAAGCCACACTGGGACTCAGGATAGACTCGCTAAGTGAAGCTCTGCAGGCAGAACAGGATGACCCGGGTGAAGACTGCCAACTATGCTCAGAAGAGAGATGCTGCGGTAATTGTTGCAGTCACTGCGGTCGCCTTTGTTCTTATACAGCATGACTATGTTGGCATCTCTCATATCTTGGGGAATGTAACCTTGCTCCTAGCAAAGGCAGAGGAGATCATATAGTGGTTGTAAGATGGCTGTTTTCCCCGTGTTTCAAAACTTCTGGAGGGATACCATCTTTCCCTGGAGCCTTGCCACAGGCGAGTCAGTCTATGGCTTTGCTGAGCTCTTCCAGCATGGACATTTCGTCAAGCTCTTCCATGACTGGTAAGCCAGGCAAGGCGTCGAGGGCAACGTCTGTCACAGTGTTCTGGGTCGAGTACAATTCAAGATAATGCTTGACCCAACGCTGGAGTTGCTTGCCCTTGTCTGTGGCTTTGCCTGTCTTAGCTTTGAGTGGTGCTGTTTTGATGCTTGTGGGGCTGATAGCTGTTTTGATGCCCTCATACATTCCTTTGGCGTATCCACAATTGGCAGCTACCTGGATGTGGGCGCACAGGTTCTGCCAGTACTCATTAGCACAACGGTGGGCAATCTGCTGGGCCTTGCTCCTTGCTGCTCGAAGGGCGTTGCGTGTGCCAGGCAAGGGTTCTGCTTGTAAGCCAACAGTGCTTCTCTTTTGGCCTCTTTGACTGACTGCATTTTGTCCCAGTGAGCCTCGAATCAGTCAGCATTCTTGGGTTCTTTCTTTCTTTCTGAATGCAGTCATGGCTGAGTCGTAGATGGCGTCGCAACGGTGATTCCATTTGGCGTCCATGTCATCTGGGACATGGATGCCAATATATAAAAACTCTGTGCTCTGTTTTGAGATTTTTAATCTTCTCATTGCACTCGCCTGTGTGCAGAACACAACATTTTCCCTTCTTGACCAATTTGTAAATAAATACCCAGAAAAGGCATCTTTGACTTTGCACTGTATTTATTACCCAGCTCAACAAGGTACATGTATTGATATAAAGAAAATCCATGACGGCATGTCTTATTGTTTATATTGAACACAAATCAGATTGAGTATTGATTCACATAAATATTTTATATAATTAAAGTTAAATGGCATGGACAAAAAAAATGATACCCTTTATTGAATATTTTGTGGCACCACCTTTTGCATCAATCACTACCAACAATTCATCCTCTTTAAAGGGAAAACCAGGATACTGTGTAGTTTGGTATCATTGAGCCTTGAGTAGATTTGTGCACAAATCACCTCGGTAGGAAAAGCTTAATTGGGATTCATGAAAGCTGTGTAAAACCCTTCCTGTTGATCTGACATGTAGTCAAGAATAGAAACTCCTCAGAGGCTACAGCTGAAGTCATCTCCAATGAAGTAGAGGTGAGAGGGACAAAATATTTTCTTCTATGAGTAATGAAGTGATCGTACAGGAAAAGCAAAGACCAGGATGGAGGTGACAGACGCTGCAGGAAATAAATGTAACAGCTGGAAGAAGCTCATCAGGTCGTAGGTCTGATGACACGATAACAAAATTGATCATCGACCTGTGACCTCGGGTGTCCTGGTGCCAAGTGCACATCTGGACACCCTTATGCTTGAACATGGTGTTCACTATGGACAAACTGTGGTTAGCACAGAAGTCCAATAACTGAACACCACTTGGGTTCAGATCAGGCAGGCCGTTCCTCCCAATCACTGATAGGATATTAAGTTAATTTAATTAACTCAGCCACACTTTTAAGAACTGTAATCTGGAGCTTAAATGTATGAATATTTGATTAAACTAAATCTTTTATGGGCGATAGTTGGGTATGAAAGTTTTTCATGTATTTGCATATTGTGACCATGATACAGAACAGATTAAAGTTAAAGTTGAAATATGTGGTAATGACAAGTGATATTTAGGTGCATTTAGATTCACACAAGCTCTATGAGTGGTTGGAGGCAGGAGTAGATTTTGTTTGTAGTTATGAAAAACTCAGAGCTACGAACAATTTGATACATGGAAAAACAAATTTGAACCAACAACAGTGTCACATTCTGACAATGACCATAGGGGTACAGAAGAAGGTTCAGTGTTACCCTTTAACAGAGAGATTGGACAAGAACTCCAAGGCTCTGTCTGTGTGTGTGTGTGTGTGTGTGTGTGTGTGTGTGTTGGTCGAGCTCATTGGGTGCTCAGCACCCCTAAATCTCTGATCCTAGAACCGCCCCTGATCAGAGTTCACCTTCCATTACGTGCCTCTGTGCATTAAAGGGATAAGCAGGATAATTTTGTACTGGATTACCCAAAACATAAGATCAGCTTGTTTGCGCTTTTGTCCAGTGCAGAGACCATTTTCCCACTGCTGTGATGGCAAGATGGACCCATAAATATGGTCTGTGCCATAGACAGCAGTGTTTTCTCTGGCTTAAAGACTTTGGCGCGGTGGCAACATATTTTTTCCTGCCGGGGGTGGGGGGGAGCAGTAAACGTACCGGAATATGTTAATTTTATACTATTTATTTCTTTTTAAAATTTTACACCGGAATGTTGCATATGGAACTTACAATTTGAAGTATTGTACAACCAAGGCTTGAATATTGGGCCAGTTGGGGTCCCACCCAGACATCCTGTGTTTAGACTTTTTAGTGGTGTTATCCTCTCCTTCCTCTGCCTGAACACTTTCCTCTCCTTGGCTCCTCTCTTCTGTCTAATCTTGCCCTCTGTGAGCTCTGTCTAATTCAGTTTCTCTCTCTGTCTATGGTGGTATACAAACAGGTTAGAAAATATCAAGAGTCATGTTTTGTCCTGCAGGATTTTTTTGTCATGGTTTACATAAATGACAAAAATGTGTTTGGTTTTTTTTTTTGGGGGGGGGGGTTGTATTTTTATTCTAGTGTTTCTTTTTTCCATTGAGAGAGTAGGGTAGGGAAAGAAACATTTGTAGGAACCATGAAATGAAGAGAATGAATGATTTCTCGGTATTGGTTTATTTCATCTCACGTCCTACAGCTCCCCTCTCAGTCAGGGAATAAAGAGGGCGAGCTGAGGTAAACCACATACCTTTATACTTTCACATCAAACATGAATCACATTCACATCAAACACAGAATCACATTCACATTTAATCCTCCCATTGTCCTCTCGACTTCTCTGCCTGACCCAGGAGGTCAGACAGTCCCTTCAGGTCCGCTCCCCAGATCTTCTCACTTCTTCCCTAGTCCGCAGGGGGTCCAGACTCAATGTCCGTTTGAGGCATGATGTCAATACACACTGCGAGCTCAAAGTTCTCTCATGTCTGGGTCTCTGCCAAGGAATATGTGAGCTACATAATGTTACGCCACATCACTCCCCCTGAAACGCCCAAGAACGGGCATACACCAACATTACTCTAACCGTTATACACCTTATGTCAATAATGGACCGTCATACACATTATGTCAAGAATGGACACACACAACAACTTCATGTCAATAATGGACAGTCATACACATTATACCCTTACATCACCCCCCCTTTGCAGGATCTACAGCAGAATTTACACGGGTTGACCAAAATACACATCACTCTGCCCGCTGCTTAGGCTTCAATCTCCTCCCAAATCTGCTGAACGCAGGCTTCGCAGCCTGTGTTGTGCCATCCTGCGGTGCGCCTGTGGAATGAGGGGGAGAAGGGTTATTTGCCCCCTGCTGGGGGACCAGGGGCTGTTCCCTGGGAAGTCTGCCACGTCGAGGCGCCCCCGCCGGCCGTACAGGTTCGTCACGTAACACAAAAGCAGGCTTTAATCTGTCCACACTGATTGTTTCTTTCCTGCCCCCCAAGTCCAGCACAAAATATTTCTCCCCGGTTTCCAGCACTCGAAACGGACCGTCGTAAGGTGGGCGGAGGCTGTGACGCTGGGCGTCGTGCCTGACAAAAACAAACTCTGCGTTTTGCAAAGCCTTGGGAACAAAAACCCGTGGAAAAGTGTGATGAGCGGGGCCCGGGAGCATTTCTGCTCCCGTGCCACTTAGAGGTCCACGCACCGGGGGGCGCTCTGGTGCTGCATGGGCTAGCAGGAATTCTCCTGGCAGCCTGAGAGGTTGAGTAAAAACTAATTCAGCAGGTGAGGCATCTAAATCCTCTTTGGGTGCCGAACGCAACCCCAATAAAACCCATGGTAGTTTGCTTACCCAATCTGTATCCGTGAGCGACGCTCTGAGGGCTGCCTTCAACGATCTGTGAAAACGCTCGCATAAACCGTTGGCCTGTGGGTGATAAGCGGTGGTGCGATGGGCTGTTGCCCCTAAGCCGCTGGCCATTGCTGACCACAGCTCTGACACGAACTGCGGACCCCTATCGGACGTAATGTCCGACAGAACTCCGAACTGCGCTACCCAGGCTGTTAAAAAAACGCGAGTCACCTCTGCTGCCGTGGTAGACTGCAATGGGACTACTTCCGGCCAACGCGTGGTCCGGTCTACCATTGTCAGGAGATGTGTGAACCCTTGCGAGGGTGGCAGGGGTCCCACTAGATCTACGTGCACATGATCAAACCTCTTAGCCGGAATGTGGAAAGGTTCTAAAGGAGCTTTTGTGTGCCTGTGAACTTTGGCCCGCTGGCAAGACATGCAGGCTCTCGCCCACTCCTTCACGTGCTTGCGCAGGCTCGGCCAAACAAACTTCTCCACTACCATTTTCACCGAAGCGCGTACTCCCGGGTGTGCTAGGGAGTGCACTGCGTCAAAAACGCGACGGCGCCATGTGGCCGGTACCACTGGGCGAGGTCGCCTGGGGGATACATCGCAAATTAGCGGGGGGAACCGGTTTGTAAACTTATGTTCTCCAGCCTTAACCCTGTTGGTCCAGACAGGAGCGCGCGCACGTCTGTGTCTTCGCCCTGCTCCGCTGCCATGGCCGCGTAATCTATCCCCACGTGCATCGGACCCGCGTGCGCGTCCGCGCTGCTACCGCGCTCCGCGTCTGCAGAGTTACAGCCCCTATCCACGCGGACAGGCGCTGTTACCGCTCGCGAGAGGCAGTCTGCCACCACATTAAACTTACCGGCTACGTGCTGTATATTGGTGGTGAATTCTGAAATTGTGGCCATCTGCCTCTGCTGTCGGCCTGACCACGGTTCTGAGATTTTGGACATTGCAAAAGTGAGTGGTTTGTGGTCGACAAACGCGGTGAAACGCTGCCCTTCCAACCAGAACTGAAAATGGCGAATGGCCAGGTGGAGCGCTAGCAGTTCCCTGTCAAACGCGCTATATTTTCGCTCCGCATCGCGTAGGGATCTGCTGAAAAAAGCGAGTGGCTGCCAAGCCCCTGCGACTTGCTGTTCCACCACGGCTCCTATGGCCACATCTGACGCGTCTGTGGTTAGCGCTATACGGGCTGCTGGGTCTGGGTGAGCCAGCAGTGCTGCATCTGCTAGTGCTTTCTTAACCTCAGTGAATGCGCGCTCCCGCTCTGGGGACCACTCAATCGCATTGGAGGGCTTCTGTTTTTTTAGCGCGGCGTACAACGGTTGCATGAGCTGCGCCGCGTGAGGTATGAAAGGGTTGTAAAAATTTACCATACCTAAAAATTCTTGCAACGCTTTAACCGTTTGTGGCTGGGGAAACTCCGCCACTGCGCGTACTTTGGAGGGCAGCGGGACTGCACCCTCTGGGGAGATGCTGTGCCCTAAAAAATCGATCTGCGCTGCACCAAAATGGCACTTGTCTGGGTTGATTATCAACCCATGTGCTCCTAACCTCTGAAAAACTGTTCTGAGGTGACTTTCGTGTTCCTCCTCAGAGGCGCTGGCGACCAAAATATCATCTAAGTAGACAAAAACAAAAGAGAGGTTGCGCAACACTGCATCCATCATGCGTTGGAAGGTTTGCGCAGCGCCTTTAAGGCCAAAAGGCATGCGTAAAAATTCAAAAAGCCCAAAAGGGGTTATTACCGCTGTCTTGGGAATGTCCTCTGGTCGGACCGGGACCTGATGATAACCGCGGACCAGGTCTATTTTAGAAAAAATGCGCGCCTTGGCCAAATGCACCGAAAAATCTTGGATATGCGGAATTGGGTAGCGGTCCTGTGCTGTGGCATTGTTTAACCTGCGATAATCGCCACAAGGTCTCCACAAGCCGTCAGCCTTAGGGACCATATGGAGGGGGGAAGCCCAAGCGGACTTCGAGCGGCGAATTATGCCCAACCTTTCCAGGTTGGCGAACTCCTCACGCGCAATGGATAGCTTAGCTGCATCCAAGCGCCGAGCCTTAGCAAAAACTGGTGGTCCACTTGTGGTTATAAAGTGCTCCACCCCGTGCTTCGCCACCTTAGCTGAAAACGTGGGAACTGTGAGTGCTGGGAACTGGTTTAGGAGAGTGTGGAACTTACCTCCTGCTGCTGCGGCGGCGTTGGTCTGTACTGACGGCGGGGACACTCGCGCTTCACAAGGGATAGAACAAAAAGAGAGTGCATTAACCAGACGTCTATTAGCCAGATCTACTAACAAGCCATGTGAGCACAAAAAGTCAGCGCCTAACATGTTGAAACTCACCGCCGCTACTATGAAGGTCCATTCATAGCTGCGGCCATGCAAGGACAGGCACAGAGTCCTTTCGCCAAAAGTTTTGATCGACGAGCCGTTTGCGGCTGTTGCCCCATCTCCGCGGGGACCGGCCACCCAGTCCGCGTAGGTTGCGGTGATGAAACTCCTCTGTGCCCCGGTGTCAACGAGGAATTGCCGTCCGGAGCTCGCGTCTGTCAGGTACAGCAGCTTGATCCGTTCACCGAGGGTTGAAGCTGCTAACGACCCCCGGCTCTTGCGTTTCCCTGCTTCCTGATGTTGCATGGTGGGATGCATCTGTGTGCCTTGTGCGCGAAGCGTCGATGGTAGAAACACAGCTCGTCCCCTCCTCTGCTTCGGGACCGCGTCGCCGCTGTTGTTGCTGAGGTCGGTTCTGCTGCCACTGGTTCTCCATCACCCTCGGCTGCCGCGCCGAGGTCTACTGCTGCTGCTGAAGTCTCCTGCTCGCCACATGCGTCCAGGAGCCGCTCCGCTTCCACGGCCAACGCGCGGAAGTCCTGCTGGTCCACACACCTCATGCTGGACAGGGGGCCCCTCATGTGTGCTGGAAGAGTCCTTAAGAAGATGTGTTTAAATAGAAACGCATCGTTGTCTGCCCCGATCATCTGCAGCATGTCCTCCATGAGGACGGTCGGCCTGCGTCCTCCTCTGTCGCGCAGGTCCAGAAGTGTTCTGGCCCTCACCTCGGCTGATGGCACAAAACTCCGAATGAGGGCGGCTTTCAGGGCATCGTATCTGCCAGCAGCGGGCGGCTGCTGCACCAGGCTCCGCACACACCGGGCTGTGCGGCTGTCGAGTCTTGCAATGACATTATGGAACTTAATGTCATCTGCTGATACCCCATTAAGCACGAACCGCGACTCCACGTGTTGGAACCATGAGTGCGGGTCCTCCTGCCAGAACTCGGGGAGTTTAATTGAGTTTACGCTGGTGCGGGCGGTCTCCGGTGAATCAGGTTCGGAGAGACGATCTCCAAGCCTTTCCATATTTCTCACGTGTGGGTCACCAATGTAGGAACCATGAAATGAAGAGACTGAATGATTTCTCAGTATTGGTTTATTTCATCTCACGTCCTACAGCTCCTCTCTCAGTCAGGGAATAAAGAGGGCGAGCTGAGGTAAACCACATACCTTTATACTTTCACATCAAACATGAATCACATTCACATCAAACACAGAATCACATTCACATTTAATCCTCCCATTGTCCTCTCGGCTTCTCTGTCTGACCCAGGAGGTCAGACAGTCCCTTCAGGTCCACTCCCCAGATCTTCTCACTTCTTCCCTAGTCCGCAGGGGGTCCAGACTCAATGTCCGTTTGAGGCGTGATGTCAATACACACTGCAAGCTCAAAGTTCTCTCATGTCTGGGTCTCTGCCAAGGAATATGTGAGCTACATAATGTTACGCCACACATTCATAATAGTGTGGGACACATATACAGTGGGGCAAAAAAGTATTTAGTTAGCCACCAATTGTGCAAGTTCTCCCACTTAAAAGATGAGAGAGGTCTCCAATTTTCATCATAGGTATACCTCAGCAATGAGAGACAAAATGAGAAAAAAAAAATCCAGAAAATCACATTGTCTGATTTTTAAAGAATTTATTTGTAAATTATGGTGGAAAATAAGTATTTGGTCACCTACAAACAAGCAAGATTTCTGGCTCTCACAGACCTGTAACTTCTTCTTTAAGAGGCTCCTCTGTCCTCCACTCGTTACCTGTATTAATGGCACCTGTTTGAACTCGTTATCAGTACAAAAGACACCTGTCCACAAACTGAAACAGTCAGACGCCAAACTCCACTATGGCCAAGACCAAAGAGCTGTCAAAGGACACCAGAAACAAAATTGTAGACCTGCACCAGGCTGGGAAGACTGAATCTGCAATAGGTAAGCAGCTTGGTATGAAGAAATCAACTGTGGGAGCAATTATTAGAAAATGGAAGACATACAAGACCAGTGATAATCTCCCTCGATCTGGGGCTCCACACAAGATCTCACCCCATGGGGTCAAAATGATCACGAGAACGGTGAGCAAAAATTCCAGAACCACACGGGGGGACCTGGTGAATGACCTGCAGAGAGCTGGGACCAAAGTAACAAAGGCTACCATCAGTAACACACTACGCTGCCAGGGACTCAAATCCTGCAGTGCCAGACGTGTTCCCCTGCTTAAGCCAGTACATGTCCAGGCCCGTCTGAAGTATGCTAGACAGCATTTGGATGATCCAGAAGAGGACTGGGAGAATGTCATATGGTCAGATGAAACCAAAATAGAACTTTTTGGTAAAAACTCAACTTGTTGTGTTTGGAGGAGAAAGAATGCTGAGTTGCATCCAAAGAACACCATACCTACTGTGAAGCATGGGGGTGGAAACATCATGCTTTGGGGCTGTTTTTCTGCAAAGGGACCAGGACGACTGATCCGTGTAAAGGAAAGAATGAATGGGGCCATGTATCGTGAGATTTTAAGTGAAAACCTCCTTCCATCAGCAAGGGCATTGAAGATGAAATGTGGCTGGGTCTTTCAGCATGACAATGATCCCAAACACACCGCCCAGGTAACGAAGGAGTGGCTTCGTAAGAAGCATTTCAAGGTCCTGGAGTGGCCTAGCCAGTCTCCAGATCTCAACCCCATAGAAAATCTTTGGAGGGAGTTGAAAGTCCATGTTGCCCAGTGACAGCCCCAAAACATCACTGCTCTAGAGGAGATCTGCATGGACGAATGGGCCAAAATACCAGCAACAGTGTGTGAAAACCTTGTGAAGACTTACAGAAAACGTTTGACCTCTGTCATTGCCAGCGAAGACTATATAACAAAGTATTGAGATGAACTTTTGTTATTGACCAAATACTTATTTTCCACCATAATTTGCAAATAAATTGTTTAAAAATCCTTCAGTGTGATTTTCTGGATTTTTTCTTCTCATTTTGTCTCTCATAGTTGAGGTATACTAATGATGAAAATTGGAGACCTCTCTCATCTTTTAAGTGGGAGAACTTGCACAATTGGTGGCTGACTAAATACTTTTTTGCCCCACTGTATGTGCACTTATGTATATCACTTCATGCTTCATATTCCTGTGGAATCAGCTGCCAATCTGGATTCGGGAGTCAGACTCGATCTCTGTTTTTAAGAATAGGGCTAAAACCTACCTTTTTGATATAGTCTACCATTAGGGAGGGATCATGTGTTTCTGAACCTTCCCTTAGTTATGCTGCTAATAGGTTTAGTCAGCCGGGGGACCTCCAGTAATGCACTGGGCCTCACTCCTTTCCTCACTCTCTATGAAATTTTTTTTTTTTTTTTTTTTGCTGGTCATTAACATTTGTTTGTTCTCTCCCATAGATTGAGTCCCCATCATGCTGTTTGCTCTCTACATGTCTGTTCTTTTCTTCTTCTCTATCCCCTCACCCCCCAGCCAGTCGCAGCAGATGACTGCCCCTCCCTGAGCCTGGTTCTGCTGGAGGTTTCTTCCTGTTAAAAGGGAGTTTTTCCTCTCCACCGTCGCCAAGTGCTTGCTCACAGGGGATCGCCTGATTGCTGGGGTCTTTCTGCAACTGTGGGGGTCCCCCCTACAGTTGATAGTGCTATGAGATGACTGTTGTTGTGAAATGGCGCTATATAAATAAAGTTGAATTGAATTGAAGTGAAGCGGCATGAAAAAATAAGCAGCAGTGCTGTGGTTTTAAGCAGGTTTTATTAATCATGTCGCCTTCACGGGATCCCCTCTCCGGTGCATAGTGGAGCAGCCCGGAGCGGGATCCCTAGGCTCTCAGAGAAGGAGAGGCAGACACAGTGTGTCCACCAGTTGCAGGATCAGAGTGAGAGTGAAAGAGAGAGAGATTGCGTTACAGAGTTGCACCTTAAATACTTGATCATAACAATACATCAAAAAGACATACCCCACAGTCTAGAATGATCAAAGGGACAACAGAACAGGCAGGAGGTATTTGCATTTGTAAGCCATACATCACAATGGGCAGATTAGCTAGACCTCGCTCTAAGTGCAAGACAAAGAGGCTAACAAGCACATCTACATATTGATCTGAGTCTCTAGGTCACAGTAAGGACAGGACGCATGAGTACAAAGGATGAAAGGCATCGATTAACATCACATAGGTGAGACAGAAGAAACTTCCGGGAGGTCTTCAACTCCTACCTCCGGAAGAACTTCAACCACATTCCGAGGGAGTCTGGAGACATGGAGTCTGAATGGGCCATGTTCTCCACCTCTGTTGTTGAAGCGGCGGCCCAGAGCTGCAGCTGCAAGGTGGTCGGTGCATCTCGTGGTGGCAACTCCCGAACCAAGTGGTGGACACCAGTGGTGAGGGGGGCCATTAAGCTGAAGAAGGAGTCCTATCAAGCTTGGTTGGCTTGTGGGACTTCCGAAGCAGCTGAGGTGTACCGGCAGGCCAAGCGGAGTGCAGCTCGGGTGGTTGCTGAAGCAAAAACCCGGGTATGGGAGGAGTTCGGTGAGGCCATGGAACAAGACTTTCGGTCGGCTTCAAAGAGATTCTGGCAAACTGTTCGGCGGCTCAGGAGGGGAAAGCAGCTCCCCTTCCACACTGTGTATGGTGCAGATGGGACACTGTTGACTTCAACTGGGGATATCGTCAGGCGGTGGAAGGAATACTTTGAGGATCTCCTCAATCCCACTGATACGCCTTCCACAGAGGAAGCAGGGTTTGGGGATGAGGGGGATGACTCGCCTATCACAGGGGCTGAGGTCGCCAAGGTGGTTAAAAATCTCCTTGGTGGCCGGGCCCCGGGGGTGGACGAGATTCGCCCTGAGTACCTCAAGGCCCTGGATGTTGTTGGGTTGTCATGGTTGACACGCCTCTGCAACATTGCGTGGAGGTCGGGGGCAGTGCCTTTGGCATGGCAAACTGGGGTGGTGGTTCCTCTCTTCAAAAAAGGGGACCGGAGGGTGTGCTCCAACTTTAGAGGGATCACACTCCTCAGCCTCCCTGGGAAGGTCTATGCCAAGGTACTGGAGAGGAGAGTCCGGCCGTTGGTGGAACCTCGGATTCAGGAGGAGCAATGTGGTTTTCGTCCTGGCCGTGGCACATCGGACCAGCTCTTTACCCTCTCGAGAATTCTCGAGGGTTCGTGGGAGTTTGCCCAACCAGTTTACATGTGTTTTGTGGACTTGGAGAAGGCATTTGACCGCGTCCCTCGTGGATTTTTGTGGGGGGTGCTTCGGGAGTATGGGGTATCGGGCTTGTTGTTACGAGCTATTCGGTCTCTGTACGGCCGTTGTGAGAGTTTGGTTCGTATTGCCAACACTCGGTCGGAGTCATTCCCAGTGAGAGTTGGACTCCGCCAGGGCTGCCCTTTGTCACCGATCCTGTTCATAATTTTTATGGACAGGATTTCTAGGCGCAGCCAGGGAATGGAGGGTGTCATGCTTGGTGACCACAGGATCTCATCTCTGTTGTTTGCAGATGATGTTGTCCTGTTGGCTTCATCCAGCAATGACCTACAGCTCTTGCTGGGACGGTTTGCCGCTGAGTGTGAAGCGGCTGGGATGAGAATCAGCACCTCCAAGTCCGAGTCCATGGTCCTCAGCCGGAAAAAGGTGGATTGTCCTCTCCGGGTTGGGGACAGGCTCCTGCCCCAAGTGGAGGAGTTTAAGTATCTTGGGGTTTTGTTCACGAGTGAGGGGAAAATGGAGCGAGAGATCGACAGACGGATTGGAGCAGCATCTGCAGTGATGCGGACATTGTACCGGTCTGTTGTGGTGAAGAGGGAGCTTAGTTCTAAGGCAAAGCTGTCGATTTACCAGTCAATCTACGTTCCTACTCTCACCTATGGTCACGAGCTTTGGGTAATGACCGAAAGAACGAGATCGCGGATACAAGCGGCTGAAATGAGCTTTCTCCGTAGGATTGCTGGACTCACCCTCAGAGATAGGGTGAGGAGCTCAGTCATCCGGGAGAGGCTCAGAGTAGAACCGCTGCTCCTCCACATTGAAAGGAGTCAGTTGAGGTGGTATGGGCATCTGATTAGGATGCCTCCTGGACGCCTTCCACTTGAGGTGTTTCAGGCACGTCCCACTGGGAGGAGACCCCGGGGCAGACCCAGGACTCGGTGGAGAGACTATGTCTCCCAGCTGGTCTGGGAACGCCTTGGTATCCCCTCTGAAGAGCTGGAGCAGGTGGCTGGGGGGAGGGAAGTCTGGGCTTCTCTGCTTGAACTGCTGCCTCCGCGACCCGGACCTCCGGAAAAGCGGTAGAAGATGGATGGATGGATGGATGTATACCACTTTAGGCTTCACATCTTAGATTGAACAAAGGACTGAGCCTCTCTGGAGATAACAGGAGGATGTGAAAGTCTAGTCTTGGGTATGCAGAGAGACGGCCTGGGGGGATTTTCCTGGCTGCCAGGGGTGGAGGTGTTAAGATCTGAAGGAAGATGTATTGTTATTTGGGATTAAATACAATGTGACTGTGTGCTTTTAAGTCCTGAGGTATTTAAAGGACGAATGTCTGGGTTTCTTCCTCTTTCTGCTTTTGATGATGTTGGATGATGTGAATAAACCTGACTCGTGAGATGAACTCTGCCTCGTCATTTTCACATTATCTACACTGGTGACCCTAAGACGTATCATGAGTGAAAGAAATTCCCCCGAGCCAGCCGGGTCAGAAGCTCCCAGCCAAGCGTATGCCGCTACGGTCCAGCTACCAGACTTTTGGCGAGACAACCCGCGCTCCTGGTTCCACTTGGTCGAAGCACAGTTCGCCCTCCGGGGGATAACGGTAGATGACACAAAGTTCTACCATGTGATTGCCAAGCTCGACAACCGCACGGCTCGGCATGTGCAGAGCCTTGTGGAGCAGCCACCGGCCGACGACAAATAGGGCGGGTTGAAGGCTGCGCTCATCCAACGCTTCACTCTCTCAGTCCAGGAGAGAGCGGAGAGGCTCCTGGCTCTGAACGCCTTGGGAGATGGCATGCCCATTGACCTGATGGAGAACATGCTGAGCTTGAGGGGCTCAGACGACAATGACTTCATCTTCACCCACATTTTCCTGAGAATCCTACCTTCGGCCACGAGAGCGACCCTGGCCAGTTCGCCGTTGTTGGCCCAGCGAGACTTCCGCGCGCTGGCCCAGGAGGTGCACCGGATTCTCAACGCCAGCAAACAGCATGAGGCCACCGCGGCAGTGACGGAGTTTGGCGCAACGGCCGGAGATGGCGAGGGGCCAGAGACGGCGGTAGCAGACCCACCGACGACGGCGGCGGCGAGGGCCAAGGATCGCGGAGGAGACACTCTCTGTTTCTACCATCGCCGCTTTGCAGAGAAGGCACGCAAATGTATACCACCATGCCAGTTCAAACGCTCGGGAAATGCCAAGACCGGGGGTCGGTAGCAGCTGCGGCCCTCGGTGAAGAGAACAAGCTTCTCTACTTGACGGACGCGCGTTCGGGGAGGGAATTCCTCGTGGACACAGGCTCCCAAGTGAGTTTCATCACGCCTACCTCCGCTGACCGGCTGGTGGGTCCCGGAGGTCGCGGGGCATCAGCAGTGAATGGCTCGGAGATTAAGACCTTTGGTGAGAGGAACCTGCTTCTGTCCCTACACGGCCGTACATTTGAGTGGACTTTTGTTATAGCTGCAGTGAGTTTCAATATGTTGGGGGCTGATTTTCTGTGCTCACATGGTTTGTTGGTTGATCTTGCTCACAGGCGCCTGGTTAATGCACTTTCCTTTTATTCTATTCCCTGTGCAGCCCAAGTGACCCCGCCCACAGCACAAGCCAACGTCGCAGCGGTAAGTTCCACACACTGCTCACTCAGTTCCCAGCACTCACGGTTCCCACATTTTCAGCAGCCGTCGCTAAACACAGAGTGGAACATTTTATTACTACCACCGGACCGCCCGTTTTTGCAAAAGCTCGGCGCTTGGATTCAGCTAAACTGACCATAGTGCGCGAGGAGTTCGCCAACCTGGAAAAGTTGGGCATCATCAGGCGTTCGAAAAGCCCATGGGCTTCCCCGCTGCACATGGTCCCGAAAGCTGATGGCTTGTGGCGACCTTGCGGAGATTTCCGCAGGTTGAACAACGCCACAGCGCACGACCGCTACCCAAATATCCAAGATTTTTCCGTTCATTTGGCGGGGGTGCGCGTTTTTTCTAAGATAGACTTGGTCCGCGGTTACCATCAAGTCTCAGTGCGCGCTGAGGACATACCCAAAACAGCGGTAATAACTCCGTTTGGCCTATTCGAGTTTTTGCGCATGCCGTTTGGGCTTAAGGGCACTGCGCAGACGTTCCAATGCATGATGGATGCGGTGTTGCGCGATCTCCCCTTCATATTCGTCTACCTGGACGACATCTTAGTAGCCAGCGCATCCGAAGACGAACACGAAAACCACCTCACGGCAATTTTCCGGAGGTTGGGAGAGCACGGGTTAATAATCAATCCAGCGAAGTGTCAGTTCGGGGTGACGCAGATTGATTTTTTTGGGGCATCGCGTCTCCCCAGAAGGAGGGGTTTCCCTTGCCTGACAAAGTACGCGCGGAAACAAATTTTCCCCAGCCACATACAGTCAAGGCGTTACAGGAGTTTTTGGGAATGGTGAATTTTTATAACAGTTTCCTCCCCCGCGCAGCGCAGCTCATGCAACCGTTGTATGCCGCACTAAAAAAACAAAAACCCACAAATAAGATGGAATGGTCTCCGGAGCGAGAGCAAGCATTCTCGGAGGTCAAAACAGCCCTGGCAAACGCTGCATTGTTAGCACATCCAGACCCAACGGCCCACATAGCGCTCACTACTGACGCGTCAGATGTGGCCATAGGGGCGGTCGTGGAGCAGCATGTAGCCTTGGCAGCCCTGGCGCACCATTACACATCAGTCCACGCGCTTGGCAGCCGCTCGCAATTTTCAGCAGGACTTTGCACGATAGCGAACGAAAATACAGCGCATTTGACAGGGAGTCGTTAGCTCTCCACTTGGCCATTCGCCACTTCCAGTTCTGGCTGGAGGGACGTCGTTTCACCGTGTTCGTTGATCACAAGCCGCTGACATTTGCGATGGCCAAGGTTTCAGAACCGTGGTCAGGCCGGCAGCAAAGACAGCTGGCCGCTATCTCAGAGTTTACTACCGATATTCAGCATGTGGTGGGTAAACTAAATATAGTGGCAGACTGTCTCTTGCGCACCGTGGCGGCCCCAGTCCGCGTAGGGATAGATTATGCAGCCATGGCCGCGGATCAGGTTAGCGACGCGGACGTGCACGCGCTCCAGTCTGGACCAACAGGGTTAAGGCTGGAGAACAGGGTGCTGCAAGACGGTATGCCCCCCTAATCTGCGATGTCTCCACTGGGCGACTGCGTCCTGTGGTACCGGCCTCGTGGCGCCGCCGCGTTTTTGACTCGATTCATTCTCTGGTGCACCCGGGAGTGCGCGCGTCGGTCAAAATGGTGGGAGAGAAATTTGTTTGGCCGAGCCTGTGCAAACAAGTTAGAGAGTGGACAGCAGTCTGCATGGCTTGTCAACGAGCCAAGGTACACAGACACACGAGAGCTCCCTTGGAGCCATTTCACATCCCGGCTAAGAGGTTTGATCATGTTCACGTGGACCTCGTAGGCCCCCTACCACCGTCACAGGGGTGCACACACCTTCTGACAATGGTAGACCGCACCATGCGCTGGCCAGAAGTGGTCCCACTGTCGCCAACCACAGCCGAGGAGGTGGCACGCGCGTTTTTAACAGCATGGGTAGCGCACTTTGGAGTCCCATCGGACATTATGTCCGATAGGGGTCCTCAATTTGTTTCCGAACTTTGGTCAGCAATGACCCGCAGCCTGGGGGTAACGATCCACCGCACAACCGTGTACAATCCACAGGCTAATGGGTTATGCAAACGTTTTCATAGGTCATTGAAAGCGGCTCTCAGAGCGTCGCTTACGGATGCAAATTGGGTAGACAGGCTACCGTGGGTTTTATTGGGGTTGCGTTCTGCACCTAAAGAGGATTTAGAAGCCTCCCCGGCTGAGCTGGTTTTTGCGCAGCCACTTCAGCTGCCCGGGGAATTTCTCCCAGATAATCCTGCACCAGAATGCTCCCCGGCTCAGCGGTTACAGAGTGGCACGGAATTGGGCACGCCGTCTGGCCCCGTTCACCACAGTTTTCCGTGCGTTTTTGTGCCTAAGGCCTTAAAAAACGCGGAGTTTGTTTTTGTCAGACACGATGCCCATCACCCACCGTTGCGACCACCTTATGATGGACCATTTAGAGTGCTGGAAACAGGGGATAAGCATTTTTTGCTAGACCTGGGGGGCAGGAAAGAAAAGATTGGCATAAACAGGCTCAAACCCACCTTTGTTGTGGCAGACAAGGATGTGCTGTGCGCCAGGGCTCCTCGGCGCGGCAGACCCCGAGGGGACATTCCCCAGAACACCCACAGGGATTGACTAACAGTTCTCACCCTCAGGCAGCAGCTCCCCAGCAGGATGGCGCCGCGGAAGTGGTAAAGCCCGATTACAGCAGATACGGGAGGAGACTGAGGCCCAAGCAGCACGTGGACTGATGTGTAATGGTTTATCATGACATGCAGACTGTTATTCCGTTGTTCCATCTTAGACGTTTGGGGGGGTGTCATGTGGGACACATATATGTGCACTTATGTATATCACTTCATGCTTCTTATGTATACCACTTTAGGCTTCACATCTTAGATTGAACAAAGGACTGAGCCTCTCTGGAGATAACAGGAGGATGTGAAAGTCTAGTCTTGGGTATGCAGAGAGACGGCCTGGGGGGATTTTCCTGGCCGCCAGAGGCTGGGGGTGGAGGTGTTAAGATCTGAAGGAAGATGTATTGTTATTTGGGATTAAATACAGTGTGACTGTGTGCTTTTAAGTCCTGAGGTATTTAAAGGACGAATGTCTGGGTTTCTTCCTCTTTCTGCTTTTGATGATGTTGGATGATGTGAATAAACCTGACTCGTGAGATGAACTCTGCCTCGTCATTTTCACATTATCTACAATAGCAATGTACTCATGCGTACTTAAATTATATGATCAGGTGGATATAGTAACCAGAACTTCTACTCATGTAAAAGCAGTGCTTTGAAATTAATAATTAAGATAAGATGGTGCTCTGATGTAACGGTGATTTCCAAACACTGTTCTCCCGCCCTGGAATTTCTTTTCATTAACTGCAAGCCATTCTATTCCCCGCGCGAGTTTGCCTCATTCATTCTCGTCGCTGTGTACGCCCCTCCTGACGCGGACACGCGCGAAGCTCAGCGCGTGCTCGCAGATCACATCCAACTTACGGAGCGGAACTTTCCAGACTCCCTGGTTATCGTGGTGGGCGATTTTAACCAGAGCAATCTGAGTCACGAGCTCCCCCGCTACAAACAGTGTATTAAATGTCCAACCAGAGGAAATAACACGCTGGATCATTGTTATACTTCAGTAAAGGACGCATATCGCGCTGTTCCCCGCGCTGCGCTGGGTCTATCTGATCACGTGATGGTTCACCTCATCCCCACATACAAACAAAGACTGAAAATCACTAAACCTGTTGTGACCACCACAAAGAAATTGACCAGTGAAACTGGAGAGAAACTGAACACATGCATGGAAATAACTGACTGGGGCATGTTTAAAAGAGCCACACATGATCTTAATGAGTACACATACACTGTGAACTCATATATCAACTTCTGTGAGGAGAGCATTCTCCCATCGCGCACCAGGGTGAGATATTCTAATGACAAGCCTTGGTTCACAGCTAAGCTCAGACGGATCAGGAAGGAGAAGGAAGCAGCGTTGAAAAGTGGAGACAGGGACTGCTACAGGGAGGTCAAATATCGGTTTAACAGAGAGCTGAGGAGAGCTAAATCTGTGTACTCTGAGAGACTCCAGCAGCAGTTCACTGCTAATGACTCGGCTTCTGTGTGGAGAGGACTGAGGCAAATCACCAACTATCGGCCTCAGGCTTCTAAGGGTCAGGATGACAAAGCCCTTTGTCAAAGACTGTCCCAACACTATGCCCGTTTTGACACCTCGTCAGCTGTGTCCAACTCACCCACTCCACCCAACTCCACTGCCTCCTCAGCCCCTAATTCATCAAAAGCGGTCCCCCCCTCTTCCTCCTCCTCCTCCCCCCCTCCCCTTGTCATCAGTGAGCAGGACGTGCACAGACAGTTCTCCAGACTGAACCCGCGCAAGGCCCCCGGGCCGGACGGTGTGTCTCCCTCCACCCTGAGACACTGTGCGAAAGAGCTGGCTCCTGTCTTCACAGACATTTTTAACACCTCCCTTAAGCAATGTCACGTGCCGACCTGCCTCAAATCCTCCACCATCATCCCTGTCCCCAAGAAGCCACGGATTACTGGACTTAACGGCTACAGACCTGTAGTGCTCACCTCTGTAGTCATGAAGTCCTTTGAGCGCCTGGTCCTGTCTCACCTCAAGTCCATCACCACACCCCTCCTAGACCCGCTGCAGTTTGCCTACCGTGCTAACAGGTCTGTGGACGACGCAGTCAACCTGGCCCTCCACTCCATCCTGCAGCACCTGGACTCCCCGGGAACCTACGCCAGGATTCTGTTTGTGGACTTCAGCTCCGCATTCAACACCATCCGCCCCGATCTGCTCCAGGACAAGCTGTCCCTGCTCAACGTGCCTGACTCCCTCTGCAGGTGGATCACCGACTTCCTGACGGACCGGAGACAGCATGTGCGCCTGGGGAAGTCTGTCTCAGACTCTGTTAGCATCAGCATTGGATCACCCCAGGGCTGTGTACTTTCCCCCCTACTCTTCTCCCTTTATACCAACTCCTGCACCTCCTCCCACCAGTCTGTTAAGCTGATTAAGTTTGCGGACGACACCACCCTCATCGGGCTCATCTCCAACGGCGACGAGTCCGCCTACAGGGAAGAGGTGGCCCAGCTGGTGTCCTGGTGCAGCCACAACAACCTGCAGCTGAATGCTCTGAAGACAGCAGAGATGATTGTGGACTTCAGGAAAGTCACATCCCCCCTGCCCCCCCTCACCATCACAGGCTCTCCCATCACCTTTGCAGATTCCTTCCGCTTCTTGGGCACCACCATCACCCGTGACCTCAAATGGGAGCCAACCATCAGCTCCCTCATCAAAAAGGCCCAACAGAGGATGTTCTTTCTGCGGCAGCTGAGGAAGCTCAAGCTACCCACCAAGATGTTAGTGCAGTTCTACACGGCCATCATCGAGTCCATCCTCACCTCCTCCATAACTGTGTGGTACGCAGGAGCCACTGCCAGGGACAGACTAAGGCTGCAGCGCGTCGTGCGCACTGCTGAGAAGGTGATAGGCTGCAAACTCCCATCTCTCCAGGACCTGTACATCTCCAGGACTCGGAGGCGTGCTGGCCGGATCATAGCCGATCCTTCACATCCTGGTCACGTGCTGTTTGCCCCCCTCCCCTCAGGTAGAAGGCTTCGGTCCATTCGGACTAAAACCTCCCGGCACATGAACAGCTTCTTCCCCTCTGCCATCAGACTGCTGAACACTAAGTGACTTTTGACTCTCGTGCACTATGTACAGCAGCTCAACCAGACTCATGTCAATCACCACTGTTTTTCTGTTGCATTATTGACTGCACTATGTGGTACTTCACATTATCTGCTACATGCTAATTTTTTAAACTGCCTTGACTAGTACTACTCATTATTACTAGTATTATTATTATTATTACTTATTTTTCTACACTTATTGCACGTTTCTAGTCCTTTAGTTTTTTATTTTATCCCTTTTTCTCATTATGTTTTTAATGTTGCAGCATGGCACCGAGACAAATTCCTAGTTTGTGTATCACATGAACAATGGCAATAAATCTGATTCTGATTCTGATTCTGATTCTGAAGATAAGCCTTTATTAGTCCCACAATGGGGAAATTCCAGGATTGCAACAGCACAGGGATAGCAACACTCAGAGCAATAATTAAGAAGATACGGAAGATATAAATAAGAGCAGTGGATATACATACATACACATAAATATATATACAAAGTGCGGAGCATTGTAGCAAGATGGAATAAACAGCATAACCGTCTACTTGGTTATCCTACATAGTATGAATATGTACCCATACATATTGTCACCCTCCGTACCGACCGATAATGTCCTAGTTGTAAATACTGGAGGGGACCATTGTGTAAGTCTATTGCGTCTTTTGCATTCAATACTATTAGGTCGTCATGTTTTTTTTGCTATCTCTGCGAGCAGCCCTGCTTAGGTTATACAGTCTGACAGCCGTAAGTAAGAAGGACCTGCGAAACCTCTCGGTTGTGCACCTAGGATGATGTAGTCTGCTGCTAAATGAGCTCCTCAGTGCATTCAGTATGTCCTGCATAGGATGGGACTCGGACTCCAGCAGAGATGACAGTGCAGCCACCATCCTTCTCTCTCCTATCTCCTCCACTGGGTCAGGGCGCTGCCCCAGGACAGAGCTAGCTTTCTTGATCAGTTTGTTCAGTCTCTTCCTATGGACTGCTGTAATGCCACTGCCCCAGCAGACCACTCCAAAAGTGATGGCTGATGCCACTACCGTGTCATAGAATGTCTTCAGCAGCACCCCTTGTACACCAAAAGACCTGAGTCTCCTCAGTAGGAACAGCCTGCGCTGTCCTTTCTTGTAGAGTGCGTCGGCATTGTGTGACCAGTCTAGTTTATTGTTCAAGTGAACACCCAGGTACTTGTAGGATGTCACCATCTCGATGTCTGTTCCCTGTATGTTTACTGGTGCTGTGAGGGGTTGTCCTTGCCTGCAGCAGTCCACCACCAGCTCCTTAGTTTTCCTCGCGTTGATCTGGAGGCAGTTCCGATGGCACCAGTCCACGAAGTCCTGGATAAGTCCTCTGTACTCAGCTTCATCTCCGTTGGAGATGAGGCCAACGATTGCAGAGTCATCAGAGAACTTCTGTAGATGGCAGTGTGTTGTGTTGTGTGAAAAGTCCGCAGTATAAAGGGTGAACAGGAATGGAGCCAAAACCATTCCCTGGGGGGCCCCCGTGCTACTAATGATCGTGTCGGACACACAGTCCCGGGTTCTCACAAACTGTGGCCGGTTAGTGAGGTAGTCCAGGATCCATGATGACAGGTGCTGGTCCACCCCTGTGCACAGCAGCTTGTCCTTCAAGATCATTGGTTGGATGGTGTTGAAAGCACTGGAGAAGTCAAAGAACATGATCCTCACCGCATTCCCGGGCTTCTCCAGGTGGGACAGAGAATGGTGAAGGAGGAAGATCACTGCATCCTCCACCCCAATGCCATGCTGGTAGGCGAACTGGAGTGGATCCATCGCTGGTCCCACCAGGAGGCGAAGGTGAGCAAGGAGCAGTCTCTCCAGGGTCTTCATCATGTGGGACGTCAGGGCCACTGGTCTGTAGCTGTTCAGGTCTTTGGGGCGGGAAGTCTTTGGTACAGGTACCACACAAGATGTTTTCCACAACTGTGGTACCCTCCCCAGCTTCAGGCTCAGGTTGAAGATGAGCTCCACAATCCTACACAGCTGATCTGCACAGGACTTGAGGAGCTTCGCGCTGATGCTGTCCGGTCCCGAGGCCTTCCTCGCCTTGATCTTCCTCAGCTCCGTCCTCACCTGGGTCTTAGTGAAGATCATGTTGGGGGGCTGTGTGTTGGGAGTGGGGGGGTGTTGGTGGAGTGGGGTGTGGGCAGCAGGACTTGATGTCTTTAGAGGCAGCAGTGGTTGTTGTGCAGTCGGTGGGGGGAGGGCAGTTGGTCAAACCTATTAAAAAACAGGTTCAGATTGTTCGCCCACTCCCCCCCCCTTCCCGTGGCCTGGGAGGAGGTATTCTGGAGCCCAGAGATGGTTTTAAGGTTTCTCCAGACCCCACCGATGTCACTCTGTTGCAGCTTGTCCTCCATCTTCTTCCTGAAGCTGTCCTTGCCTTCTCTGATTTTCCTCCTCAGCTCCCTCTGTACAGACTTCAGCATCGCCCTGTTCCCTGACCTGAAGATCCTCTTCTTCTCTCTCAGAAGTGTTTTTATCTTAAGGTTGATCCAGGGTTTGTTGTTCGGGCAACACCGTATGGTCTTGGTGGGTACAGTGTTGTCCACACAGAAGCTGATGTAGTCCGTGATGGTGTGAGTGAGGCCATCGATGTCCTCACCATGTGGATCGCAGAGCTGCTCCCAGGCAGTGGTTTCAAAGCAGTCCTTTAGAGCATCCATTGCCTCCTGAGACCATAACTTCACTGTGCGCATGACCGGAGGTTGTCTGTGTACTAGGGGTTTGTACACCGGCTGGAGATGTACCAAGTTGTGATCCAATCTCCCGAGTGGGGGGAGTTGTGATGAGGTGTACACCTCCTTAGTGTTTGCGTAGAATAAGTCCAGTGTTTTATTGTCTCTAGTGTGGCATGTGACATACTGGGTGAACTTGGGTAGAATGGGAGACAGTGAAATATGGTTAAAATCGCCTGAGATGAGGAGAAGAGCATCTGGGTGTTCTGTCTGCAGCCTGCCAGTTACTGAGTGGATGACGTCACGCACTGTCCCAGCGTTCGCCGTCGGATTTGCATAAATAACAATGCAGATCACGTGTGAGTATTCCCTCAGGAGATAGGTAGGCCGCATGCTAACAGCTAGCAACTCGATGTCTTTGTTCCTTAACCGTGCTATGTCCCGGTCTGCACCAATTGTTATTGACGTACATCATCACCCCACCGCCCCTTGCCTTCCCACTGTTTGGTGTTCGGTCTGCCCGTATTGTGTGGAAACCCTCCAGTTCAATGTTAGCATCTGCTGCTAGTCCTGTTAGCCACGTCTCTGTGAATAGCATCAGACTACTCTCCTGGTATATGCTATCGTAGCGGGAGATAGCCGTTAGTTCATCTGTTTTTCCGAGTATCGATCGTACATTCCCCATAATGACAGATGGCAGGGTGGATCTGTACCTTATATTCCTTGTCCGCCGTCTTACACCAGCACAACACCCACGTCGTCTTAATTCTCCTGGTATGTCGAGTTTTTGCGTTAGCATCATGGGCCGGTTAAGTGCTAACAGCTGGTCCCTATTATACTGCCTCCTGCCAGAAACAGTGGCTCCATCTGCTGACTCAGGAGACATTTGGGCGATCTACGTGTTTGGATGGAATAAAGGTGACGCTGGATCATAAAGATTGGCAAGAGAGCCAGATAGTAATAGAAATAGGCAGAAATTGATCCGCTGTTGCAAAAGGCAGCCTACTCGTGCGGCGCTGGAAGTTAAAAATAACTTTTTAGCACCTTGGGGGAGCCAGATTATTTAGCATCTCAGACAAGAGACAGTAGATAAACATGGGAGAACAATACTCAGGAGGTTCCTGGTGAGATAGCAGGAAGGAGTCAAGGACGTAGGGGGTTGAATGCAGTGTGATGCAAATGTCATGTTGTGTGTGGAGAAATGCCATGAAACTTAAGAGGAGAGTGCCTGCTGAAATGTTCAGTCTGTTCTTTGCTTGTGAGATGTGAGTGTGTAATAAATCGTCTGAAATGAATCTGCCTCTTCATTTATACACGCCACACTGGTGACCCAAGACGTATTATGGAACACGAGGCAAGATCCCCGGGGCTGGCCCGGTCAGGAAGCTACAGCGAGGTGGCAGCCATCCCACAGACAGCCCGGACTGGAACCTCCAGCCACGCGTGTGCGGTTTCAGTCAAGCTACCGGATTTCTGGCAGCACAACCCGCGCTCTTGGTTCCACCTCACCGGGGCCCAGTTCGCCCTCCGGGGAGTTACGGCAGACGACACCAGATTCTACCATGTGGTCGCAGTGCTGGACGCCCGCACAGCCCAGCAGGTAGCGAGCCTGCTCGATCAGCCACCAGCCAGCAGCAAATATGAGGCGCTCAAGGCTGCGCTCATCCAGTGCTACACACTCTCGGAATGTGAGAGAGCGGAGAGGCTCCTGACGCGGACCGAGTTAGGAGATGGTTCAGCCGTAGACCTGATGGAGAAGATGCTGGCGTTAATGGGCACGGACGACGGGCACTTTCTGTTTGCCCACCTCTTCCTCCGGAACCTTCCAACAGAGGCGAAAGTGGTTCTGGCCAATTCGCCGTGGCTAGCCGCGCGCTAGCCCAGGAAGCAGACCAGATCATCATCACCACCAGGGCAATCACAGTCAACGTGGCAGCGGCGGAGCCCAGCGAGACGACCAGAGGAGGCGAGGAGCCACCGACAGTAGCAGCAGCGGGGGCCAAGGAGCGCCAGAGAGACACGCTCTGTTTCTACCACCGCCGCTTCGGAGAGAAGGCACGCAGATGTGCACCACCGTGCCAATTCAAGCGCTCGGGAAAACGCCAAGGCTGGGGGTTGGTAGCAGCTGCGACCCTCGGTGAAGAGAACAAGCTGCTCTACTTAACGGATGCACGCTCTGGGAGGCGTTTCCTCATGGACACCGGAGCCCAGAAGAGCTTCATCCGGCCGACCTACGCTGACCACCTGGCACGATCTAGTGGCCCCGGGATGTTGGCATCAAACGGCTCGGATATTAAGACCTTTGGTGAGAGGACTCTGCTCTTATCTCTACATGGCCGTACATATGAGTGGACTTTTGTCGTAGCAGCACTGAATTACCACATACTGGGGGCTGATTTTCTGTGTGCACATGGTTTACTGGTTGATGTTGCTAACAGGCGCCTGGTTAATGCACTGTCCTTTGACTCTCTCCCCTGTATAGCTCGAGTGACCCAGCCAACAGCACAAACCAACGTCACAGCTACAGGCGGTAAGTTCCACACACTGCTCACTCAGTTCCCAGCACTCACGGTCCCAACGTTTTCCGTGGCCATCGCTAAACACGGGGTGGAGCACTTTGTCACCACCACCGGGCCACCCGTTTTTGCAAGACCTCGGCGCTTGGACGCAGCTAAACTGGCCATAGCGCGCGAGGAGTTCGCCAACCTGGAAAGGTTGGGCATCATCAGGCGCTCGAACAGCCCATGGGCTTCCCCGCTACACATGGTCCCTAAGGTTGAGGGATCGTGGCGACCGTGCGGGGATTTCCGCAGGTTGAACAACGCCACAGCGCACGACCACTACCCAATTCCCCACATACAGGATTTTTCCGTTCACCTCGCCGGAGCGCGCATTTTTCCAAAATAGACCTGGTCCGCGGTTACCACCAAGTCCCAGTACGCGCTGAGGATACCCAAAACAGCGGTAATAACTCCGTTCGGTCTATTCGAGTTCCTGCGCATGCCATTCGGGTTAAAAGGAGCAGCTCAGACGTTCCAGCGCATGATGGATGCAGTGCTGCACGATCTCCCATTTGTGTTCGTCTACCTGGACGATATCCTGGTAGTCAGTGCGTGCGAAGACTAACACAAACCCACCTCACGACAGTTTTCCGGAGGTTGGAGGAGCACGGGTTAATAATCAACCCGGCGAAATGCCTGTTCGGCGTGACGGAGATTGATTTTTTGGGGCACCGCCTCTCTCCCGAAGGAGCGATCCCGCTGTCCAACAAAGTGCGCGCCGTGGCGGATTTTCCCCGGCCTCAGACGGTCAGGGCGCTGCAGGAATTTTTGGGAATGGTGAACTTTTATAACCATTTCCTTCCTCGCGCGGCGCAGCTCATGCAACCATTATACGCCGCGCTCAAGAAACAGAAACCCGCGGATAGGGTCGAATGGACCCCGAAGCGAGAGCGGGTGTTCTCGGAAGTTAAAGCAGCCCTGGCAAACGCCGCACTGCTGGCGCATCCAGACCCGACGGTCCGCATAGCACACACCACCGACACTTCAGACGTGGCCATAGGGGCTGTCGTGGAGCAGCGCGTCACCAGGGCTTGGCAGCCGCTCGCTTTTTTCAGCAGAACTTTGTGTGACAGCGAACGTAAATACAGCGCGTTCGACAGAGAGTTGCTGGCCCTTCACCTGGCCATACGCCACTTCCAATTCTGGCTGGAAGGGCGCAGCTTCACCGCGTTCGTAGACCACAAGCCGCTAACATTCGCGATGGCCAAGGTTTCAGAACCGTGGTCGGGCCGGCAGCAGAGACAGCTGGCCGCGATCTCAGAGTTTACTACCGATATTCAGCATGTGTCTGGTAAACTGAATGTAGTGGCGGACTGCCTCTCGCGTGCCATAGTGGCCCCGGTCTGCGTGGGGATAGATTACGCAGCCATGGCCGCGGAGCAGATTAGCGATGCAGACCTGCGCGCGCTCCAGTCTGGACCAACAGGGCTAAGGCTGGAGAGCAGGGTGCTGCAGGATGGCAGCCCCCCACAATCTGCGATGTCTCCATGGGTCGCCCGCGTCCGGTGGTCCCGACCGCGTGGCGCCGCCGCGTGTTTGAGTCGGTTCACACTCTGGCGCACCCAGGAGTGCACGCGTCGGTCAAAATGGTGGGAGAGAAATTTGTGTGGCCGAGCCTATGCAAACAAGTGAAAGAGTGGGCTGCAGCCTGCGTGGTGTGCCAACGAGCCAAGGTACACAGACACACGAAGGCTCCCTTGGAGCCATTTCGTATTCTGGCTAAGAGGTTCGACCATGTGCACGTGGACCTCGTGGGCCCCCTCCCGCCATCACAGGGGTGCACGCACCTCCTGACAATGGTGGACCGCACCACGCGCTGGCCAGAAGTGGTCCCGCTGGCGGCAACCGCGTCCGCGGATGTAGCGTGCGCTTTTTTAACAGCATGGGTGGCGCGTTTTGGAGTCCCGTCGGACATTACGTCCGACAGGGGCACGCAGTTTGTTTCCAAACTCTGGTCTGCGATGGCCCGCAGCCTGGGTGTTACAATTCACCGCACAACCGCGTACAACCCACAGGCCAACGGGTTATGCGAGTGTTTTCATAGATCACTGAAAGCAGCACTCAGGGCTTCATTGACGGATGCAAATTGGGTAGAACAGGCTGCCATGGGCTTTATTGCGGTTGCGCTCCGCGCCGAAAGAGGATCTGGAAGCTTCCCCGGCAGAGCTCGTTTTTGCACAGCCACTGCGGCTGTCCGGGGAATTTCTACCAGATAATCCCGCGCCGGGCAGCTCTCCGTCTCAGCTTTTACAGCGTAGCGCAAATACAGCCCTGCCCACCACAGTTTTCCACGTGTTTTCGTGGCTAAAACTTTGAAGAGCGTGGAGTTCGTGTTTGTCAGACACGACGCCCATTGACCTCCATTGCGCCCACCCTATGATGGACCGTTCAGAGTGCAGGAAACAGGGGATAAGCATTTTTTGCTAGACTTGGGGGGTAGGAGGGGGAAAATTGGCATAGACAGACTCAAACCCGCTTTCGTTGTGGCAGACGAGCAAGTGCTGTTGGCTAGGGCCTCTCGGCGTGGAAGACCCCCACGGAGCGCTCCCTAGGGAAACGATTCACCAGAGCAGCCACACGGACAGACCGAAGTGCTCCCCCCCAACAGCAGCCCCCCCACTGGCACAGCAGCGCCACGGGGGCGGTAAACCCCAGTTACAGCAGATACGGGAGGAGACGGAAGCCCAAGCAGCATGTGGACTGATGTTCAATTGTTCTATCACAGCATGTGGACTGTTATTCTATTGTCCTATCTAAGATGCTGGGGTGGGGGTGATGTGTAGCGATGTGTAGCACCTTGGGAGAGCCAGATGGTCTAGCATCTCAGACAGGAGACGGTGGATAAGCTTGGGAGAACAAAGAGCAGGGGATTCCTGGTGAGATAGCAGGAAGGAGTCAAGGATGAGGGGGTTGAATGCAGTGTGATGCAAATGTCATGTTGTGTGTGATGTAAATGCCATGAAACTTAAGAGAGGAGTTTCTGCTTGAGAGTTCATTCTGTTCTGTGCTTGAAAGATGTGAGTGTGTAATAAATCGTCTGAAATGATTCCGCCTCTGATTTCACACACTCCAAAGCCTGTTTTTTTTTTTTTAATAAAATTAGTTTTTTCGATAACCTCCCTTATTTTGAAATCAAATGTTTTGCATGCTTAGTTTGTCTGAAGGTTGCTGACAGATTAAAGTCAGTGACTTCATGAATTTCGGTCATCTTAACCTGCCAGGTACATAATTGGGAACTGTAGCGGACTCTAAAGACATAATTCACCACGATATGTGTTGATGTACAGAATGATCTGTTTAGGAGTTGTGCTCTCAGGCTTTCTCATCAGGCACCTCTCTAGGCAACCGCTGAAGGACCTCAGTTTAGAGTTAAGAGAGCTAGCATTTTTTGCTGTTGCTTTTTGTCACTGCCACTAGAGAATCAAAACGGCACACCTGCTCGTGCGAGAAAAGAGAGAAATTGCCAGTCTCTTCATTCCTGCAATTCCTACAGAACATAATACTGTACAGGCTGGTGAAATATATCCTCAGCAATTCAGTAGTCCCCCTTGCCTTTCCCTTCATATGAAGATGGCTGCATATGACTTCTAACCACATCTCTTAGCTAAGAGACTCTTCCATTATTGCTCCTGTTTCCAGCTGGTTAAAACCATGATAAATGCCTCCAGTGCTTGCATACCTCTTCTGATTTTTTTCCACGTTTAAAGTACTTTAACAAACTCATGTTTCTGTCAGACAGTCACACTTAGCGAGACACTGCCTGCTGACTGACTGGAAAACTCGCGTGGGCGGGGTGCTTCTAAACTCCGCGCGGATGACTGCCACATGCGTTGTTCGCATGCGCGCTTGCGGAAAGTCATTGCTTCATATAGTTTTCTTCATAAATTCATATCTCCTTGGCATGACGGAAAAATTTCTGGCGAGGCGGCCCGCCACCAAGAAATGTTACCAGAGGAAACCCTGGGCAGACTGTTGAATAGAGCTTCATAATAATAATGGGTGAGGCCTAGGGCAATAAGCCAGTCATAATATTTTCGTGGTGATAACACATGAATTTGTCCAGGGCTCCTTCAGTGCAGCTATCAAGGTAACAAAGGTAACTTCAATTTTTACGTCATCAATTTAGACCTTTTCGCAAATGCATGAAGGTGGCCTTTGTCTGTCTGCCTTTGTGTTTAATAAATGTGCTGTGGGGAATCCTGCACATAAATCCCGTTCTTCCTTCTCCTCCTCTGTGCGCTGTGTAAAAGCGCATGAGGAGGTTCATGACAGAATGGTCCAGCCAGCCTGGATTTAGCAGATTCACCCACACATCCATTTTTTTTTTCTTTTGAACTGTTTTTGCTTTTTCTACCTACCTGTGTTGGTCCGGCAGTGCCCTCAGCTCTCTCAGCACGTAGAGGGAGTGGAGAGGATCACCCAGTTGGCAGCGCTGCAGCATGGGTGCGGTGAAGGGATGAGGAAATCCCCCAAGAAGACCGGGGGACAAAGGGGGCGCGCTCCCGGGGCCTCGACCGTCCCGCTTCATGACAGAGTGTTACGCCCGCTCCCGTGCCGACTTATCCAACTCCAGCGCCCTGCAGACGGCGTCATCTTGTGAGGAAACACCGGGGGAGTCCCTCATTGTCCTCGGCAGCCCTCTTCCCTCCAGCTGCCGTGAGGTCCGCTGAGGTCACCCCGGGAACGCCTACCTCCATTGTTGTGGAGACGGCTCCTCCACAAGCCTTCGAAGGGGCCCACGTCACCGCGGACTCGGAGAGGGATGACTGTCTACCGCCTACAGCTGGGAACATCAAGGACCGGGATGACAGGCAAGTATTATTTCATTTTATACCATCTAATAACACTGAATGTTGCCTGTCTCCCGAGGGAGAGCCCCAGTTTCAACAGTCTGCTGGGTCCTCTCCTCCAACTGCAAACATTAATTCTTTTCCTCTTCTCTCCGTGTCTCCTCCAATTTTTCCTGAGTGTCCGCCGGCCCTGGAGCCTGGCCATCAGACGGTGGAGGAGCTGGGGGCTTCAGAGGATTCTGCCCCAAAGCCAGCATGGAGAGGCTCCCCTGCAGCCACGCTGGAGGAATCCCCAGCGTTGGAGCCACTGCAGGAGGACAGTCTTCTTCTGGTAGTCCATCGGTTCGATGATGACCATCTTCTTTATTTATGAGTCTGCTGGTGTTTGAATAGTCCGATCCTGGATCTGCAGATTCGGTTACAGACTGGGCATGTGAAGGAGGTGCTGGGGGGAGCAGGGGGGACTTGGCGAGCATGCCTCTTTGCATGCTTTGCTGTCTGGTGTTGTGTGCGCTGTTCCTCCATATAATCCACTCCCTGTGAGCAGTGGGAGTGCCAGATGTCTCGGCAGGAAGCGAGTTCCTCCAGTGAAGAGGGGTTGATCCGACATTTCTTCAGGATGGACTTCATTTGGTCTTTAAAGCGCTTCTTCTGTCCACCAGTGCTGCGTTGGCCTCGGTGTAACTGACCATACAAGATTCTACGTGGGAGTCTGTGGCTGGGCATCCGGATGACATGCCCCAACCACCTGAGTTGATGCTGGACAAAGATGGACTCCACGCTACAGCTGCCAGCTCTCACCAGCACTTCTGTGTGCGGCACTCTTTCCTTCCAAGTGATGCCAAGGATCTTCTGGAGACATCTTACATGGAAGGTCTCCAGGCTTCTCAGGTGGCGGTTGTAAATAGTCCATGCCTCACATCCATACAGTAAGGTGGTGATACATACAGCACTGTAGACCAGCACTTCGGTGTGAAGTTTGAGGTTGCTGTTCTGAAGAACCCTTCTCCTAAGACGACCAAAAGATGATGATGCTTGCTTGAGGCGGTTCTGGATCTCGTCATCATTGAGCAGGTGTCAGACATTATGCTCCCCAGGTATTTGAAAGTGGGCACCGTGAGCAGCTGTTGCCCTGCTGCTGTGAGGGTTATTGGGTTTTGTGGGGGGTCAGTACTGGATTGACAGAGTATCTCTGTCTTCTGGGTGTTGATTGTCAGTCCCATTCTAGTGTATGCAGTTACAGCTGCCGAGAGGATGTTTTGTAGAGCGTCTGGTGTATGGGCAACCAGGGCACAGTCATCAGCGTATTGTAGCTCAATGATGGTCTTTGATGTCAGCTTGGAAGTTGTCTGTAGCCTCCTGATGTTGAACAGGTTACCATCAAGCCTGAAGTCAATGGTAACTCCAGCTTGCTTCTCACCCTCCTACGTAGCAGAGTTGTTACACAGACAAGGAAGATGTTGAAGAGGACTGGGGCCAGCACACAGCCTTGCCTCACTCCAGTTTGCACTCCAAAAGGTTCTGAGCTGTGCCTTCCCACTACCACTCGGGCCATCATCCCAGAATGGAACTGCGCGAGGATGGTGAGGAACTTGGGTGGACACCCAAATCGCTTCAGGACTTGCCACAGTAGTTCCCTGTTCTCTGTGTCAAATGCCTTTGACAGGTCGACAAAGGCAATGAACAGGTCCTTATGCTGCTCCCGACATTTCTCTTGGAGCTGAAGCGTCACAAAGATCATGTCAACTGTCCCCCTGTCCTTCCGAAAACCACACTGTGACTGTGGGGTGACCCGCTCTGATATTGCAGAGATAAGTCTGTGGAGCATGACCTTAGCAAGGACCTTTCCAGCAATGGCCAACAGAGAGATACCCCTACTATTGGAGCAGATGGATTTGTCTGCTTTGTTCTTGTAGATGGTCACAATGTTGCCGTCTTTCCACTGTTGTGGGACACACTCTCGTCTCCACACCTCTGAGATATAGAGATACAGTGTCTGAGTACAGAGGTAGCCTCCTTCCTTGAGAAGTTCAGCTGGGGTGCCGTCAGGTCCAGGGGATTTATTATTTTTCAGGGTTTTTACTGCATGCAGGATTTCTTTGAAGGCTGGGGGGAGGTCGAGATCTGGCAAGGTAGGATGTTCAGGGAGCTCTGCAAGGACAGTTGGGTCCACTGAGGTGGGCTGGTTAAGCACGGTGTTAAAATACTCAGCCCACCGAACCACTATCATGGCCTGATCCTTGATTAAAGAAGATCCATCAGCAGATCTAACAGGTGCCAGGGAGCAGTTTCTGGGGCCGTAGATGGTTTTGACTGCATCATAGAAACTGTGCATATCGTTTCTATCAGCATGAGTGTGGATTTCATTGGCCTTTGAGATCCACCACTCATCTTGCAGTTTCCTGAGAGTTGTTTGGACCTCAGAACAAAGGGCTTGCCATTGCTTCTTATGAAATTGGGATTGTGGGTTATTCAAGGTGACTCTGTGTGCCCTGTGCATTCTGTCCAGGAGGGTGGAGATCTCTCCAGCATTCTGGTCAAACCAGTCCTGATGTTTCTTGGTTTTGAAACCGATGGCTTGGGCTGCAGTGTCAAAGAGGATGGTGGATAGAGTGGTCCACTTCTCATCCATCCCAGACTCTGAGATGATCAGTTGTTCAATACCTGCCAGCCTTTCAACTAGGGAGCGACGGAAGTTGTCACAGATGTCGCTGCTGGAGAGTCTGGCACAGTGGAGTGTTTTCCTCTTTGGGCCACCGTGGCGAGCTAGGGGCCAAACATGCATTCTGACCTTTGTCAGAATCATGCGGTGGTCGGTCCAGCAGTCTGCCCCTCGCATAGCTCTTGTGATGAGCACGTCTTTGAGGTCAGCCCTCCTCACGATCACATAGTCTATCAGGTGCCAATGTTTGGACCTGGGATGCATCCAGGATGCCTTATATTTGTTCTTTTGCTGGAAGATTGTGTTAGTGATGGTAAGATCATGTTCCGCACAGAGACAAAGAAGTCTCATGCCATTGGGGTTGACTTTTCCAATGCCATAGGCACCGATTACACCATTCCAGTTTTGCAAGTTCTTTCCGACTCTTGCATTGAAATCACCAAGCAGCATGATTTTGTCACCCTTCGGAATGTGACTGAGGATGTCATCAAGTGTCTGGTAGAAGCGGTCCTTCTCTTCAGCGTTCAATGGCAGAGTTGGTGCATAGGCACTTACCAAAGTGACATACCTGCATTTTGCAAGGGGGATGCGAAGAGTCATGAGCCTTTCACTGACACCCACTGGTGATTCTGTGAGCTTGTGCAGGAGGCTGTTCTTGATTGCAAAACCAACTCCATGAAGGAGTTGTCCGCCAATGGGGTATCCTTTCCAAAAGAATGTATAACCCTCTCCTACTTCATTGAGTGAGCCTTCATCGAGGAGTCGGGTCTCACTGAGTGCTGCCACATCCACATTGTAGTGCTTCAGCTCGCTGGCAACAAGTGCTGTTCTGCGCTGTGGTCTGTCCGAACTAGCATCCAGGAGTGTCCTTATATTCCATTCTACAATTCTAAATGGTATTGTTTTTGTTTTTCGACTGCATAGTGGAATGTCCCGACAGGTGCAGTTTCCTATCCAGGTGCTGTGCTGAGAGGGCAATGTTTAGGCCACCTTTTCTAGGCCTTTCCCAAGTTGGGGTGAGCAGTGCGGTCCCTAAATAGGGCTGCTCAGATTCACAGGGGTCTGCCGGAAGCAGCTGCCACTCAATCCCAACTGCTAACGACCGTTTCCCTGTGCCGCTGATGTGCAGAGTTCCAGCTAGGAGCTTCCAGCTCATTCAAACCTGCCCCCGTTACTGGATGCTCCATCGCCGCCAGACTTTAGAGGTCGGAGACTCAGGTAAAGAAGATACCTGTGCAGTGATGGTTTTTAGAGTGGCATGAGGGGTGCGCTTTTCCCGATGCCACTACCTTGATTGTAGAGAAGATGATTCCAGTGGCAGTGGAGACCCTAGATGACCGGTATCTTCTCACAACTGCAGGAGGCTGCCGGAATCCAGGTTTTTGGGAAACCGCCTCAAAGCGTGCCACCACAAGCTTGCTTTTTTGTCAGGGTGTGCTCCCTTAGCCTTCGTCCACTTTTACAGCCATTGTGGTGTTTATCATTACTACCAGCTTCTGCATGCTCTACTGTAGGAGGACAGTAGGACTGCAATGACCATCTCACCTGCTGTAGAACCTTCTTCAGCGGATTGGGAGCCGGAGCTGGACCTCCTGAAGGCCAGGCCCGAGCTTTCATCGTGGGGATCGACGGAGTCCTGGACGGCGGTGGAGCTCCAGCTCAGGAAAGTCCTCTCTTTTGTTTTTTGCCTGGCTCTAGGGGAGGAGAGTCAGATGCAGCCTCTGAACTCACTTCGCTGGGCTCCGCCGCTGTCGCCGACCCTAACCACTTTTCTTCTGCTATCGCTGAGCCTTCATCTAGGGCCGCCGGAGAGGGTGTGCCATCGCCAGAGGTCGTCGTGGGTCGGGTCCGACCAACAGAGGATGCCGCTGCTCCAGCTCTTCCTGCCAGGGTCGTCAGGGCTCCCCCCATCGATCACCTCCTCAGCTTGGTGCACCAGCGGGTTGGCCTGCTCACCGTGGGTGCAGTATTGGCCTGGTTGGGGCCCACCGCAGGTGCTGCAGAGCTCCGATCGGGAGCCACCGCAGGTGCTGCAGAGCTCCAGCCAGGAATCACCGCAGGTGCTGCAGAGCTCCAGCCAGGAGCGGGACCGGCCGGGACTGGCCGGTTCCAAGAGTGGAAGATGATGCAGTGTGGGACGAGGAGTTACTGAGCACCCCGGAAGGCGAGCAGGACCAGCCTCGCTCAGAGTCGTTGCAGGAAAGTCTCAGTGCCGGAGCCCAAGTTGCCCTGGACAAGGGTACTGGGCGTCATGGCAAGGCGCCTGCAACGATGAGCGATGGCAAGGAGCTAGCTCTAGTTTTTCCCGGAGCTCAGCTGAAGTGGGCTGGTGAACATGGGGCTTCAATGGCAACAGCTGCAGCGAAATTAAGAGGTTGGGGCCAGACCGTTAGGCATGGAGGGACTACGTGCCAGGCAGAAACATTGCAAGCCTAGCAAAACCCCTCTGAGAGTCACGGACCTGGTTCAGGCTTGTGAGGAGGGGCGACCACGGCGAGTGTGGGCCAGATGACAGTCTGAGGAGCACCAAGGGCAGCTGTGTATCATGGCCAAATGAGGAGATGCCTATTTCCAGCTGTCAGACGGTTCGTGGAGGCACACAAAAGAGCTGTGGCATTCCCTGGAGGAGACTTCAAGTGGCAGGCCCGGACGAGAGGGACACCTGATGGTGAGGAAGAGAAGACGAACCTTCATCTATGCAACCAGCTGTAGTCCAGGAGGCAGGCCGCTTCCAGGGGTGAACTTATGAAGAAATGATCCAGGGGACCCACAGGCAAGTTCCTTCCTTTTTCCCAGCCGTGTGAACTGTGTGTTGAGTTGTATGTTCAAGTGGAAGAAGTTGTGTTAGTTTTTCTGGTAATAGGTCTGAAATTGTTCTATGTTTATTTGTGTGCATGTGTGGAAAAAATATACAAAAAGGAAAAGTATTTTGTTGTACATATGTATTGTATCTAGTTCTGGGGATTGTTTTATACATTTTGTTTAGGAGACAAGGTGGTAATTTTGTTTTACTGATGGGCTATGGTGATTTATTTTAATGGTGGCAGAATAACCCACCTCACCATGTGGGGGTTGGACGGTAGTCCACCCCCCCCCCCCCCCACCCAGTTTTAGTTTGTTGTGTGAATGTGATAGGCCTTTAGTTATTGGGATTTAGTTGTAGTGTGCGATTCGGGTCCTCAGTTGGGGAGGGTCTAAATTGCGTGTGTGTTTTGGACTTTTCTAAGGGGGGGTGGTCTAAAGGGGGGAGACTCTAAAGTAGCCCCAGGTGTGAATGTGTGTGTGAATGGTAAAAGGGTTGGGCGCCGCACCAGTGGATACCTCATCCACTCATGTGGATGCCCTGTAATTTCCCCATTGTGAGACTAATAAAGGAATCTAAAAATCTAAAATTTATATAGTTCTAAATGCTCTTATTTGTGAGGTACGGTGTGGTGATGCTCACTTCCATTGCTGTCACCACCCTGTGCCTATCCACCTTATTCCTAGGCCCTATGATGCCTTATGTGAATTATGGTAGCAGCTTCCGGTACTAGTTTAGAATGTATGGTTGTCACTGAAATGGGACACTTTTCCTTGTTAAAAAACAATGACTTCTGCATCAGAAATGCGGGAACATGGCCTCTTGCACCTCAAAACAGTAACATAATCATACCACTTCCCACAACTATCGAGGGATGGAAAGATGACCTTAAAAAGTGGCCTCATAGACAATAGCCCTGTTAGTTAATGCTGCTGCTAAGATGCTAATGCTGTAAACAAATGACCTGTGCTTGCAAAATGAGTCACTTTGAGGACATTTTCAAAACTGAAGTAATGTTATTTTCATATTCTGAATTGAAAGACCTTCAAAATGATATTTAATTTGTCGGTAGTGTGCAAAAACTGGCCCAGAAAAAGACGGATTTGTTTATATTTTAGCTAGGTTGAAAACTCTCATTCGATAGGTCGGGAGTTACGTCTTCCGGAAAAACATAGGTATTTTTAGAAAGTACAATTTCTAAGTTTTAAAAATTATACCAAACACTCATGGGGGGATTTTCTGTGACTTTGCCGTTACCAAGCAAAGAAAGAGTCATGATTTATGACTTTTCGTTGCCAGCACAGGTCACAGTATCAATGTCTCTGTATGTCTGTAAATAGGCTGGTATGACCAAGATTGCGGCCGGGTTGGTCATGGGATAGACTGGGGTGGCAACTGCCGGTTTCCGGTGGTGACACCGCCAAAGGTATAAAAGAGTGGGCGGAAGAGGCTCTGCCTCTTTCATTGTGAAGCCACCTGGCCAGCAGGAGGGTGCCGTAAGCCTCTGTATATAGTTGAGTGTTATCCTGAATAAACCCCTGTTAACCGAGGTGAGACTCATTCGTCATTCCTATATTATGGACACAACATTTGGCGACAAGGTAAAAGTGGTAATGGAACACTGTTGCTAGCTTTCAGCCCTTTCTCTAGGCCCCAGGCGAGCCCCTTGTGCTGTAGTCTCGTTGGTTCCCTGCCTTCACCAACTATCTTTTTGTCCTGAACTTGGGAGAGATGGAGAAGCTCCATGCACGAACTGTGTTGGTACATAATTTAGGAATGGAAGGGCAGAGGATTCTAGAGAACCCTGGAGGTGCGGACAATTTCGATGAAGTGGTGCAGCTAATGGTGCGATATTTTAACACATTCAGTTTCGACAGCGTTGCCAGCGGTCGGGAGAGCCTGCGCAAAGATTTGTGGCGGTACCTCCGCGAGCTGTTGAGGGAATGCATATTCGGGACCCTGGAAGATGAGATGATTCGGAACCCAGAGCATGTCTGTTGCACAGCGGCCTAGTTCAGGTTGTTGACACACCCAGGGGAGATGACGTTAGCTGAGGCTGTCGAGCTTGCCCAACAGTTCGAGGCAGCAGAGACCATTGCGAGGGGCCTTACTGAAGGGGTCTTTCTGGAGGAGAATGAGTCTTGCGCTAAGGCACTGAGCCTGGACCCTTGTGATGGCGAATGTGGAGAGGATGATTTTGCCTCCGTGGTCAGAATAAGGTCTGCCCCTAGTATGCCAGAATGTTATGGATGTGGGTCCACCGAGCACTGCTATAAGTCCAGAATGTGCCCGGTGAAAGGAAAGCGTTGTGGCAAATGCAGGATTTTGAATCATTTTTCCAGGGTGTGTGAAAACTTCGTACACAGGAGCCATGGGAGAGAACCAGGTGCTGCGCAGAAGACTCCAACGGTTGTGCATACCATCTCCCCAGAGACGACAGGGAGGATCGGCTGCACCGTCACGTTGGATGGCGTTGAGATTCCACTCTTAGTGGACACAGGAGCGGTGATTTCCGTCCTGAATCTGGAAACCATGGAAAGACTGTTTCCCCACCGACAGATAAGAAGGCAGCAGATAGAATTTTATGGTTATGGGTGGAACAGGTTGGCTATTTTGGGCTACATTGAGATGGAGGCCCGATATAAGAACAGTGTAGCGCCCAGTGTTCGCATTAACGTTTCTGCATCCAGTGTTAACGTTATGGGTTGCAACCTATTTTACAGCCTTGGGTTCTCCATTATGAACGTTTTGGGTGAAGAATGGTCTGGATGTGGACTGTGGGGCCGACCTGTTCCTGCCGTGGAGGGTGCTGAGGTGTGGGATTCAGACTGGATGGACAACATGACTTTGGGAGTGCACACACCGTGCCACACGGAGCCATCTTGGGGTGGATCCGATGCTGTCATGCAGGCTGCCCTGGACGAGGGTGCCGGACGGCATGGCGGGACCCCCGATGAAGCTCATCAGGACGAGGTGCCAGTGCCTTGAGAAAACGGGGCTAGACCACGGAGCGTGGTTATCGTAAAGCGCTCCCAGCGACGACTTGCCAAGAGGATACCCAGGAGAGCCCGCGAGATGGAGCAACTGGAGTCGGGGGCCTGTCGCAGGATCAGTGATCTGAATAAATGGAAGTGGGCTCCCTTGAAGACCAAGGTTGAGCCTCGAGTATGTATAAATCACAGTCCACGCGAGCAGCGGGATGACCAGAGGCTGTTCCAGGTGGAGCTCAGTCGGATGGAGGCAGTCGGGCATAGGTCTATTCATGTCTGGAGACACCCAAGGGATCTGAGGCTGCTGGAGGTGGAGAGGAGACAACGCAGCAGGAGCCCTGAAGTGAAGAGACGGCGACGCCTTGAGAGGGATCCATCCGGGGACTGAGGGTTTTATTTTGCATGTGTGTTGTCTTCTTCACTCCTGTTTTGATATTAATTTATATTTGGTGCTCCGATAAATTGTGTTTTAAAAAAGGGGGGGGGGAAACGATGTGAATTAGTAGGCACAGTGTGTTGTGTACAGTGGGGCAAAAAAGTATTTAGTCAGCCACCAATTGTGCAAGTTCTCCCACTTAAAAGATGAGAGAGGTCTCCAATTTTCATCATAGGTATACCTCAACAATGAGAGACAAAATGAGAAAAAAAAATCCAGAAAATCACATTGAAGGATTTTTAATGAATTAATTGGTAAATTCCTCAGTAAAATAAGTATTTGGTCACTGTCAGAAGTCTGAAATATAACCTCACAAATACAGAGTACAAAAAGGTATTAGACTGAATCAAAGGTCAGACTTAAGACACGCAGAGCCTTTGAAGTTTTTACTTGCAAGGAGTAATCAACCCACATACAGGGCGAGTTGAATACTGAGGCACAGTCCGCAGTTGCTTTCTTTATATACATGGAGTATGTGACAAACTTAGCAAAAGCAGAACAAACGGAATTACCACATAAGCAAAAGTACGCTCTGTATGTCTTCAAGTGTGTGTAGGAGATAAATTGCATGAACACTCTTATCGCGGGGAGAACATCTGCTTCTCCACTCAGTAAAGGCAGAGAGGGGGAAACAACTCCATATATGGGCCTGCAACAAACCAGTGCTTCCGGTCATAGTTAACAGATGAAATGGTTAAATGATAACATACAACAGTCTTTTGCAGATAAAATAAGATGCACAGGGTGTACAGGGGGCAAGTCTTGATACAGCATATATGTCAACACTCTTTTATCACACATCAGATGAATAAACAGAAGGGTGATGCAGCTTAGTCACTAACAGTGATTATAAGAAGAGGCACAAGTTGTATTTAAGAAAAAGCATCATACATATAAGAATATCAATCTTCATTTCATGAGTTATTAATAAAATGATAACCATATATTCAATTTTCCAACATTTCCCTCCTGTTTATTATTTTATTAATCTTTTTAATCATATGCAATTATCAGTATAATGTAACTTCAAAAGATTTCCTACATTGACATCATTAAGCATTCATGTGGCGTATAGCTAGAGCACTGCCATACATTGGAAAAAGAGTACCCATTGGTTTTCCAAGAATCCATACCCATCATCATTTGGCCAAAAAACAGTAGGATTATTGCTACAGTTAAAAGTACAATTTTTCCTCTTTAAGGTGAATTTTCCAGCAGCAATATAGGGAAAGTGAAATACATTTCTACAGACAGAATCATAATATGACACTTCACAGGTCACTTCCTTAGTATCATTGCATCTTTGTGAAATACCCAGGTTGAAACTGTTTTTACTACAATTTTTGTGAAAGCAGATTGGTGAAGTAAACAGTGTAGGATTTACTTTCATTAAATGCTTCTTAACTGCAAGCAAAGAAGTTCCAATCCCAATAATATTAAATATTCTAATCTTAGACCCAGTGTAATCAGTAATAGTGACATTCAATCTATTAAGATACCTTTCTGACAAATTCCCCACCAACCAATGTCCAACATTATTGCTTGTATTAAACAGACTGAGACGAGAGTTCATCGCTATTGTCGCTCCGGGCGTTTTCTCTTCATTCAGTGGAACAGGGATCATGGGTATTGTATTGCAGTCTTGTGTAAATGGGGTAGCAATGAACACACATAGCAAGAAGTATCGATTCCCAGTCCTCTCACCGAAACCACCATTGTCTGGTACCATAGGTTATGCGTATTGTTCATTGTCCGTGCTTCGTGGGTTCCTTGTCCTTGAATCAGAAAGAGATTACCACCCCACTGCCAGGAGAAGTGCTGAACACAGAGTCATCAATAATTTTGGTGCCATACTTCCACCTGAGAGAGTACCCCTCCGGGCCTCTTTCTTCACCAGGGTTGAGACGACCTTGTCCTTAAAAGGACATGCCCCCTTTGTATTGGACTTACTCAGGGAAACAAGTTAGTTAGTTCACTTACAGGCACCCGTAGTCTTTTAGCGTGTGAAAGGTGAATCCGAGATGGTCATTCAGCAATACGTACTGCAGTGGGAGTGGAAGTGTCTAGTGTTGTCGGTGGTGGTTCTTTATGAAGACATAGTCTCCAGGTTATTCTTTTCTGTGGAGCAGAGCTTCTGACAGAATCAAAACATTCCCTGAGATGTTCACCAAGATCTGTGTATTTGTTAGGTGTGGTTAGTGGTGAGAGGTCAGGTAATACATAAGGATGGTGAAAAAACACATTCAAAAGGTGATAATCCTGTCTTTGGGTCTAGTATAGAGTTAATAGTTAGTCTGACTAATTTCAGAGCTTCTGGCCAAGTAATACCCTTTCCATGTGTGGTTTTTGCCAGCATTTGTTTGATTGTACCGATACTATGAAATTTGATCTTACTTCTTACAGCTTGGATTAAGTCTTGAACTGTTTGTGCTGTAAAATGAGTTCCATTATCTGCATAAATCAGTTCTGGAACCCCAAAAACGGAAAGAGCATCATTCAATAGAGTTTCACACACACAGATGCGGCATTTGCTGGGGATGTGTGATAAGATAAGATAAGATAAGCCTTTATTAGTCCCACAATGGGGAAATTCCAGGATGATGAATTCCTGTCCACTTTGTGAAGGTGTCAATCAACACCAAGCAATATTGTAGCTTTCCATTGCTCCTTGAGCATTATTTTATAAACAAATGATGCACTTTTGGCACGTTTTTGTTACTTCTTTCAAAATATTAGGACAGTTTTTCCCAACATCCTCATCATTGATTTCCTCCTGTTGGCACATGGTTGGCCATGTGCCACCAGGACAGCTCATCTGTATAATGTGGGTGGCAGAGCAAATTTTCATCAGACAAGCCAAATGTATATCTAATTATTTACACATGAAACAGGAGGAAGGTCCATATTATTTTGACAGTCTTTTAAAACATCAACATTATTAATGAGACTGACGGTTCCTAAAAGACCAATAGCAGCACAGTGAGTAGCGTTATGCAGGTGGCATGTGCTATAAGCATATTTACTATCTGTACAGAATACAGATAAGTTAACCCCAGACAACACCGTTACAGCATAAGCACACTTCTATTTTTTACAGAGCAAGCCTGTCGCTCGCTTCTTCCTTTGCTAAGTAGAGAGAGGGAGAGAGTTGCTGTTCGCCCCCTCCTCCACAACATGGGAAATGTGTAGGATAATAGAGGGCATGATCTTATTATTTGTATTATCCCATAAATAATAAAAAGGTGGTCTGTATTGCCCAGCCTGTATTTGAGTTATAACTGCAGCCATATGTTTATCCTGGGCACTACAGAAAATGAAATGAAAAGCACTTATGTAAATAAAATTGCATTTATTGATAATTTTTATGCATTATCTATTTTTCTGGGGATTGCTAATTATTTGCTAATTAATTTCTTTGATACCCTCTGTTTTGATACATGGAGGCTTACATGCAGCAAAGTTACGGGGTATTTGTTTGATTCTTTTACTGTAAGGAAGTGTGTTACCATTTTTAGTTTTAAATAAAATTTGCAGGTAGCCCAGTTCCTTCAAAGATGAGATCTCAATAATTATAGCTTCTTTTTGTGACATCTCTTGAAATAGTTTACAAATTTCATTTAAGAAAAACAAAATAACTATCTGTGCATTTTTGATATGCTTCAGCATTGATAAATAAGATCAGTTTGTCCAATTGAACACAGATGGGTTGAATTTGAAATATTGTGTCACATTCTTTCAGTCAAAGGAAAGGCAGACGTTTTGCCTAATTTAGAATTCGATTTAATGTTTTACAAGGAATGTCCCTATTTCATACATTCCTTGGTAAATTATGGAGTGCAATGTAGTTCACCCTGTCCCAGCTTGGCCACCGCTGAATCAGGAGAAGCACATCCCTCATTGCTGTCACATTTCTGAAATATATTGCTACCGCACCATTATGTGGTGAGTAATATCAGTATAAAATCATATAAACATTACATTTGTAAAGTCAAAGTCATTTGAATCAGTACACCTTATGTTATCTACAATGTCATACAAAGTCATACTTGGCTTCAAAAAGTGATTCTTTCTCCAAGACCTTTGTCTGATAATCCACAGCCTCTGGCAGATCATATGCACAGACACATTAATTATCAATCTGTTTTGATCCTCTGTGCTCTAAATCATGTGATATAGGGTAAACATAAAATCTTCAGTGATTAGGCATTATTAAATGACATCATAATATGATCATAGTATGGCCTGTAATCACATTGTCACACGTCAGTCCTTTTTTCTATAAAGTGCACTGTCATATTTCAGGCAAGGACAAAGGTCAGTAATGCGTCAAAATTGCTTTTTTTCCTTCTTTTTTTTTTTTTTTAAATATGTAAACAGTTTATCACATACGCAACCTTAATCAAGACCCCACAGAGTTAAATTGAAAAAATAAAAACCCAAAACTTTGTAAACGTACCCATATTTAGACCACTTTCTTCACAGATCAACCACACACACACACACACACAGAGAATAGATAATAGATAAAACAACGTTCTCATTGTCCATTTTAACGTTATTCAGTTTTGCTGCCATTTAATCCGTCCGTCTTTAAATATTATGGTCTAATTATTATGATTTTATTTGCTTCCTCCTTTTCCCAACCTCTTGGGCTTCTTGTGAAAGAGTGGAATACGGGCCCGCCTTAGGTCCCGGTTTGGGGTATGGGGGTGGATTTTCCAATAGTGGAGTTTTCATTTGTTTCTGCTTTTCTCTGGCTTCATCAGCTTTCCGTTGGGAAGCCTCTGCCGCTTGTGACCACAAGATGGCACATTGGAGCTCCGCACTGGGTTTGCCTGTTTTAACAGGTTTATTAGACGTCTTTTCAATGGTTGTTAACAATGCCTGGCATTCATCCACGTTCAACGTGGGCTTGAATGAGAAATCCTTTTTTCCATTTATTTAAGTATTTTTCTGGATCCTTTATTTTTCCCTTTTCATTTTGTCTGTTATTGTAATTTTTACAGCTGCGCGCGCTATGTCCTGTTTTTTCTTCTGTTTATTCGTCTGCCTATCTGGTCTTCTAACACAATTCCCCATTTTTAGATGGTCAGGGACGTTATCAGTATGCCCACCATAACCGTATTACTGGCCAATTTTTGGGGTGTGTTCCGTAGTCAGGAACGTTGAACAGTACGCCGACTGTCAACACTATTACTGCCCAATTTGGGGTGAATTCCTTCACCCTACTTATTTTAAAACCTGACCACCAAACAGTTGTGAATCGCCGTCACACTGTCTCCTGCACCCCTCTTTATTTTAAAACCTGACCGGTCAGTAACCGTGAATCGCCGTCACGTTACTTCCTAAGACCACTGCATTCCTGCAGCGGTTTTTAACCACAAGGAAAAGTACAGGACGCCGCCTTGTACTACCATTACTCGCTCGTCAGCTGACCCGTGGTTCTTTAAAAATGGGAAATTGTGAATTGTGAGGCTCGGTTATTCTTCATATACGTCTACTACAGTCAATCTGAAAAGGGAAAAATTTGTAACTTACTTTTTAGGCTCTATCAGTAAGGACAGCCGTCACCAGATTAGAGCCGGGAGAAGGAGAGTCTCTGGCAGCGTTCCCTCAAGTCGGGTTTCCAATTTTCAACCTGCAGGACACACATCCCTTCCCGCTCCACCTGGATCTCAGCTGTCCCGGGTTTCAGGCACCAGCTATGTCAGAAGTCTGAAATATAACCTCACAAATACAGAGTACAAAAAGGTATTAGACTGAATCAAAGATCAGACTTAAGACACGCAGAGCCTTTGAAGTTTTTACTTGCAAGGAGTAATCAACCCACATACAGGGCGAGTTGAATACTGAGGCACAGTCCGCAGTTGCTTTCTTTATATACATGGAGTATGTGACAAACTCAGCAAAAGCAGAACAAACGGAATTACCACATAAGCAAAAGTACGCTCTGTATGTCTTCAAGTGTGTGTAGGAGATAAATTGCATGAACACTCTTATCGCGGGGAGAACATCTGCTTCTCCACTCAGTAAAGGCAGAGAGGGGGAAACAACTCCATATATGGGCCTGCAACAAACCAGTGCTTCCGGTCATAGTTAACAGATGAAATGGTTAAATGATAACATACAACAGTCTTTTGCAGATAAAATAAGATGCACAGGGTGTACAGGGGACAAGTCTTGATACAGCATATATGTCAACACTCTTTTATCACACATCAGATGAATAAACAGAAGGGTGATGCAGCTTAGTCACTAACAGTGATTATAAGAAGAGGCACAAGTTGTATTTAAGAAAAAGCATCATACATATAAGAATATCAATCTTCATTTCATGAGTTATTAATAAAATGATAACCATATATTCAATTTTCCAACAGTCACCTACAAACAAGCAAGATTTCTGGCTCTCACAGATCTGTAACTTCTTCTTTAAGAGGCTCCTCTGTCCTCCACTTGTTACCTGTATTAATGTCACCTGTTTGAACTTGTTATCAGTATAAAAGACACCTGTCCACAACCTCAAACAGTCAGACTCCAAACTCCACTATGGCCAAGACCAAAGAGCTGTCAAAGGACACCAGAAACAAAATTGTAGACCTGCACCAGTCTGGGAAGACTGAATCTGCAATAGGTAAGCAGCTTGGTATGAAGAAATCAACTGTGGGAGCAATTATTAGAAAATGGAAGACATACAAGACCACTGATAATCTCCCTCGATCTGGGGCTCCACGCAAGACCTCACCCCGTGGGGTCAAAATTATCATGAGAACGGTGAGCAAAAATCCCAGGACCACATGGGGGGACCTTGTGAATGACCTGCAGAGAGCTTGGACCAAAGTAACAAAGGCTACCATCAGAAACACACTACGCCACCAGGGACTCAAATCCTGCAGTGCCAGACGTGTCCCTCTACTTAAGCCAGTACATGTCCAGGCCCGTCTGAAGTTTGCTAGAGAGCATTTGGATGATCCAGAAGAGGATTGAGAGAATGTCATATGGTCAGATGAAACCAAAATATAACTTTTTGGTAAAAACTCAACTTGTCGTGTTTGGAGGAGAAAGAACACCATACCTACTGTGAAGCATGGGAGTGGAAACATCATACTTTGGGGCTGTTTTTCTGCAAAGGGACCAGGACAACTGATCCGTGTAAAGGAAAGAATGAATGGGGCCATGTATTGTGAGATTTTGAGTGAAAACCTCCTTCCACCAGCAAGGGCATTGAAGATGAAACGTGGCTGGGTCTTTCAGCATGACAATGATCCCAAACATGCCGCCCAGGCAACGAAGGACTGGCTTGGTAAGAAGCATTTCAAGGTCCTGGAGTGGCCTAGCCAGTCTCCAGATCTCAACCCCATGGAAAATCTTTGGAGGGAGTTGAAAGTCTGTGTTGCCCAGCGACAGCCCCAAAACATCATTGCTGTAGAGGAGATCTGCATGGAGGAATGGCCCAAAATACCAGCAACAGTGTGTGAAAACCTTGTGAAAACTTACAGAAAACGTTTGACCTCTGTCATTGCCAACAAAGGGTATATAACAAAGTATTGAGATGAACTTTTGTTATTGACCAAATACTTATTTTACCGAGGAATTTACCAATTAATTCATTAAAAATCCTTCAATGTGATTTTCTGGATTTTTTTTTTCTTGTTTTGTCTCTCATAGTTGAGGTATACCTATGATGAAAACTGGAAACTTCTCTCATCTTTTAAGTGGGAGAACTTGCACAATTGGTGGCTGACTAAATACTTTTTTACCCCACTGTAGTTGTGAACCTGTGTTTGTGTTTGCATGTTTAATTTGGTAACCTGGGTGGTGTGACGCCTGTTTTTCCCCTGTGTTTGAGTTTGATTGTGAATATTTGACATTTTTGTGCTAAATTTTATAGCTAAATTAGTGGCGGCCCTACAGACATGGACAAAATTGTTGGTACCCCTTTGTTAATGAAAGAAAAACCCACAATGGTCACAGAAATAACTTGAATCTGACAAAAGTGGTAATAAATAAAAATTCTATGAAAATTAACCAATGAAAATCAGACAATGCTTTTGAATTGTGGTTCAACAGAATTACTTTAAAAAACAAACTCATGAAACAGGCCTGGACAAAAATTATGGTACCCCTAGAAAAGATTGAAAATAATGTGACCATAGGGACATGCTCAACCAAGATGTGTCCTCTAATTAGCATCACAGGTGTCTACAAACTTGTAATCAGTCAGTCGGCCTATTTAAAGGGTGACAAGTAGTCACTGTGCTGTTTGCTGACATGGTGTGTACCACACTAAACATAGACCAGAGGAAGCAAAGGAGAGAGTTGTCTCAGGAGATTAGAAAGAAAATTATAGACAAGCATGTTAAAGGTAAAGGCTATAAGACCATCTCCAAGCAGCTTGATGTTCCTGTGACTACAACTGCACATATTATTCAGAAATTTAAGATCCACGGGACTGTAGCCAATCTCCCTGGACATGGCCGCAGGAGGAGACGGATAATACGAATGGTTACAAAAGAGCCCAGAACAACCTCTAAACACATTCATGGGAATTCCAAGGTCAAGGTAAATCAGTGTCAGATCGCACCATCCGTTGTTGTTTGAGCCAATGTTGACTTCATGGGAGACGACCAAGGAGGACACCACTGTTGAAAACAAATCATAAAAAAGCCAGACTGTAATTTGCTAAACTGCATGTTGACAAGCCACAAAGCTTCTGGGAGAATGTCCTATGGACAGACGAGACAAAACTGGAACTTTTTGGCAAGGCACATCAGCTCTATGTTCACAGATGCAAAAAGGAAGCATTCCAAGAAAAGAACACCGAGATGACCCCGTCATTGAAGCCAAGCGCTCAGCACTTGCTGAGTACAAGAAGTACCCAAACGAGAAGAATCTCCAGATTCTTAGGGCTGCGAGAAGCAAAGTTCAGCAGACTGCTCGGCGCTGTGCCAACAAGTACTGGACTCAGCTCAGCCAAGACATTCAAACCGCTGCCATAACAGGGAACATCCGTGGTATGTACGATGGCATCAAGAAAGCACTTGGTCCGGCTCAGAGCAAGACGGCCCCCCTCAAATCCTCCACTGGGGAGATGATCACAGAAAAGAATAAGCAGATGGAGAGATGGGTGGAACACTACTCCGACCTCTACTCCAGACAGAACACCATGACACCATCAGCCCTCGATGCCATTGACTGCCTGCCATCCATGGACGAACTTGACGCCGAGCCAACCATCGACGAACTCAGCAACGCCATTGATAGCTTGGCCGCTGGCAAGGCACCCGGCAACGACGGCATACCCCCCGACCTGATCAAGCACTGCAAGACCGCCCTACTGCTGCCATTGCATGACGTCCTCTGCCAGTGCTGGAAGGAAGGTGCCGTACCACAGGACATGAGGGACGCCAAGATCATCACCCTCTACAAAAACAAAGGGGAGAGAAGCGACTGCAACAACTACAGGGGCATCTCCCTCCTCAGCGTTGTTGGCAAAGTCTACACACGAGTTGTTCTCATTTGTCTACAGAAGCTTGCCGAACATGTCTACCCCGAGTCTCAGTGTGGCTTCCGCGCTGAGCGATCAACGGTAGACATGATATTCTCCATCCGCCAACTCCAGGAGAAATGCAGAGAACAGAACATGCCCCTGTACGTCGCCTTCATCGACCTCACCAAAGCGTTCGATCTGGTCAGCAGAGAGGGCCTTTTCAAGATCCTGCCAAAGATAGGATGCCCACCAAAGTTGCAAAGCCTCATCGAATCGTTTCACACCAACATGCAGGGGATAGTGCAGCACGACGGCAATGTCTCAAAGCCATTCAACATACGCAGTGGAGTGAAACAGGGCTGTGTACTTGTGCCAACCCTCTTTGGGATTTTCTTTGCTATGCTCCTGAGGCATGCCTTCGGCACAGCAACAGAGGGAATCTACCTGCACACAAGATCTGACGGCAGACTTTTCAACCTCGCCCGCCTGAAAGCCAGAACCAAAGTGCACGAGGCTCTAATCAGAGACATGCTGTTCGCAGATGATGCTGCAGTCGCAACCCACACACAACAGGAGCTTCAGACCCTGATGGACCGCTTCTCCCAGGCATGCAAGGACTTCGGGCTTACCATCAGCCTGAAGAAGACTAACGTCTTGGCGCAAGGCACGGAAACACCACCAACCATCACCATTGACGACTACGAGCTGGAGGTCATGAATCAGTTCACGTACCTGGGGTCCATGATCAGCAACAACCTCTCCCTTGATACAGAGATCGACAAGAGGATTGGAAAATCAGCCTTCACACTCGCTCGCCTCACCACACGAGTGTGGGAGAATCCCAAACTCTCTGTCAAGACGAAGATGGCAGTGTACAACGCCTGCGTCATCAGCACACTGCTCTATGGGAGTGAGACGTGGACAACATACGCCCGGCAGGAAAAGAGACTGAACTCCTTCCACTTGCACTGCATTCGCCGCATCCTGGACATATCCTGGCAGGACAAAGTGCCCAACACAGAAGTTCTGTCCCACGCCGGCCTTCCCTCCATGTTCACTCTACTCAGGCAGCGCAGGCTCCGCTGGCTAGGCCACATTCACCGCATGGAGGATGGCAGAATCCCCAAAGATGTCTTCTACGGAGAACTGGCGACTGGCAGGAGAGACGTTGGCCGCCCACAGCTGCGCTTTAGAGACGTCTGCAAGAGAGACATGAAGGGCCTGGAGATCAACACAGAGCGCTGGGAGGACCTTGCAACGGACCGCAAAGAGAGACTGACTGCTGCAGCAGATGAAAAAAGGACCCGCAGGAAGAACTGCCACAGACCCAGCAGCACGGAGACCACCCACAAGTGCGACCTGTGTGACAGGGACTGCCATTCGCGCATCGGCCTGTTCAGCCACAGGCGGTGCTGTTCCAGCAGAGTAGACATTTAGGATTCTCTTCCATGGTCATCATAGACCGACGGAGGCCGACGACCACTTTTGTCAGATTCAAATTATTTCTGTGACCATTGTGGGTTTTTCTTTCATTAACAGAGGGGTACCAACAATTTTGTCCACATCTGTATGTGTTTTGATTTTGTAAATTTGGACCTGCCTGATTTAATTGGATTGTTTTATTTGAGTAACCTCTTGTTTATTGTACTCTGTGTGCCCACAGTGGGGTGGGAGGTAGGGTGGGAGGCCGCCAATAGACTGTGTCTTGTGTTTTATTTTGTGTGTATGTTCTTTGATGTTTTTAAGGGATTATTTTTAGTTAGAAACACGGCTTAACCGAGGTGAGACTCACTCGTCATTCCTATATTATGGACACAACAGTCTCCACCGCAATAAAGCTGGCTGCATTTTGTTAAAATACTGTATGTTGGACATAATCAAATTTACCTCAGAGCAGATGTAGAATCTAGTCAGAGCCACAAAGAAGCCTCCAGTCTATTGACAAAACCACGAACAGCAACAAGAACCAGAGCCATGCAAAACATTCAGAAAATACAAAAACTAGAAGAGCTGAAATTAGCTGCCACTTGAGTGCAAAACACGTATTTGGACTATACATTAAAATGAATTGGAAAAACTTTTAAAAACGCTATTTTAAATGCCCCTGCATCTGCCCTCTGACTGACTGATTTAACACTGGGTCAGCCGAAACCGGAAGTTCCGTCCATAATCGTTCCTACAGCGGCACCTCAAGGAATAAGGTGGATAGATAGCAGCAGGCAGGGAGAGCGGGCCTCTTTGCCAACACCCCTGCCTGGCGGTTGTAGTGTGGTGTGTGCGGAGTTCAATGAACACAAGTTCAGTCATGCACCTGGCCTCGTCATTGTGGGTCTGTCTTCAGACATAACACAATGGTCCTAATTTATCTAACAGAAAAATGGTCTTAGACCAATTCAATCCATAGTTTGGTATTTATCAATCTGAATGTGATCAGATAACATGCTCAAATCTCATGACAGATCTGTTAGACTCGATGCAGCACAGAATTATTTGATCATATCACAATGGTGTGAAAAAGTGTTTGCCCCCTTCCTGATTTCTCTTTTTTTTTTTGTATGTTTGTCACACTTAAATGTGTCAGTAAAATGACATGATTGCTCTGTCTTTCTTACACTTCTTTATCTGCTTGCTTCACACGCTACACTGCAGAGTTTAGTTTACACCCTATAATTCATTTGCTGAAATCAGTTAGAATCAGCTCTGCACACAGCTGAGCTGCCACATAAGCGGAAATTACTGTTACTGATACAATGAGGAAACCACCCCTTGTATTATGGAGAGTGGGGGAAGTTTTATAAAAACTATAGGGCCCACTTGTCGAGTGGCACACTCTTGGGGAATTGCCTAAAGAGCTGTGTCCCAGCGCTGCTTGTATCCATATCTCACTTTCAGTAAAAAGTGAAAGTATACTTCATCTCTCAGCCTGATTATTTGGCCGTTGTATCAAAGAACTGGGGTTTAAGGTATTTTAGACTCAACAATTTGGTGTTTCCGCCTGGTTATGAGGCTAAATTTTAGTTTTAGTTTTGTAAACAATGTGAGGATTTTTTTTCTGTACAGACTGGTGGCCGCAACATGATAAGAGGTGAGCAGAAAACCTTTTTCAATAAATTTCTGCCTGTCCCTTTGGGGACAGCCCTTTCTGTAGAGATTAAATATTCATGCACGTGTGATTTTATTTGTGGAATGAAACTGAGATATGGTCTTGAATTTATGATATGCTGTTTTAAGAAATATATTTTCTGAGATTGATGAGAAAATCCGCAAACGGTTTTGACCCCGAGGGATAAGTCAGATGCGTTAAAACTGTCCCTGAAAGTCCGGTGGATATATAAATAAAGACAAAAAAATCCTGTAGGGCCACCGGAAGGGTTGGAGATAGCTTGGGCAAGAGGTTGAAATCCCTGGGTGGACAAAATAAAAAGACAAAAAAAAAAATTGTAGGGCCACCTAAAAGAAGTCTGGTGGACAAAATAAAAATACAAAAAAAAATTGTAGGGCCACCAGAGAGGAAGATTTGCCCTGTTCAGCATTGCATAGCTTGGGTAAAAGGTTTAAATCCCAAGGTGGACAAAATAAAAAGACAAAAAAAATTGTAAGGCCACCTAAAAAGGTCGGGCGGACATAAGAAAAAGACAAAAACAATTGTAGGGCCGCTGACAAAAGAAGTGATACCCAGCTGATGTATAGCTTTGCCAAAAGGTTATAGCCCCTTGAAATCATTGCTTGATTTCAAAAAGGAGAAGGTTGGCACCCCTTGTGTATTTAGCTCTGACCAAAAGGTTTCAACTCGTAGAGAAACTGCAACGGGCACATCTCTAAAATATAATTAGTCTTACCGCATTAGATAGGGATCTACTATGTGTGAAATAAACACATAAGTTTTAAGTAACCCGATCGGGACGATCGGTTCATAGGTGATATATAATAATATAATTAAACTAATTATAGTAAAAAACACGGTGAGGTGTGAGGCAATATTGTCGTGAAGAAGTGGAAATAAATAAAATCATAATGATTTCATTCTATGCTATAAGATATTGATATTAGACTATAACATTTAAAGACGGTTGGATTAAATGGCAACAGAACCGGATAACGATAAAATGGACAATGAGAAACACAGTTATTTTATTTTTGTGAGTGTTAGATAGAAGCAGCTGCAGTTTGGGTTGTTTTGTCTTTCTGGAAGGTTGCTGCTTTGACTTTGTGGAGATAGGAGAGAGAAGCAATTCTGCGTTTGTGTGTGTGTGGTTGTTTAAAAAAAACAGGAGAATGGAAAAAAACAGGCTGTGACAGGGGAATGAAAAGAGAAGTAATCTAGATATGGGTATCTTTGCAAAGTTTTGGGGTTTTATTTTTTCAGTCTAACTTTGCGGGTTTTAACTAATGTTGCGTACGTGATAAATTATTTACATATTTTTAAAGCAATTTTTGACATATTACTGACTTTTTTCTTTGATTGAAGCATAACAGTGCATTTTACAGGAAAAAGGACACAGGACTAACATGTGACGACATGACCACATGCGCATCGAACACCAAGTATAAATGTTTACATCTTAATCAATGTTACCAGCATGACAATGATGAAATTAATTGAATATTACAATATCATGATGTCACTTAATAATGCCTAATCACTGAAGGCTTTATGTATACCCTATATTACATGATTTAAAGCATAGAGGTTCAAAAGAGATTGATAATTAATGTGTTTGTGCATATGATTTGCCAGAGACTACGGATTATCAAACAGAGGCCTTGGCCTGACCATGAAAAAAAAGGAGAGGGCGCACGAGAGCAGGATCTGGGACAGTCCATGCTGTGATTTTTTCCTTCCTGGAGAGCATAGCGAGATGATGATGAAGTTTTTATTATTGGGAGATGGACCCGCCTCCATATCAAGGGGACCCAGCTGCCCACCTATTGCCAGGACGATGATGAGGTTGTGCCACGACTAAACCTAGATGGGGATCTAGAAGACGCCAAGGAGATAGTTTAGGGTCTGCAATAGGATCAACAAGGCACATTCACATGGTGTTAGATTTTGCTCTGCTGTGCTTCTGCCCTACAGGTTTCCTTTGTGATAAATGATTAATGAAAGAATAGATGCATGTATATGAATGTATTCATATATGCATATATGCATTTTCCCATATATTCATATTTATGCATAGATGAGGATAGTTTAGTTTTGAATATATTTTACACATATAGGATTGTTAGCTATATTAACTCATGATGTCTGCACCACACCCGATGTCCTCTGGAGAAATGGTGACCTGAGGGGGGCAGGTCTATGCGAATGCCGGAAGGAGGACATCATGCACATATAGAATTTTAGAAGCACTACACACAGGGGATAGAATAGGGTGATGAGATGGGTTTAGACCCATCTCAACAGGGGTAGATGCAAAAATGTAAGTTTAGGTTATAGATAGATAGATACAGTAGATAGATAATGAGGTGCCCTAATAGGACACCTCAACAGGGGGTATTGTCGGTAAAATGACATGATTGCTCTGGCTTTCTTACACTTCTTTATCTGCTTGCTTCACACGCTACACTGCAGAGTTTAGTTTACACCCTATAATTCATTTGCTGAAATCAGTTAAAATCAGCTCTGCACACAGCTGAGCTGCCACATAAGCAGAAATTATTGTTACTGATACAATGAGGAAACCACCCCCTTGTATGGAGGGTGGGGGAAGTTTTATAAAAACTATAGGGCCCACTTTTCGAGTGGCACACTCTTGGGGAATTGCCTAGAGAGCTGTGTCCCAGCGCTGCTTGTATCCATATCTCACTTTCAGTAAATTAAGTGAAAGTATACTTCATCAATCAGCCTGATTATTTGGCCGTTGTATCAAAGAACTGGGGTTTAAGGTATTTTAGACTCAACAAATGTTTCAGATCCATCCATCCATTCATCCATCTTCTACCGCTTTTCCGCAGGTCCGGGTCGCGGAGGCAGCAGTTCAAGCAGAGAAGCCCAGACTTCCCTCTCCCCAGCCACCTGCTCCAGCTCTTCAGAGAGGATACCAAGGCGTTCCAAGACCAGCTGGGAGACATAGTCTCTCCACCGAGTCCTGGGTCTGCCCCGGGGTCTCCTCCCAGTGGGAGGTGCCTGAAACACCTCAAGTGGGAGGCGTCCAGGAGGCATCCTAATCATATGCCCATACCACCTCAACTGACTCCTTTCAATGTGGAGGAGCAGTGGTTCTACTCTGAGGCTCTCCCGGATGACTGAGCTCCTCACCCTATCTCTGAGAGTGAGTCCAGCAATCCTACGGAGAAAGCTCATTTCAGCCGCTTGTATCAGCTATCTCGTTCTTTCGGTCATTACCCAAAGCTCGTGACCATAGGTGAGAGTAGGAACGTAGATTGACTGGTAAATCGACAGCTTTGCCTTAGAACTCAGCTCCCTCTTCACCACAACAGACCGGTACAACGTCCGCATCACTCCAGATGCTGCTCCAATCCGTCTGTCGATCTCTCACTCCATTTTCCCCTCACTCGTGAAAAAGACCACAAGATACTTAAACTCCTCCACTTGGGGCAGGAGCCTGTCCCCAACCCAGAGAGGACAATCCACCTTTTTCCGGCTGAGGACCATGGACTCGAACTTGGAGGTGCTGATTCTCATCCCAGCCGCTTCACACTCAGCGGAAAACCGTCCCAGCAAGAGCTGTAGGTCATTGCTGGATGAAGCCAACAGGACAACATCATCTGCAAACAACAGAGATGAGATCCTGTGGTCACCGAGCATGACACCCTCCATTCCCTGGCTGCGCCTTGAAATCCTGTCCATAAAAATTATGAACAGGATCGGTGACAAAGGGCAGCCCTGGCGGAGTCCAACTCTCACTGGGAATGACTCCGACCGAGTGTTGGCAATACGAACCAAACTCTCACAACGGTCGTACAGAGACCGAATAGCTCGTAACAACAAGCCCGATACCCCATACTCCCAAAGTACCCCCCACAAAAATCCACGAGGGACGCGGTCAAATGCCTTCTCCAAGTCCACAAAACACATGTAAACTGGTTGGGCAAACTCTCACGAACCCTCAAGAATTCTCGAGAGGGTAAAGAGCTGGTCCGATGTGCCACGGCCAGGACGAAAACCACATTGCTCCTCCTGAATCCGAGGTTCGACCAACGGCCGGACTCTCCTCTCCAGTACCTTGGCATAGACCTTCCCAGGGAGGATGAGGAGTGTGATCCCTCTAAAGTTGGAGCACACCCTCCGGTCCCCTTTTTTGAAGAGAGGAACCACCACCCCGGTTTGCCATGCCAAAGGCACTGCCCCCGACCTCCACGCAATGTTGCAGAGGCATGTCAACCATGACAGCCCAACAACATCCAGGGCCTTGAGGTACTCAGGGCAAATCTCGTCCACCCCTGGAGCCCGGCCACCAAGGAGATTTTTAACCACCTTGGCGACCTCAGCCCCTGTGATAGGCGAGTTATCCCCCTCGTCCCCAAACCCTGCTTCCTCTGTGGAAGGCGTATCAGTGGGATTGAGGAGATCCTCGAAGTATTCCTTCCACCGCCCGACGATATCTCCAGTCGAAGTCAACAGTGTCCCATCCGCACCATACACAGTGTGGATGGGGAGATGCTTTCCCCTCCTGAGCCGCTGGACAGTTTGCCAGAATTTCTTCGAGGCCAACCGAAAGTCTTGTTCCATGGCCTCACCGAACTCCTCCCATACTCTGGTTTTTTCTTCAGCAACCACCCGAGTTGCACTCCGCTTGGCCTGCTGGTACACCTCAGCTGCTTCGGGAGTCCCACAAGCCAGCCAAGCTTGATAGGACTCCTTCTTCAGCTTAATGGCCCCCCTCACCACTGGTGTCCACCACTTGGTTCGGGGGTTGCCACCACGAGATGCACCGACCACCTTGCAGCCGCAGCTCTGGGCCGCCGCTTCAACAACAGAGGTGGAGAACATGGCCCATTCAGACTCCACGTCTCCAGACTCCCTCGGAATGTGGTTGAAATTCTTCCGGAGGTGGGAGTTGAAGACCTCCCGGACAGCGGCCTCAGCCAGACGCTCCCAGCACACCCTCACTATACGTTTGGGTCTACCAAGTCTGAATGGCTCCCTCCCCTGCCATCGGATCCAACTCACCACCAGGTGGTGATCAGTTGACAGCTCTGCACCTCTCTTTACTCGGGTGTCTAAGACATACGGTCGCAGGTCTGATGATACGATAACAAAATCAATCATTGACCTGCAACCTAGGGTGTCCTGGTGCCAGGTGCACATATGGACACCCTTATGCTTGAACATGGTGTTCGTTATGGACAGACTGTGGTTAGCACAGAAGTCCTGAACACCACTCGGGTTCAGATTGGGCAGGCCAATCCCCCTCCAGGTTTCACTGTCATTGCCCACGTGCGCATTGAAGTCCCCCAGTAGGACAATGGAGTCTCCAAGAGGAGCACCCTCTAGCACCCCAGTCACAGACTCCAAAAAGGGTGGGTACTCTGAAACATCATTTGGTGCATAGGCACAAATGATGGTCAGGACCCGTTTCCCAACCCGAAGGCGCAGGGAAGCAACCCTTTTGCCCACCGGGGAAAACTCCAATATAGAGGCAGCAAGGTGGGGCGATACAAGAATACCCACCCCTGCTGGTCGCCTCTCGCCCGGGGCAACTCCAGAAAAGGCCAAGCTCCAGCCCCTCTCCAGGAGACTGGTTCCGGAACCGGAGCTGTGTGTTGAGGTGAGACCGACTATATCTAGCCGGTATCTCTCAACCTCGTACACCAGCTCAGGCTCCTTCCCCACCAGAGAGGTGACATTCCACGTACCAAAAGCCAGTTTAGAAAGCTTGGGATCAGTCCGCCAAGGTCTCCGCCTTTGACCGCCACCTAATCCACATAGCACCGGACCCCCATGATCCCTCCTGCAGGTGGTGAGCACACTGGAGGGTGGACCCATGTAACTCCTTCGGGCTGAGCCCGGCCGGGTCCCATGGGTGGAAACCCGGCCACCAGACGCTAGCCTTCGAGCCCCTCCCCCAGGCCTGGCTCCAGGGTGGGGCCTCGGTAACCCCATACCGGGCGGGGTACACTGAATCCTTGATATACAATTTATCATGAGAGTCTGTTTCAGATCATTTGTTTCAGATCATCAAACAAATTTAAATATTAGACAAAGATCACACAAGTAAACACAAAATGCTGCGTTTAAATGAAGGTAATTATTATTAAGGGGGGGGGGGGGAAATCCAAACCTACATGGCCCTGTGTGAAAAAGTGATTGCCCCCAAAACCTAATAACTGGTTGGGCCACCCTGAGCAGCAACAACTGCAATCAGGCATTTGCAATAACTGGCAATGAGTCTTTTACAGCGCTGTGAAGGAGTTTTGGCCCACTCATCTTTGCAGAATTGTTGTAATTCAGCAACATTGGAGGGTTTTCGAGGATGAACCGCCTTTTTAAGGTCATGCCACAGCATTGTAATCGGATTCAGGTCAGGACTTTGACTAGGCCACTCCAAAGTCTTCATTTTGTTTTTCTTAAGCCATTCAGAGGTGAACTTGCTGGTGTGTTTTGGATCATTGTCCTGCTGCAGAACCCAAGTGCAATTCAGTTTGAGGTCACCAACAGATGGCTGGACATTCTCCTTTAGGATTTTATGGTTGACAGAAGAATTCATGGTTCCATTTACCACAGCAGGTCTTCCAGGTCTTGAAGCAGAAAAAGAGCCCCAGACCATCACACTACCACCACCATATTTTACTGTTGGTATGATGTTCCTTTTCTGAAATGCTGTTATTTTTATGCCGGATGTAATGGGACACACCCCTTCCAAAATGTTCAACTTTTGTCTCGTCAGTCCACAGAGTATTTTCCCAATAGTCTTGGGGATCATCAAGATGTTTTCTGGCAAAACTGAGACGAGCCTTTATGTTCTTTTTGCTCAGCAGTGGTTTTCGTCTTGGAACTCTGCCATGCAGGCTATTTTTGCCCAGTCTCTTATGGTGGAGTCATTAACACTGACCTTAACTGAGGCAAGTGAGGCCTGAAGTTCTTTGGATGTTGTGGGGTCTTTTGTGACCTTTTGGATGAGTTGTCTCTGTGCTCTTGGGGTAATTTTGGTTGACGGGCCACTCCTGGGAAGGTTCACCAATGTTCCATGTTTTTGCCGTTTGTGAATAATGGTTCTCACTGTGGCTCACTGGAGTCCCAAAGCTTTAGAAATGGCTTTGTAACAATTTCCAAACTGATAGATCTCAATTACTTTGTCTCTCATTTGTTCCTGAATTTCTTTGGATCGCAGCAGGATGTTGAGCTTTTGAGGATCTTTTGGTCTACTTCACTTTGTCAGGCAGGTCCTATTTAAGTGTGTTTTTGATTGAGAACAGGTGTGTCAGTAATCAGGCCTGGGTGTGGGTAGAGAAATTGAACTCAGCTTTCCAAAGATGTGATAAACCACAGTTAATTTATGTTTTAACATGGGGTGCAATCACCTTTTCACACAGGTCCATGTAGGTTTGGATTTTTTTTATCCTTAATAATAAACAACTTCATTTAAAAACTGCATTTTGTGTTTACTTGTGTTATGTTTGTCAAATATTTAAATTTGTTTGATGATCTGAAACATTTAAGTGTGACAAACATACAAAAAAATGAGAAATCAGGAAGGGGCAAACACTTTTTCACACCACTTTCAGGTTATATTTTCGTATTTTTTATGTATTTAACCTTTATTTATACAGGGTAGTTGCAATGAGATGCAACCTCTCTTTTTCAAGGATGCCCTGTTCACATTCACACCTGGAAGCTGCGCAGTCCAACCATGGACTGACCTGTGGCCACTGAGCAGCTCCACTGGAGCAGTTGGGGTTGAGGGCCTTGCTCAAGGGCACCACAGTGGGGTTAAGGAGGGTGGGGAAAACACTGCTATGTCATCTGTCCCACCCAGATCTAATCCTGCCGGTCCATGTATGGAACCCACGACCCTCCTCTCACCAGTCCACATCCCTAACCATTAGACCACCACTGCCCTCTTGAGCAGAGCATCCTTATATTGAAGTTATATTGAGCAATATATCCTCAGGTTGTACTGAGTAGTGATCAGTTTGCCTTGTGTTAGATTTACATAAGTGTTTTAATGATTTACTCTAAAGATTAAAGAGGCAGCTTTTAGTAGTTATAAATGTTCCATACGCATTTATATCGCTGCAGCCAAAACAGCAGATTTAAGCAGAAAATTTAAAATCTAATTGATAGGATGCAAAAACTGCCATGCTGATAGAAAGATCAGCTCACGTGCAGGGAACCACACCAGAGAAAACACTCATGACACAGAGAAACAATGTTTAAACAGTTTATTAATTTCAAAAACAGAAAGCACTGTTATGGAAAACGGCACTCACCAGAGGAGGACTAAGCCTGTGGGGAGAGACGAGAGCAAATCAGTGGAGGAAGGCGGCTATGGAAGTGGATAGTCAAATTGCCACTTACGTGAGCCGAGCAGAGAACCCAGCAGAGAGAGACCCAGCAGTAATTGACGAAGCAGCGGGAAGAAGCTGGCAGGAAGCAGGTAGGAAAGGAGGTGGGTGGTGTTTGACCGTGTGAAGAAAGGCTGCTGAAGCAGGATGAGGATGATGGGGCAGGTGAGCGCACAACGATCCTTGAAGACGCACCATGCAGATGGCAGCAACCAATGGCAAGCAAAGGGAGAAAGCAGAGGAATTAATTAGGTTATCCTCAACTTGAAATTGCTTACACTTGCTGAGGCAGTATACCCAACAACCCAACGCTGAAGTCTCCGCTTGGTGGTCCTTTATGTGCTGGCGAGGCAGAAGTGGCAGGTGCGCCCAAGCACATACAGTGGGGTAAAAAAGTATTTAGTCAGCCACCAATTGTGCGAGTTCTCCTGCTTAAAAGATAAGAGAGGTCTCCAATTTTCATCATAAGTATACCTCAACTATGAGACACAAAATGAGAAAAAAAAAATCCAGAAAATCACATTGTCTGATTTTTAAAGAATTTATTTGCAAATTATGGTGGAAAATAAGTATTTGGTCAATAACAAAAGTTCATCTCAATATTTTGTTATATACCCTTTGTTGGCAATGACAGAGGTCAAAAGTTTTCTGTAAGTCTTCACAAGGTTTTCAAACACTGTTGCTGGTATTTTGGCCCATTCCTCCATGCAGATCTCCTCTAGAGCAATGATGTTTTGGGGCTGTCACTGGGCAACACGGACTTTCAACTCCCTCCAAAGATTTTCCATGGGGTTGAGATCTGGAGACTGGCTAGGCCACTCCAGGACCTTGAAATGCTTCTTACGGAGCCACTCCTTCGTTGCCCGGGCAGTGTGTTTGGGATCATTGTCATGCTGAAAGACCCAGCCACATTTCATCTTCAATGCCCTTGCTGATGGAAGGAGGTTTTCACTCAAAATCTCACGATACATGGCCCCATTCATTCTTTCCTTTACACGGATCAGTCGTCCTGGTCCCTTTGCAGAAAAACAGCCCCAAAGCACAATGTTTCCACTCCCATGTTTTACAGTAGGTATGGTGTTCTTTCTCCTCCAAACATGACAAGTTGAGTTTTTACCGAAAAGTTCTATTTTGGTTTCATCTGACCATATGACATTCTCCCAATCCTCTTCTGGATCATCTAAATGCTCTCTAGCAAACTTCAGATGGGCCTGGACATGTACTGGCTTAAGCAGGGGGACACGTCTGGCACTGCAGGATTTGAGTCGCTGTAGGCGTAGTGTGTTACTGATGGTAGCCTTTGTTACTATGGTCCCAGCTTTCTGCAGGTCATTCACTAGGTCCCCCCGTGTGGTTCTGGGATTTTTGCTTACCGTTCTCGTGATCATTTTGACCTCACGGGGTGAGATCTTGCGTGGAGCCCCACCTTGAGGGAGATTATCAGTGGTCTTGTATGTCTTCTATTTTCTAATAATTGTTCCCACAGTTGATTTCTTCACACCAAGCTGCTTACCTATTGCAGATTCAGTCTTCCCAGCCCAGTGCAGGTCTACAGTTTTGTTTCTGGTGTCCTTTGACAGGTCTTTGGTCTTGGCCATAGTGGAGTTTGGAGTCTGACTGTTTGAGGTTGTGGACAGGTGTCTTTTATACTGATAATGAGTTCAAACAGGTGCCATTAATACATGTAACGAGTGGAGGACAGAGGAGCCTCTTAAAGAAGAAGTTACAGGTCTGTGAGAGCCAGAAATCTTGCTTGTTTGTATTTGACTAAATACTTATTTTCCACCATAATTTGCAAATAAATTCTTTAAAAATCAGACGATGTGATTTTCTGGATTTTTTTTTCTCATTTTGCCTCTCATAGTTGAGGTATACCTATGATGAAAATTGGAGACCTCTCTCATCTTTTAAGTGGGAGAACTTAACACAGTTGGTGGCTGACTAAATACTTTTTTGCCCCACTGTATGTGTAGTGATTGCCTGTGAGGTTGGGGAAATTCTTCTCAGGAAGGGAGGGGCGTGTGCTCACCTGAACATGACAGAAACTTGAATTACTCTTAGTTTCTGAAATTTTAAACATTTTTCATACAGTTGTGATTGGGCTCAGCGCTTTTAAAGAATGTCGTTTTCATCTTTTTCTCTTTTGTGGGAGTGCAGAGAGTCACCAGATGCAGGGTCAGTCCTGTGGTAAATTAATTCTACAAAGATAAATTGTGGTAAATTTGCCTATTTTAAGAAGATATTTCTTTGACGTCTGGTGTTACTAATTAATAACCAGTATCCATCATGGATTTTCTGGTTAACTCCACTGGTAAACTAACACATCAGACTCAGCGGCACAGCAGTCACAGTACAGCTGCAGTGACTGTATACAGCCACCATATCAGGTTACATAAATAAATAAATTTACCTGTATGAAAGCTGTATGACCAGGGCTGGCTCTGTTCGTTTTGGTGCCCTAGGTGGAATTAGGGAAACCCCACCCCCGGCAGACACAAACACGGACCAGGCTAAAATCAAAGCTGTTTGTATGAATCCTAACTGTTAATTCATGTACCTTAATTTGGCAAATTCTTGTAAACCTGACTGCTGGCTGCTTAGCAGCCACCTTTCCAAACTAAGTCAATAAGCGACTTTCGCATTACGAGTGCACATGTGCGGACAATGCAACCCAACATCCAGTTCAAAGGTCAGAACTACCAAACATTCCACTAGCCGCCTTGCTTTTGTATAGAGACAGTACTGTCACACCTGAACAACTGCCATTTAAAGTCTGCTTCAAGCTTTAAATCACTGTTATGCCAGGTGCACATTGTGCCATAGTGAAGTGTGGGAACGGCATGTATCATCTAGAGCGGTGGAAAAAGAAAACTTGTAGCATACATGCATGTAACTTTGTGACCAGGGTGTGCACATGCCCGTTGCCATTCACGTTATACACTCACCGGCCACTTTATTAGGTACACCTGTCCAACTGCTCGTTAACACTTAATTTCTAATCAGCCAATCACATGGCGGCAACTCAGTGCATTTAGGCATGTAGACATGGTCAAGACAATCTCCTGCAGTTCAAACCGAGCATCAGTATGGGGAAGAAAGGTGATTTGAGTGACTTTGAACGTGGCATGGTTGTTGGTGCCAGAAGGGCTGGTCTGAGTATTTCAGAAACTGCTGATCTACTGGGATTTTCACGCACAACCATCTCTAGGGTTTACAGAGAATGGTCCGAAAAAGAAAAAATATCCAGTGAGCGGCAGTTCTGTGGGCGGAAATGCCTTGTTGATGCCAGAGGTCAGAGGAGAATGGCCAGACTGGTTCGAGCTGATAGAAAGGCAACAGTGACTCAAATAACCACCCGTTACAACCAAGGTAGGCAGAAGAGCATCTCTGAATGCACAGTACGTCGAACTTTGAGGCAGATGGGCTACAGCAGCAGAAGACCACGCCGAGTGCCACTCCTTTCAGCTAAGAACAGGAAACTGAGGCTACAATTTGCACAAGCTCATCGAAATTGGACAATAGAAGATTGGAAAAACGTTGCCTGGTCTGATGAGTCTCGATTTCTGCTGCGACATTCGGATGGTAGGGTCAGAATTTGGCGTCAACAACATGAAAGCATGGATCCATCCTGCCTTGTATCAATGGTTCAGGCTGGTGGTGGTGGTGTAATGGTGTGGGGAATATTTTCTTGGCACTCTTTGGGCCCCTTGGTACCAATTGAGCATCGTTGCAACGCTACAGCCTACCTGAGTATTGTTGCTGACCATGTCCATCCCTTTATGACCACAATGTACCCAACTTCTGATGGCTACTTTCAGCAGGATAATGCGCCATGTCATAAAGCTGGAATCATCTCAGACTGGTTTCTTGAACATGACAATGAGTTCACTGTACTCAAATGGCCTCCACAGTCACCAGATCTCAATCCAATAGAGCATCTTTGGGATGTGGTGGAACGGGAGATTCGCATCATGGATGTGCAGCCGACAAATCTGCGCCAACTGTGTGATGCCATCATGTCAATATGGACCAAACTCTCTGAGGAATGCTTCCAGCACCTTGTTGAATCTATGCCACGAAGAATTGAGGCAGTTCTGAAGGCAAAAGGGGGTCCAACCCGTTACTAGCATGGTGTACCTAATAAAGTGGCCGGTGAGTGTACGTTATATACATTCCCCACGGAGCTGAAGGATCCGGACGGACGTAATTGTTGGATTAAAGGAGTAAGTCTATATTATAACATAATTAGTGTTGTGTATTGTTCAAGTTCTAGCCTAATTGACATGAGTCTAAACCCTGAAGTAGTAGGTACAGACAGGCAGGCGTGGATCTAGGATATAGTTCTTTGTATATTGGTAATGAAGCTTGATCTACACACACATGTAATTAAGGCCATTGATAAGTAGGCTGGTATAAAATGAAATTGCAAATCATTGAAAACATGTGGTACTTAAACTAAGTAAGCAGGCTATGCCTTGTAGCGAAATTTACTCAAAATGACAAAACCAAAGTTGGGCTGTCAAACCACTGGCTTACCTTCTTTGTAGTCATTTCAGAGTCTCGCAAGTAAGGGTGCTTGGTCCTTTGACAACAAAAAATCTGCTGTCAGCATACATACAGGGAGGCCATTTTGGCCAATTTCTGCAACGTGGCCGAGAATGCAACCGCAACTAGTTTATCCTTGCGTTTGCGGGTACAACCGGGAAGACCCCTACGCATACAATCTGCTCGTAGATCAGGAACTTTCCATAAATTAAATGTATCGATAGAGCATGTTTGGTAGCCACATTCCCATGATGCTTTGCGTGAGCCGAGATGCGAAAGTCGCTTATTGTTTTCCTCTTCTGGTTTTATTGTTTTTAATGTGTATTTTAAAGCATTTCCTTGGTAATGAAAAACAACAGATCAGAGTAGTAGTATTGATGAAATCCTAACGACGCCCATCCGAAGTCATGATCCAAGTTCAACTTGGTAATTTTCCCTTAAAGGTTTTTGCCAAGAGCAGGACATTCTTTAAAACTTGTCAGAAGTGTTGGACTCAAACTGCCATCATGATAGGATGGCAGATTGGGGATGCACTGGAATAGAATTCTTAGCTGTTGAGGGCCAGTTACCATAGTTACGTGGCACTGAGTGGCAAATACATGTGGCAGCTTTAGCTTGTATGCAGCAAAACATAAAAATCACACAAAATATTTAGTCACAGTAGTACACAGTTCCTTTTTTTGTATCTTTAGATGTTAATACCACACTGTTAACTTGACTGTAGCAATGTGCGGGTAAGGGCACACACAAGTGAAGAACTAATTCTGAGCCCTTTATTTATTTGTCCTTTTTTCATCAATTAATACAAGAGGCAATGATAAGATTAGGTCTGTAATGCAAGCAGGCCCTCTGTGTACTGCTATGACTGAAAACTGTCTATTTTGGGGTTTTACTGCATACACCCTAATGCTGCCATTTATTTTTGCCACTCAGTGTTGTGTAACAACCATGAATTGTGTTCTATGACATCATGTGCCTACCCTCTATTGTCAGAAACTGGAAGAAATCTGGAGAACCTCCTTTCCTGGAATGGATGATGGAGCAAAGCAAAGTAGCTGCATGTGAGAGGATGTGGTACAGACTGCAGGACAGGACTGAAAAATATCTCCAAAAATGGGACATGGACCTTGACACTATTTCTAAACCTGTGTTTAAAAAAAGCACGTGGTTTTGCATTAACAGGGATGCGATTTTTTTTTAATCTTGTTTACTTACTCATTCATTTTATTTTATTTTTTCAATACTTTTATACTTGAAAGATGGCACTTTCAGAAACGGATTGTGCAGTGTTGTTCTTCGGGCTTATTATTGTGTGACACAAGTAGTGGCTCCACCTTTCCGGTTCCGCCTCCACCCAGAGTATAAGAGGGGCTGTGCAGAAGAGGGACATTCTCTTTGACCTCACCTCTGCCTGATGAGAGTGTCTGCACTGTACAGTGAGTCAATAATAAAGTCTTGTTCCATTATCCCTCTAGCCTCATTATTGGTTCTCAGTTTAGGACATGACATTTGGCAACAAGGATAAAAGCATGGATACAGGAGTTGTTAACATTTGGCCTTTTTGGAGGTTCCCAGTGAGCCGCCAGTCCCCTGGGCAAGGTGGTTCACCACATTCCAAAATTATCTGGTGGCACTGAACCTCGGTGACATGGAGATATTATGGGCACGAGCAGTGTTGGTTCACAATTTAGATATGGAGGGACAACGCATCCAGTGCACCTTGGGTGACAGTGATAGTTTTGAGGACGTTGTTGAGCTAATGGTGCATCATTTTCACACTCTGAAAACGTCATCATCTGGAGGATTCAGTTTCAGCAGCACCGCCAGCGGACCGATGGGTCTGTGCAATGGTATGTTGCGGATCTGCATCAGCTGGCCGGGGACTGCCAGTATGGAGCATTGGGGGAAGAGATGGTTCGCGACCAGTTGGTGGAGCACACGCTTTGTTTGGTGGCACAGTCAAGGCTCCTTACACACTCCAGCGAAATGACATTAGCAAGGGCTGTCAAGATAGCTCAGCAGCATGAAGCAGTGGACAAACTATCACATGACCTTGGTGAGAGAACTACACTCTGTCAATCTGAATCACAGTCAATGGTGCAGGCTGTGGAACCAGACAGCGATAATAGTGTGGAAGATAAATAGGAGTACATTACCGCTGTGAAGATAAGGTCCGCCCCGGGATCACCCAGGTGTTTGGGTTGTGGGTCCACCAAACACTGTTACAAGGCTAGAGAGTGTCCGGCAAGAGGAAAACGCTGTGGCAAGTGCGGATTTCAGCATCATTTTGCCAGGGCTTGTATGAAGTTCGAGTGAGGGGGGCGGCGATGTGAAGCGGACCCCCCCCCCCCCCCCCCGCCACAACTCCCACGATCATCCACACTGTTTCCCCGAGCACCAATGGTCATACGTACTGTATGGTAAAATTAGACGGAGTGGAGGTGCCACTGCTGATTGACACGGGCGCAGTGAGGTCCATGTTGAATTGGCCTACCATGAGGAGTTTCTTCTCATACTATTGGATAAGAGGTCATTCAGTGCCGCTGTGTGGGTATCATGGAAAGAGGTTGGCCACTTTGGGGTCGGTGAAACTGACAGCCCGGTACAAGTCGGCAGAAGTGTCCAACCTGAAGTTTGTGGTGACCGCCAGTGGTGAGAATATTATGGGCTGACCTTTTTTATGGACTGGGCTTTGCAGCGGTCTAGGAGAGGAGTAGTTGGGCTGTGGTTTGTGGGACCGGCCGATTTTGCGAGTGGTGAAGTATGTAGTATGGGACAAACCATGGCCTAATATTGTGGAAGATGAGCAGGACCAACCCCACCCAGGGCCATCGCAGGATGGTTCCGGTGCCAGGGCCCAAGTTACCCTAGCTGAGGGAACTGGGCGGCACGGTGGGACACCCGTGATAGCGGGTGGAGCCGAGTGGATGGCCCATTCTGCTTCCGGAGTTCGGCTGGGAGGTACCGAGAAGCAAGGGGTCACAACGGCTTCACCGGTGTCAAAAATGAAAGCAAGCGGGGCAGGACCGGCTGGCACGGTGAAATGATGTGCCACTCAGGGACACTGGAAGCTGAGTTGGGCTCCTCTGGGAGTCGCTGATGTGGTCCGACCCAGGAAGGAGGCCCGGTCAAGAGGGGTTCATGGCAAGTGCAAATGACAGGAGGACCAGGGAGGCTGCAGGTGGTGGCTGTTCAGGAGGACGGTTACCTTCAGCTGTCTGATGGCTCATGAAGACATCCCAACAAGCTGCGGCGTGCCAATGACAAGAAGGAGGTGTCTGGACTTTGACGTGGGTCATCTCAGGGCGCGAAGAGAAGAAGATGCTCTGGACAGGACCCACCTGACGGGTTTCCGGGGGGTGGTTTCTCTACTGGGACTGACGTAGTTGGGGCAATGTGTTTATTGCATGATGTTGGTCCGGGAGATAAATTGTTTATGTATATATGTTCTATTAAGGGATTGTTTTATGTCTTATTCTGGGAACAGGGCAGTTTTTCTTTATTTAATGGACTATATTGTAACAGAGATGGCAGAATAATCCATCTGGCAGTGTAGGGGTGGAAAGTTACTCCACCTGTTCCCCCCTAGCTTTCGTTGTTTTGTGTGCATGGTTAGATCTTGATTATTTCTCTTTGAGTTGGTGTGTGTTTAGGGTTCCAAATTGGGGTGGGTCTGAATTGTGTGTATGTTTTGGACCATTTTGAGGGGTGTGGGGGGGTATTGTTGTTCTTGGGGCTTGTTATTGTGTGACATGGGTGGTGGCTCCACCTTTCTGGTTCCGCCACCACCCGTAGTATAAGAGGGCTGTGTGGAAGAGGGGCAGTCTCTTTGACCTCAGCTCTGCCTGACAAGAGTGTCTGTACTGTACAGTGAGTCAATAATAAAGTTGTGTTCCATTGTATCTCCAGCCTCATTATCGGTTCTCAGTTTTGGACATAACAGATTGATCCCTCTTTGTTGGGGTTGGGATGGGGGGACGTGCTGTGAAACTGTGAAGAAATTTAAAATACATATGCTACTTGTTGTCATATCCCGAGCGCTTTTGTCCGCGCTTGGGTTATTCCTCATCCCTGTCAGGTTTTTGACAGCAGGTGTCGTCACACGGGTTTCCCGGGCTCTGATTGGCCAGACGCTCGGGGGCTCTCCGCTGTCAGAGCCTGAACAGCTGCGCCGCATTGCCAATCATGAGCAGCTGGCTTTAAATGTCAGTGCAAGTGAATTGGACTCTGCGGCTGTCTCGTCAAAAGTCTTATGACTTTCCCCTGTCTCCTTACCACATGCTCCCTGGGTTCCCTGACGTATCCCGCTGCATGTAAGTTGTCTGTTATTTGGAATTGTACTTCTCCCTCGCTGACATTCCTTCCTAATTGCGGCGGACGAGAGCTCCTCGTCTCTGCCATAACGCTCTCCCTGTTCCACGTTTAATATTCCTTGCCTTTGCGGCGTACGAGTGCCCCTCGTCCTAGCCGCTAACTTCTATTGTGAATTCATATTGTGTTGTGTAACGAAGCCTGCGTGGCAAGTTGTGTTGTACACCCAAGCCCTGTGCAATATAAATAAAAGAACTGAATTGCAACTTACTGAACTGTGGCGTCTTATGCTGGCTCGTGAGGGCCAGCCGTGACACTTGTATGTAATTTTTATAAAAAATTGTTAGATATAATATAATGTTGGGCTTTTATTTGTGAAGCATGGGTGGTGGCGCCACCTTCCGGTTCCGCCACCACTCATGGCTATAAGAGGGCAGCAGGCAGGAGGGGCGGTCTCTTTGCCATCTCTTCTGCTTGACAGCTGCGTATGGGGTGTGTGGTGCCTCTTTAATAAACGTGTGTTCAGTTCAACACTTGGCCTCATCCTTGGCTCCTTGTCCTGACATAACAGTATCAGTTCTTTAATCCCTTGCACTCCGGTCAATTTCCCTAAAAATCCCAAAAAATAACATGCCCAAAGTAAATCGAAAGCTGTTCTTCAACCCTTTGCAGCATCTTCATGGGGTTGGTCTCATTTAGATTAGATTAGATTAGATTAAACTTTATTGTCATTACATATGTATGAATACAACGTAACGAAACACAGTTTAGCATCCAATCAGAAGTGCAAAGGACAGCAGTGCAGTATATACGGTAATTAACAGTATGTGCAATTTAAGCAAATATATGCAAATATATGCAGCAGTGCAGAAAGTTAAGAGTACTGTTATGTGCAAATAATGTGCAATAAGTTAGATGTAGTTATGTAGTTATGCAGTTATGTACAGGTGAGGATGGTAAGAGATGATGGTAAGAGAGTCAGCGGGGAACTAAGTTCAATAACGTGACAGCTGTTGGAAAGAAACTGTTCCTAAACCTGCTGGTTCTAGTCCGAAGGCTTCTGAAACGTCTTCTGGAGGGGAGAAGCTGGAACAGTCCATGAGCAGGATGGTTGGAGTCCCTAAGAATGCTGCGTGCCCGGCACAGACATCTTTTCCTGTAGACGTCCTCTATAACTGGAAGTGGAGTCCCTGTGATGCGTTGGGCGGTTTTCACCACCCGCTGCAGCGCCTTGCGGTCAGCGACAGAGCAGCTCCCATACCAGACTGTGATACAGTTGGTCAGGGTGCTCTCTATCACGCAGCGGTAGAAGTTGCCCAGGATGTCAGTTGACAGATGGTTCTTCTTCAGTGTCCTCAAGAAGAAGAGGTGCTGATGGGCCTTCTTGATCAGGCTGGTGGTGTTAACTGACCAGGACAGGTCCTCCGAGATGTGGGTCCCCAGGAATTTGAAGCTGGGGACATGTTCAACAGCTATGCCATTGATATGGATGGGGTCATGTGTCTCTTCCCTCTCCTTCCTGTAGTCCACTATGAGCTCCTTGGTTTTGCTGGTGTTAAGGAGCAGGTTATTGTCAGCGCACCAAGTAGCCAAGTGCTCAACCTCTGCCCTGTAATCTGACTCGTCGTTGTCCCTGATGAGTCCAATCACCGTGGTGTCATCTGCGAACTTTATGATGGAATTGGATCCATACATAGGCCTGCAGTCATGGGTGTAGAGGGAGTAGAGGAATGGGCTGAGCACACAGCCCTGTGGTATACCAGTGTTGAGTGTGATGACGGAAGAACGGTTGGGGCCTGACCTAACATGCTGGGGTCTGTTGGTCAGAAAATCCATGATCCGTCAGAAAATCCATGATCATGATTTAAAAGAAAACACTTTGAATTTTTTGGCAAAACAGTCATAATCTCTCTAAGTGCTCCGGCCACTGAGTAACAGTCATCTAAACATACTGAACTTGAAGAAAATAAATTTGGCCTGGGTGTTTTTTTGTATACAAATGCTTGCAAATAACACACAGCTTCAGATCCGGGCTGGAAAATGCAACAGAAATGTAGAACCAAGTGTTATCCAGCTGAGGTCCAAATTTTGTAATAATACCACAAAAAATGAATATATTACACAGCTTTTTCCTCAGGTAGTTCCCAGGCGTTTTTGAACTGTGCCAAATTGTGCCAAATGGCACAGTTTGGAAAAATGTGTGTAACTTTTGAATGATTCAATATAGAAGCTTCATCCTGGGCTCTAATGAAAGGTGACAGTCAGGGCTGTGTGTGTGTGTGTGGGGGGGGGGGTTGTCCCCCCCATCGCTACAGAGGACGGACATCGCCCGTTGCGCCACGGTCCGTCATGCAGCGATGACGCACAGCTGTAATTTACCGATCGGTCAAAAGTCATTTTGATTACAATTTTCAGGGATAAAGAATAATTTAGCTTAGAACACCTTACCACTTCACAGCAGAAGTGGAGCTGGCGAACTTCTTCCTCATTGTCAGACGAACGCGACGCTGGTCTCGCAACCCGATCAAAACATAATTCCATTATTGCAGTTTTGCGCTTCCATGATTGCAGTTTTTGGCGAACGATTTTTCAAAACAAATAACAGTGTGGCGGTTTGGGAAAACCCCCACAAACAGACTAAGGACAGACAACTCGCTACTCCTGTTTTTTTCCGCTACACTACTGTGATAATGTCACCTTTCATGTATTGTGTTCATGCGTCCTGTCCTTACTGTGACCTAGAGACTCAGATCAATATGTAGATGTGCCTGTTAAACTCTTTGTTCTGCAGCTGGAGCAAAGTCTAGCAAATCTGCCTATTGTGATGTATGCCTCTCAAATGCAAATGCCATACTCCCTGCTGTGAATGCCTTTCATGCATTGTTTGTAACTGGTATTTAAGCTGACTGAAATCCATGCTCTCTCTCTCACTCACACACTTCAGCCTCTGCTGCAGACACTCCAACCTCTGCTGCAGACAGGCACTCTGTGTCTTCTCCTCTGAGAGCCGTGGGCTCGCTCTCGGCGCTCATGCACGGCGCCGGGAGCGGAGCTCGTGACGGCGGTATGATATAATAAACTTCCTTAAAACCTCCAACAACGCCGCTTTATTTCATGCCGCCGCAAACAGTAGTAATTAAAAACAGACTGGCGAACGCATGTGTGTCACTCAGCCTTCGTCGTCGGCCTCCGTCGGTCTATGATGACCATGGAAGCATATCCTAACGTCTACTCTGCTGGGACAAAAACAAAAAAGCACCGCCTGTGGCCGAACATGCCGTTGTGCGAATGGCAGTCAGTCACACAGGTTGCACTTGTGGGTGGTCTCTGTGCTGCTGGGTCTGTGGGGTTCTTCCTGCGGGTCCTTTTTTTATCTGCTGCTGCAGTCAATCTCTCTTCACCCAGCCTTACACAAAAAAGCTCGCGAACTTCTGTGCTTCAATTGGCTCGCTACATTCACAGCGTTGGTAGGCGGGTACTTCTTACTCGGTTTTCAGTCATTAATTCTTCAAGGTTTCAGAAACCCAATTCAAGGCGCTTATTAGTCGAATGAGATCATATCTGATCTGTTCGCGGCTGTGTCTGTAGTGGAAGAACTTTTTTTTTTTTTTTCAGTGCGCGCTTGGAGGCAGCGCCCTCGTGCGTCCTAGAGCACACGAGCGCGCCCTCGTACGCTCTGGGACGCAGAGACTTGCCCACTCGCGGTACAACGGAGTGCAAAAGGTTAAATTAACTTAAAATGGCTATGCTACACAAGAAATGACACATTTGATTCTCGTGACAAAAACTGCCCCATTGAAAACCATTGAAAATGACATTTTTGATCCCAAATTTATCATTCTTTAAAGGTGCGATATATAAGATTTTCATGAAAACACAGATTTTTTAAAAAAATAATACATCAACAAAGCGTTTAGAAACATGCACAATGTAAGTCTTAATGTTCTTCTAAAAATTAGTATATTGATGAAAAAAATTGTAATTTTTGACGGGTCGACAATAATGTAAATATTTATATTCCAGAAGATTGATGATGACAAAAAAGTGTTCCGTCAGTATTTCAGCACCAATACAATGAATCGCATGATGTCACGTGCCATCGCCTTGCCGTAACACTTGGGGTTGCCAAACTGTGACTAATAGGCTGCCATGGCTGCTTCTGAAAGTAAAAGTTCATTCCGTTATCCTTCTCAAGTAAGAAGTGATAAACAAAGGAGCAAGACCAGAATAAGTGTTGGTTCAGCTTTTGATCATTGGTGTGACTTGAAGAATCATAAAGGGTTGAAAAGCCACACAGAGGTCGCCACTTTTCTACTGGACTGCTAAGCTAAGCTAACTAGTGTTTGCATAGCTATCTGTAACCTTCTATAGTTGGTCTCTGAGATGTTCCTGTTATTAATATGACTGTGTGATGATTATCAGCTGGTGTATGGCGATGGAATAGACCACAGCAATTGCTCACTAATCCTTTCCAAAGTCATTTTTCCACTGTGTTCTAGAGAATCTCATCTTGATACAGTTAGCATTAGCTTCCGATACAATGAAGGAAGGAACTCCATTTTTCTCTAACGAATGTAATGAGTTTTTTTAAAATAAGTGAGTTTTGCATTGTGAAGAAATGCCATGAAACTTGTGAGGAGAGATTTGGGTAAAAAGAGTGCCTGCTGAAATGTGTCATTCTGTTCTGTGCTTGAGAGAAGTGAAGTGTGTAATAAACCGTCTGCCACACTCCACAGTGCAGTCTTTTTGGTTTGTTTTCAATGAGGGTGATCAGCCTAGCAGCCCATGATGTGTTTTTGGGATTTACAAGACTACCGAGCATACTACTTCACTTTAATAATGTTGTAACCCTCGCTGACGTTTGAAATCCTGTCCTGAAATGGAGTGGTACTGGGGGAATTAATAACATATTTCTATAATGACAAATACAATTTTAAACAACCTTTACTATTGTGCATGTCTTTTGTTGGTAAAAATATTACTTTAGTAATATGTTGCACCATAACTAAATAAAGAGACTGATGTGATCTGTTTACAGGTATTATCACAATTATGACCCGATCACGTCAACTCCTGTAAAAACAAAAAGGAAACGTACCGTCCGTAACACCAGTGCCACCTGTATCAAGTATACAAGGGTCACTTTCACCAGAACAGTGAGTACTCCAAACAATATAATTATAATAAACAATAATGTAGATATGCATTTTCAGTTCCACATCCAAGTGTAGTTATTAACCCCTTGCACTCCGGTCAATTTCCCTAAAAATGCCAAAAAATAATGTGCCCAAAGTAAATCGAAAGCTGTTCTTCAACCCTTTGCAGCATCTTCATGGGGTTGGTCTCATTTAAAAGGAAACACTTTGAATTTTTTGGCAAAACAGTCATATTCTCTCTAAGTGCTCCTGCCACTGAGTTACAGTCATCTAAACATACTGAACTTGAAGAAAATAAATTTGGCCTGGGTGTTTTTTTGGATACAAATGCTTGCAAATAACACACAGCTTCAGATCCGGGCTGGAAAATGCAACAGAAATGTAGAACCAAGTGTTATCCAGCTGAGGTCCAAATTTTGTAACAATACCACAAAAAATGAATATATTACACAGCTTTTTCCTCAGGTAGTTCCCAGGCGTTTTTGAACTGTGCCAAATGGCACAGTTTGGAAAAACGTGTGTAACTTTTGAATGATTCAATATAGAAGCTTGATCTTGGGCTCTAATGAAAGGTGTGTGGTGAACACTAATGGGACCTGTTGGACCGGTTCTGTGACTCACATTTTAGGTCAGAACAAAGGCAGGAATCTTAGCCTTGATATGCAAGGCTGGAGACTGTGGGGGGTCGATTAAAGGATGCATGGGAGACAGTGGAAGTGATGTCATGAAGGAAACGCATTGTGAATGTCTTTGTTATGCAAGGTGGTGAAATGCATTGTGACTGTCTTTATTATGCAAGGAGGTCTGTGTGACATGTGATTTATGAGGTGTGAAGTCCCTGATATTTAAGGGCGAGAGTTTACTGATTCTCTCTCTTTTTTTCTGCTTTGAAATGATGGAGATGTGAATAAACCTGACTCTGAGAAAGAACACTGCATTGTCATTTTCACATCCTCCACACTGGTGACCCTAAGACCTATCATGGAAGAAGGAAATTCCCCCGGGTCAGCCGCGTCAGGAGCCCCCAGCCAAGCGAACACCGCTACAGTCCAGCTACCGGACTTCTGGCAGAACAATCCGCGCTCCTGGTTCAACCCGGTCGAGGCGCAGTTCAACCTCCGGGGGATATCGGTAGATGCCACAAAATTCTACCACGTAGTCGCAAAGCTGGACAACAACACGGCCCAGCATGTGGAGAGGCTGATCGACCAGCCGCCGGAGAGCGACAAATACGGCGCGTTGAAGGCTGCACTCATCCAGCAATTCACCCCCTCGGCGGAGGAGCGAGCAGAGAGGCTCCTGGCGCTGACGGAGGGGGAAAACAACATGCCCGCGAGCCTGATGGAGAAGTTGTTGAGGTTGAAAGACTCTGACGATGATCACTTCATTTTCACCCACCTCTTCCTCAGGACTCTACCGTCAGCAGCGAGAGCAGTTCTGGCCAGTTCGCCACTGTTGGCCCTACGGGACTTCCGCGCACTAGGCCGAGAGGCGCAGCGGATCATCAACGCCACCAAGCGGCGCGCAGCCACGGCCGCTGCAGCGGAACTCGGCACGATGACCAGAGAAGACAGGAGGCCAGAGGCAGCAGTGCCAGACTCACCGACGACGGCAACGGCAAGGGCCAGGGAGCGTGGACCGGACGTCTTTTGTTTCTTCCATCGCCGCTTCGCAGAGAGGGCACGCAAGTGTGTACCGCTGTGCCAGTTCGGGCGTTCGGGAAACGCCAAGACCGGGGGTCGGTAGCAGCCATGGCCATCGGGGAAGAGAACAAGCTGCTCTACTTGTTGGATGCATGCTCCGGGAGGCAGTTCCTCGTCGACACAGGCTCCCAGTTGAGTTTCATCACTCCTTCCTACGGGGACAGACTGGCTGGTTCCGGAGGTCCCCTGGTGACGGCAGCAAACGGCTCAGAGATTAAGACCTTTGGTGAGAAGACTCTGCTTCTGTCTCTACACGGCTGTGCACATGAGTGGACTTTTGTTGTAGCAACAGTAAATTTCAATATGCTGGGGGCTGATTTTTTGTGCTCACATGGGTTGTTGGTTGATCTCGCTAACAGATGCCTGGTTAATGCACTTTCTTTTGATTCTATCCCCTGCACAGCACGAGTGGCCCCGCCTACAGCACAAGCCAACGTCACAACAGCAGGTGGTAAGTTCCACACACTGCTCACTCAGTTCCCAGACTCACGGTTCCCACATTTTCGGCAACAGCCGCTAAGCACGGGGTGGAGCATTTTATTACCACTACCGGACCACCCGTTTTTGCAAAAGCTCAGCGCTTGGACACAGTTAAACTGGCCATAGCGCACGAGGAATTCGCCAACCTGGAGAGGTTGGGCATTATCCGACGTTCAAACAGTCCGTCGGCTTCCCCCCTACATATGGTCCCGAAAGCTGACTGATCATGGTGCCCTTGCGGGGATTTTCGCAGGTTAAACAACGCTACAGCGCACGACCGCTACCCAATCCCACATATCCAAGATTTTTCGGTTCATTTGGCAGGGGTGTGCATTTTTTCTAAAATAGACTTGGTCCGCGGTTACCACCAAGTCCCAGTGCGCGCTGAGGACATACCCAAAACAGCGGTAATAACTCCGTTTGGGTTATTTGAGTTTTTACGCATGCCATTCGGACTTAAAGGGGCTGCTCAGACGTTCCAACGCATGATGGACACCGTGCTTTGCGATCTCCCTTTCGTGTTCGTCTACCTGGACGATATTTTAGTAGCCAGCGCATCCGAAGACGAACACGAAAAACACCTGGCCACAGTTTTCCAAAGGTTGGTAGATCACGGGTTAATAATCAACCCAGCGAAGTGTCAGTTCGGGGTGGTGCAGATCGATTTTTTAGGACACCGCGTCTCCCCCGAAGGAGCAGTTCCGCTGCCTGACAAAGTGCGCGCTGTGGCAAATTTTCCCCGGCCGCAGACAGTCAGGGCATTGGAGGAGTTTTTGGGAATGGTGAATTTTTATAACCGTTTTCTCCCCCGCGCGGCACAACTCATGCAGCCGCTGTATGCCGCGCTCAAAAAAAAGAAACCCGCGGATAAGATCGAATGGTCCCCAGAGCGGGACCAAGCGTTCTCGGAGGTGAAAGCAGCCTTGGCAAACGCTGCATTGTTGACACACCCAGACCCAACGGCCCGCATAGCGCTCACCACGGATGCGTCAGATGTGGCCATAGGGGCGGTCGTGGAGCAACATGTAGCCGGGGTTTGGCAGCCTCTCGCCTTTTTCAGCAGGACCTTGCACGATAGCGAACGTAAATACAGCGCGTTCGACAGGGAGCTGCTCGCTCGCCATTTGGCCATCTGCCACTTTCAGTTCTGGCTGGAAGGACGCGCTTTCATCGCATTCGTTGATCACAAACTGCTAACATTCACGATGGCCAAGGTCTCGGAACCGTGGTCAGGCCGGCAGCAGAGACAGCTGGCCGCGATATCAGAGTTTACCACTGATATTCAGCATGTGGCAGGCAAACTCAATGTAGTGGCAGATTGCCTCTCGCGCGCTGTGGCGGCCCCAGTCAGCGTAGGGTTAGATTATGCAGCCATGGCCACGGAGCAGGTTAATGACGCGCACGTGCGCGCGCTCCAGTCTGGACCAACAGGGTTAAGGCTGGAGAGCAGGGTGCTGCAAGACGGTATGCCCCCCCTAATCTGCAATGTCTCCACTGGACGGCCGCGTCCAGTAGTACTGGCCGCGTGGCGCCGCCGCGTGGCTCTGCCGCGTTTTTAAATCGGTTCATGCTTTGGCGCACCCTGGAGTGCGCACGTCGGTCAAAATGGTGGGAGAGAAATTTGTGTGGCTGAGCCTCCGCAAACAGGTCAAAGAGTGGGCAGCAGCCTGTACGGCGTGTCAACGAGCCAAAGTACACAGGCACACGAGGGCTCCTTTGGAACAGTTTCACATTCCGGCCAAGAGGTTCAACCACATTCATGTGGACCTCGTTGGACCCCTCCCACTGTCACTGGGGTGCACACATCTTCTGACAATGGTGGACCGCACCACGCGCTGGCCTGAAGTGGTCCCGCTGGCATCAACCACGGCCGAGGAAGTAGCGCGCGCATTTTTAACAGCTTGGGTGGCGCGCTTCGGCGTTCCATCGGACATTACGTCCAACAGAGGCCCTCAATTTGTTTCCGAGCTTTGGTCGACAATGGCCCGCAGCCTGGGTGTCACAATTCACCGCACAACTGCGTACAATCCGCAGGCTAACGGGCTATGCGAACGTTTTCATAGGTCATTGAAAGCGGCTCTCAGAGCGTCACTGACGGATACAAATTGGGTTGACAAGTTACCATGGGTGTTATTGGGGTTGCGTTCTGCACCTAAAGAGGATTTAGAAGCCTCACCAGTGGAGCTCGTGTTTGCGCAGCCACTCCGGCTGCCTGGGGAGTTTCTCCCAGATAACCCTGCGCCAAACGCCCCCCCCGTCTCAACTGTTGCACAGTAACATAGAATCAAGCACGCTGCCCGGCCCCGCGCACCACAGTTTTCTGCATGTTTTTGTGCCTAAAACTTTGAAGAACGCAGAGTTTGTTTTTGTTAGACACGATGCAGTGGTTAGCACTGCGGCAGCACAGTTTACCCTCGGCCGGGGGATCGCGGGGATCATGAGATCGTGGGTTCGATCTCTGCCCCCGGCCAACAGTGATCTGTGTGGAGTTTGCATGTTCTCCCCGTGTATGCGTGGGTTTACCCCGGGATTTCTCCGGTTTCCTCCCACATGCCAAAAACATGCAGGTTAGGTTAATTGGAGACTCTAAATTGGCCCTGTGTGTGAATGGTTAAAAGGGATGGCGCCGTATTGTGGCTGCTTCATCCATCCAGATGGTGGATGACCCTTAATTTCTGTAAAGAGTCTTTGAGTGTCTATGATAAAGCGCTATATAAATCTGATGTATTGATTGATTGACTGATGCGCATCAAACCCCGCTGCGACCGCCTTATGACGGACCATTCAGAGTGCTAGAAACAGGGGACAAGCAGTTTTTGCTAAATTTGGGGGGTAGGAAAGAGAAAATTGGCATAGACAGACTTAAACCCGCTTTTGTGGGGGCAGAAGAGGAAGTGCTGTTGGCGAAGGCCCCGCGGCAAGGTAGACCACCACGGAGGGTTTCACACAGTAATGTTTCCCCAAGTAATGTTTCCTCAGAACACTCGCAGAGACTGACAAAGGGTTTCCGCCCCCAGACGGCAAATCCCCAGCGTGACAGCGCCGCAGAGACGGCGAACCCCAGCTACAGCAGATTCGGCAGGAGGCTGAAACCTATCCAGCATGTGGACTGATGTGTATTGATGCTATCACGGCATGCATGTGGTTATTTTCTTGTTGTTCTGTTTTTCTAAAATGCTGGGGGGGCTTGTGTGGTGAACACTAATGGGACCTGTTGGACCGGTTCTGTGACTCGTATTTTAGGTCAGAACAAAGGCAGGAATCTTAGCCTTGATATGCAAGGCTGGAGACTGTGGGGGGTCGATTAAAGGATGCATGGGAGACAGTGGAAGTGATGTCATGAAGGAAATGCATTATGAATGTCTTTATTATGCAAGGAGGTCTGTGTGACATGTGATTTATGAGGTGTGAAGTCCCTGATATTTAAGGGCGAGAGTTTACTGATTCTCTCTCTTTTTTTCTGCTTTGAAATGATGGAGATGTGAATAAACCTGACTCTGAGAAAGAACACTGCCTCATCATTTTCACATCCTCCACAGGTGACACTCAGGGCTGTGTGTGTGTGTGTGGGGGGGGTTTGTCCCCCCCCTCGCTACAGAGGACGGACATCGGCCATCACTACATGACGGAATAGTCATGTGGCGACCGCGGCGCTGTCACCGTGCCCCCCCTCCCCGCTACAGAAGAGTAGCGGGGGGGGCGGCGTTCACGGTCCGGACGCGGCGCACGGACTTCAGACTTGGTGCGCCGCACAGTTGTAATTTTCCGATCGGTCAAAAGTCATTTTTGATTACAATTTTCAGGGATAAAGAATAATTTAGCTTATAACACTTACCTCTTCACAGCAGCAGTGTCCTGGCGAACTTCTCTTCCTCATTGTCAGATGAACGCAACGCTGGTCCCTTGTTACGGACTCGTGGTTCTGGTCTCGCGACCTGGTCAAAACATAATTCCATTATTGCGGTTTTGCGCTTCCATGATTGCGGTTTTGGCGAATGATTTACGACCTTCGTCGTCGACCTCCGTCGGTCTGTGTTGACCATGAAAGAGAATCCTAAACGTCTATTCTTCTGGAATATAAAAAAAAAAAGCACCGCCTGTGGCTGAACAGACCGATGCGCGAATGGCAGTCCCTGTCACAGAGGTCGCACTTGTGGGTGGTCTCCGTGCTGCTGGGTCTGTGACGATTCTTCCTGCGGGTCCTTTTTTCATCTTTTGCAGCAGTCTGTCTTCACCCAGCCTTACACAAAACAGCTTTCGAACTTCTGTGCTTCAATTGGCTCGCTGCATTCGCAGCGTTGGTAGGCGGGTCCTTCTTGCTAGGTTTTCAGTCATTGGTTCTTCAAGGTTTCAGAAACCCAATTCAAGGCTCTTATTAGTCAAATGAGAGGTCAATCATATCTGATCTGTTCGCGGCTGTGTCTGTAGTGGAAGAACGGAAATGCAGCTTTTTTTTTTTCAGTGCGCTCTTGGCGCAGCGCCCTCGTGCGTCCTAGGGCGCACGAGAGCGCCCTCGTGTGCTCTAGGATGCAGAGACGTGCCCGTCAGCGGTACACAGGAGTGCAACAGGTTAATAACTTTATGGTGGTAGTGGTTTTCATCAAAAATCATTTAACAGTATAGACTGGGACGAGGTGGATGGTACTCAGAGCAACACATCAGATGAGGACTTAGTCCCTGGTCTTTGTATACGGTATGTTATTTTGTAGTGTTTTCTGATGCATAAACAATTAAAAAACTGTTCTTCATCAAGTTTGTTAAAGAGTGACAAATCTTTCTAAATTATGTTGATAAAGTCATTTGAATGAATTTCAATGAATATATTACACAGCTTTTTTCTCAGGTTGTTCCCAGGCGTTTTTGAACTGTGCCAAATTGTGCCAAATGGCACAGTTTGGAAAAACGTCTATAACTTTTGAATGCTTCAACATAGAAGCTTCATCTTGGGCTCTAATGAAAGGTGACACTCAGGGCTGTGTGTGTGTGTGTGTGTGTGGGGGGGGGGGTTATTCATTCATAAATGAATGAATGAACAAACAAGCCCCCCACACACAAAGAAGCATGCCACGTAAAAAATGTGTGGCCTTTTTTTTTACAAGAAAAAATAACCTACAGTGCAATAAAAATTATACTAAAATATCTGCAATGTAGAGGATAACAGCCCCCCCCCCACCCGCTACAGAGGAGCTCGGTGCACAAAAAACGGTCCGTCATGTGGCTACGACGCACCGTTGTAATTACCGATTGGTCAAAAGTCATTTTTATTACTATTTTCAGTGATAAAGAATAATTTAGCTTATAACACTTACCAGTCCACAACAGCAGTGTCGTTGGCGACCATCTGTTCCTCATTGTCAGACGAACATGAAGCTGGTCCGCTTGTTACGGACTCGTGGTTCTGGTCACGCGACCCGGTCAAACCATCTCCGCTTCCATGATTGCGGTTTTTGCGAACGATTTTTCAAAACAAATAAGAACAGTAGTAATAAAAAAAGACTGGCTAACGCTACTGTTACCCACAGGTCTCAATGTGTGTCACCCAGTGGCTTAGACAAAACAGATTTTACGCATGGAACGCACGCGTTTCAATTGTCAAACTTCTCTGCTTCAACTGGCTCGTTGTATTCGCGGTCGTTGGTAGGCAGGTCCTTCTTGCTAGGTTTTCAGTCATTGGTTCTTCAAGGTTTCAGAAACCCAATTCAAGGCTCTTATTAGTCGAATGAGAGGTCAATCAAATCTAAACCAATCAAAACACTCCTTTGGCTTTCTGTTCGTGGCTGTGTCTGTACAGAAATGCAGCTTTTTTTTTTTCAGTGTGCACTGAGACACACTAGGACACAGAGACGTGACCGCCCGCGGTATCCCGGAGTGCAACAGGTTAAATAGCAACCAGACAAGTGAGGCACAGGTGCGGGGAGCAGAGTGAGCAAGTGTCCTGAATAAATCAATTACATGTAGCTGAGCTGGTAGGGAGACAGCCTGGGTAGTTGGTGTGAGTGACTAGCAAGAGGAAAGGGCTCAAAAAGTAAAACCAAAATATATACACAGCACAACCAACATAATGATAACATACAGAAAAATACTCAAAACTACAAAGGGGGTCTGAGAACAGGCTCAGACACTTGACAGAGTCCCCCCCAAGGGGAGGAGACCAGACACCCCCAGGCAACACCAAAGGACCCCCCTTCCTTCCCCAAGAAAAGGGAACAACAAAAATTCATCCCGGGAGGGGGAACTGATGTGACTTCAGGAAAGTCACATCCCCCCTGCCCCCCCTCACCATCACAGGCTCTCCCATCACCTTTGCAGATTCCTTCCGCTTCTTGGGCACCACCATCACCCGAGACCTCAAATGGGAGCCAACCATCAGCTCCCTCATCAAAAAGGCCCAGCAGAGGATGTTCTTTCTGCGGCAGCTGAGGAAGCTCAAGCTACCCACCAAGATGTTAGTGCAGTTCTACACGGCCATCATCGAGTCCATCCTCACCTCCTCCATAACTGTGTGCTACGCAGGAGCCACTTCCAGGGACAGACTAAGGCTGCAGCGCGTCGTGCACACTGCTGAGAAGGTGATCGGCTGCAAGCTCCCATCTCTCCAGGACCTGTACATCTCCAGGACCCGGAGGCGTGCTGGCCGGATCATAGCCGATCCTTCACATCCTGGTCACGTGCTGTTTGCCCCCCTCCCCTCAGGTAGAAGGCTTCGGTCCATTCGGACTAAAACCTCCCGGCACATGAACAGCTTTTTCCCCTCTGCCATCAGACTGCTGAACACTAAGTGACTTTTGACTCTCGTGCACTATGTACAGCAGCTCAACCAGACTCATGTCAATCATCATTGTTTTTCTGTTGCATTATTGACTGCACTATGTGGTACTTCACATTATCTGCTACATGCTAATTTTTTAAAACTGCCTTGACTAGTACTACTCATTATTACTAGTATTATTATTATTATTACTTATTATTACTTATTTTTCTACACTTATTGCACGTTTCTAGTCCTTTAGTTTTTTAGTTTATCCCTTTTTCTCATTATGTTTTTAATGTTGCAGCATGGCACCGAGACAAATTCCTAGTTTGTGTATCACATGAACAATGGCAATAAACCTGATTCTGATTCTGATTCTGATTCTGATTCTGAACCAGGCTACGGAGGGAAAACACAAACCAGTTCATGACCCGCACCTGTGCCCGACCAGACCCGTAGGCCCCCAAGGTCCCAAAACCCCCTAGTTCAGGCGGCCGGCCGAAGTCCCAGACAAGCTAGATGGCCAGATGGAATGAGTCAAGTGGCCTGCCAGGAAAAATGGACCACCCGACCCAGCAACCCAGTCTTTCGGGTGGCCGGCCCAAGTTCTTTAGCCACCTGAACAGCAGAGGTGGCCCGGGATGCAGCTCCCCCACCAGGAGACCCAATAATGGAGGGGTGAGCCGAGGAAGGGGAACCCTGACAGCGTCAGGCTGAGGTAGTGTAGCACCCGTGGTGGCTCTGGGCTGGAGCTTTGCTGCACCCTCGGTGGCTCCGGGCTGGAGCACTGCAGCACCCTTGGTGGCTCCGGACTGGAGTACTGCAGCACTCTCGGTGGCTCCGGGCTGGAGCACCGCAGCACCCTCGGTGGCTCCGGGCTGGAGCACTGCAGCACCCTTGGTGGCTCCGGACTGGAGCACTGCAGCGCCCTCAATGGACCCGGACCGGGCCATGGCTGCACCCTTGGTGGACGGCCATCCTGAAAGAGCACCAGGCCGAGAAGATGGTCAATAAGCGGCACCCCAGGTGAGGGCAAAGGAGGAGGGTCCATGATGACCTTGGCAGGGTGACCTGGACCCACAACATCATCAGATGGTAGGCCTAGATCCACGGAGGCATCAGGTAGTGGTGGTTCTTCCCTGTCAACCCTAGAAGAAGGCTCAGGAGAGACAGGGAGGAGAACGTGGTTAGGGTCGTTGGCAGCCGCGGATCCCGGTGAGGTGAGCTCAGGTGCAGCTGAGGGCTGCACCCAACTGTCCTCACCAAGAGCCAGACAAGATCTCTCCAACACAGACATGAGAAAAGCAAAGGAGATTACTTGCCTGATCTCAAGCTCCACTGCTGTCCAGGACTCCGTCGATCCTAGCGATGATGACACCTCGGACCCGGCCTCCAGGAGGTCCAGCTCTGGTTCCCACTCTGCTGCGGTGGCCTCCACAGCAGGCATGATGGTCATTGCAGTCTGAAAGGCCCCAGGTGAAGTGGACCACGCTGGTGGCTCTCCCGTCGTGGCAACTGGGATTCGGCCCACCATTGGTGAGAGAACTGGGTCCTCCAGGGCCACGGCCTCCACCGTCATCTGACAGTCTTGTTCCGGGGTCGGCGGACACGCAAAAGAAGGAGGAGACACAAAGAGGATAGATGGGCAATACACAATAGCAGCAGTTGGGGAGAGCTCATGGGACTGCTTTCCCTGAGCCTCCCTACCGGGAATCAGGCAAGACATTTCATCATGAATAGAAGCAGAATGAAATAAAACTTGCCTGTTTTCCCGGGTCTTGATGTTATCTGCTGCTGTACATTGTACATTGCTGCTGTACATTGGCCTCTGCATGGCTAAGGTGGTCTTGGGCCCCTTTGTGGATCGCTGAGGAGCTGCCCCTGTAGACACTGGAACGGGTGTTGCCAGTGGAAAAATGGAGCACCTCATGGCAGCAGGAAGAGGCACAGAGGGGACGGGCCTGACAGCAGCAGTGGAGGGATGTTGGGCTGACGAAACAACCGGCGAGGAAAAAGAAGAGTGAGAGACTGCTGCGGGAATAGCCAGGCTCAGTGTATGGGAAGAGGCTGTCCAAGAGGCGGAATTCTTCTGGTGGCCTGGGGCAGGGCAACGCTGTCGCTGAGGAGCTGCTGGAGAAGGCAAAGAGGAGGCAGATGGCATCAGCGGGAGTGGAGGAAGAGAGAAGCTTATAATTCGAGGATGGAAGCACACGCTGGGTTTGACCTCCAGCAGGTCGATGGCTCCACCCAAGCACAACCTCTCTTCTTGTGGGATGAGTAGCTCTGAGCCCCATCCACTATATCCTCAATCAGGGAGACGAACTCCAGCTCATCTCAACTCCATTTCTTCCTCCTCCGGTCTGGTCCGCCTGCAGGAAGCATAACTGCTCCGCTGGACAGGTGAATGGGGAAAAAAAAGAAAAAGGCAAAAAAGGAACAATCCACACTACAGTCGCTGGACCTTAATTATGGCGGCAGTGTACTGTCATGAATGCGCCCCTCCGGGGCAGAAAGACAAATCCACACACTGGACTGTAGTGTGATATTTTATTTCAACAAAAAGACAAACAAAATCCAAACAGTGCATGGTGAACAAAAACTACAAAAAAGGTAAACTTACAGGCAAACACTCCAGAGCCAATATTGCCCTGCCAGTGTTGGAGAAAGAGCACAGGAGTAGTCCAGTTTACATCCATACAAGACTGCCACAATGAAACAATGAGCAGGCAGTGCTTAAATAGCAACCAGACAAATGAGGCACAGGTGCAGCGAGCAGCAAGTGACCTGAATAAATCAATTACATGCAGCTGAGCTGGCAGGCAGACAGCCTGGGTAGTTGGTGGGAGTGATTGGCAAGAGGGAAGGGCTCAAAAAGTAAACAAACCAAAATATATACACAGAACAACCAACATAATGATAACAGACAGAAAAATACTCAAAACTACAAAGGGGGTCTGAGCACAGGCTCAGACATGTGACACTTTCATCAAATAGTGATGTCTGCATGAGTCTATGCTGCAACTTTGGGCATTTTCGCAATTTTAAAGTGAGATTTAGCAGCTAGTCTTTCAGGCTTTTTTTAAAATGGCAGTGCTGTGCGGCAGTTATCAACTCTTCCGGCTGTGACCAACAAAATAAAAGGAAAACGACACCAAACAGAATCAGATCCTGTTGTTTTTGTTCATTTTGATTTTATTTTAACAAGGCGATAATGAAATAATGGCTATTTTCGGTAGTTATCTTTTCGTTTCATAAACAAAATATTAAAAGAACACAGATTCTGGACGTTTACAAGCCTATCCACCTTATTCCTAGGCCCCATGATGGCTTGTGTGAATTATAGTAGCAACTTCCGGTACTAGTTTACAACATATGGTTGTCACTGAAACGGGACACTTTTCCTTGTTAAAAAACAATGACTTCTGCATCAGAAATGCGGGAACATGGCCTCTTGCACCTCAAAACAATAATATAATCATACCACTTCCCACGACTATCTAGGGATGGAAAGATGACCTTAAAAAGTGACCTCGTACACAGTAGCTCAGTTTGTTTGCGCCGCTGCTAAGATGCTAACGGTATAAACAGATGACCCTTGCTGGTAAAATGAGTCACTTTGAGGACATTTTCAAAACTGATATAACATTATTTCCATATTATATTTAATTTGTAGGTAGTATGCAAAAACTGACACAGAAAAAGGCGATTTGTTTATATTCTAGCTCGGTTGAAAACTCGCGTTCGATCTGTCGTGAGTTTTGTCTTCCGCAAAAACATAGGTATTTTTAGAAAGTACAATTTCTAAGCTTTCCAATGATACCAGGCACTCATGGGGTTTTCCTGGGACTTGCCCTACCAAACAAAGAAAGGGTCATGATTCATGGCTTCTCGTTGCCTGTACTCATAATGACGCAGTGGGCAATCCAACCAGCATGTCTCCACCGCAATAAAGTCGGCTGCATTTTGTTAAAATATATTGGACATAATCAAATTTACCTTAGAGCAGACATACACCACAACACCGTGCTTGGATGTCATCTGTCACCGTGTAGTGAGAAGCCTCCATTTATCCAATCTGGCATAACCACGAACACCAGCAAGTACCAGAACTACGCCAAAACGTTCAAAAAAATACAAAAGCTAGAAGAGCTGAAATTAGCTGCCACTTGAGTGCAAAACATGTATGTGGACTATACATTAAAATGAATTTGAAAAACTTTTTAAAATGCTATTTTAAATGCCCGCTACTTCACTCTTTTTTTGTAACTTAGATTTTTATTCATTTTTCATCATATATAATGCATTCAGATCACATTCTACATTTAAAAAACAAAGGGGTTTGGGTAGGGAAAAATAAAAAAAAAAAAATAAAAAAAATAAAAAATAAAAAAAATAAAAAATAAAAGGGGGGGGGACAAATGTTGGAGCATCAAGTTTTTAGTTTCCATCTCTTAATTCTTCTGGTTTTTTCAGTGTCTTTGGTTATTCTTTCAATTTCTGCCTCGTTGTTGCACTTTGTAGTGTGTCCATTTCCGCCATTTTTTCTCCCATATTCCTTCTTGCATTCTTCGTCGATATGTTAGTTTTTCCATCATACGTATGTCCTCAACAATGTCAGTCCATTGTTCTTGGTCAGGAAGAACTTCTGATCGCCATTTTTTTGTGATAGTTTTTTTACATGCAATCAACAAGATTTTAACTAGATATCTGTCCTCAGCCTGTATAACATTGTCTTTTTTAAGATCACATAAGTACATCAGGTTACAGTTCATTGGTATATTATATCCTAATATCCTCTGTATTGTCACATGCATAGATTTCCAAAATGATGATATTTTGTAGCATTTCCAAAACATATGTGAGTGGTCTGCATTTTGAGCCCCACATCCCCTCCAGCATAAAGATTGGGTATTTGTATATTTTCCTTGAATCTGTGGTGTAATGAAAAAGCGAATCAGGTTTTTCCATCCAAATTCCCTCCATGTCCTTGAATTTGTTGATGTATGTTGTGTTTTCCATATTTCCTGCCAGCTTTCTTCTGTTATGTTTAAATTGAGCTCTTTCTCCCATTTCTCCTTTATATAGTTACTTGTATGATTGTTTGTCATAAGTTTCTGATATAGTTTTGAAATAATTCTTATTTTATTTCCTGCATATGAGCTTAAAATAAGTTGTATAATCCCGTTCACATCTGTTTGGAGGTTATGCCTAATCTTCTTCATATAGTAATCTCTCATCTGCAGATATCTGAAAAATTCCGATCTTTCTAATTTAAATTTTCTCCTGATATTTACAAAGCTCCCGAGATCTTTTTTTCCGATATTGCCCCATGCTGTGATTCCCTTGTTCACCAGATTTTTGTATCCCCTATCTTGTTTTGCCGGTTCAAACTGACTGTCAAATGCTACCCATTTCAATAGTTTTATGTCTTCCCTTATATTATATTTTTGTACTATTTTATACCACAGTTCTAAAGTAAATTTAGTGATTGGGTCTATTTGTTTGATTTGCTTATATGCATCTTTATCCCCTATTATGCTTTGTACTGGGAGTCCCTCAATTTCCTTTTCCATTTCTTTCCATTTTGCCTCATATCCCTCATCGCACCAACATATGATATATCTTATTTGTGCTGAGTAGTAATATTCCTTTAGACTCGGTAGGCCCATGCCTCCTTTCTCTTTTGGTAATTGGAGGGTTTTATATTTCACTCTTGGTTTTTTACCTCCCCAAACAAATCTCGATATCATCCTGTCCCACTTTGAGAATTGGGCATCTGGAATCTCTGTTGGTATAGCCTGGAAGAGGTAAAGTAATCTAGGTTGTATGCTGATTTTGACTGTCTCAATTTTTGAATTCAGATCCATATTTAAGATTGACCATCTATCAATATCTTTTTTTATTTCTTGTTCCAACCTATCATAGTTTGCTTTATATATTTTGCTTAGGTCTTTAGGTATGTTCACTCCAAGGTATTTTATTTCTTTTTGGTTCCAGTTTAGTTTGATCTTATCAGTTATCTGGTTTAGAGGGTTATAGTGGAATGTCAGTATTTGTGTTTTTGTTATGTTTATCTTGTATCCTGATAATTTTCCAAAATTTTCTATCAAGTTCATCATTTCCATTATTGATTTATCTGGTTGTTCAAGGTAAACTATAATATCGTCTGCAAACAGCCCAATCTTGTGTTCCGCCCCCTTTATTGTTACACCTTTTAATTTCTTATTTTGTCGTATGGCTTGAGCCAATGGTTCTATGAACAGAGCAAACAAGGTGGGTGATAAGCAGCATCCCTGCCTAGTTGATCTTTGTATATTTACTTTGTCTGTTAAGCTACCGTTTATCTTGATTCTTGCCACAGGTTCTTGATATAGCGTCCTTATGCATTGTACTGATTTTTCGTTAAATCCAAAGCGCTCCAGTACACTATATAGGAATTTCCAGTTAACCCTGTCAAATGCTTTTTCTGCGTCTAAACTCATTATTACTGCGCTTTTCTTTTCTTTATGTATTTGGTTAATTATATGTATTGTTCTCCTGATATTGTCATGTGTTTGGCGTCCCTCTATGAATCCAGTTTGATCATCTTCTATCAATTCCGTCAAGAATGTCTTTATTCGTTTACATATAATTGTTGTGTATATTTTATAATCTACATTTAATAAAGAGATTGGTCTATAGTTTCCGCATTGTTCTTTATCTTTCCCTGGTTTTAAAATAACTGAAATGATTGCTTCGTTCCATGATGGAGGTATTTTGTTGTTGTTCAGCGTCCAATTAAATGACTTTAGGAGTTGTGGCGTGAGTTCTTCTATAAACAGTTTATAAAACTCAGAGGGGTATCCATCACTACCTGGTGATTTACCGTTTTTAAGTGACTTAATCACATCTCTGATCTCTTGTGTTGTTATTTCTGCTGTTAGTTTTTCATTTTGTTGATTTCCTATTGATGGCAAGTCCAATGTGTCTAGAAATTTTTTGATATCTTTAGTATTTGTTTCTTCAGGTTGCGAGTATAGTTCTTGGTAGAAATTATGGAAAATTTCTTCGATGTTTTCTGGGTTAACTGTGGTTTTATTTGTGGTGGGGTCTTTAATCTTGTATACATTATTCATTGTTTGTTGTTTTCTTAACCGTTTTGCCAGCAGTTTTGTGGCTTTTGGCCCCGTTTCATAATATTTTTGCTTTAGATATCTATTTTTCCTTTCAATTTCATCCATTTGTGTTTCTTTTATCTTTGTTTTTTCTTCTTTAATTTCTTGATATATTTTTGGATCATTTGTGCTTTGATGTTTACGTTCTAATTCCCTCAGTCTCTCACATCTTTGTTCATACGCTTCCAGTTTAGTCTTATTTGCTTTTCCTGTTTCAACAATTAATTTACCCCTTAACACGGCTTTTAGTGCGTCCCATAGTATTGTTGGGTCCACTTCTTCATTGTCATTCTCTTGGATATATTCGTTTATGTTTATTTTTATTCTTTCTTTCATTTTCTTTCATTTTCTCATCATTTAACAGTCCTACGTTAAGTTTCCATGTTGTTTGTCGTTTTCTATTGTTTAAATATATTTCCATGTATATAGGATTATGATCTGATATTTCTGCCCCTCCAATCCAACAATTTCTCACCCTGTGTCTGTCGCCTTCATTCATAAGGAAGTAATCTATTCTAGAGTGTACTTTATGGGCTGCTGAATAATGTGTATAGTCTTTTTCGAGTGGGTGTAGGTCCCTCCATATGTCTACCATACCCATTTCTGCCAGTGAGGTTCTTATGAACTTTGTTACATGTTTTTTTGTCTTCTTAACACTTGTTGTGTCAACTTCATGATCCATGACAGCATTTAAGTCTCCTCCACAAATTAGGACTCCTTCACTGTGTGTTGCTATGAGATCAAACAGATGTTGAAAAAAACCCTTGTCACTTTCTGGTGGGGCATAGATGTTCACTAATGTAATCTGCATACCATCTATTCTTCCCTTTATTATTACATACCTGCCTTCTTTATCCTGGATTTCCTGTTCACTTTCAAATTGTATTTTGTTTGAGATTAGTATCATAACCCCCCTTTTTGCTCCTCCCTTAAATGAACTGTAGTAGGAGTTCTTATAGCCAAATCTCTTTAGTTTCACATGTTCTGCCTTGCTCAAATGTGTCTCTTGCATAAATATAATTTCAGCTTTTTCCTTCTTGAATTTTCTTATTATTCTTTCCCTTTTAACAGGTGAGTTCAGACCATTCACGTTTAGTGTCATTATCTTAAGATTTTTACCCATATTCATGTTTTTCCATTTTTTTAACTTGTGCTCCTAGCCCCTTTAACAACAAAAATAACACATATTTATATAAAAACACATTAAAAAATCTCGACCTCCGTACTTTGGGCCTTTCTTCTGCCCACTGGTCCCTGTTGGTGGGTGGGGGGTTTGTCTTCACAGAGTGAAGGGCCCTCCCTAGACTTCTAATTACTATCAAAGTAATAGTCATAAGTCTAGAAATGTCCAACAAATATCACTTAAACCTCTCCTAGCCGTCTGTTTCTCTTTTACCTTGTCTTCTTGGCCTTCATTTCTTCTGTGCCTTTCTTAATCTTTGTTATGATCTAGGCTTTCAGTTGAAAGCCTTGTAGCTTGTCCTGGGCCCGCTGCTCTACGTCTCTCCCCCTTCTTCCGCCGTTCACTCGTCTCCACTCCGTCTGTCGTGGTGCGTTCAGGGCCGCCGCTGCTCCAGCCGTCTCCTTCGGCACGCTCACCTCAAGGCCCCGCTCCATCATATCCCGCGCTGCCTCTTCGGCCGTGTTGTAGGTTCTTGTGCCTTCCTCCCAATGAATCCTCATTTTCGTTAGCGGCGTTTGGAATCTAATTTTTTTCTCTTTCAGCGTTTTTTTAATGTTGGCATATTTCTTCCGCTGCTGCACGATTTCTGTCGGGTAGTCATGGTCAAAAAATACCTGTTTGTCGCCGATTCGTATCTTTTTTTTTCCATGCTTGCGTCAGGATTCTTTCCTTTATGTCATATTTCACAAAGTTTACCACAACTGACCTGGGTGTAGCGTTTGTTTTCGGGTTCTGTGCCGGTGTTCTGTGCGCCCGTTGAATCTGCAGATCCGTTTCTCCGGGTATTTCCAGTTCTTTTTTTAAGAACTGATCCATGAATTTTGTCATCGAGTTGCTTTCAATGCCCTCCGGAATTCCAAAGATGCGCATATTGCTTCGTCTGGATCTGCTCTCCAAGTGGTTTATTTTCTCCTGCATCCTCTGCGTTTGCGTCGTCAGGGTCTGTAGTTGTTCGTTTGCCTCGCTTTTCCAATCTTCTAGTTCCGAAATTCGGGTCTGCGCTTCTGTCATACACGCCCGCTGGGAGCGCAGCTCCTCCATGTTTTCCGTTAATTTACGCTCCATTTCTCTTCGGAGGTCCATGATTTACTCCTTAATTTCTTTTTTCAGTTCCTCCTTAAGAGCCGCTAAATCCTGTTGTAGCTGTCGCTTGAATTCTCTTAACTCTTCACCCAAACTGGTGATGCCAGTGGTCATATTGTCGAGTCTGGTGTCCTCCATTTTCTCTGCTGTGGACATCTCGTTTTTTTGGGCTTTGCGTACAGCGGTTTTTCCTGCGTTGTTGGAGAGGAATTCTTCAATTTTACCCTGTTTTTGTCCTTGTGCCCGGTTCCTTCGTGTTTTCATCCCTTAGTTTATTGATCCGTTTATGTCGAGTTGGCCATTTACCGATGATTTTTAATCCGGCTAGGGAGAGCTCTTTGTTTAAGTGTTATGTCTCTCCACCATCTTCCCGGAAGTCCGCTACTTCACTCTTACTGACTGATTTAACATTAGATCAGCCAAAACCGGAAGCTCCGCCCATAATCGTTCCTTCAGCGGCACCCCCAGGAATAAGGTGGATAATCCATCCATGGTGAAAATCAATTATTCCACTGATATCCGCTATCAGACACAGCTGGAGGAAATGAAAGGTCTGTGATTCTCTCTGAAAATTGTTAGTTTTTTTTTTCTTTTTGTGACGAGAGCAATGATTGGTTAAGATTAGAGTAAATAAAACAGAATAAGCCAATCGGAGGCAAAAGTCATGACTCATTCCGGCAATAAATTATCAACGCGAGATCTTGCAAACTATGCAGGGGTAACGGTTACTGTTTGAACCAAGAAAAGCGACAAGACAAACAATTTCTGCCCTCGTCCAATGAAGACACTACAGGTGCATGAATCTGGTGTTACAGGTAAGTAAATGTGCATATCCGTGTCATCAGAGCACAGTTTGTCTGTAATGGAACATGTTTGTGGTAAAGTGCTGCCAGCTGCACTATTATTTTTTTGGGCAGTGGCTATGGATACTGTACCCATAAAATTCTTGCCCCAGATATGGCTGGAATCTGATTGGCCAGTACATTCTATTAGTGTGTATCTTAAAAGCAGCAGGCTACAGGTACAGAAATCTGAGGCATTTGTGGCCCTTTTCCACTAATACCTACTCAGCCCTACTCGCCTTGACTCCACTCTGTTTGTAGGGTTTTCCATTAGTACCTGGTACCAGGAACTTTTTTGGGACCTACTTCAATGAGGTTCCAACCATGCTGAGTCGAGCTGAAAATGTGACATCAGCAGATTGCAGGCCACTGATTGGCCAGGGTGTAACGTCAGTGGATGAGAGGGACCTCTTCACAAGATTCAAATCAGTTTTCATGATTTCTGTAATAATCAACAAAATAAATGGCTACACACAAATCAACACATCACAAAACACTCACCATCTTCCCCATGAGCAGCCATCAGCTCGGAGACCTCCTGGTATTTCACTTTGGTACGCTCCACTGGCACCGGGGCTGAAAAGTTCATATAATGGTCATATTTGACCAAATGTGGTTATTTTTCAATAGTCTCCCCATTGGTGCACACAGTTCTTCCATCAGTGTTGCAGTGCTTAGATCTCTGTGCTTGAAAAATAAACTACATTTGGCCAAATTTGACACCTGTGAACTTTTCAGCCCTGCTGTGGTGGTGCGATCTGAAATGAAACAGCACACCAGGAGGTCTCCGAGCTGATGGCTGCTCACGGGGAAGATGGTGAGTGTTTTGTGGTTTTAAGCACCTTTTACGTTATTTATCCGTGAAAATGTCAGCTTGTCAACAACATAATGGGATAACGGGCCGCCTTCCTGTAATGAACCACCCTCTTTCAGTTGGACTGTTTATTTAGTATAGACGGCAGAAAAATACATCTTGCAGTGTGGGGGTGGAACAGTAGTCCACCTGTCCTCCCCTAGTTTAAGTTGTTTTGAGTGACTGTGATAGGTCCCCTTTTAGGTATTTCTGTTTAGTTTTTTTTAATGCGTGATTCGGGTTCCAAATTAGGAGGGTCTTGACTGTATGAGTGTGTTTTGGACCATTTTTTTGAAGGCGGGAGGAGTGTTGGGTTTTGGGGACCTGTTACTGTGTGACACGGGTGGTGGCTCCATCTTTCCGGTTCCGCCACCACCCGGGGTATAAGAGGGTTTTGAGGGAGAGGGGCGGTCTCGTGGCCTCCTCTCTGCCTGACAGATGTGCATGTAATGTGAGAAGGAGTCACAAATAAATCTGTGTCCAGTTCAGCACTCGGTCTCATCCTTGGCTTCCATTATCGACATAACACAGTAGATGTCCTGGATGATGTGAAATGTCTTCCAGGCCACAAACCCTATATTCATAAATTTAAATAATAGGGCAACTTTACTGTAGTTATTCCCTGACAGTAAAATGTTAGAAGTCATCATGAAACCGCCAACTTGCATCCCAAACTTGACGGTGGGTTGTGAGTTCCATCTCCAGAAAAGATGGCCTTGTCATCGGCCTCCGTCGGTCTATGATGACCATGGTAGAGAATCCTAGATGTCTACTCTGCTGGAACAGCACAGTAAGATGGCCTTGTGCACATGTCTGAATACAGAGACATACAAAACATTTAATGATGGTGAAGTGATTTTACATCCAAACAATCATTTATATTAATAAAAGCACAATACTATGACAAACTTTGTGTCATGAATTGCCCCAGGGGGCAGAGAGGAAGACCTCTCTCCATGTTCTTCTACTAATGTTTAGAAGAACATGAAGACTTACTGTGCATGTTTCTAAATGCTTTGTTGATGTATCATTTAATTTTTTTTCATGAAATCTGATATATTGCACCTTTAAAGGAATGCATTAGTTTATGTTATAACTTCATTCATCTTCTTCCACTTAATCCTTTTCGGGTCGCGGGGGGGCTGGAGCCTATCCCAGCATCTTTGGGTGAGAGGCAGGGTACACCCTGGACAGATCACCAGTCCATTGCAGGGCCAACACAGAGAGACAGACAACCATTCACTCTCACAGTCATACCTAAGGACAATTTAGAATCCCCAGTTTTGATGCCAATTAACCTAACTTGCATGTTTTTGGCATGTGGGAAGAAACCAGAGAAATCCCGAAGTAAACCCACGCAGACACGGGGAGAACTTGCAAACTCCACACAGATCACTGTTGGTTGGGAGCTGGAATCGAACCCGGGATCCCCCGGCCAAGGGTGAGTTGCTGTGCTGCCGCAGTGCTAACCACTCCGCCACCTGTTATAACTATGGGATCAAAAATGTCATTTTCAGTGGTTTTCAATGGGGCAGTTTTTGTCACGAAGATCAAATGTGTCATTTCTTGTGTAGTTTAGCCATTTTAAGCTAATTTAACCTTCCTCCTGTGTTAGCTTTCTGTTACCATCCCCGGTGTTAACGGGTCGGTTTCGACCCGTGTCTTAAATCAGCTTTAAAATACAATAAAAACAATAACCTATCATCCAATGTTTTTGTCATCTCTTGGTTACCTTGTTAGGCTTCCTTATCCATGAAAATGTTGGGTTTAATATTTTTGGTGTGGGTCTCTGGGCCTTTTTTTTTTTTTATCAGTATACCTCTCGATTTCAATTAAAAAAAAGAAAAATTAACCTCAAGAGAATCATATAAATAAATAAAAGGTTGTTGTGTTACCTGAAGATTACTGAGGGGTATAGAACACATCTCTGAAATGAATTTGCTTGATTTATTTTTTCATTTTAAAATTAATAACTATAGTAACATCTATGGTGTTATGGGTGAGTTTCGACCCATATATATTTTCTTCAAGAAAATGCAAAGAAAAAATATTTTTGTCAGCAATAGAACTTTAATATAAACACACTGAAACATAGAGCAGGTCATAACACAAAATATTGATTTGCAAGTTCAAACAAACAACCACCAATCAAGCAAATCAAACCAATCGAAATCAATTACTACTTCTAGAACTAGTAGAAAACTAAATCAGAGTAAAAGTCTCTGTGTGCAAGAACATGTGTGTGTGTGTGTGTGTGTGTGTGTGTGTGTGTGTGTGTGTGTGTGTGTGTGTGTGTGTGTGTGTGTTTAGATGCATGTGTGGCAAAAAGTGACACTTTTTGTGTGTTCTTTGCAGAGATATTTCTTGCATTGGTTTGTTTTGTTTTTTTGCAGCTATACTGGACAAATGAGCATCCCCTGAAGCTCACATGAGTGGGAGAGTAGGTGGCTGTCAGAGTGTTGGCTAACGGTGCACTTATGATTTCAATTTTGGCTCTAATTATTGCTTTATAATCTTATTTTTATAACCGGGTCGAAACCAACCCTAACACCACAAAGGACATAATTTCAACCAGAGCATTTTATAATTTAGTGAAAAAAAATTTTTTGTTTAATTTTGTTGAAATCAAGGTTCCTGACAAAGTCAAAAAGCCTTGATGCAATAAACAAATTTAAGTGATTCTTTTATGCATTTAAAAACTGAAACGGGTCGGTGCCGACCCTAATACAAGAGGAAGTTATCACAAGAGGAAGATTAATCAGTTATGTCCCGACATAACTGATTCTGTTATGTCGGTACAAGGAGCCAAGGATGAGGCCAAGCGTCAAACTGAACACACGTTTATTAAAGAGGCACCACACACCCCATACGTAGCAGCCATCAGGCAGAAGAGATGGCAAAGAGACCGCCCCTCATGCCTGCTGCCCTCTTATAGCCAGGAGTGGTAGCGGAACCTGAAGGTGGAGTCACCACCCGTGCTTCACAAATAAAAGCCTATTATTATATCTAACTACATAACATACACAACAGATACCACATTCCTAATTTTTTTTTTTTTTTTAATGATTATCTTCTGGCAAGTTTGAGCTATATTCATTCAACACAGCCAAAATGGCTTGGAGAAAGAAAAAAAAAATTGCACAAAATATCAGGAGTATCACACAAGGGTTAAAGAGCTTCATCAGTTTCTGGGAGTCCACATCTAAAAGAGAAATGTGGACTGCAGGGGCATCCTGGCAATGTGCTTGAATTCAGGATTTATGTGACAAAGAGAATGATTACAGACATCAGCATACTATGTGGCAGCAATTTGGAAAGGGATTCATGAAACAAACAAACAAAAAATAACACCAATCAAGTTATCACAACTAACAGTGGGCTGAAGTTAAATTCAAAGATTTGTACAGTAGCAGAATTGCACAAGTGCCTTGTCAATATTTTATTACTTTATTTTCTAGTGATCTTATGTTATGATTATACTTAAAATATCATTTATCCTCTGAAAATGTTTTACACCTGCAACTTGCTGCTTTTCAGTCACTGTACAAGTACCAGCTGATTACCACCTGCTTCTGACTATTTTTTATGACTTGCCTTTTGATAGAAAAATTCCATTTTATCTATATTATTATTGTTATTAATAATGTATTATTATATTTGAGAAATATCATGCCTTTCATATGCCATGTTTAATGTTTATATGTGCATTCCATATAGGATAAGTTCATATATTCTTGGTATGTTTCTGTGAGCAATTATCAGCCTTCAGAGAATTCAGTACAGGATCAGTACATGCGTAAGGAATGATCTAAGCAACTCCTATAATCTCTTTGACATGACCTGTTCCCAGGAATGCAAAGGAACTGCTAGCTTGTGTGATTATTTATATGGACAATCTGTTAGTTTTATGGACCTCATGTCCATGTCTCCAGAGTGTCTGAGACGTTACCCCCAGATAAGCTCTGGATATCAGGACTCTCTCTCTCTCTGTCTCTCTCCCTTCCTCCACTCATCCATCCTCGCACTCCTTTCTCCTACCTATATATTATCAGACCTAAAGAATGTATTTATTTGGAGATTCTAGGTGTGCCTGAATGCCATGCTTTGTAATCTCTCCATCAAATGGCCATTGAGGTTAAACTGGATATCTCGTCGGCCTCTGTCGGTCTATGATGACCATGGAAGAGAATCCTAAACATCTACTCTGCTGGAACAGCACCGCCTGTGGCTGAACAGGCCGATGCACGAATGGCAGTCCCTGTCACACAGGTCACACTTGTGGGTGGTCTCCGTGCTGCTGGGTCTGTGGCGGTTCTTCCTGCGGGTCCTTTTTTCATCTGCTGCAGCAGTCAGTCTCTCTTCACCCGCCTTGAGCTGTCTGGTTAGGGTGCCTCTCCATTTGGACCGGTCCGTTGCAAGGTCCTCCCAGCGCTCTGTATTGATCTCCAGGGCCTTCATGTGTCTCTTGCAGACGTCTCTAAAGTGCAGCTATGGGCGGCCAACGTCTCTCCTGCCAGTCGTCAGTTCTCCGTAGAGGACGTCTCTGGGGATTCTGCAATCCTCTTGTTGATCTCTGTATCAAGGGAGAGGTTGTTGCTGATCGTGGACCCCAGGTACGTGAACTGATTCACGACCTCCAGCTCGTAGTCGTCGATGGTGATGGTTGGTGGTGCTTACGTGCCTTGCGCCAAGACGTTAGACTTCTTCAGGCTGATGGTAAGCCCGAAGTCCTTGCATGCCTGGGAGAAGCGGTCCATCAGGGTCTGAAGATCCTGCTGTGTGTGGGTTGCGACTGCAGCGTCGTCTGTGAACAGCATGTCTCTGATTAGAGCCTCGCGTACTTTGGTTCTGGCTTTCAGGCGGACGAGGTTGAATAGCCTGCCGTCAGATCTTTTTTTTTTTTTTTTTTTTTTTTGTTACTTATTTGTACCCATAGGTAGATTTGGTTTGCAGTCTGGTGACAAGCCACCGGCTGCCGGTCGCTGCGTGCGCGAGCGCCCTAAACCTACATGTTTTTGGTATGCGGGAGGAAACCGGAGAAATCCCGGAGTAAACCCATGCAACACGGGGAGAACATGCAAACTCCACACAGCTCACTGTTGGTCAGGGGCTGGGATCGAACCCACGATCTCATGATCCCCGCGATCCCCCGGCCGAGGGTAAAACTGTGCTGCCACAGTGCTAAACCACTGTGCCACCGTGCAGCCCCGTGCAGATCTTGTGTGCAGGTAGATTCCCTCTTTTGCTGTGCTGAAGGCATGCCTCAGAGCATAGCAAAGAAAATCCCAAAGAGGGTTGGCGCAAGTACACAGCCCTGTTTCACTCCGCTGCGTAGGTTGAATGGCTCTGAGACGTTGCCGTCGTGCTGCACTATCCCCTGCATGTTGGTGTGAAACGATTCGATGAGGCTTTGCAACTTTGGTGGGCATCCTATCTTTGGCAGGATCTTGAAAAGGCCCTCTCTGCTGACCAGATCGAATGCTTTGGTGAGGTCGATGAAGGCGACGTACAGGGGCATGTTCTGTTCTCTGCATTTCTCCTACCGTCGATCGCTCAGTGCGGAAGCCACACTGAGACTCGGGGTAGACACGTTTGGCAAGCTTCTGTAGACGAACGAGAACAACTTGTGCGTAGACTTTGCCAACAACGCTGAGGAGGGAGATGCCCCTGTAGTTGTTGCAGTCGCTTCTCTCCCCTTTGTTTTTGTAGAGGGTGATGATCTTGGCGTCCCTCATGTCCTGTGGTATGGCACCTTCCTTCCAGCACTGGCAGAGGACGTCATGCAATGGCAGCAGTAGGGCGGTCTTGCAGTGCTTGATCAGGTCGGGGGGTATGCCGTCATTGCCGGGTGCCTTGCTAGCGGCAAAGCTATCAATGGCCTTGCTGAGTTCGTCGATGGTTGGCTCGGCGTCAAGTTCGCCCATGGATGGCAGGCAGTTGATGGCATCAAGGGCTAACGGTGTCACGGTGTTCTGTCTGGAGTAGAGGTCGGAGTAGTGTTTTCTTGACCAAGTGACGGACCAGTCGGACCAAGTGCTTTCTTGATGCCATCGTACATACCACGGATGTTCCCTGTTATGGCAGTGGTTTGAATGTCTTGGCTGAGCTGAGTTCAGTACTCATTGGCACAGCGCCGAGCAGTCTGCTGAACTTTGCTTCTCGCAGCCCTGAGAATCTGGAGATTCTTCTTGTTTGGGTACTTCTTGTACTCAGCAAGTGCTGAGCGCTTGGCTTTAATGACGGGGGTCATCTCGGTCAACTTGGCATCAAACCAGTCCTGTGACTTTGAGGTCTTCCTCCCAAAGGTAGCCAAGGCTGTGCGGTGGATGGCGTTTCGCAGCTCTTCCCACTTCTGCTTTGCAGATTCTCCTTCTTGTGGTACACCAAGTTCCTTCTCAAAGGTGGAGGCAAACTGCTCAACAAGTTCTGGTTGGGCCATCTTGCTGGTGTCAATCCGTGCCTTTCCAGGCTGTCTAGCACGATGGAATTTCTTCAGCTGTAGCTTGACCTTGCAACACACCAATGAATGGTCTGTGTCGCAATCTGCACTCTGGAAAGAACGGGTGATTAGCACGTTCTTCAGTGAGGTGTGCCTGGTCAGGATCAAGTCCAGCTGGTGCCAGTGCTTTGAGCGTGGATGTCACCAGGAAACCTTTTGTTGGGGCTTGGTCTTGAAGAACGAGTTTGTGATGCACAGATCGTGATACGTGCAGAACTCGAGCAGCCGCTGTCTGTTGTCGTTCATTCTGCCCACACCAAATGGTCCAAGACAGGAGGGCCAGGAGTCGTGGTCAGCACCCACTCTGGCATTGAAGTCTCCAAGAAGAATGAGTTGTTCAGAGTTGGAGATGATCCTGACAGTTGTTGCGAGATTCTCATAGAACTCGTCTTTTGCCTCTGGTGTGGCTGTCAGTGTTGGGGCATACACACTGACGAGGGTGACTGGGCCTTGAGTGGTGTTCAGGCGGAGGGTGAGGAGTCATGCAGAGCCATTGCTGCCCGGTTCCACCATCTTCAGCAAGGTGTTCTTCACTGCGAAGCCCACTCCGTGTTCCCTGTGTTCGTCACTGCCCTTTCCCTGCCAGTAGAACATGTAGTCCTTCTCTCTCAGTGTGCCTGCGTCAGCCAACCATGTTTCCTGGAGAGTGGCAATATCCACTCCCAGTCTCTTCAGCTCATTATTGATGATGGCAGTCTTCCTAGTGTCGTTGATGTCCTTGAGGTTAGCAGCGAGTCCTGTCATCATAGTGCGGACGTTCCAAGTTCCCAGTTTTAGAGTTGGTCTCTTTTGTTTTTTTGTCTTGCCTGGTGCGAAGGTTCTCAGCCTGCTGTTCGGATTTCTCCTCATCCCCATGCACCCAATGAGGAAAGCAAGCTGTGGCGGGACAACACCTTATTGGCTGGGGGCTGCCCAGCTTGAGGCAGGCGGTAGCTGTCCAGTGAGAGCCGATGATCCCTCCCACAGTCGGGAACAACCCCTGGCGCCGCGCTCTATGCCAATTGAGCGGTGGCTTATAACCGGTAACTGTCATTCCCCGTGTTTTGTCTACGCCAAAGGCGAAGCTGGAGTGTCCTCTCCAGTGATCCGGTGTTCTACCTTCCAGCGTTGGCCGTTGGTAGGATTCAAGCCTGGGCAGGAAGATCTGGAGGACAAGATGTTGCCCATGCAGCATGTCCCCCCTCTCCACGTCACTGATGAATCAAAAGGAGCAGAAGGGCTGCTACAGTTTGGCACCAGCGCTGTCGCAGGAGCTGCCAGAACGATGTTGAGCACAACACAGAACTGCCTTAGGGGCTCCAACTCCAGATTTTTCCTCAGGGTTGACTCCCAAAGCCTTTCCTGTGACTGGGTGTGCCGCAAGGCAGCGGCGGTTTGAAATCAGGGTTTACCTTCCCCTAGATGGGCTACCTTCCCAGGTTGACGAGCCACCATCTACCCGAAGCATCTGGTTTTAAGGTGCCAGAGATCCGCCCTCGCCCCTTCTCCTATTAGTAAGAGCAGTTCCGCCGGGCTTAGAGACTAAACCACACGGGCAGGCTAGGAGTTGGACTTAGTTGTCAGAGGCTTTTCGAGATGCACGCCATAAGGAATCAGAATCAGAATCAGATTTATTGCCATTGTTCATGTAGTACACAAACTAGGAATTTGTCTCGGTGCCATGCTGCAACATTAAAAACATGATGAGATAAAGAGATAAACTAAAAAACTAAAAGACTAAGAACATGCAATAAGTGTAGAATAATAAGTAATAATAATAATAATAATAATAATAATAATGAGTAATACTAGTCAAGGCAGTTTTAAATAAATTAGCAAGTAGCAGATAATATGGGGTACCACATAGTGCAGTCGATAATGAAACAGAAAACAGTGATGAATGACATGAGTCTGGTTGAGCTGCTGTACATAGTGCACGAGAGTCAATAAGTCATTTAATGTTCAGCAGTCTGATGGCAGAGGGGAAGAAGCTGTTCATGTAGCGGGAGGTTTTAGTCTGAATGGACCGAAGTCTTCTACCTGAGGGGAGGGGGGCAAACAGTACGTGACCAGGGTGTGAAGGATCGGCTATGATCCGGCCTGCACGCCTCCGGGTACCGGAGATGTACAGGTCCTGGAGAGATGGGAGCTTGCAGCCGATCACCTTCTCAGCAGTATGCACGACGCGCTGCAGCCTTAGTCTGTCCCTGGCAGTGGCTCCTGCGTAGCACACGGTTATGGAGGAGGTGAGGATGGACTCGATGATGGCCGTGTAGAACTGCACTAACATCTTGGTGGGTAGCTTGAGCTTCCTCAGCTGCCGCAGAAAAAACGTCCTCTGCTGGGCCTTTTTGATGAGGGAGCTGATGGTTGGCTCCCATTTGAGGTCCCGGGTGATGGTGGTGCCCAAGAAGCGGAAGGAATCTGCAGTGGTGATGGGAGAGCCTGTGAGGGTGAGGGGGGGCAGAGGGGTTGTGACTTTCCTGAAGTCCACGATCATCTCTGCTGTCTTCAGAGCGTTCAGCTGCAGGTTGTTGTGGCTGCACCAGGACACCAGCTGGGCCACCTCTTTCCTGTAGATGGACTCGTCGCCATTGGAGATGAGCCCGATGAGGGTGTTGTCGTCCGCAAACTTGATCAGCTTAACAGACTGGTGGGAGGAGGTGCAGGAGTTGGTATAAAGGGAGAAGAGTAGGGGGGAAAGTACACAGCCCTGGGGTGATCCGATGCTGATGCTAACAGGGTCCGAGACAGACTTCCCCAGCCGCACATGCTGCCTCCGGTCCATCAGGAAGTCGGTGATCCACCTGCAGAGGGAGTCAGGCACGCCGAGCAGGGACAGCTTGTCCTGGAGCAGAGCGGGGTGGATGGTGTTGAATGCAGGGCTGAAGTCCACAAACAGGATCCTGGCGTAGGTTCCCGGGGAGTCCAGGTGCTGCAGGATGGAGTGGAGGGCCAGGTTGACTGCGTCATTTTATGACGCAGGAGCATTTCCAGCACCCTTGCGTCATTTTATGACGCAAGGAGCATTTTATGAGCACTGGGAGCTTAACCCCAGTGCCGCTCCTGGCTATGACAACCTTGGAACCAAATAGGATATCTACTGGATATCTATTTTTATAATAAATGTGCATAAATCAAACTTTCCACCTGGTTATTTGACTTTGAATAATTTAAGCTCAAAATTATTCTAACATTTTGGTGCACCAAACAGCGGATCCACATATCTCCATCTTTCCGGCGCCTCTGCTTGATTTCAGCAAGTGCACAGCTGATAAAAAGACCTTCCCATGCTAAGAAAAAAAAAAAAAAGGCTCAGTGTTACTGCAGGGAAGGCATTTTGAACCAGGGTGCTGGAAATGACTGGGTGACAGATCTGAGACTCCTTCAGGCGGCTTGGATTGCCCGGACCAGTTGGACACCACGGATACTGCTTAACCCTTGTGTGACTCCCGGGGGGTCACCTGGACCCCACCTCCTCGCATCTTGTCCCAGCGCCCCCTAGTGGTCTGGGTGTGTGTTTGGCGGTGGTGGTTAGACTGGAAACTCAACCCACTATATCGACATCTTCCCTCCTCCATCGTATCATAGCACCCCCTAGCGTCCTGGGGTGGGGTGGGGGGTGGGTCGAGAAGACCCCCCGTCGCCACCAAAAACCGGAAACCCCAACCCCCAGCCCCTCCATCATATCACAGCGCCCCCTAGCGTCCTGGGGTGGGGGGGTCAAGAAGACCCCCGTCGCCACCAAAAGCCGGAAACTCAACCCCCTATATCGGCATCTTCCCCCCCCCAAGACCCCTCCTGTCATAGCGCCCCCTAGTGTCCTGGGATGGTCATGACTACTACCATCAAATACAATCCGATCCACCTAGTGGTCTCGGTGGTGAGGGCTGTCCACACACACGCGCACACAAGACCATTACTCTCTGTGTCCTGTGAGCATTAATTTGTTTGAATCAAACCACAGTTTATATATAAAAATACATATACAAATCAGAATCAGATTTATTGCCATTGTTCATGTAGTACACAAACTAGGAATTTGTCTCGGTGCAATGCTGCAACATTAAACATGATAAAAATAAAAGATAGAAATAAAAAACTATACATGCAATAAAATGTAGAAAAGAATGAGTAATACTAGTCTAAGCAATTTTTAAATATATTAGCGAGCAGCAGATATTGTGGAGTATCACATAGTGCAGTCGGTAATGCAAAGAAAAAACAGTGATGATTGACAAGAGTCTGATTGAGCTGCTGTACATAGTGCACGAGAGTCAATAAGTCACTTAGTGTTCAGCAGTCTGATGGCAGAGGGGAAGAAGCTGTTCATGTGACGGGAGGTTTTAGTCTGAATGGACCGAAGTCTTCTACCTGGGGGGGGGGGGGGGGGGGGGGAACAGTACGTGACCAGGGTGTGAAGGATCGGCTATGATACGGCCTGCACGCAAATTCCCCAACTATCACTTCCCCCGACCACCTGTTTCAAAACATTAATTCCCCAACTATCACTTCCCCCGACCACCTGTTCCAAAACATTAATTCCCAACGATTGATTTTTCCAGCCTTCTCCTCCAAAACATTAATTCCCACTTCCCTCGACCACCTGTTCCAAAACATTAATTCCCAGCCATCCCAACCTTCTCCTCTGAAACATTAATTCCCAACGATTGATTTTTCCAGCCTTCTCCTCCAAAACATTAATTCCCAACCATTGATTTTTCCATCCTTTGGTTTCAAACCATTAATCCCCAACCATGACACACACACGCACACACACAGGAACATTACTCTCTGTCCTGTTAGTTAAAAATAAAAAATAAAAAAATCCAGAAATCCTATGAGAAAAAATAGCCTTCCTATAGGAAACCAAAGAAATGACAGTGGTTTGAGTTGATGATGAATTTGGATGAAATTTTCACCAGAAGGGACTCTACGCCTGGAATCAAACCCAATAAATTTATAGGGATCACACATGTCAGAATGTTTGGGGTATCTATTTCTTTATTTTTGTTTAAATTGTCCAAGCATCGTATATACTTCTGTACAATATGTGATGTATGGGAGCATTAATGAATGTTAAAAAGTGTATATAGTGTTTCTTTTTTTGGCAGAGAAACCTCAGCTCTCTATTCTGTTAAAATATAACCCAGTGGAATGCACAGAGAGTCAGTGCATTGTGCTTGTCTGTGACAACACACACACACACACATATGCAAATGCAATCCGATCCACCTAGGGGTCTTTGTGGTGGACAGCAGGGGCTGTCCACACACGCACACACGTTTGAGTTGATGATGAATTTGGATGAAATTTTCACCAGAAGTGACTCTAAGAATGTTTGGGGTATTTATTCTTTTATTTGAGTTTAAACCACCCGTCACAGGAACAGTTTCTTTCTCAAGCCATCATCACTGTGATGAACTTCTAACATTCACCTAGTCCTACCTGTTTGCTGTACTCATGACTTTTCATCCATTATTACATTGCACATAAGTCTCACACTGCTTTTTACTTCATTCACATTATATTACCGAATCTGATTTCACATTGAAATACTGTATGACTGTATATTTTTTTCCATATATTTCTGCAAAGTGTGGATAGTCTGAGTAAATAACTGCATATATTCCTGTATATATTTGCATCTTTAAAAATAAACTAATCAGCCAAGACATAAAATGAATGAGCGATGACATCTGGGGAGAAAAAAACACAAAAAAATATCCCTCCAAGGCCAGAAAATGCTACAATTACCTACTACTCCTTACAGACCCATAAAACGGACAAGAGATTACGTCTTGGGGATGGGGGTCCTTCACGAAACCGGGCCGTAGTACTAAGGTCCAGTTGCAAACTTGCCCGTCGTCCCCCGAGGACGGACGACAGGAAGTCATGTTACTAAGGGTCCCTCGCTTCGGGTCCGTGACTGCCAATTCCCTCGAGGACGAAAAAAAAAAAAGAAGCCCAAGGACCTCACTCTCTTTTCTTTCCCTCTCGCTCGCTCGCTCCCTAGCATCTCTGACATGTCGCTCACGCGTCCATGGACCGGGAGGAAAGAGGAAGAAGAAGACGAAGAAGAAATAGAAGTAGAAGTAGAATCCCCCTCTCCAGTCATGTCTTCTTCTTCTTCTTCTTCGGTCCCGTACCGGCTCCGCAGTACCACGGGGGTGACGATTATGAGTCGGTATATGCGAAGCGGCACTGCTCCACAGGACCCCGCGGCGATACCAGACCGCGAGCGACTCCCAACGTCCCCGAGAGCCCGCCGAGACAAAGACTGCGGGGACGGCGAGGAAGGACAACGGCAACACGAAGAAGAAGGGTAGAAGAAAAGGTAGATGAAGAAGACCAATAAGAAGACGAAGAAGAAGAAGAGGCAGAAGAAGAAGACGAAGAGGTAGACGAAGGTGAAGAAGAGGAGTCTGATACAGGGGAGGACGATGACGACGACAACGAGGAAGAAGACGAGGAATCGGACATAGAGGAGGACGACGAGGATGATGAAGAAGAAGGAGAAGAAGAAGAAGGAGAAGGAGAAGAAGAAGAAGGAGGACAGTATCAATATGACTATCGCGACGCTCCCGCGGAATTGATGACCTCGAAACGAGGGAACATCACGTGGAGCTCGGGGCCTGCCCCGCAGTCGCGGCAGCGCGGGCGTCGACGTCTGCCTCGACTTCAGCGCCATGGCCCCACGGGGACGGCACGCGAGGCCGTCGCGGACGTGGCCTCGGCGTTCCTCGCTTACTTTCAGCCCGAGCTGGAGGACGAGGTGATCGCCAAGACCAACCTGGAAGGCACCAGGAGGACGTCGCGAGGGCTCGACGGGTGGAGGCCCATGGATCGGACCGACCTGCGCGCCTACATGGGGCTGCTGATCCTCGCGGGCGTGTACAGGTCGCGAGGCAAGGCGTGCGAGAGCCTCTGGGATGCCGAGAGCGGACGCCCCGTCTTCCGGTCCGTCATGTCCCTCAAGACCTTCTGCTCGTACTCGAGCGTCCTACATTTCGATGATCGCGACACCAGAGAGGCCAGACGCTATTCCTCTCCTTCCTCTTCTTGTTCCTCATCAGGAGACAAGCTGGCGCCCATCAGGCGCGTGTGGGATGCGTGGCAGAGGAGGCTGTCGCTCCTGTACGAGCCCGGACCGGAGGTCACCGTGGACGAACGACTGGTTCCCTTTAGGGGTAAGTAGCCATGGTGTTGGGTGTAAAAAACAAAAACAAAACAAAAAATATAGAAATCTAATTGCGTCTCTCTCTCTCTCTCTCTCTCTCTACCCCCCCCCAAAAAAAATTAATCCACATTCTCTTGTTTGTTTGTTTGTTTTCTTTTCCTTTGTGTAACCCCCACCCCTTCCCCAGGTCGCTGTCCCTTCAGACAGTACATGCCCAACAAGCCAGCCAAATACGGCATCAAGCTGTGGGTGATGTGCGACGCCCGCTCCAGCTACGCGTGGAAGATGCAGGTCTACACCGGCAAACCCGAAAGAGGAGGTCTCCCCGAAAAGAACCTGGCCACCCGAGTCGTCCTCGAGCTCACCGAGGGACTGGGACCCGGGCGGAACGTCACCTGCGACAACTTCTTCACGTCCCACGAGCTTGCGCGCAGGCTCCTCGCCGAACGGGACCTGACCCTAGTGGGGACCCTGCGCGCCAACAGGCCCGAGATCCCGCGAGAGCTGCTCGACGTCAGGGGCAGGGCGGTCGGCTCCTCGTCCTTCGCGTTCTCCTCGTCCGGGGCTCCCGACATCGCCCTGGTGTCCTACCTCGCCAAGAGGAACAAGAACGTGCTGCTCCTCGCCACCGCCGACAGGTACCTGCGAGGCCTGCTGCTGAGCAACCGCGCCGATCGCAAACCCCTCGCGGTGCTCCACTACAATCGCACCAAGGGAGGCGTCGACAACCTAGACAAGGTCGTGGCCACGTACAGCTGCAGGAGAAAAACCTGCCGCTGGCCCCTGGTCCTGTTCCACAACATGGTGGACGTTTCTGCATACAACGCCTTCGTCCTGTGGCAGGAGCTCAATCCCGCGTGGATGGCCGGCAGACGCAACAGGCGCAGGTTGTTCACGGAACAGCTGGGCAAGGCGCTCGTGGCCCCGCTCGTGCTCAGGAAGAGGAGGAGAGAAAGGGCGAGGGAGAGGGAGAGGGAGAGGGACAGGGAGAGGATCCCCCGCCGCGGCGACGACGACCCCGAGGCCGCCTCGCGAGGAGTACCCCCGCGGTCTATGGAAGAAAAGAGGAAGAGGTGCCGCGTGTGTCCCAGGAGCAAGGTCACCAAGACCAAAACGGTGTGCCACGGGTGTCGCTTGCATGTGTGTGGAAGATGCATGCTCAAGTACTGCCCCGCCTGCGCTCCCGCCTGCGCTCCCGCCAGCCGCGGTCCTCTCGCCTCTTCCTCCTCCTCCTCCTCAGTCGAATAGCAAGTCCTCCACCAACCACCGGGTGGGTAGATCGACTGTCTATTCCTTGGAAAAAAAAATACAAAGGGGGGGCGTCATATCGACCCCATCTCACCCAAAACACCGAGGTGGGGGGGTCTAGTCGACCCCCACCCCTCACCCCAAGTTCTCAACACAAAACCACCCGGAGATCAACTATCTATTCCTTGGACAGAGAAAAAAAAAAAGCAAGCGGGGTCGACATGACCCCCTCAAAAAAATACAAAGGGGGTCCATATGACCCCCTCCGAGATGGGGTCTAGTCTACCCCCACCCCTCACCCCAAGTCCTCAACACAAAACCACCCGGAGATCAACTATCTATTCCTCGACAGTAACACCTCCACCCCCAAGTCCTCAACACAAAACCACCCGGAGATCAACTATCTATTCATTGGAGAAAAAAAAAAGCAGCGGGGTCGATATGACCCCCTCAAAAAAATACAAAGGGGGTCCATATGACCCCCTCTCATCCAAAACCCCGAGGTGGGGGGTCTAGTCGACCCCCACCCCCACCCCCAAGTCCTCAACACAAAACCACCCGGAGATCAACTATCTATTCCTTGGAGAGAAAAAAAAAAAAGCAGCAGGGTCGATACGACCCCCTCAGAAAAATACAAAGGGGGTCCATATGACCCCCTCCGAGGTGAGGTCTAGTCGACCCCCACCCCTCACCCCAAGTCCTCAACACAAAACCACCCGGAGATCAACTATCTATTCCTTGGAGGAAAAAAAAGCAGCGGGGTCGATACGACCCCCTCAGAAAAATACAAAGGGGGTCCATATGACCCCCTCTCATCCAAAATCCCGAGGTGAGGGGTCTAGTCGACCCCGAGACCACCCCCTCTCCTTCCTCAACGAACCACTGGGGAGATCAGCCATCTATTCCATGGAAAAGAAACAGCGGGGTCGATATGACCCCCTTGAAATATCCAAAAGGGGGTCGAGACGACCCCCCCTCGGAAAATACTCAGGGGGTTCGACATGACCCCTTTCACCCAAAACCCCGAGGTGGGACACCCCCCCCCCCTAAAAAAACACTGGCAGATAAACTATCCATTCTGGAAAAAAAAAACAAACAAAAAAAAAACCAGGGGTCCATATGACCCCCACCCCACCACCATCGTTATGTGGCACGTGGAAACACAAGGGTTAAGTTCATTATTGCGACCTAATCGCTGGGTTTCCCCTGCCCACGGTGAGTCATATCACAAGACCGCTGGAGAGGAATAAAATTTCCTCTTCCACGGTGAGCATCGCAAGATTCCGGGGAGGACCCCAGGATTCGTCGCTTTCTGAACTTTCTGTCAGTGCAGTAGAGGTGTCGGAAGTTGCACGCAAGTAGGGAAGATTCTTTCCCCTATCCACAACTGCTTTATTGCTTAAAAACTAAGTTCTCAGCATGTCGTTGGGGGGTTACATGACCCAAAAAAGTAGATTCTCAGGGACAGATTCGTACCTTTTGGCCACATCTGCTTATTGTCCAGGTGTCTGGACTTTCAGCATTTCGTGGGAAGGTTACGTGACCCTGAAGAAAAGGTTGTTGTTTTTTTTTCCACGAAGAGTCGTGCCTTCTTACCGCATGTGCTTATTGTCCGATCTCGGGACCCTAGGCACTGCTGGAGGTTTACATGACCATTGAAAACACTGGTAGAGTTTATTTTGAAAGTTTGTTGAAGCGCTGGATAAAAGTTACTGCAGTCTGATTTGTTTTTGTCTCTGTGTCTCGTGAAATCTGCTCTGTTGTGAAAAAGTGACAGGGTTCTCCATGGAGGCGGGAAGAGCAGGTTGCATGAGACTGTTAAATTGTTGTTTGTGATTTTTTTTCTGGTATTTGTGGAGCATAAAAGACTTGGTTAATTGCTTATTATCTTTTTGGGAAATGATTAAAAATGTGGACGTTTGCAAATTATACTTTTGGGTGAGAAATTCTATTGTTTTTCATTGCGGCAGGAAAAAAGTTGACATGAGAACGTTGGGTTGCCACATTGGTTTTTCAAAGTATTCTGGGTTGCCATTTTAAGCTTGTTTTAAGGCTATAGTTCTGTTACTCTATGTAAACAGCTGCCTGATAGTAACCTTGGAGAGATAACAGAACTGCGTGTTTGTATGTGTGGTGTATTTGTGAGCCCTTGTGTTTTGAGTGAGAAGAAGAGAAAGGAGTGTAAGAGGGGGGAAAAAGAATCTATATATGGGTATTTTTGCAAAGTTTTGGGGTTTTACTTTTTCAGTCTAACTTAGTGGGTTTTGACACTAATGTTGCATACGTGATAAACTATTTACATATTTTAAAAGCCAATATTTTCATTTCCTCCAGTTTTTTCTTTGGAAAATGAAAAACATTGAGCTATTTTTTATCAATTTTTTGATATATCACTGACTTTTATTGACTCAATTGCCTTATTTCTCTGACTGAAGCATAACAGTGAACTTTACAGGGAAAAAAGGACGCAGTGTAGAGAATGCGTTCAAGGATGAGGCTGAGTTTATTCCTCAGAGTCAACTTTATTGAGTGAACACATGCTCTATCAATCTCTAGGCAGGAAAACAGACTGAGCAATCAAATACCACATTCTTATACTCTGCTGGAGCCACAACCCTTGGTCACATGTTACTTAAGCAAACATATAATTACATGGCACATAGTCTCAGTCACAATGCACTCTTTCATATCTCACTATTGTCTCTTATCCCTCGATGGTCCGGGAATCTTCCTGGGACGTCCTCTCCGAGACAAAGGCCAAAACTCACACCTACTCGTCATCTCCTGTAGATCTCTGCAGGTCCAGACCTCTTTTGTCCCACCAGACGTGGAGTCCCCAATACACATACAGTCATACATTTGTGGGGAGATATGAACTCAATATCTGCGCCACAGCAGGACTAACAATCTCAAAGGGGGTTTTCCTTCCCTACGACCAGCCTCTGGGACCCAGCCTCGCCACTGTCCGTGCCCTCCTCTCATCGACACCCAAAAGGCAGCTGAACATCTAAGTTAAGTACAATTGCTTGCATCTTAATCAATGCTACCAGCATGACAATAATGAAATTAACTGAATATTACAATATCATGCTGTCACTTAATAATGCCTAATCAATGACTATTGGCCCTTTTCCACTAGTACCCACTTGGCCTGGTTTGTAGCCTTTTCCATTAGAACCAGCAACGGTTAACAGGTCCTATTTTGGTACCTATTCGAGGCCAGGGTACAACCGTGCAGAGTCGAGCCGAAAATGTGACGTCAGCAGACTGCAAGCCACTGTTTGGTCAGGGTGTAACGTCATGAAAGCGTCCGTCTTCTGTGGAATCTACACGACCGCCATTTGCAATAGTTCACGGACTAAACTCGGTCACCGAGTAAATACGATATTAATAAAGATGGCGTTGTAGGTTTTGCGGAAATCTACACCGTGGTCCAACGAAGAGGTGTGGAGTCTTCTCTGCTTGGTGGCAGATCCTCAGTGAGAGGAGCGACCCGCACCAATACAGATGCAGGCCAGCATAGAACCGGACTACGGACAAGCTGAAGATGAATGTGAGAGAACCATCGATGGTGAGTGATTTGTAATATTGTGCATCTGTTCGCTTATTTATCCTGTTGGTGGTAAGCTCACTTTTTTTTTTGAGCGATACAGTGCCGTCCTGTCCTGGATAACGAGTGTTAGCTAGTAGCTAGCTAGTAGCCAACTGTTGATTTGCGCTTGTTTTGTCCTAAGTATTCGCTTGTGAGAGCAAAACGATGAAATATGTTAATCCTGGTTAAAGTCCTGGTTTGTGTACGTGTTGCACTTTGGTGCTGTGCATTAAGTTGTGTGTAATTTCTTCCTAGATTCTGTTTCCACATGCCAGGGTCGAGCCGCCCTCAGCATGTTGTGTTTATATTATGGATACAGGTCAAGAGGACCCCAGGATCCAAAATCTCAACATATACAAGTGCATTTTCAAACCAGTGATTTATAAAGTGATTCATATAATTTTCTAAAGCGTCAGAATAGACCCACACACCTATTCTGTGGATTTTCCATAAAAGGTGTTGGAACAGTGTTGTTGTGCTGTTCCACCATAAATCCCTGGATTGATAATGTACTTGTACATGTACAGAGTGGATCCTGCGGTGTCAGGGGAACGAAGCATTTTTGTCACATCCCACCACTGACTTTCACAAGTGTATTTCCCTAATACAGGTACATCTCCAAAAATTAGAATGTCATGAAAAAGTTCGATATTTTTTGTCACTCATTTCAGAAAGTGAAATCCATATATTATATACTGTAGATTCATTACACAGACAGTGATATATTTCAAACGTTTATTTATTTTAATTTGGATGATTATGGCTTACAGCCCCTGAAAACCCCAAATTCTGTTTGGCAAAAAATTAGAATATTACATAAAATTAATTTTAAAAAATAGTTTTTAAATAGAAATGTTGGCCGCTGAAATGTTGGTTAATATAGGCTGTAGCCATAATCATCAAAATTAAAATAAACACTTGCAAGATATCACTGTCCCTGTAATGAATCTATATATCTGTTTCACTTTTTGAAATGAGTGACAAAAATATTGAACTTTTTCATGATATTCTAATTTTTGAGATGTGCCTGTATATGTTTTGAACTTGCTTGAACTAACCACCATCCATTTCTGTCTTTGGTCTAGGCAAGAGGAAAGGAAAAACAGCCACCCCACAACAGACCTTGCCACTGTGGAAAGTACTGAAATCCTTTGCTTTTATAGGTGAAGTGCCAAAACCAAAGTAGCACAATTTCCACTTAATATAAAACAGACTGAACTGAGATTTATTTGATTGTGTGAATATTAATTACAGAATAATTGAAAATGACTGGAACATCAACTGTAAAATAAACCGCTTATTAATGTACTGTGATGTTTGCAAGGTTCACACAAAGAAAATGGAGCAGATGGTTGTAATCAACGGGATTTATTTTTCACACACCGACCCCCAACCTACTTCTGAGCACAGAGAGGAGGGGAGGTCATTCTCCCAGACCCCTGTTTGAATCATGGTTACACACATGATACATCTTGCCCTAATCCTGCTAAACACTGCTGGGTCATTATAACTGCATTATAATGACACAGCAGTATAACTCAGTAATAACACATTTAATACACACACACAGTAACGTTTTCAACTGGCAAAGCATGCTGGGAAGTCCCTGCCCCCCTTAACATGGCCCCGACGTTACACTGCCCCCCCCCCGGACTGGTTTCTGTCCCCAGAAAATTCAAAGTCCACTTTCAGAAATCCAATGCGAGTCAGCCCGGTGCCAGAGCGGCATGCACGGGCCATCTGAGTCTCGGTCGGAGTATCTGGTTGGGGTAGGGTTCCGGTTTGGCCACCGGCGGGCGGATGGACACATCTGACAGCCTCTGTAGGACCACACACAGTCCCTTCCCTGGCAGCGGGAGTCCCAGGCCCGCTCCGGCCGACTACCACCGCTGCCAGGTCTCCCAGGCAGCCGCTGGCCCGCGTCCATGCGTCCAGCCCTTGCCGCGCCTGGAAAATGGCCGGATCTTCGTCCTGCTCACTCCACTGCTGCACATCTGCTGCGCCAAGGGCCTCCGTGACGTCACCGAAAGGGAAAGCATCTACAGGTGGCAGTAGGACTACGCACAGTTCCTCCTCTGACAGCGGGAGTCCCATGACTCCCACCGCTGCCAGGACCTCCCAGTCGGCCGCTGGCCCGCGTCCAGGCGTCCAGCCCCTGCCGATCCCGAGAAAAGACCGGATCTGTCCTGCTCGCTCCACTGCTGCTGCGCTCCAAAGGCCTCTGTGACGTCACCTGCCGGGGGGAGCATCTGCAGGAGGCGGCTTTTTCCCCGTCCATGCCACCTCGCTCTAATTTAACGTCGGCGAGGGGCCAGTTTGTCGTGCGCTGTGTGCGGGGCAGTACCATGCCATGTACCCTGGCTCTGTGCAGCGGAAGCCGTCCTTCCTCGCGTTGCCACGGCTGTCTCCTTCATGCACGCGCTGCTGTGATCTGCCGTAGCTCCTCCTCCACTCGCTCTCAGCACGGTGGTTTCCTCCGATGATCAGCGCGGCAGCCAACTCGACCTGGGCCAGGCGGTCATCCAACAGGTTCTCGCCGTTGTAGCGGGGAATCTTGGCCCGCTGCTGGATGGATGGGACGGTCATCTCCCGGTCGATTACCGCTCCTAATCGCTCTGGAATCGCCAGCCCGTCCTGCCCTGAAAAGGGCGGGAAATGGGGCTGGTTTGCTCTGCTCCGTCCATTGCGGCGAAGCTCTCCGGGGGCCGGCGTCTCAGCTCTACACTCCGTTCCCAGCCGAGCGATGAACCGCTCCGGCCGCTGGACCTCGTGCGCGCCCAACTGACGACGTCCCACCAGGAGGTTCGAACTCACGCCTCCTGCTCCGGAGTCCCGCACTCTACCTGTGTCGCCAATAGGGTCAACCCACTTGGCAAGCCAAGTAGGGTGCTCATATTGAGTTCGCTACACTATTTTTTTTTTTTTTGTCAGATCACTTGTGTGATCCTTTGTGAGTTATATTCATAACTGTATGTTGCACTTTGGGGAATGGCAATTGTTCAGTCATCAATATAATTTAGTTTATATATGTAGTTTATAGTCTATCATCAATAAACTCATGCAGTAACAGGACACATTACAAATATTTGAGACCCACTGTAGTGCTTCTTTTTATATTTTAGCGATAAAAGTACAAAACACCACCCACACTTGAAGCCAGGGCAAGAAGAGACACAGCAGTGACAAAGCGGTGGCTAAACTTTTATTGACTAAAAATTCCATATTTTGACTGAGCGACTCCATTCTCAGTGATGCACACTCTCAGTTAAAGTACGATATTCCATTCAAGTGAATGTATTAATTAATTCTGATTGCTGAGGCCACAGTAAAAACAGATGATTTTAAATGTAACCCAGCCCTTGTAAAATCTATTTTACTGAAGCGCAGCTACATGAAAATTGTGGTTAAATATAATAACGAAGTACTTTATTGTCACATTGGAATTGTAATCACTCCTGTTTTGTTTTTCTTTTGAATTCTTGGATGGAATATGGGTGGGCAATATAAGCTGCAGTTTCAGCCATCACCCATTTCAGATAACCTATGTTGAACTGTATAATCAGAGGCGTTATTGTTTAATTTGACCTTGTTAGATTTTTTCCCCTTTGTTATATTATTCTATTTTCTTTTAGTCTTTACTTTTAATCTATCTGAAATAAAGATTCATTCATTCATTCACATTCCACCATTGCCTTTTAGCAACAAGTGTATTTCCCAAATGTTTTAAACTTGCTTTAATTAACCACCATCCATTTCTGTCTTTTGTCTAGCCTCTTGCACTCCGGGATACTGCGGGCGGTCACATCTCTGCGTCCTAGTGCATCGCACTGAAAAAAAAAAAAAAAAGAAGCTGCATTTCCATTCTTCCACTACAGACACAGCTGCGAACAGAAAGCCAAAGGAGTGCTTTGATTGGTTTAGATTTGATTGACCTCTCATTCGATTAATAAGAGCCTTGAATTGGGTTTCTGAAACCTTGAAGAACCAATGACTGAAAACCTAGCAAGAAGGACCCGCCTACCAACGGCTGCGAATACAGCAAGCCAATTGAAACAGAGAAGTTCAACGATTGAAAGCGTGCGTCCCGTGCGTAAAATCTGTTTTGTGTAAGCCGCTGTGTGTAACGGTAGCGTTCGCCAGTCTTTTTTTCTTACTACTGTTCTTATTTGTTTTGAAAAATCGTTCGCCAAAACCGCAATCATGGAAGCGCAAAACCGCAATAATGGAATCATGGTTTGACCGGGTCGCAACAAGCAGACCAGCTTCATGTTCATCTGACAATGAGGAACAGATGTTCGCCAGCGACACTACTGTTGTGGACAGGTAAGTGTTATAAGCTAAATTATTCTTTATCCCTGAAAATAGTAATCAAAATGACTTTTGACCGATCGGTAAATTACAACTGTGCGTCATCGCCACATGACGGACCGCGGCGCATGGACCGGACCGTGTGCCGCGCTCCTCTGTAGTGGGGGGGGGGGGGTTGTTATCCTCTACATTGCAGATATTTTAGTATAATTTTTATTGCACTGTAGGTTATTTTTTCTTGTAAAAAAAAGCCACACATTTTTTACGTGGCATGCTTCTTTGTGTGTGGGGGGCTTGTTTGTTCATTCATTCATTCATGAATGAATAAACAACCCCCCCCCCACACACACACACAGCCCTGAGTGTCACCTTTCATTAGAGCCCAAGATCAAGCTTCTATGTTGAATCATTCAAAAGTTATAGATGTCTTTCCAAACTGTGCCATTTGGCACAATTTGGCACAGTTCAAAAACGCCTGGGAACAACCTGAGAAAAAAGCTGTGTAATATATTCATTTTTTTGTGGTATTGTTACAAAATTTTGACCTCAGCTGGATAACACTTGGTTCTACATTTCTGTTGCATTTTCCAGCCCGTATCTGACAGCTGTGTGTTATTTGCAAGCATTTGTATCCAAAACAACCACCCAGGCGAACTTTATTTTCTTCAAGTTCAGTATGTTTAGATGACTGTTACTCAGTGGCAGGAGCACTTAGAGAGATTATGACTGTTTTGCCAAAAAAATTCAAAGTGTTTTCTTTTAAATGAGACCAACCCCATGAAGATGCTGCAAAGGGTTGAAGAACAGCTTTTGATTTACTTTGGGTACGTTATTTTTAGGCGTTTTTAGGGAAATTGACCAGAGTGCAAGGGGCTAGGCAAGAGGGAAATGATCCACCCAAACTGGACCTTGCCTCACTATTTACAGAGATGCAGGCCTAAGATCTGCTGAACTGGGACCAGCTTGAGCGGCACATCCCAGCTGCTTTTCAGTGAGGCAGCATGGCCCGCATGTGTGACCCATTCCAAGTTGGGGTTTTTTGTTTGTTTTTTTTTACAGTTTGAATTTTGCACATTCTGAATAATCTGGAATTTGCTGCTGATTGTAATAAACAATTTAGTGACTTATGTGTTTGCATCATAATTTTCTATTTTGTCTGTTAAGACACTGGTGGGAAAAGAGTCAACAGTACAAACCATTTATCAGTGACTTTGAAAATAATGGCTCATTCTTAAGAAAAAGTAACCAAAACAATTATTTTATTAACTGAAGACTGTATTGTTGGATGTGCCACCGCAGAAGACCCTGCACACTTTAGTGACAGTACCAGTGTATGGAGGAATTCTGGGCCATATTAACATCTGTCCTTTATCATAATGGGTTAGGGCAGGGGTGTCCAATCATGTGCCATGGAGGGCCAAGACCCTGCAGGCTTTACCTCCAACCAGTGTCTTCAACAGCAGGTTCCACTGAATTTCTTTCCACTGACTGCTGATAAGTGACAACATCTGCTGAAGAGACTGGGTAGAAGAGAGAACCTGCAGGGTCTTGGCCCTCCATGGTGCATGATTGGAGACCCCTGGGTTAGGGTTTAATGGGATTTATCGTTTTAACACAAACTGCTTTCTGGTTCATAATTCTGTTGACAGACTTACACCAAACCAAAAGTGATTTCTCAAACTGCTGGATTGTTCTTAGACAGCTTTTCCAATTTTTCAGTATTCAATTTATGTCACTTGGTGGTAACCTTCACATATAAAAAAAAAAGAGACATCTGTGGAGAGCGTGAAATGATGAGGCTGAATTTATTTCTCAATTTAGGTTTATTGACGATCTCACATCTCCAGCTTTCTCTCAACAGACAAAAAAAGAGATCAAACTACCCCAAACCCCCACTTTTATACTTGGGACATCAAAGAACAGAATCACATTGTCATCAAACCCCCCAACGACAATAATTCTCCCCCCAAGTCCCTTCGTCCTCCATCTGACCCCAGGAGGTCAGGAAGTCCTCTCAGAGTCCTCACCAAAGGCACCTCCACCTCCTGCTGTTATCCCCAGGAGGTGCAGACGTATTGTTCCTTCTAAGACGTGAGGTCACAAAATACACATGCAGTCTTCAGCATCTCACTCACTGTGCTACATATGCAGTCAAAATATGTGCGCCACAACATCTGCAAAAACTTCAGAGGTTTGTTGTCAGTGCAATTCCCAGTGCAATACAACATGAATGCATGTATAGTACATTGTTGATGCAGAGAATATATATTTCTACAGTACATGTATCTAGTAAATCAAGTATTTTCCATGTAACCTTGTGACTGCATTATTTTAATTGCTTTTAAAGGTGAACTGAAGTGAACGGCATTGAACGGCACTGGGTGATAGTACATACAATTATAAAGATAATTTATCATTGGCACCCCCTCCACCAATCCCGGAATCTTGGAGAAAATCGCGATTTTGAATTTCCCGCCCTGAAAAATCCTACGAATCCGCCGATTATCTGGAAGTGCAGCCGGAGTTCCGCGTGACGTCACGAATGTGACCCAGTCCTCATGTTTACCATTGCGAGCACGTCGACACTGGTTGTTTTTGGTGCATTTTGTCGTGATAGTCGACTACAAAACACTTCCAACACCTGGGAAGATCTGTTCAGTGGCCAAGGAAAGCTGTGATGGCGACAAAAGAAAAGAAAGGGGGAGGAAAAGCGACCGGGAAGCGATGCGTTTCTAGATATACAGTGATCCCTCGCTACTTCGCGTTTCACCTTTCGCGCCCTCAGTGCATCGCGGATTTTTCAAAAATATTCATCAAAAATTCAAAATTGAGAAAAAATGGCACGAAAGTTGCCCGGGCGCTAGCAGAAGGCAGGGAGACTACATTAGAACATCAGGTATCAACACGGAGAGCCCGCACAACTCAAAATCCACCTCTCTGACCACCGCTCCACTCCTCTCCGCCCACCTCTTCACCGCTCGGGAATCTCGCAAGCTGATTGGCCGAGACGTTTTACCCAGCTTCTCTCCCTGCCGAGCGCCCATACCCAGCGAAGGAAGACCGCATTCATTGTTCTTTATCGCTCGTGTTGCTTAGTGGCACTTTTCGCTGTTCTCTTGTGCCTTTTTGTGCAAAATAGTGCTTGTGACGCCCTTGGGGGGGGGGGTGACGCTACTTCGCGGTTTTTCACTTTTCGTGGTCAGTTCTGGTCCCCATTAAATGCGATAAGTGAGGGATCACTGTAGATATTATTTATAAATAGCACAGTCAAATGCAGAGGCCAGTTCTGTTCATGTGTATTGCCACTATAGTCTGTAGAAGTATTGTAATACATAGCCCATGGTCATGGAACCTGTCCTGAATACACGTGTTAACCCTATGCCACGGATGTGTCTATTCAATGCCAAGTGTGTACACGGCCAGGCTATTGTACAATCCTAGCCCTATGTATAAATAATAAGTTGGAAAAATGCTGATGTTTTTTTTTTTTTTTTTCCTTTCTTTTTTATTGTTAATTTCCCTTATCCTGACACCCCAAACATGCCAAAGTAGAGAAGTAAAGACTCACCATTCTGTATTCAATAAGCGACTCTCCTCCCCATCACTGCTGCGGTCTGACTCTGAGTCGGTGCCGGAATCCCCCGAAAATTCTGGCTCGAATCTGTACGGTTTGATGCCTCCCTCGCTCTCTTCCTGTTCACTTGACACTCCTGCATCCTCCTCTGTCTCGTCACCGATCCTGAATGCCTCTTCACTCTGAAAACTCTGGTGTTCTTGACTGCTGGAACTGCTATCATCTGCCATTGTTGTTTTGATAAGGGTCACACTCGTGACGTCACGCAGCATCGTCTGCACTACTTCCGGTTTGTTTGGCACTGCCAGCCAGAGGCAAAAGTTTATCGGCTTATAGCTTGGCCATCGCACGGCCTAAAAATGTCTTTTATGTGTTGAAAAATACAATAGGTAATAAGGAATTAATCCGCTATTCTACTTTTTGCGCAAAAAGGTGGTTTCAGTTCACCTTTAATCCTAGATCAAGTTTGTTTTGGCCTAAAATGCATCATAATTGCCAAATATATCTTATTATACCTAACTCAATACTGTTTACTTTTTGAATATATATTTTGTGGCTAATATAACTACAACCTGGCGATCAAGTTGTGTCAGCTGATCGTTTTTTGCCATGACACCACCTCAGACTCAGTGCTGCTGGAGCAGGTACATCCATGATGTCTCAATAGTCTGTTTCTTCCAGTTTCTGACAATAGAGGGTAGGCACATGATGTCATGGAACACAATTCATGGTTGTTAAACAACATTGAGTGGCAAAAATGAATGGCAGCATTAGGGTGCCAATCATTGCCTATCATCTGCCTATTATGATGGCAGTTTGAGTCCAACACTTCTGACAAGTTTTAAAGAATGTCCTGTTCTTGGCAAAAACCTTTAAGGGAAAATGACCAAGTTGAACTTGGATCATAACTTCGGACAGGCATCGTTAGGATTTCATCAATACTATTACTCTGATCTGTTGTTTTTCATTACCAAGGAACTGCTTTAAAATACACATTAAAAAAACAAAACAAAACAACAACAATAAAACCAGAAGAGGAAAACATCTGACTTAGTTTAGGAAGGTGGCTGCTGAGCAATTTGCCAAATTAAGGTACATGGCTCAATAGTTATGATTCATACAAACAGCTTTGATTTTAGCCTGGTGTGTGTGTGCCTGCCTCGGGTGGGGGTTCCCCAATTCCACCTAGGGCGCCAAAACAAACAGTCGGCCCTGGTCATACAGCGTTCATACAGGTAAATTTATCTCTTTATGTACAGTAACCTGATATGATGACTGTATACAGTCACTGCAGCTGTGCTACTGAGTCTGATGTGTTAGTTTACCAGTGGAGTTAACCAGAAAATCCATAAATCTGTTGTTTGGGCTGCAATTATCTAAATGTGTATGGTGTAGTGGAGCTGAAATAACGAGGCGGCTTTGAATTAAAAACAGGGTTTTTATTGAATAGCTCCTCTATCAAATCTCAACAGGTGCAGAGCTTAGCAGAAGGCAAGAGAGAGATCTCTGCTTTGCTCGCTGGTTAAATAAAAGCACACATGGCACCACTTATTGAAACAGCTGACATCAGAGTCCACTCATTGAAAAAGGTAACATCTCCCCGTTATCTAAATCCCCCCATTAGTCCTGTTAACTCCTCCCTTCGCCTTGGGAGGTGATGGGAAGACCTTCTCCTCTCTCAGGGGTGAAGGCGTCGAGTCTGTTGCCATGGCGTCCTGTGACGTCATGGGTCTTCACACGGCGGTGAGATTCCTTTGTTCTTTCAGAGGTGTGAAGTTCCTTTGTATATGTTGTCCCAAACATTTCCACATGCTCTAACCAATGTAGGTATGGAATATTTGAGTGATATATACCACAGGCCCCCCAAACAACTATGAAGGAACACAGAAAGATTCACAGTCTAGGGTAATTACTAAGACATACTACGTGTTACAGCTGTTGCCACAGAAGAAACTTTCAAGCAGCCATGCTCCATGTTCAGTGAAAACATAACGGCATAGTATAATCATAAATCAGTCCTAAACTGTTGCGGCACAATTAGCGAAAATTTGCATAGTGGTGTAATCAGTCCCTGTGTAGTCTGGGTTTCATTCTTCTCCCAAAGCTGCTGTAGGTTGGTTTAGGCGTCCTGCTGGGACCTTGTTGTGAGGAATCTGTAGTGTGGGAAGGAGAGAGATTATCTGTTCCCTGCCTGGGGGCTGAGACTTTCTCCTTGGGGGGTCTACCTCGCCGAGGTGCTCGGGCCAGCTGTGCAGGTCCGTCTCTCAACAAGAAGGCAGGTTTGAGTCTGTCAATGCTGACCGTTTCATTTCTATCCCCATAATCAACCACAAAGTGTTTGTCACCATTTTCCAGCACTCTATACGGGCCATTGTATACTGGGCGTAACGTTGGTTTTAGAGCTTCATGCTTAACAAAAACAAACTCAGCGTTTTTTAAAGTTTGAGGAACAAAAACTCGTGGAAAGGAGTGATGAGCTGGACCGTGGAGAAAGTCCGGACTGTTACTGCCTAAAAACCTTGGGACCGGGAGGTGCCCTGGTTCCGGGTTTTCTGGTAAAAATTCACCTGGTAGTCTGATAGGCTGAGCGAAGACTAATTCTGCAGGGGAAGCGTCTAGATCCTCTTTAGGTGCCGCACGCAACCCCAATAAAACCCAGGGAAGTTTATTTACCCAATTTGTGTCCGTTAATGAGGCCCTGAGGGCGGCCTTTAAGGACCTGTGAAAACGCTCGCATAACCCATTAGCCTGAGGGTGATAAGCGGTGGTACGGTGAATTGTTGCCCCTAAACTGTTGGACATGGCTGACCAGAGCTCTGAGACAAATTGAGGCCCCCTATCTGACGTGATGTCTGATGGGACGCCGAAACGTGCCACCCAATTTGTTAGAAAAACGCGAGCGACTTCCTCCACTGTGGTTACCGCTAGCGGGACTGCCTCTGGCCAGCGTGTGGTGCGGTCTATCATTGTTAGCAGGTGTGTGAAACCTTGGGAGGAAGGCAGCGGCCCCACGAGGTCGACTTGAATGTGGTCGAACCTTCTAGCAGGGATTGGAAAAGGCTCCAGAGGGGCTTTAGTGTGTTTGTGTACTTTGGCGCGCTGACAAGGAATGCAAGTTTTTGCCCATTCTTTTATGTTTTTGCGTAGGCCTGGCCATACAAACTTTTCGGCAACCATTTTGACCGAGGCGCGCACACCTGGGTGCGCGAGGGAGTGAATTGCGTCGAAAATGCGGCGGCGCCAAGCAGCTGGTACTAACGGGCGAGGTCGGCCGGTTGAAACATCGCATATTAGGGGGGGCACGCCGTTGCACAACCCTTTTTCCTCCAGCCTTAACCCTGTTGGTCCAGACAGGAGCGCGCGCACGTCCGCATCACTACCTTGCTCTTCCGCCATGGCTGCATAATCTATCCCTTCATGGATAGGTGCTGCATATGTGTTTGCGTTAGAGAAAAGCTCAGCTGCTGAAGCAGTGTAATCTGTCTCCTCGTGCTCTGGCGGTGCCACAGCACGGGAGAGACAGTCAGCTACTACGTTAAGTTTGCCCACTACATGTCGAATGTCTGTGGTGAACTCTGAAATCACAGCTAGCTGTCTTTGCTGTCTGCCTGACCATGGTTCTGAAATTTTAGCCATAGCAAAAGTGAGCGGCTTATGGTCCACAAAAGCCGTGAAACTCCGCCCTTCTAACCAAAACTGGAAGTGGCGGATGGACAAATGAAGCGCCAGCAGCTCTCTGTCAAAAGTGCTGTATTTGAGTTCAGTAGGGTTTAGCGATTTGCTAAAGAATGCTAAAGGTTGCCAGACCCCACTGACAAGTTGTTCTACAACTGCCCCTATAGCCAGGTCTGAAGCATCTGTGGTTAGAGCAATGCGGGCTGAGGAATCTGGGTGGACTAACATTGTGGCGTTAGCTAGGGCGCTTTTTACTTCCGCGAAAGCGCGTTCGCGCTCCGGGGTCCATTCGACCGCATTGGAAGCTTTCTTTTTTCTGAGCGCGTCATATAGGGGTTGCATGAGCTGAGCTGCGTGGGGGAGGAAACGGTTGTAAAAATTAACCATCCCCAAAAATTCCTGTAGCGACTTAACCGTTTGAGGCCGTGGAAAACTTTCTATCGCACGAACTTTGTCTGGAAGTGGAATTGCCCCTGCCGGGGAGACCCTATGTCCCAAAAAATCAATTTGTGATACGCCGAATTTGCATTTGGCTGGATTGATTATAAGTCCGTGCTCTTCCAGCCTCTGAAAAACGGTAGTGAAGTGCTGTTCGTGTTCTTCCTCGGATGAACTGGCTACAAGCATGTCATCGAGGTAGACAAAAACAAAGGGTAGGTCGCGTAGGACTGCGTCCATCATCCGTTGAAAAGTTTGAGTCGCGCCTTTGAGGCCGAATGGCATTCTTAGAAATTCAAAAAGGCCGAAAGGGGTTATAACCGCTGTTTTAGGAATATCTTCAGCTCGGACTGGGACCTGGTGATAACTGCGGACTAAGTCTATTTTTGAAAAAATGCGCGCACCTGCTAAATGCAATGAAAAATCCTGAATGTGAGGAATGGGGTAGCGGTCATGCGCTGTAGCGTTGTTTAGCCTGCGGTAATCTCCGCACGGTCTCCAAGAACCGTCGGATTTCGGGACCATATGAAGTGGTGAGGCCCAAGGGCTCTTTGAACGTCGGCAAATGCCTAATTTTTCAAGAGCTGCAAATTCGTCCCTTGCTATGTTGAGCTTGGCCGCGTCTAAGCGGTGAGCTTTGGCAAAAACGGGAGGTCCGTTTGTTGGAATGAAGTGTTTAACCCCGTGTTTGGCTACAGTGGCTGAGAATTTGGGGGTTGTGAGTGCTGGAAATTGGGTGAGGAGTTGCTCAAACTTACCTCCTGCCGTAGTGACGTTGGCCTGCACAGGTGGTGGAGAAACTCGAGCTGAGCATGGAATAGAAGCAAAAGAGAGTGCATTAACCAGGCGCCTATTTGCAAGATCCACTAATAACCCATGTGCACACAGAAAATCTGCGCCTAACAAGTTAAAGCTCACCGCTGCTACAACAAATGTCCATCTGTAGCTGCGGCCGTGGATGAGGAGGTGCAGGCTCTTTTCCCCGAACGTGTCGATGTCGGAGCCGTTGGCTGCCACTGCTCCGTTGCCCCGGGTGCCCATGGTTCGCTCTGCGTGGGAGGGCATGACAAAACTCAGCTGAGCTTCCGTGTCGGTGAGGAACTGCTTGCCTGTGTATCCATCCGTCACGTATAACAGCTTATTCTTCTCGCTGAGAACTGCTGCTGTTAATGGCCCTCGGCTTTGGCGTTTCCCCGACCTCGTAAACTTGCAGGGGGGAACGCATTTGTGGGCTTTCTCTGCGAAGCGGTGGTGATAATAGCAGACGTCGTTCTGCTCGTTGCGCTTGGGCCGCGCCGCTGTCACCGTGGGTTGAGTCTCTCCAAGGCTCGGGGTGTCAGTTCTCAGATCTGCGGATGCCGCTGTGGGTGTCCGTTCTCTGCAGGCGTTGACGAGCCGGTAAGCCTCGTTGGCCAGTGTGCGGAAATCCTGATGGTTATTGCACTTCATCTTGGCGAGTGTCCCTCTCAAATGCGGTGGTAGCGTGCTGAGGAAAATGAATTGGAGAAGGAAATTATCATTATCCTCTTCCTTGAGTTGTAGCAAATCCTCCATGAGGGTCCTTGGATTGCCCCCTCTGTGGCCGTAGATCGCCAGGATTCTCTCGGCTCTTTCCTCCACTGACGGGACATAATTCGCCACGATGGTCGCCTTGAGTGTCTCATATTTGTCCCGGGTTGGTGGTTGCTGGACCAAGCTCCGCACACACTTCGAAGTTGCGGAGTCGAGCTTGGAGATGATGTGATAAAATTTGGTATCATCTGCTGTGATACCCGCCAGTATAAACTGGGCTTCGCCTTGCTGGAACCAAGATGCAGGGTCTTCTCTCCAGAAGTCTGGCAGCTTGACAGCGACGGCGTTCGTGCACACCATCATTGTCGTGTTCGCCGGGTGAGAGTGCGCTTCTACGGCTCTCGCGGCGGTGTTGGAGCTCGGTTGAGCTCTCTCAGTGCCCTCTGCCGTGGGGAACAGCTGTCTGCTTGTTCCCTTGTCTGCGTCGTCGCTGGCGTGTGCCAGAGCCACCATGGATGAGCAGCTTGAAGAGCGCCTCCGGTCCATATTCTCGCGTAAGGGTCACCAGTGTAGTGGAGCTGAAATAACGAGGCGGCTTTGAATTAAAAACAGGGTTTTTATTGAATAGCTCCTCTATCAAATCTCAACAGGTGCAGAGCTTAGCAGAAGGCAAGAGAGAGATCTCTGCTTTGCTCGCTGGTTAAATACAAGCACACATGGCACCACTTATTGAAACAGCTGACATCAGAGTCCACTCATTGAAAAAGGTAACATCTCCCCGTTATCTAAATCCCCCCATTAGTCCTGTTAACTCCTCCCTTCGCCTTGGGAGGTGATGGGAAGACCTTCTCCTCTCTCAGGGGTGAAGGCGTCGAGTCTGTTGCCATGGCGTCCTCATGGGTCTTCACACGGCGGTGAGATTCCTTTGTTCTTTCAGAGGTGTGAAGTTCCTTTGTATATGTTGTCCCAAACATTTCCACATGCTCTAACCAATGTAGGTATGGAATATATGAGTGATATATACCACAATGGAACATTTATAACTACTAAAAGCTGCTTCTTTAATCTTTAGAGTAAAACGTTAAAACACTCATCTAAATCTAACACAAGGCAAACTGATCACTGCTCAATATAACCTGAGGATATATTGCTCAATATAACCACGATATAAGGATGCTCTTCTCAAGTGGGCAGTGGTGGCCTAATGGTTAGGGATGTGGACTGGTGAGCAGAGGGTCATAGGTTCCATACCTGGACCAGCAGGATTAGATCTGGGTGGGACAGATGACATAGCAGTGTTTTCCCCACCCTCCTTAACCCCACTGTGGTGCTGTTGAACAAGGCCCTTAACCCCAACTGCTCCAGTGGAGCTCCAGTGGAGCAGGTCAGTCTGTGGTTGTACTAGACAGCTTCCAGATGTGAATGTGAACAGGGCATCCTTGAAAAAGAGAGGTTGCTTCTCAATGCAACTACCCTGTATAAATAAAGGTTAAGTAAATAAAAAAATAATAAAAAATATAACCTGACAGTGGTGTGAAAAAGTGTTTGCCCCCTTCCTGATTTCTCATTTTTTTGTATGTTTGTCACACTTAAATGTTTCAGATCATCAAACAAATTTAAATATTTGACAAACATAACACAAGTAAACACAAAGTACAATTTTTAAATGAAGTTGTTTATTATTAAGGATAAAAAAAAATCCAAACCTACATAGCCCTGTGTGAGAAAGTGATCACCCCCCCCCCCCCCCCATTAAACCATAAATTAATTGTGGTTTATCACAACTTTGGAAAGCTGAGTTTAATTTGTCTCGCCACACCCAGGCCTGATTACTGCCACACCTGTTCTCAGTCAAGAAATCACTTAAACAGGACCTGCCTGACAAAGTGAAGTAGACCAAAAGATCCTCATGTTGCAATCCATAGAAATTCAGGAACAAATGAGAAACAAAGTAATTGAGATCTATCAGTCTGGAAAAGGTTATGAAGGCATTTCTAAAGCTTTGGGACTCCAGCGAACCCCGGTGAGAGCCATTATCACAAATGGCGAAAACATGGAACAGTGATGAACCTTCCCAGGAGTGGCCGGCCAACCAAAATTACCCCACATGCACAGCAACAACTCATCCAAAAGGTCACAAAAGACCCCACAACAACATCCAAAGAACTGCAGGCCTCACTTGCCTCAGACTTGCCTCAGTTAAGGTCAGCGTTCATTACATTATAAGAAAGAGACTGGGGAAAAAAATGTCCTGCATGGCAGAGTTCCAAGACGAAAACCGCTGCTGAACAAAAAGAACATAAGGGCTTGTCTCAGTCTTGCGTGAAAACATCTTGATGATCCCCAAGGCTTTTGGGAAAATACTCTGTGGACTCACGAGACAAAAGTTGAACTTTTTGGAAGGTGTGTTTCACATTGCATCTGGCGTAAAAATAACAGCATTTCAGAAAAGGAACATCATACCAACAGTAAAATATGGTGGTGGTAGTGTGATGGTTTGGGGCTGTTTTGCTGCTTCAGGACCTGGAAGACTTGCTGTAGTAAATGGAACCATGAATTCTGTCTACCAAAAAATCCCGAAGAAGAATGTCCGGCCATCTGTTCGTGACCTCGAGCTGAAGTGCATTTGGGTTCTGCAGCAGAACAATGGCCCAAAACACACCAGCAAGTCCACCTCTGAATGGCTTAAGAAAAACAAAATGAAGACTTTGGAGTGGCCTAGTCAAAGTCCTGACCTGAATCCGATTACGATGCTGTGGCATGACCTTAAAATGGTGGTTCATGGTTGAAAACCCTCCAACGTGGCTGAATTACAACAATTCTGCAAAGATGAGTGGGCCAAAATTCCTCCACAACGCTGTAAAAGACTCATTGCCAGTTATCGCAAATGCTTGATTGCAATTGTTGCTGCTAAGGGTGGCCCAACCAGTTATTAGGTTTAGTGGGCAATCACTTTTTCACACAGGGCCATGTAGGTTTGGATTTTTTTCCCCTTAATAATAAACACCTTCATTTAAAAACAGCATTTTGTGTTTACTTGTATTATCTTTGTCTAATATTTAAATTTGTTTGATGATCTGAAACATTTAAGTGTGACAAACATACAAAAAAAAAAAAGAGAAATCAGGAAGGGGGCAAACACTTTCACACCACTGTGATATGATCAAATAATTCTGTGCCACATCAAGTCTAACAGATCTGTCATGAGATATGAGCACGGTATCTGATCACATTCAGATTGATAAATACCAAACTTTAGATTGAATTGGTCTCAGACCATTTTTCTGTTAGATAAATTAGGACCATTGTGTTATGTCTGAAGATAGACCTACAATGACGAGGCCAGGTGCACGACTGAACTTGTGTTTGTTGAACTCCACACACACCACACTACAACTGCAAGGTAGGGGTGTTGGCAATGAGGCCCGCCCTCCCTGCCTGCTGCTATTTATAGGCATGGGGTGGTGGCAGAAATGGGTGTGAGTGCCACCACACTGTACCTCACAAATAAGAGCATATAGAACTATATAGATTGTAGATTTTTAGATTCCTTTATTAGTCCCAAAATGGGGAAATTACAGGGAATCCACAAGAGTGGATGAGGCAGCCACTGGTGCGGCACCCAACCCCTTGACCATTCACACACACATTCACACCTAGGGCCACTTTAGAGTCTCCCCCCTTTAGAACACCACCACCACCACCTTTAGCAAAGTCCAAATCACACACGCAATTTAGACCCTCCCCAATTTAGGACCCGAATCACGCACTACAACTAAATCACAATAACTAAAGGCCTATCACATTCACACAACAAAGTAAAACTAGGGTGGACGGGTGGACTTCCGTCCAACGCCCACACGGTGAGGTGGGTTATTTTGCCACCATAAAAATAAATCACCATAGCCCATCATTAAAACAAAATTACCGCCGTGTCTCCTAAACTAAACAAAACATATAAAACAATCCCCAGAACTACATACAATACATATGTACAACAAAAATACTTTTCCTCTTTGTATATGTGGTGTCTGGCCAGATGACCTCAAGACAAAACCCCTCATGAATCATCACCTTATCATGGTGGGGGGTTTGCGTGCCGCAGTGCTCCCAGGAACTATGTTGTCCGGGGCAATTTGCCTCTCGTAGGGTCACCCAAGACAAACTGGTCCTGGGTGAAGGGCCAGACTAAGAACGATCCAACAGAATCTCATGATAAATACTAGAACAAGGATTCAGTGTACCCCGCCTGGTATGGGGTTCAGAATCAGAATCAGAATCAGGTTTATTGCCATTGTTCATGTAGTACACAAACTAGGAATTTGTCTCGGTACAATGCTGCAACATTAAACATGATAAGATAAGAGAAATAAACTATACATGTAATAAAGTGTAGGATAAGATTAAGTGATACTGGTCAACAGTTAAAATATATATTAGCCAGCAGCAGATACTGTGGAGAACTATATAGTGCAGTCGGTAATGCAGGAAGAAAACAGTGATGATTGACATGAGTCTGGTTGAGCTGCTGTACATGGTGCACGAGAGTCACTTAGTGTTCAGCAGTCTAATGGCAGAGGGGAAGAAGCTGTTCATGTGACGGGAGGTTTTAGTCTGGATGGACCGAAGTCTTCTACCAGAGGGGAGGGGGGCAAACAGTACATGACCAGGGTGTGAGGGATCGGCTATGATCCGGCCAGCACGCCTCCGGGTCCTGGAGATGTACAGATCCTGGAGAGATGGGAGCTTGCAGCCGATCACCTTCTCAGCAGTGCGCACGACGCGCTGCAGCCTTAGTCTGTCCCTGGCAGTGGCTCCTGCGTACCACACGGTTATGGAGGTGGTGAGGATGGACTCGATGATGGCTGTGTAGAACTGCACTAACATCTTGGTGGGTAGCTTGAGCTTCCTCAGCTGCCGCAGGAAGAACATCCTCTGCTGGGCTTTTTTGATGAGTGAGCTGATGGTCAGCTCCCATTTGAGGTCCCTGGTGATGGTAGTGCCTAGGAAGCGGAAGGAATCAGCAGTGGTGATGGGAGAGCCTGAGAGGGTGAGGGGGGGCAGAGGAGTAGTGACTTTCCTGAAGTCTACAATCATCTCCACTGTCTTCAGAGCGTTCAGCTGCAGGTTGTTATTGCTGCACCAGGACGCCAGCTGGGCCACCTCTCTCCCGTAGGCGGACTCGTCGCCGTTGGAGATGAGCCCGATGAGGGTGGTGTCGTCCGCAAACTTGATCAACTTGACAGACTGGTGGCTGGAGGTGCAGGAGTTGGTGTAAAGGGAGAAGAGTAGGGGGGAAAGTACACAGCCCTGGGGTGATCCGGTGCTGATGCTAGTATAGTCTGAGACAGTCTTTCCCAGCCGCACATGCTGCCTCCGGTCCGTCAGGAAGTCGATGATCCACCTGCAGAGGGAGTCAGGCACGTTGAGCAGGGACAGCTTGTCCCGGAGCAGAGCGGGGCGGATGGTGTTGAATGCGGAGCTGAAGTCCACAAACAGGATCCTGGCGTAGGTTCCCGGGGAGTCCAGGTGCTGCAGGATGGAGTGGAGGGCCAGGTTGACTGCATCGTCTACAGACCTGTTGGCTCGGTAGGCAAACTGCAGCGGGTCCAGGAGAGGGGTGGTGATGGACTTGAGGTGGGACAGGACCAGGCGCTCAAAGGACTTCATGACTACAGAGGTGAGCGCTACAGGTCTGTAGTCATTAAGTCCAGTGATCCGTGGCTTCTTGGGGACAGGGATGATGGTGGAGGATTTGAGGCAGGACGGCACGTGGCATAACTTAAGGGAGGTGTTAAAAATGTCTGTGAATACAGGAGCCAGCTGTTTCGCACAGAGTCTCAGGGTGGAGGGAGACACGCCGTCTGGGCCGGGGGCCTTGCGCGGGTTCAGTCTGGAGAACTGTTTGAGCACATCCTGCTCACTGATGATAAGGGGAGGGGGGGAGGTGGGGGGGGGGTGCCTTAAATGAAGTAGGGAATGTGGAGGCTGTGGAGCTGGAGGGAGGGGGGGAGTTGGACACAGATGACGAGGTGTCAAAACGGGCATAGTGTTGGGACAGTCTCTGACAAAGGGCTTTGTCATCCTGACCTTTAGGAGCCTGAGGCCGATAGTTGGTGATCTGCCTCAGTCCTCTCCACACGGAAGCCGAATCATTAGCAGTGAACTGCTGCTGGAGTCTCTCTGAGTATAGAGATTTAGCCCTCTTCAGCTCTCTGTTAAACCGGTATTTAACCTCCCTGTAGCAGTCCCTGTCTCCACTTTTCAGCGCTGCTTCCTTCTCCTTCCTGATCTGTCTGAGCTTAGCTGTGAACCAGGGTTTGTCATTAGAGTAACTCACCCTGGTGCGTGATGGAAGAATGTTCTCTTCACAAAAGTGGATATACGAGTTCACAGTGTCCGTGTACTCATCCAGATCATGCGTGGCTCCTTTAAGCATGCCCCAGTCAGATATTTCCATGCACGTTTCCAGCTTCTCCTCAGCATCACTGGTCCGTATCTTCGTAGTGCTCACAACAGGTTTAGTGAGCTTCAATCTCTGTCTGTATGTGGGAATGAGGTGAACCATCACGTGATCAGATAATCCCAGCGCAGCTCGAGGGACAGCGCGATATGCGTCTTTCACTGTGGTGTAACAGTGATCCTTTTTTTTTTTTTTGTTACTTATTTGTACCCGTAGGTAGACTTGGTTTGCAGTCTGGTGACAAGCCACCGGCTGCTGGTCGCTGCGTGCGCGAGCGCCCTAAACCTACATGTTTTTGGTATGCGGGAGGAAACCGGAGAAATCCCGGAGTAAACCCACGCAACACGGGGAGAACATGCAAACTCCACACAGCTCACTGTTGGTCGGGGGCTGGGATCGAACCCACGACCTCATGATCCCCGCAATCCCCCGGCCGAGGGTAAAACTGTGCTGCCACAGTGCTAAACCACTGCGCCACCGTGCAGCCCCAGTGTGTTTAATCCTCTGGTGGGGCATTTAATAAACTGTTTGTAGCGGGGGAGATCGTGGCTCAGATTGCACTGATTAAAGTCGCCAGCCACAATAATCAGCGAGTCTGGAAAACTCCGCTCTGTGTGTTGAATGTGATCCGAATGTGACGTCGGGAGGGGCGTACACAGCGATCAGTATAAAAGAAGCAAACTCCCGTGGGGAATAAAAAGGCTTGCAGTTGATAACAAGAAATTCCAAGGCAGGAGAACAGTGTTTGGAAATTTCCGTTACATCAGAGCACCAGCTACAGTTGATGTAGAAGCAGACTCCGCCTCCTGTGGTCTTGCCGGAAAGCTCTGTGTCACGATCAGCACGGAAGAGCTGGAAGCCGTCGAGGCGCAGCGCGCTGTCCGGTATATTTTCCCGGAGCCAGGTCTCAGTAAAGCAGAGGACAGCTGAGGAGGCGAGGTCCTTAAAACGCATCAGCAGTCTCAGTTCATCCACCTTGTTAGAGAGAGAGTTGGTATTGGACAGAAATATGCCAGGCAGCGCCGTTCGCGAGCCTCTCCTGCGAAGTCGTACGAGAGCGCCCGCTTGTCTTCCTCTCTTCCGCCGTCTCACTTTCCGAGCCAAACAATAAACCAGATCGGCGGCAGGGGCTAGAAAAACTGGGAGGAGGTCCGTGGGGGTCAAAGTCCTGATATTTAAAAGTTCTTCACGGGTATAAGTGCAAGCAGACACACAATTGACAAACAAAAACAAACAAAGAGCGCAGCGAAGCACCATGTCGACCGCTGTGGGCGCCATCTTGGATTTGTAAGGTTTGGATTTGGGTTACCGGGTTCCCACCCTGGAGCCAGGCCTGGGGAGGGGCTCGATGGCTGGTGGCTAGGTTTCTGCCCATGGGTCCTGGCCGGGCTCAGCCCAAAGGAGTTACATGGGTCTGCCCTCCAGTGGGCTCACCACCTGCAGGAGGGATCATGGGGGTCCGGTGCTATGTGGATCAGGTGGCAGTCAAAGGCAGACACCTTGGCGGACTGATCCCAAACTTTCTAAACTGGCTTTTGGTACGTGGAGTGTCACCTCTCTGGTGGGGAAGGAGCCTGAGCTGGTGCATGAGGTTGGGAGATTCCAGCTAGATATAGTCAGCCTCACCTCAACACACAGCTACGGTTCCAGAACCAGTCTCCTGGAGAGGGGCTGGAGCTTGGCCTACTCTAAAGTTGCCCCAGGCAAGAGGCAACAACCAGGGGTGAGTATTCTTGTATCCCCCCAACTTGCTGCCTCTATATTGGAATTTTCCCCAGTGGACGAATGGGTTGTTTCCCTGTGCCTTTGGGGTGGGAAATAGGTCCTGACCATCATTTGTGCCGATGCACTAAACAATGTTTCAGACTACCCACCCTTATTGGAGTCTCTGACTGGGGTGCTGGAGGGTGCTTCTCTTGGAGACGCGATTGTCCTACTGGGGGACTTCAATGCGCACGTGGGCAATGACAGTGAAACCTGGAAGGGGGTAATTGGGAGGAACGGCCTGCCCGATCTGAACCCGAGTGGTGTTCAATTATTGGACTTCTGTGCTAACCACAGTTTGTCCATAACGAACACCATGTTCAAGCATAAGGGTGTCCATATGTGCACCTGGCACCAGGACACCCTAGGTCGCAGGTCGATGATTGATTTTGTTATCGTGTCATCAGACCTGCGACCTTATGTCTTGGACACTCGGGTAAAGAGAGGTGCAGAGCTGTCAACTGATCACTGCCTGGTGGTGAGTTGGATCCGATGGCACATGACCTCAAACCTCCCGTCACATGAACAGCTTCTTCCCCTCTGCCATCAGACTGCTGAACACTAAGTGACTTATTGACTCTCGTGCACTATGTACAGCAGCTCAACCAGACTCATGTCAATCATCACTGTTTTCTTCCTGCATTACCCACTGCACTATATAGTTCTCCACAGTATCTGCTGCTCGCTAATATATTTTAACTGCTGACCAGTATCACTTACTCTTATTCTACACTTTATTGCATGTATAGTTTATTTCTTTTATCTTATCATGTTTAATGTTGCAGCATTGCACCGAGACAAATTCCTAGTTTGTGTACTACATGAACAATGGCAATAAACCTGATTCTGATTCTGATTCTGATTCTGAGGGGAGGATGCCATTCAGAGCTGGAAGACCCAAACGTATAGTGAGGGTGTGCTGGGAATGTCTGGCTGAGGCCCCTGTCCAGGAGGTCTTCAACTCCCACCTCCGAAAGAACTTCAACCACATTCTGAGAGAGTCTGGAGACATGGAGTCTGATTGGGCCATGTTCTCCACCTCCATTGTTGAAGCAGCGGCCCAGAGCTGCGGCCGCAAGGTCGTCGGGGCATCTCGTGGTGGCAACCCCCGAACCAAGTGGTGGACACCAGTGGTGAGGGGGGCTATTAAGCTGAAGAAGGAATCCTATCAAGCTTGGTTGGCTTGTGGGACTCCTGAAGCAGCTGAGGTGTACCGGCAGGCCAAGTGGAGTGGTTGCTGAAGCAAAAACTCGGGTATGATAAGATAAGATAAGATAAACTTTATTGTCCCACAAGGGAAAATTTGTCTTGGGCTTGTCACCCGTGCTGCAACCACACAATACACACATACACAATGGATGTAGTACATAATGAATGAAATAAAACCCAATAAATAATACAAGTACATACATACATAAATATATAACAGCAGTCATTAAGAACAGGAGTTATCAGTGTCCCTGACCTATTTATCTGAATTTAAAAGTTTTACTGACGTCGGGATAAATGAGTTCTTGTATCTATTGAACCTGCACTTGGGGACTCTGTATCTCCTCCCTCCCAGCCGCACATATTCACTGTTTAGTTACTAAACAGTGACATGGCTCATGTCACTGATTATTTTTTGAGCTTGTCTACAGGCTGCCTGGTCGTGTAAGATCTGCATGGGTAAATACTCTTTAACTCCAATAATTTTCCATGCTGTATGAATTAAACGCAACACTCTGTTCTTAAGTTTCACAGAGAGGTTGCCAAACCAAGCTGTAATGCTGTATCTAATACAGCTCTCCAACACAGCCTGGTAAAATATTAACATAATCCTTTTATCAACACCATGTATTCTTAATCTTAATAAAGAAATGCAGCCGCTGTTGTAGTCTACTGCAGAGGTAATCAATATGTGTGCTCCAGGTTAATGAATTGTCAATAAATACTCCCAAATATTTATAGGAACTAGCCTGTGTTATAGTGTGGCTGTGGATGACCACAGGCCTGTGGTCACCAACTCCCCGAGGGTCAAACACCATCTCCTTTGTTTTATCAGTATTCAAAATGAGATGACTGTCATCACACCATTTGACAAACCTCCGAATTTCTATAAAATAGCTTGACAGATCATGAGCCTTTTGAAGTAGTGATAAAATAGCAGTGTCATCAGAAAATTTAATAATTTGATTGCCTGGATAGACACTTCTGCACTCATCAGTGTACAAGGTGAACAAAAATGGTGAACTAACACAGCCTTGGGGAGCTCCTGTGCTGAGGGTTCTGGATTTAGATAAAGTTCCATTTACACTAACTTGCTGTTTACGATAAGTTAAAAATGAGTGGTACCATTTAATAATGACAGGATGCACTTTAAAATCATTTATCCTCTTAATTAAAAGGTGTGGCTGCAGTGTGTTAAAAGCTGAACTAAAATCAACCAATAAAAGACGTGCATATGAGGTTGTCTCCTCCAAATGTTTAACCACAGAATGAGTTAAGGTTAGAATGGCATCCTCTGTACTTCTATTATTTTTATAAGCAAACTGCAGAGGATCCAAAAGTCCTCCAAAATCAGTTTTCAGAATGTCAATGACAATCTTCTCGAGGCACTTCATTACCAGTGAGGATAGTCATTATTCTCTTTGCAGCTTGCTTTTTTTGGTACAGGAATTATAATAGAGCTTTTCCAAATTACTGGGACAGAACACGTATCTAAAGACTTCTGGTAGATGGGACTCCAGGCTTCTGCTAACTCCTCACTACATGACTTCAGTAAGCGCCCTGAGATCCTGTCTGGTCCAGATGCCTTCCTGGGGCACATACGTGAGAAAAATCTTTCCACAACATGCTGGTCAACTATAATTTTTTCAGAGCCTAATACTGATATAGCTTCCAGAGCAGCTTTTTGTTCATGAGAAAAATCTCTAGTCTCAAATCTGCAAAAGAAATTATTCAACTCGTTTGTCTTTTCTTCCGCATTCATTACATTAATGCAGCTTTTGGATGGAGTCATCTTTGTCATAACTTTAACTGAGTCCCACAGTTTCCTAGAACTTTTTCCTAGGCATTCAGATTCAGATTTCTTCCTCGTCTCATCTCTAGCTGTTCTTAGTTTGTAATTAATTTCTTTCTGTATATTTTTCATACCTAACATGTCCCCATTCTTAAAAGCAATCTTTTTCTGTACTATGCACCGTTTTAATTCCTTGGAAATATAAGACTTATTATTGGGGTACATAGTGATTACTTTCTGAGGTAAAACATTTTCTTTACAGAATTTTAAGTACTCAGTTATGGTATCTGTGGCCTCCTCCAACTCCAAATTATGGAAGAGTCCCCAGTCGGTACAAGAAAAACAACCTCTCAAAGTTTCTATGCCTTCATTGTCCCATATGAAGATTGTCTGTGGTTTGCTGCTTTTAAGCAAAGACTTGTAAGCAGGAATCAGATGAACAGCATTATGGTCTGAGGACCCCAGGGGGGGCTTAACCCTTGCTATATAGGCATTTTTGACATTCCCATAGCATTTGTCCAGAATATTTTTCTCCCTTGTACTGCAGTTCACATATTGGCTGAAGCCAGGCAGTGCTGCATCCAGTTTGCAGTGATTAAAATCCCCTAAAATCAAACAAGGTGCTTCAGGAGTGCGTTCCAGTTGTCTGTGTACACAGTCCACGATAGCATTCGCCGCGTTGAAAGCGTTCCCGCTGGGCGGGATATAAACGGTGCATAATAAAATGTTTCCAAATTCGCGGGGGAGATAAAAAGGTCTCAGGCTCAAGCACAGCAGTTCTATGTCCGGGGTACAAAGCGACTCTCTCGTAGTGAACTGTGAGCATCATTTGTTCTTAACGTACACACAAATGCCTCTTCCTTTGATCTTACCAGAGAGCGCGTCCCTGTCCTGTCACACCAGGGAGAAGCCGTCCATGGATAGGAGCGAGTCAGGCACGTCCTCCTGAAGCCACGATTCCGTGAAAACAAGCAGGCATGACTCCCGGTACTCGTATAGGAACCTGGCGTTGATTCTGAGTTCCTCCATTTTGCTCTTCAGCGAGTGGACATTACAGAGCAGCATGGATGGCAGCGGCGGCCTGTTCTCTCTCCTCCGCAGTCTCTGTAGTACTCCGCCACGTTTCCCTCTCTTCCGTGACCGGCTTCTACGTCCTCCCGTCGGATTTCGTAAGAGCTCCCTAGGCAGGAGGGGTGCCGAGACGTGGCTGGAACGAAAAGGCAGGAGCTGGCCTCGAGTATAGCTCAGGAGCGTGGTCGGCCTCATGTCCAGATCCACTTGGGTACAGTGGCATATTATCCCAAGCAACCAGATCACACCTTCAGCAAAAACGTCATTATGGCACTTAAAACTGAGCACTAAAAACTAAATACTACAGACATACACACACAGTAGTAGCACAGGGTAGCCCGGGTCGCAGCAGAGCAGCACCACCAGCAGCGTCCATGTTGGAACTCCTCCCGTGTATGGGAGGAGTTCGGTGAGGCCATGGAGCAAGACTTTCGGTCGGCCTCGAAGAGATTCTGGCAAATTGTCCGGCTGCTCAGGAGGGGGAAGCAGCTCCCTGTTCACACTGTGTATGGAGCGGATGGGGTGCTGTTGACTTCGACTGGGGATATTGTCGGGCGGTGGAAGGAATACTTTGAGGAATCTCCTCAATCCCACTGATACGCCATTCACAGAGGAAGCAGGGCTTGTGGACGAGGAGGACGACTCACCTATCACAGGGGCTGAGGTCGCCAAGGTGGTTAAAAATCTCCTTGGTTGCCGGGCCCCGGGGGTGGACGAGATTCGGCTTGAGTACCTCAAGGCCCTGGATGTTGTTGGGCTGTCATGGTTGACACGCCTCTGCAACATTGCGTGGAGGTCGAGGGCAGTGCTTTTGGCATGGCAAACCGGGGTGGTGGTTCCTCTTTTCAAAAAAGGGGACCGGAGGGTGTGCTCCAACTTTAGAGGGATCACACTCCTCAGCCTCCCTGGGAAGGTCTATGCCAAGGTACTGGAGAGGAGAGTCCGGCCATTGGTCGAACCTCGGATTCAGGAGGAGCAATGTGGTTTTCGTCCTGGCCATGGCACATTGGACCAGCTCTTTACCCTCTCGAGAATCCTCGAGGGTTCGTGGGAGTTTGCCCAACCAGTTTGCATGTGTTTTGTGGACTTGGAGAAGGCATTACAGATGGATATACAACTATCAAACTCCTAATCATCCCCATCTAGAGAGGGCATCAGCGGCATTGTTATTTTTACCAGGGTGGTACTGCACATCAAAATCAAATACAGCTAACTGTGCAACCCACCGTTGCTCAATTGCACCCAACCTGGCAGTGTTCAGATGACATAAGGGATTGTTGTCAGTCACAACAGTGAATTTGGTTCCTAAAAGGTAACCTCCAAATTTTTTGGACACAGCACACTTCAAAGCCAAAAGCTCAAGTTTCATACTGCTATAATTCCTGTCATTTTTTTCTGCATTTCTCAACCTCCTACTAGCATGGGCTATTACCCGTTTCTTGCTTTCCTGAATCTGATAGAGAACAGCCTCCAGCCCCAAACAACTAGCATCAGTCTCCACAACAAAAGGAAGGGAGAAATAAGATAAGCCTTTATTAGTCCCACAATGGGGACTAATCAGCATAACTAAGCAAAGGGGGAACTAATGAGCTTCTCCTTCAATAACTCAAAGGACCTCTGACATTCTGATGTCCATAGGCTATCAAATAGTCCCTTTGACTGAACAGAATGATTTTCTTTAATACAGGCATTGACCAAGTCATACAAAAGCCCTGCCAACTGAGAAAAACCTGGTATTAGCCTCCTGTAATAACTACAGAAACCCCAAAATGTTCTAAGGTCTTTCACAGATTTTGGTACTGGCCACTGCTGCACTGCAGATACCTTATCAGGGTCAGTACCTATGACCTCAGCTGACACCTGATGACCAAGGAAACAAATGGTGGACTCAAGAAACTGACACTTTTCCACTTTAATCTTTAAACCCGTCTCTCTAAGCCTCTGCAAGACTATCTGGAGTCGACTTAAATGTTCTTCAAAGGTGTGGGAATAGACCAAGATGTCATCCAAGTAGACAAGCATAATTTGAAACACCAGATCACTCATAGTGGCCTGCATGAGCCTTTGAAATGTTGCTGGACCATTACAAACCCCATATGGAAGCCTGGTGTACTCAAACAACCCAAAGGGGTTGTGAAGGCCGTTTTGTGGCTGTTCTTTTCATGAATTGCTATTTAATGGTACCCACTTGCAAGATCAATGGTGGAGAAAAACTTAGCACAATGCAAAACATCAAAACATTCATCTATTCAAGGCAAGGGGAACGCATCACGCCTTGTCTTGGAGTTTAACTTCCTATACTCCACATACAACCTTAAGTTACTATCTGCCTTCCTCACAAGCACAATGGGTGAAACATAAGCACTAGTGCTCTCCTTGATGACTCCCTTTTTGAGAAGTTGGGCTATATGTTCCCTAACCTCCTGGTATTGGGTTGGAGATATGCGCCTATAGGGCTGTGTAACTGGAACATCATCTGTAAGGTTGATTTCATGCTTAACCTTAACTGTATAACTCAAATCCTTATCCTGAAATACAAAAACATCTGAAAACTGAGACAAGAGGGCAGCTAATTTAGCCCGTTACTCAGGGTAGGCTCTCACATTTAGATGCTGCAACAATGAATGCATCCTAGCCTCTGACGAGTGAACCCTCTTTCCTTCAACTGACACCTCTTCATGATCTACAGAGATATGATTAAAACATACCTCAGTTATCCCATCAACACATTCAACAACCTTCAGAGCCCCCAGCCTTGTTCTTGGTTGTAATCACAAACCTTCTTGAGTAAAGTTTACCACTTGGACTGGAAACGCAGACTTCTCAGCTTCAACCAAGGTGGGAATTACAAGTAGGCCACTGGGCAGTGGTGTATTGGTGGGCTACAAAAGCATCAAAACCTGATCACCTGAGGCCCACTTTAGACCACTGGCATACACAGTAGCAACAGAAGCTGCTGTTCCATGCACTGTGTTTCTACCTGCTATCCTAGTCACAGCAGTTTCTCCAACTATCTCACATACTTGCACTTTCTGGAAAGCATCTCTCCAGGCCAAATCCAATTCTGCCCCAAAATTTATATCAAAACTGGCTATTGCTAGCTCCCTACATCTCTTTATCACATTCATACCAAGGAGAATAGGACAAGATTTACCTGACTCAGACCAATTTGAAACTTGCTTCTGCTCTGACAATGTAGGAGCAGGATCCTGGACTACCAAAAACCCACATTCAGGTATAGTTAACCCCAAAGTCTGTACATCCATCTCGATGTATCCTATATAAGGAATTGGCAAAGTTAGCTGCTGTTAACTTCAGCCATATAGCAATTGAGGTCATGTCCTGATTCTCCTTTTGTAAATGTCTTTTAAAGAACCACTCAGAGATGGTGCTAACCTGACTTCCAGTATCCAACAGGGTCTTGGCCCTAACTCCACCCACCTCTATTTCAACCTCTGGACATTTACCAACTGCTTTTTCAACAAATCTCTCACATGTAAGGGTCTTTGAGCCTCTACCCTCTCCTCTAATTGTCCGGCTCTTAACAACTGAGGGAGCTAGTTTCCCTGATTGGCTGAGTCCCTAGATCCATTTCTTGTAACTGACCGACCCCGTGACTGATGTTGCCTGCACTCCTTGGCAATATGCCCCATTTCTTTACATCAAAAACATATGGGCAGTCTATCCCCAGTAAATTGTGGCCTTAGTCTGGACTTACTTGTCCCAGATGGGTTTTCCCTGACAACCAGACTGTCTTTCACAATGATGGCTTTACCTTGCTCAGAAACAATTTTCAGAATATCATTTAATGTAGAAGACTGATCTTCTGTCCTACAGATACATTATCACACATGATGTTCCTACTCCTAACAGCCTTTGTGCTTGTAGGTCGGTCTTCTTGAAACCAGGCAACTGCTTCCTGTCACACCTCAAACAATGTGCAGTGTGGTCTTTCTCTAACCGTTTTGCGAAGCTCCCTTCATAGGACTGGCTCCCGAGCCCTTTCCACAAACTGGTCTCTAATTACTATTGCTGCATCAGTTACTGCATTGGGTCTTTGTCTTAAAGCTGTGCGAAGAATCTGTGATAATGCATGTGAATACTCAAAGAAGTCTTCACCCTCAAATTGATAATGACCATAAAACTTCTGCAGCAGTTGAGCTGTACTGTGTTTCTTACTGTACGCTTCTTGAAGAATGATAAAGCGTACCTGTGGTGGTCGTGAAAAAAAAGATATTATATTGAACCCCTGTCTCACGTTCTAGTTCAAGTTTAAGTTGAAATTCATGTTCAAAGCAATTTGATATAAATCCATTGCTGATGTGCTGGTTCAGCTATGTCAGCAAAACATGAGTGCAGCCATACTAGCGGCTACATGGCCTTCCAGGACGCTTCCTGTGATGTAATTTCGTTGACACCGCGATCTGGATCAGTATTGGCTGAGCCTGCAGTGCCCGGATGAGCAGTGGCTTTCGGGATATTCAAATTCAAACGTTTATTTCAAACTCAGGGTTCATATTAAATGCAGAACTAAGACGATTAGAAAATAAATAAATAAATGCTTAAATTCAGCGGGCCGTCTCGTCTGATCTGAGCTCGTAACGGCCGATGATTCTAAAACTATGCGATCTGGATCAATATTGGCTGAGCCTGGAGTACCCGGATGTGCAGTGGCTTACGGGATATTCAAATTCAAATTCAAACGTTTATTTCAAACTCAGGGTTCATATTAAATGCAGAACTAAAACGAGCAGAAAATAAATAAATGCTTAAATTCAGCTGCTTGTCTCGTCTGATCTGAGCTCGTAACAGCCGCAAGAGCAGCAGAGAGAGGCTCCTCCCTCGCCGCGGGAGCAGCAGAGAGAGAGAGCAGCAGAGCAGAGCAGCAGACACTCGGCGCTCTTGTAACAACAAAAACATACAATGCGATATGGATATCGCAACATGGCGGAATGTAAAGCCTTTGGATGTCTCAATAATAAGCGAAAAAACAAAGATAAACACTTCTTTTGTGTACCCAAACCCAGCTCACCTTGTCAGAAGATCGGAGCGGAAAAGTGATCTTGGAACAGGGCACAGACGAATCCTTTCAGACGAAATTGCGTTGTGTGTGAGGACCACTTCGTCACTTTAACCCTCAGAAGACCTTTCTGGCTCAAACCTGTAGCCATGTTGGACGAATTCTTCCCCAGAGTCCGACAATTCAGCCATAATAGAATAAAAACACTCACAAAAGCACCCTAGTCTCTCATACAGGCGGAGCATTGACTGTTGAGTTGAGTATCAACAAAGTGACGTCACATCCGCATGTGTCATGGCTGCGCTCAGAGTTTTCATTGGCTGGCCATGCCTGCGGTCGTATTTGCATATTTCTCTGGTGGTATTTGGCTGGCAATAATTATTTAACCAAAATAACAAATAATTTGCCTAATGTTTTCAAGTTGAATGTGGTTAGACGACCACCACAGGTACCCTTTAAGTAACTCAGCAGCATTATCTACTTCACCATCAAAAAGTAACCTCACTTTTTCAAGTGCTGAATCTCTAAGGAGAGAAAGAATAAAATCAACTTGATCTTGATTGTTTAAACCTTGAACTCAGACAATGCTGTTTACTTCATCAAGAAATTCATGAACAGAGCGACCATCAACATTATCTCCACTGAATGGAATAATTCAATTCAATTCAACTTTATTTATATAGCACCATTTCACAACAACAGTCATCTCATAGCACTTTCAACTGTAGGGGAAACCCCCACAATTGCAGAAAGACCCCAGCAATCAGGCGATCCCCTGTGAGCAAGCGCTTGGTGACAGTGGAGAGGAAAAACTCCCTTTTAACAGGAAGAAACCTCCAGCAGAACCATCTCAGGGAGGGGCAGTCTTCTGCTGCGACTGGCTGGGGGGTGAGGGGATACAGAAGATAAAAAGAACAGACATGTAGAGAGCAAACAGCACGATGGGGACTCAGTCTATGGGAGAGAACAAACAGATGTTAATGACCAGCAAAAAAAAAAAATAAAAAAAAATATTTCATTGAGAGTGAAGAAAGGAGTGAAGCCCACTGCAATTATTGAAGGTCCCCCGGCTGTCTAAACCTAATAGCAGCATAACTAAAGGAGGGTTCAGAAACATGTGATCCCTCCCCAATTGTAGGCTATATCAAAAAGGAAGGTTTTAACCCTATTCTTAAAAACAGAGATCGAGTCTGACTCCTGAATCCAGATTGGCAGCTGGTTCCACAAGAGAGGAGCTTGATAACTGAAGACTCTGCCCCCCATTGTACTTCCACCATGTACTTCTACATGTTCATCCACCATGAAGGAGGTGGATGAACAGATGCTGAATGTGCAGAACAAGAACAGCAGCTACTTTGTGGAATGGATCCCCAACAACGTAAAGACCGCCATTTGTGACATTCCTCCCAGAGGCCTCAAGATGGCCATCACCTTCATCGATAACAGCACGGCTATCCAGGAGCTCTTCAAGTGAAGGGTTAGCATTTTGGGAGCGTAGTGCTCTGTTAGGATAATAGGGTAATATCAGATCTTTTAAATAAAAAGGGGCCTGATTGTTTAGAGCTTTGAAAGTGAGAAGGATTTTAAACTTAATTCTAAACTCTATGGGAAGCCAATGAAGGGAGGCCAGAACTCAAGAGATATGATCTCTCTTTCTAGTACCTGTTAAAACTCTTGCAGCTGCATTTTGGATCAACTGAAGACGTTTTAAAGATGTTTTAGGACAACCTGATAATAGAGAGTTACAATAATCTAATCTAGAGCTAACAAAAGTGTGGATCAGTTTCTCAGCATCACTCTGAGACAAGATGCTCCTAATCTTGGCAATTTTATGCAAATGATAGAAGGCAGTCTTAGAAACAAATTTAATATGTGAATTGAAAAACAGATCTTGATCAAAAATAACTCCAAGGTTCCTCACAGAGCTATTAAGAGAAAGAGTAACTGCATCCAAACTAAAAGTTTGATTTGGAAAGGTATTTCTAAGGTTTTTTGGACCAACAAGAATGACTTCAGTCTTATCTGAATTTAATAGCAAGAAATTACAAGTCATCCAAGCTTTGATGTCCTTAAGACAGGCTTCTAACTTGGTTAATTGATTACTATCATCTGGCTTCATTGACAGGTATAATTGTGTGTGATCTGCATAACAATGAATATGTATACAGTGCTTTCTAATAATGTTGCCTAACAGAAGCATATATAAACTAAAAAGAGCCCTAGCACAGATCCCTGTGGAACTCCATGACTGAGCTTTGAGTTGAAAGAAAACTCATTATTGACATGAACAAACTGGAACCTATCAGATAAATAAGATCTAAACCACTGCAACAAAGCTCCATTAAGTGTTGTAATCTATCATGGAGAATATTATGATCAAAAGCTGCACTAAGGGCTAAAAGGACAAGTACAAAAACAAGTCCATTATCAGATGCGGTCAGCAGGTCATTAGTGACCTTCACTAAGGCTGTTTCAGTACTATGATGGATTCTAAACCCAGATTGAAACTCTTCAAATAAACCACATCCCTGCAAGTGGTCAAATAATTGTGTAGCAACAACTCTTAAGATTTTTGAAATGAAAGGGAGATTAGAGATTGGGCTATAGTTAGCTAAAACTCCTGGATCCAGCGTTGGCTTTTTGAGTAAGGGTTTAATTACAGCAGTTTTAAAAGCCTGCGGTACATGGCCTAAAGTTAATGAAGAATTGATTATTTGAAGAATAAAGCTACCAATAAATGGGAAGACTTCTTTAAATAACCCGGTAGGAATACGGTCTAAAAGACAAGTTGAAGGCTTGGATGAGGAAACTATTTTGTCTAACTCTAAAAGGTCAATTGGAGTAAACTGATCCAAACAGATGTCAATTGAAGGAGTTGTAGTAGTTACTGTATTTAAGTTAACAGTGGGAAGAATCTGACTGATTTTATCTCTGATGGATGAAATTTTATTATTGAAAAAGTTCATGGCTGACTCTTTGTCAGCCTGGCTACAGTGCTGAAAAGAAACCTGGGATTATTCTTGTTCTCTTCTACTAATGCAGAATAATAACTAATTCTAGCTTTTCTGAGAGATTTTTTTTTTTTTTTTAGAAATTAAAAGATGATTTCTCCAAGCTAAATAGATTTCATCTAAATTAGTGGAGTGCCATTTTCTTTCTAATTGACAAGTCTTCTGTTTTAAGCTACAAGTTTCTGTGTTGAACCAAGGAGTTAGAAATCTCTGATAAGACTTTTTCTTTTTTAAAGGGGCCACCATGTCTAGAGTCTGATGCAGAGAAGCTGTAACAATATCTACCATGCTATCAATTACAGAAAGAGCAAGCTGTCTATAGCTTATTTCCGTTGTGTTGACACATGGCATAGAGGAAACAATCTGCATAAATTTGGTAACAACATCATCTGAGAGGCATCTACTGTAGTAATATTTTTCCTTAGGAGCCAAATAGTCAAAAATAGTAAAATCAGAGGTTAACAGACAATGGTCTGACAGTACAAGGTTATGAGGAGACACTACCAGATTTTCTATTTCTATACCATATGTCAGAACAAGGTCCAACGTATGGTGGAGATAATGAGTAGAATTTCCTACTTTCTGAGAAAACCCCACCGAGTCTAATATTGAATTAAATGCCACATTAAGGCAATTACTATCTACATGTATATTAAAGTCCCCTACTATAATTATTCTATCTGATTTCAGCACTAAATCAGCTAAGAATTAACCTCTTGCACTCCGTTGTTCCGCGGGCGGGCAAGTCTCTGCGTCCTAGGGCGCACGAGAGCGCACTCGTGTGCCCTCGGATGCATAACGCATGATAAGGATATTGATGGTGGTGGTGTAGGTGGTGTGGCCTCCAAGTGCCACTGAAAAAAAAAAGCTGCAAACACAGCCGAGAACAGATTAGTTCATCTGATTGACCTCTCATTCGACTAATAAGAGCCTTGAATTGGGTTTCTGAAACCATGAAGAGCCAATGAATGAAAACCTAGGAAGGAGGACCCGCCTCCCAACGCTTTGAATGCAGTGAGCCAATTGAAGCAGAGAAGTTCGCGAGCTGTTTTTTTTTAAGGCTGGGTGAAGACTGACTGCTGGAGTGGATCAAAAAAGGACACAGGAAGAGCCCCACAGACCCAGCAGCATGGAGACCATCCACAAATGCAACCTGTGTGACAGGGAGTGCCATTCGTGGATCGGCATGTTCGGCCGCAGGCGGTGCTTATTTTGTTTTGGTTCCAGCAGAGTAGACATTATGATTTCTTCCATGGTCATAGACCGACGGAAGCTGACGACGAAGGCTGAGTGACACACACGCCTTCGCCAGTCTTTTTAATTACTACTGTTGTTTGTTTTGAAAAATCGTACGCCAAAAACCGCAATCATGGAAGCACAAAACCGCAATAATGGAATTATGTTTTGATTGAGTCACGAGACCAGAACCAGAGCGGACCAGCGTCGCATTCGTCTGACAGTGAGGAAGAGAAGTTGGCCAGGACACTGCTGCTGTGAAGAGGTAAGGTGTTATAAGCTAAATTATTCTCTATCCCTGAAAATTGTAATCCAAAATGACTTTTGACCGATCGGTAAATTACAACTGTGCGGTTCACGAAGTCTGAAGTTCGTGCGCCGCGGTACAAGGGGTTGCTCGCAGTGTACAGGCTGTGAACGCCCCCCCACCCCCGCTAAACTTCTGCAGCAAGGGGGGGGGGGGGGCACGGTGATTGCACTGCTGTCCCACATCACCACATGAGGCTAATCCGTTGTGTAGCGATGGCTTGAGTCCATCCTCTGTAGCGAGCAGGGGGGAGGACAAACCCCCCCACACACACACACACACAGTAGCGAGGGGGGGGAAGCCGCTGTGACAGCGTTGCTGTGGAAACATGCAACTAGTGTAATCCGTCATGTAGCAAGGGCCGAACTCCGTCCTTGGTAGCGGGGGGGGGGGACGACCCCGCCCCCCACCCCCCCCACACCCCCCCCACACACACACACAGCCCTAAGTGTGACCTTTCCTTTGAGCCTAAAATGAAGATTCTACATTGAATTATTCAAAAGTTACAGACGTTTTTCCAAACTGTGCCATTTGGCACAATTTGGCACAGTTCCAAAACGCCTGGGAACAGCCTGAGAACAAAGCTGTGTAAAATATTCCTTTTTTGTGGTATTGTTACCAAATTTGGATCTCAGCTGGATAACACTTGGTTCTACATTTCTGTTGCATTTTCCAGCCGGATCGGACAGCTGTGTGTTAGTTGCAAACATTTGTATCCAAAAAAACACCGTGTCCAAATTTTTTTTCTTCAAGTTCAGTATGTTTAGATGACTGTAACTCAGTGGCCGGAGCACGTAGAGAGATTATGTTTTTTTTGCCAAAAAATTCAAAGTGTTTTCTTTTAAATGAGACCAACTCCATGAAGATGCTGCAAAGGGTTGAAGAACAGCTTTCGATTTACTTTGGGCATGTTATTTTTTGGCATTTTTAGGAAAATTGCCCGGAGTGCAAGGGGTTAAGCAAATTCAGATAAAAACTCTGAGTAGGTTGATGGAGGACAATAAACTATGGCAAATAAAACTGGGTTTAGCCTAAAATTGCTAAAGTGCCCAATACTGAGGACCAGGCCCTCAAAGGAATTATAATGTGTTTTTTGCTTTACATTAACTAGTAATTTGGAATGGTAAACTGTTGCTACTACTCCTCCATGACCAGAACTTCTGGGATTTTGACAGTTTAAATAACCAGAGGGAGTTGATTCATTTAAACCAACATAATCCTCTTGCCCTAACCAAGTCTCTGTAAAGGATATTAAATCAATCTGATGATCAATTAACAGATCATGGACTAGCAGAGACTTGGGAGTTAGAGAACTAATATTTAACTAACCGCATTTAATAATTGGGCACTTTTAATAATTGGCATTTAATAATTGGGCACTCTTTAGGTAAACAAGCATACGACCTGTTCATTCCACCACTTAGAGCAATAATTTGAGCCATAGCTTGATCGTGCTTTAAACTTAATTTAGATAACTTAGATTGCATGTCTGCAACAACGTGTCCAGTTCCTCCTCTGGGACATATTCATTATCACTGTCTCTATCTGAAATGTTGGAACACCTTGGTGCTGTACTGGAAGTCCCGGGGCATCCCTCTTAAGTCACTCCGGTTAAACATTGCTGCTGCCGTCCTTGTCCAAGGTGATGTCTCTCACAACCTTGTCCAGAGGCTCCTCCTAGTCCCTGGCCTTCCCTCAGCTTTGGCCTCTCTGTTTGCACTCCCTTCTCCATGATGGCCACCACTACAGCTATCAATGCACTCAACCACTAGCCTCACAGAACTCAGTTTTGGCAAAATCCCACTCCTGGTACCAAAATTGTGGTGTCTGGCCAGACGAGCTCAAGACAAAACACAAAATATATAAAGAGGTTCTTTATTCTGACTGAAAAACTGAGTTCTTTTAAAATACACAAATCTTAGAAGAAAAACTTCACAAATCGAGTGCATCAATAACTATAGTGGCTCGTCTTCCTGTTTAAATCAGAATACAAAACCCACATTAACAATAAGAAAACCAACAATAGTTATACTTGTTAAACAGTAAAATACACACGATACTAAATTTTTGTGCATTGCTAAGGGCCCACTCCCAAATGCACATCTCAGAACCAAACAGTTCTAAATCAGAAGCAAATACATCATCTTCCTTTCAAGTCAGTCATAACCAGTGTTGGGCAAGTTACTAAAAAATAGCAACTAGTTACAGTTACTAGTTAATTCTTTTCAAAAGTATCTGAGTTACTTTTGAGTTAATGCATGATTAAAGTAACTAGTTACTTGGAAAAGTAACTTTCATGTTATTTTTAAATACATACACTACCGTTCAAAAGTTTGGGGTCACTTAGAAATTTCCTTATTTTTGAAAGAAAAGCACTGTTTTTTCAATGAAGATAACTTTAAACTAATCAGAAATACACTCTAATATCTAATATACATTGCTAATGTGGTAAATGACTATTCTAGCTGCAAATGTCTGGTTTTTGGTGCAATATCTACATAGGTGTATAGAGGCCCATTTCCAGCAACTATCACTCCAGTGTTCTAATGGTACAATGTGTTTGCTCATTGCGTCAGAAGGCTAATGGATGATTAGAAAACCCTTGTGCAATCATGTTAGCACAGCTGAAAACAGTTTAGCTGGTTTGAGAAGCTATAAAACTGACCTTCCTTTGAGCAGGTTGAGTATCTGGAAAAAATTATTATTTCAAATACAAATCATTATTTCTAACCTTGTCAATGTCTTGACTATATTTTCTATTCATTTTACAACTCATGGTGGTAAATAAGTGTGACTTTTCATGGAAAACACAAAATAATTGTCTGGGTGACCCCAAACTTTTGAACGGTAGTGTACTTAAATCATCTTGCACACACAGCAAGATCAAGGGCCCCTTGTTCTCATCAGAAAAAACAAGAAAAAGCAAACTGATGAGAAAAGTCTCATCTTACAGAGAAAAAAATGTCTGATTTACTTAAACTATTGTAATCAGTAGAAAGTCAGAAATTTACTAGAAAAAAACTGTAAATTCACAGAGAAAATGTTGGACCCCCTAGTGGGCCGTTTTTGGCTCACGAGCCATATGTTTGACACCCCTGGATCAGCCCATTAAAAACGCATATTTATAGAGGATTTACTTCCATGAAATAGTTGCATATCACAACAGCATGTAACTGAATGAGATAAAATAAAACGGAAAACACAAATAAATGAAAGTTCACCGCTTACAAGAAGCTGTTCTTTACTGCAACAAACCAAGTCACTTTTTCTCTGTGCGTTAGAAAACTTACACAATTACTTACACAACTAACACATTTACACAACTGCAGACAAATACGAGCTTCTTGCTCACAAAATACTCATGTTTAACCACAGAGTTAGGAGCTGTTGGGGGGGGGGGGGGGGGTGCACAAACCGCTCAGGCAACAGGTGATCAGGGCTCCATGTGAGAAGTTGCCAGGAATTTCTTCCCACCACGGGACAGGAAACCAACCCACGGCAGAGGAGACTGAAGGCTGCGCCAGCTATGGTGGGGTCAGTTTATTTGCGCTAAAATATCTATACATATTAATAAAACGAGTAACGCATCTGATCCAATTTCAGTAACTGTAATGCATTACTGAATTTTTAAACAGTAATTTCATTACAGAGCACATTACTGCAAAAGTAGTGGTGGTACAGTAGCGCGTCACTTTGTAACGTGTTGCTCCCAACACTGGTCATAACAATAAACACATGAAATAACCCAATAAAATACATCATAAATACCGTGAATGACAAGGAAAACCCATGGCCTTCATCCTTTAGGCCTGCAAGGTTATTTGGCCTTCCACCACACCAACAAGCCTAAAATCACTGGCTTGTTCCAAACACCTCGGGTGTGGCCTTCTGCTTGGGCTGCCTCAGCAGAACAAGAGAACTTCCTGTTTCCTGTCAGGTATTTGTAGTTTCACCCCCCCCCCCTTCAGCTGCTGCCTACTAAAACCAGGAAAGAGACTCAGAAAATGCCATCGCCCACTAGAGGAAAGGAGAAACCCCCCCCCCCCCCATTCTTCCTCCTGGCTACATCTATATTTTCCACACATGCACACAAATAAACATAGAACAATTTCAAACCTATGACCAGAAAAACTAACATAACTTCTTCCACTCGAACATCTCAACACACAGTTCACACGGCTGGAAAAAAGGAAGGAACTAACCTGTGGGCCCCCCGGACTGTCTCTTCATAAGTCCGCCCCTGGAGGCAGCCTGCCTTCTGGACCACAGCTGGTTGCGTAGACACAGGTGCGTCTTCTCTTCCTCACCATTAGGTGTCCCTCTCGTCTGGGCCTGCCACTTGAAGTCTCTTCCTGGGCATGCCGCAGCTCATTTGTGTGCCTCCACGAACTATCTGACAGCTGGAAATAGACATCTCCTCGTTTGGCCACAATGCGCAGCCACTCTTGGTGCTCTTCAGACTGTTGTCTGGCCCATACTCGCCGTGGTCAACCCTCCTCACTAGCCCGAACTAGGTCTGAGACTCTCAGAGGGGTTTTGCTTGGCTTGCAGTGTTTCTGCCTGGCACACAGTCCCTCCATGCCTAACGGTCTGGCCCCGACCTCTTTTAATTTCGCTGCAGCTATTGCCATTGTAGCCCCATGTTCACCAGCCCACTTTAGATGAGCTCCAGGAACAACTGGAGCTAGCTCCTCGGCGTCGCTCATCATTACAGGCACCTTGCAGCAATGCCCAGTACCCTCGTCCAGGGCGACTTGGGCTCCGGCACCGAGACCCTCCTGCAACAACTCTGAGCGAGGTTGGTCCTGCTCACCCTCCAGGGTGCTCAGTAACTCCTCGTCCCACACCGCATCGTTTTCCACTCTCGGAACTGGCCGGTCCCACAATCCACAGCCCGACCACTCCTCCCCAGCGCCACTCTTGATGGCGAAACCCAGACCATAAAAAAGGTCACAGCCCATGATGTTGTCGCCACAGGCCGTCATGATGGATTTGAGGTTAGCCATCTCGGCCAACTTGTACTGGGCCATCAGCACCAGCGTTCCACTGTGCACAGCCGTCCACCTCCATCGCCATAAAGCGGCACTGGGTCTCCTTCAATCCTATAGTGGGGAAAGAATTTTCTCACTGTAGCCCAATTGAGCAAAAAGCGCTCCGCCCCCATGTCGATCAGCAATGGTACCTCCACACCATCAAGCTCCACTGTGCAAAACGTGTACCCCTTGGTGCTCAGGGACACCACGTGGATAACCGTCGGGGCGGGGGTCACTTTCCCCTGTGGGATCCCCTGCTTGGACATATGGAACACCCTGGCATAGTAGTTCAAGCGGCCACACTTGCTGCACCGTTTCCCTCACGCTGGGCAATCCCTGACCTTAAAGCGGTGATTCACGGACCCACAACCCAAATACATGGGCTTCCCCGGGCCAGACCTAAATTTCGCAGCGTTGGCCACTGCAGCATCTTCTTCCACATTTCCATCGCTGCCTGGGTATGTTACTTGTGTGGCAATGGGAAACTCCAGCTGTCGACGTGACAAATGCTCACTCAGCTCCAGAGTTAGCCTATCCGCTAGCTCCAGCTGAAGAGCTAACTCGATGGCCCTGGCCAGCGTTAAGTCACCTGGTATCGTGAGCAGCTTTGTTCTTATTGCAGTATTGTTGGTATGCTCTGCCACCTGGTCACAAACCATCTCCTCCTCCAATGGCTCGAACCGACACTCACTAGCCAGTAGCTTCAAGTCGGCTATGAACCGCTGAATAGGCTCACCCACCAGTTGCCAAAAACTTGATACTCCGGATGATGACGTTGTCCGGGTTGCGAAAATGGCGTGCCATCAGCTCGACCACATCCTTGAAATCGTCGGAATCATCAAGTGTGCTCAATATTCGCGCCGTGCACCACAAGCACGTGTGCCCTCAGCTTGTCCATCTTGCCCAGGTTCAGCGCCACCATGTATGTCTGGAAGGTGGCGTACCATCTCGGCCAGGAGACAGGTGGCTTGCCCGGGAGCTCCAGAAAAGGCCGAATTGGAAACCCACATATGTCCATACCTTTTATCCTCTTTGCCAAATGTTACGCCTGAAGATAGACCCACGACGAGGCCAGGTGCATGACTGAACTTGTGTTTATTGAACTCCACACACAACACACTACAACCACCAGGCAGGGGTGTTGGCAGAGGCCCGCCCTCCCTGCCTGCTGCTATTTATAGGCACTGGGTGGTGGTGGAAACAGAAGTGAGTGCCACCACACCATACCTCACAAATAAGAGCATATAGAACTATATAACACATTGTTTTCAAGTTATAATCTTAGGCTTAATCTATATTTATGGTAATACATAGCTGAGTATAGTGTCCACTCAGGTTAAGTGTCGATGGATACGAGTATACTGTACAATAATCTTTAACCTGCAATCAGAATGTATATATTAAAATTTAAAAATTTCTAGAAATATATAGCCAGTGCATTGATGTGGCCCAGCTTTGCCCCCAAACAATCCCAGGATGCTCTGCTGAATGCGTCACAAGCAGCCGCCATCATGCATTTGTGAAAAGGTCCAAATTGCAGATGCAAAAATTGAAGTTAGCCTAGTTACCTTGTTAGCTGCACTGAAGAAGCCCTGGACAAATTCATGTTATGACCATGAAAATATGACTGCCTTATTGTCCTGGCCCTCACCCATTATTATTATGAAGATCTATGCAACAGTCTGTCTGAGGCACAGACCATATTTATGGGTCCATCTTGTCATCACAGCAGTGGGGAAATGGTCTCTGCCCAGTGCAGCTCTAGGATCAGATTTAGGGGTGCTGATCACCCAATGAGACACACACACACACACACACACACACACACACACACACACACACACACACACAAAGACGGAGCCTTGGAGTTCTTGTCCAGTCTCTCTGTTAAAGGGCAACACTGAACCTTCTTCTGTACCCCCACGGTCATTGTCAGAATATAACACTGTTGTTGGTTCAAATTTGTTTTTCATGTATCAAATTGTTAGTAGCTCTGAACTTTTCATAACTACAAACAAAATCTACTCCTGCCTCTAACCACTCGTAGAGCTTGTGTGAATCTAAATGCACCTAAACATCACTTGTCATTACCACAAATTTCAACTTTAACTTTAATCTGTTCTGTATCATGGTCACAATATGCAAATGCCTGAAAACCTTTTAAACCTGACTATAGCCCATAAAAGATTTAGTTTAACCTCTTGCACTCCATTGTACCGCGGGCGGGCAAGTCTCTGCGTCCTAGAGCGCACGAGGGTGCTCTCTTGCGCCCTCGTGCGCTCTAGGACACATGATGGAGATGGTGATGTAGGACATGATGTAGATGGTGATGGCGTCCAAGCACGCACTGAAAATAAAAGCTGCAGACACAGCCGCGAACAGATTAGTTCATCTGACTGACCTCTCATTCAACTAATAAGAGCCTTGAATTGGGTTTCTTAAACCTTGAAGAACCAATGACTGAAAACCTAGCAAGAAGGACCTGCCTACCAACGCTGTGAATGCAGTGAGCCAATTGAAGCAGAGAAGTTCGCCAGCTGTTTTTTTTAAGGCTGGGTGAAGACTGGCTGCTGCAGCGGATCAAAAAAGGACTTGCAGAAAGAACCGTCACAGACCCAGCAGCACGGAGACCACCCACAAATGCAACCTGTGTGACAGTATTCGCGCATCGGCATGTTCGGCCACAGGCGGTGCTTATTTTGTTTTTGTTCCAGCAGAGTAGACGTTATGATTTTCTTCCATGGTCATCATAGACCGACGGAGGCTGACGACGAAGGCTGAGTGACACACACGCCTTCGCCAGTCTTTTTTTAATTACTACCATTATTTGTTTTGAAAAATCGTTTGCCAAAAACTGCAATCATGGAAGCACAAAACCGCAATAATGGAATTATGTTTTGATCGGGTCGCGAGACCAGAACCACGAGCGGACCAGCGTCGCGTTCATCTGACAATGAGGAAGAGAAGTTCGCCAGCTCCGCTGCTGCTGTGAAGAGGTAAGGTGTTATAAGCTAAATTATTCTCTATCCCTGAAAATTGTAATCCAAAATGACTTTTGACCGATCGGTAAATTACAACTGTGCGGCGCACGAAGTCTGAAGTTCGTGTGCCGCAGTACACGGTTCGTTCGTTGCGTCCAGACCGTGAACGCCGCCCCCCCCCCCGCTATTCTTCTGTAGCGAGGGGGGGGGGAAGCCGCGGTGACTGAGCTGCTGTCCCACATCGCGACATGAGGCTAATCCGTCATGTAGCGATGGCCGATGTCCATCCTCTGTAGCGAGGGGGGGGGCAACCCCCCCCCCCCCCACACACACACACACAGACACAGCCCGGAAGAAGATGAATGAATGAAATTCAGATAAGACTGAAGTCATTCTTGTTGGTCCAAAAAACCTTAAATACCTTTCCAAATCAAACTTTCACTTTGGATGTGGTTACTCTTTCTCTTAATAGCTCTGTGAGGAACCTTGGAATTATTTTTGATCAAGAGCTGTCTTTCAATTCACATATTAAATTTGTTTCTCAGACTGCCTTCTATCATTTGCATAATATTGCCAAGATTAGGAGCATTTTGTCTCAGAGTGATGCTGAGAAACTGATCCACGCTTTTGTTAGCTCTAGATTAGATTTATTCATTCATTCATCTTCTTCCGCTTAATCCTTTTTGGGTCGCATGGGGCTGGAGCCTATCCCAGCATCTTTGGGTGAGAGGCAGGGTACACCCTGGACAGATCGCCAGTCCATCACAGGACCAACACAGAGAGACAGACAACCATTCACTCTCACAGTCATATCTAAGGACATTTTAGATTCCCCAGTTTTGATGCCAATTAACCTAATTTTTTATTATCAGGTTGTCCTAAAACTTCTTTAAAAAGTCTTCAGCTGATCCAAAATGCTGCAGCAAGAGTTTTAACAGGTACTAGAAAGAGAGATCATATCTCTCCGGTTCTGGCCTCCCTTCATTGGCTTCCCATAGAGTTTAGAATTAAGTTTAAAATCCTTCTTCTTACTTACAAAGCTCTAAACAATCAGGCCCCTTTATATTTAAAAGATCTGATACTACCGTATTATCCTAACAGAGCACTATGCTCCCAAAATGCAGAATTACTTGTAATACCTAGAATCTCCAAAAGTACAATGGGAGGCAGAGCCTTCAGCTATCAAGCTCCTCTCCTGTGGAACCAGCTGCCAATCTGGATTCGGGAGTCAGACTCGATCTCTGTTTTTAAGAATAGGGTTAAAACCTTCCTTTTTGATATAGTCTAAAATTAGGGAGGGATCATGTATTTCTGAACCCTCCCTTAGTTATGCTGCTAATAGGTTTAGTCAGCTGGGGGACCTCCAGTAATGCACTGGGCCTCACTCCTTTCTTCACTCTCAATGAAATTTTTTTTTTGCTGGTCATTAACATCTGTTTGTTCTCTCCCATAGATTGAGTCCCCATCGTGCTGTTTGCTCTCTACATGTCTGTTCTTTTTATCTTCTCTATCCCCTCACCCCCCAGCCAGTCGCAGCAGATGACTGCCCCTCCCTGAGCCTGGTTCTGCTGGAGGTTTCTTCCTGTTAAAAGGGAGTTTTTGCCTCTTCACCATTGCCAAGCGCTTGCTCACAGGGGATTGCCTGATTGCTGGGGTCTTTCTGCAACTGTGGGGGCTCCCCCTACAGTTGGAAGTGCTATGAGATGACTGTTGTTGTGAAATGGCGCTATATAAATAAAGTTGAATTGAATTGAATCAGTGATTGGGAGGAATGGCCTGCCTGATCTGAACCCGAGTGGTGTTCAGTTATTGGACTTCTGTGCTAACCAGTTTGTCCATAGTGAACATCATGTTCAAGCATAAGGGTGTCCAGATGTGCACTGAGCACCAGGACGCCCAAGGTCACAGGTCGATGATCAATTTTGTTATCGTGTCATCAGACCTACAACCTGATGAGCTTCTTCCAGCTGTTACATTTATTTCCTTCAGCGTCTGTCACATCCATCCTGGTCTTTGCTTTTCCTGTACGATCACTTCATTACCCATAGAAGAAAATATTTTTTCCCTCTCATCTCTACTTCATTGGAGATGACTTCAGTTGCAGCCTCTGAGGAGTTTCTATTCTTGACTATATGTCAGATGAACAGGAAGGGTTTTTACACAGCGTTCATGAATCCCAATTAAGCTTTTCCTACCAAGGTGATTTATGCACAAATCTACTGATTTAGTAACATTTTATTGAGGCCCAATGATACCAAACTACACAGTAGCCTGGTTTTCGCTTTAAAGAGGATGAATTAAGATCACTTGTTGGCAGTGATTGATGCAAAAGGTGATGCCACAAAATATTCAGTGGAGGGTATTGGTGATGACCCAGCACACTGCAGACAGACACCACTTCACACTCAGCAGGGCTGGAGGAGACGGAGGACAATTTACATACGGACAGAGAGCCCCAGGGACCAATCAGAACAATGGACTGTTATGTATATGTCCCTGGACGACGGAGAGGACATCCGGGCGCCAGTTGGTCACGCTAATGATATGTATTGACTGATATGTATATCACTATGCTAATGTGCCATGCATTCTCTCTGTCTGTATAACGTGTATAAAAGAGCTCACTATACATGCCTCAGCAATGCAGTAGCTCTCCTACCAGACACATGGCCCCCAGCGGGCAACACTGGGGTCCACAGGCTGTATTTATATTAGAGGGTCAATAAAGAACCTGTGTCGACCTACGCTCGTGCCTCGCCTCCACATCCTTCCCTTACACCCTCTACATTGGTGACCTGGCGTGAAATGGACTATCTCTTCCCTTCGCCGTGCCGTGGATTACTTTTTCTCCACATTGGTGACGTGACGGAGATGAACTGTCTCTCCCTTACGCCGCACACCACACGGTGACCTGACGTGGGATTACCGTCTGCTCCCTTTCACCGTGCTGTGGATTCCAGAGACCCGGGATCGTCTACATCCTTCGCATCCACACTGGAGCGCGTGCACCTTATCCTCTCTCCACGATGGCGACCTCCAGGGCCGGACGGAGAGCGTGGTGCTGGGACTGAGACGCACGAGGATCAACGACTCAAGCAACGCACAGAAACAGCCTGAACGGGGAAGATCATCGGCGCCATCTGCGTTGATTTCCACCAAGCTCCCGACTCTGACTCACCTCCTGACAGCGGACTTTCTGCGCACAGAAGCCCCGTGCGCACACCGCAGGATTACGAGGACAGTGCAGCTTCCAGCTATGTGGTCACTGTGCCAGGCGCACGCCACACAGCAGGGACAAACCGGCTCCACAGACTTCTACATTGTCCCCCGCTGCTGCACAAGCCCGAGAAACACAGCCGATCGCCATCCTCGGAACCTTTAGGGCTGCTCATGCACCTGAAGCAGACATGCAGCCCACACACGGGACTTTGTATGGGTTTCTCAGCCACGGCGCACAACGGGAATTGACCCGATTGCTTTCCCCGATAACTTTAGGGCTGCTTCCGCACCTAAAGCCAAACCGCCAAGTCCCTCATACAGCTTCAGTTTGTTTGTTTTTTCCACAGCTGCTACGCATCCTCGGGGAATTTGGCCATTCACCTTCCCCACATCCTCTCAGGACTGAGCCGCAAGAGGAGTCAGAGACTTAATTTTTTTCACAACCGCTGTGGATCACCGCCAGGTTTACCGGGAAAGTCCCTCACCATTACGGATCCACACGCAATTTTTGCGCGGCCCAGACAATTTTGACATCCCGGGACAGCACTCAACTTATTCCCACCCCCTCCCCCTCCTCCTTCACATTGCTCTTCCCATACCTCACGCCCTAAAGCTGGCTGATCACCGGTTTGTTCCATTACACACGATGTGCACCGGCCCCGTGTGCCCACGATCCATGGCCATTCAACGTGCTGGAACTCGGAGCAGAGCACACCGTCTTTTCCACCCCTCCCCCTTCGGACTGACATGCCCTCCGACACTCGTCTACAGCAGGACAGTTCTACCGGAGCTAGAGCCCAAACGACCAGGGTGGGAGGGTGGGTCACAGCCCCTTCTGAGTGTTCTGGGGGAGCCGTGTGGTGACCCCGCACACTGCAGACGGACACTATTTCACACTCAGCAGGGCTGGAAGAAACAGAGGACAATTTACATACGGACAGAGAGCCCCATGTTTGTAGACCATAAGCCGCGTGGGTTTACTCCGGGATTTCTCTGGTTTCCTCCCACATGCCAAAAACATGCAGGTGTAGAAAATGCCTTACAAACGAGACTGAGTGTATTATCTCAGGAAAGCTTTATTGGAAGTCACATCTTCTATCATCGCGCCGTCACCGGCCATAGGTAGTCGTAGGTCACCAGTGTAGAAGATGCCTTACAAACGAGACTGAGTGTATTATCTCAGGAAAGCTTTATTGGAAGTCACATCTTCTATCATCAAAGTTCTCAGCAGAAAAAGAGACAGACCCAACTTTCCCCACAGCTTTTATAACCCAGAGATACAAAACCCCCACATCAAGTATCTCACACCTTCACCCCACAGAAGTTTGGTAAACACATGAACCCACAGTCCCCGAGACTTGCTGGCGCTTCTGTTCTCTTCTCCACCTCGGGGCTCTTGCTGGGACATTGTCTCTGACCTCCGTCTTCCTCCAGCACCCACCTCCTAGCCGAGGTCCCTGCTGGGGCATTGTTCTTATGGACGTTTGATCTGTAGGGTCTGCACCGTCATGCCTACTGGAAGCATGTGGGGGAGAAATGCGTACCATACAAGCATGCCATATATGTGCCTTAAATATGCACCATATAACCCCCCCCCCCCCCAAACGTTCAAATAAGGACAAGTTACAATACAAATGCATAGAATCATGACACCCCACACAGAACAAGAGAGAGAAAAAAACTCGGCACAACAGATCAAAGTTCCCACTGCTTGGGCTTCAACTCTCTGCCATATCTGCTGTGAGCAGGTCTCGCTCTGCCTGTGGCTGTCTGCTGCATCTGTGAAGTAGAATCATTAACACATCGTCGTGAAAGCTTAGCAGAGCGCCTCCCGGGTGGCCTGCCGCGGCGGGGGGCTCTGGCCAACTGGACTGGGTCGTCAGCTAACACAAAAGCGGGTTTGAGTCTGTTAATGCAGACTAAGTCCCTCCTGTCTCCCAAATCGAGCAAAAAATGCTTTTCCCCGGTTTCTAACACTCTGAACGGTCCATCGTAAGGTGGCCTTAAACCTAACCTCTGTGCGTTGTGTCTAACGAAGACAAATTCTGCATTCTTTAAGGCTTTGGGCACAAAAACACGTGGAAAACTGTGATGAACGGGACCGGGGAGGGTGTGTGACCCCGCTTCGCTCTGCAGCAGCTGAGCGGGGAGGTGCTCCGGAGCAGGGTTCTCAGGGAGGAAATCTCCCGGTAACCGGAGGGGTTGGGCGAAGACTAGTTCTGCCGGAGAGGCTTGCAAATCCTCTTTAGGTGCTGAACGCAACCCTAATAAAACCCATGGGAGTTTATCGACCCAATTTGTGTCCGTGAGGGCCGCTCTGAGGGCTGCTTTCAATGACCGATGGAAGCGCTCGCACAAACCGTTGGCCTGGGGGTTATACGCGGTCGTGCGATGAATTTTCACCCCCAGGCTGAGTGCCATGGACGACCAGAGCTCGGAAACAAACTGGGGTCCTCTGTCAGACATTATGTCTGACGGGATACCAAAACGTGCGACCCAAGCTGTTAAAAAGGCACAAGCGACGTCTGCCGCTGTGGTCGCCGCCAAAGGAACCGCCTCTGGCCAGCGCGTGGTGCGGTCTACCATGGTTAAAAGGTGTGTGAAACCCTGGGACAGCGGAAGAGGTCCTACTAAGTCGATATGCACATGATCAAAGCGTTTGGCTGGGATGTGAAAAGGTTCCAGAGGGGCTCGTGTGTGTCTGTGCACCTTTGCTCTTTGACATGCAGCGCAGGCTGCAGCCCACTCTTTGACTTGTTTACGCAGCCCCGGCCAAACAAACTTCTCTCCTACCATTTTGATAGACGCGCAGACGCCCGGGTGTGCCAGTGAATGTATTAAGTCAAAAACACGGCGACGCCACGCAGCCGGGACTACGGGACGGGGACGCCCCGTGGAGGTATCGCAGATTAGGGGGGGCATGCCTCTGTGAAGCACCCTGTGCTCCAGCCTTAGCCCTGTTGGCCCAGACTGGAGCGCGCGCACGTCCGCGTCGCCAACCTGTTCAGCGGCCATGGCTGCATAATCTAACCCGACGCAGAACGGAGCTGTGAGCGCTTCCACGCCGCAAGCCTGGCCTAGGTCTGCCGCCGCCGAATCTGCCCCCTGGGGGCCTGTCGCTGCAACTGCACGCGAGAGGCAATCTGCCACTACATTGTGTTTACCTGCCACGTGTTGAATGTCAGTGGTAAACTCCGAAATTGCAGCCAGCTGCCTCTGTTGTCGGCCCGACCAAGGCTCTGAAACCTTAGCCATTGCAAAAGTTAAGGGTTTATGGTCCACGAACGCGGTAAAACGGCGCCCTTCCAACCAGAACTGGAAGTGGCGGATGGCCAAATGTAGGGCCAAAAGCTCCCTGTCAAACGCGCTGTATTTACGCTCGCTATCGCGCAATGTTTTGCTGAAAAACGCAAGTGGTTGCCAGCATCCTGCCACCAGTTGCTCGACAACCGCTCCCACTGCCACGTCGGAGGCGTCTGTGGTTAGCGCCATGTGAGCTGCCGGCACCGGGTGTGCCAATAACGCAGCGTTCGCGAGGGCTGATTTGACCTGTGAAAAAGCACGCTCCCGATCCGGGGACCACTCGACCTTTGATGCAGGTTTTTGCTTCTTTAATGCCGCGTACAATGGGTGCATGAGCCGTGCCGCATTTGGGAGGAAACTGTTATAAAAATTGACCATCCCCAAAAATTCTTGCAGCGCCTTAACCGTCTGCGGTTGGGGGAAATCCGTTATCGCGCGCACTTTATCCGGCAGCGGGACCGCGCCTTCTGGCAACACGCGGCGTCCCAAAAAATCGATTTCCGCTACCCCGAATTGGCACTTCGCTGGGTTAATGATTAGCCCGTGGTCTGTGAGCCTCTGAAAAACGGCTGTGAGGTGGCGTTCGTGCTTGGCTTCGGACGCGCTGGCTACCAAAATATCATCCAAATAAGCGAACACGAAAGGGAGGTCGCGCAGCACTGCATCCATCATGCGTTGGAACGTCTGCGCGGCGCCCTTGAGGCCGAAAGGCATGCGCAAAAACTCGAAAAGCCCAAAAGGGGTTATAACTGCCGTTTTGGGTATGTCCTGCGCACGGACTGGAACTTGGTGATAACCACGCACCAAATCTATTTTGGAAAAGATGCACGCCCCCGCTAAATGCGCCGAAAAATCCTGGATGTGCGGAATCGGATAGCGGTCGTGGGCTGAAGCATTATTTAATCTGCGGAAATCGCCGCAAGGGCGCCAAGAGCCGTCAGCTTTGGGTACCATGTGCAGGGGTGACGACCAGGCGCTGTTCGAACGCCGGACTATACCCAGCTTTTCCAAGTTGGCAAATTCCTCGCGCGCGATGGCCAGTTTAGCTGGGTTCAACCGCCGAGCTTTTGCAAAAACAGGGGGGCCCAAAGTACTTATGAAATGTTTGACCCCGTGTTTGGCAACTGACGCTGAAAATGTAGGGACCGTGAGTGCTGGAAACTGGTTGAGTAATGCATGAAACTTACCACCTGCAGCTGTGACGTTGGAATGTGCAGAAGGCAGGGCCACCCGAGCTGTGCAGGAGATAGAGTAGAAAGACAGTGCATTTACAATACGTCTATTAGCAAGATCAACTAACAAACTGTTTGAGCACAACAAGTCAGCACCTAGCATGTTGTTGTTAACTGCAGCAACAACGAAGGTCCACTCGAAGTTGCGCCCGTGAAGGGACAGGCGGAGTGTCTTCTCCCCATAGGTTTTGATCGTGGAGCCGTTCGCCGCTAACACCAGGGGGCCGCTGGCCGGCGCCAGTGTGTCCGCGTAGGTAGGCTTGACAAAACTCAGCTGGGAGCCCGTGTCCACCAGGAATTCTTTCCCAGAATTCGCGTCCGTCACGAAAAGCAGCCTATTCTTCGTGCCGAGAGTTGCAGCTGCTACCAGCTCCCGGTCTTGGCGTTTCCCTGGCGCTGGTACCGGCATGGTGGGACGCATCTGTGGGCTTTCTAGGCGAAACGTCGATGGTAGAAGCAGAGGGCGTTGTCAGCTCCGCTTCTCCTGGTCTCCGCCGCTGCTGCCGTCAGTGGATCCGGTGCTGCAGCCTCTGGTCTCCCTCCTTCTCGCGAAGGGGCGGTCATCTCTGCTGCTGCCGTCGTAGCTGCGCGCCGTCTATGGGAGTCGACGAGCCATTGCGCCACCTGTCCCAGCTCGTGGTAGTTACGGTTGACGAGCGGCTGCGAGCTGGTCAGGGTGACTCTCACTGCTGGCGGGAGCGTTCTGAGGAAGAGGTGAGCAAAGATAAAACTGTCGTTGTCCTCACCTCTCAGGCTCATCATCTTCGCCATTAGATCCGCTGGCCTGTCTGCTTCTCCCTCTGTCAGCGCCAGGAGCTTCTCTGCCCGCTCTTCCAGCGAGGGAGTGAAGGCTCGGATGAGGGCATCTTTCAATGCGCTATACTTGTTGTCTTGGGGCGGGTGGTTGGTCAGGCTCTCCACCCGTTGCACTGTGGGGCTGTCCAGCTTCGCGACGACATGGTAGAATCTCGTTGCATCCGCTGAGATTCCCCGAAGGTGGAATTGCGCCTCCACAGTGGTAAACCAGGAGCGCGGGTTATGTTGCCAGAAGTCAGGCAGCTGTAGCGTGGTAGCCGCGTTAACCCGGTTGGCTCCTGAAGAGTCCGGTGCGGGAATCGCGCCGTCACCGGCCATAGGTAGTCGTAGGTCACCAGTGTAGAAGATGCCTTACAAACGAGACTGAGTGTATTATCTCAGGAAAGCTTTATTGGAAGTCACATCTTCTATCATCAAAGTTCTCAGCAGAAAAAGAGACAGACCCAACTTTCCCCACAGCTTTTATAACCCAGAGATACAAAACCCCCACATCAAGTATCTCACACCTTCACCCCACAGAAGTTTGGTAAACACATGAACCCACAGTCCCCGAGACTTGCTGGCGCTTCTGTTCTCTTCTCCACCTCGGGGCTCTTGCTGGGACATTGTCTCTGACCTCCGTCTTCCTCCAGCACCCACCTCCTAGCCGAGGTCCCTGCTGGGGCATTGTTCTTATGGACGTTTGATCTGTAGGGTCTGCACCGTCATGCCTACTGGAAGCATGTGGGGGAGAAATGCGTACCATACAAGCATGCCATATATGTGCCTTAAATATGCACCATACAGGTTAGGTTAATTGGCATCAAAACTGGGGATTCTAAATTGTCCTTAGGTATGACTGTGAGAGTGAATGGGTGTCTGTCTCTCTGTGTTGGCCCTGCGATGGACTGGCGATCTGTCCAGGGTGTACCCTGCCTCTCGCCCTAAGATTCTGGGATAGGCTCCAGCCCCCCCAATGACCCGAAAAGGATTAAGCGGAAGAAGATGGACAGAGAGCCCCAGGGACCAATCAGAACAATGGACTGTTATGTATATGTCCCTGGACGACGGAGAGGACATCCGGGCGCCAGTTGGTCACGCTAATGATATGTATTGACTGATATGTATATCACTATGCTAATGTGCCATGCATTCTCTCCGTCTGTATAACATATATAAAAGAGCTCACTATACATGCCTCAGCAACGCAGTAGCTCTCCTACCACACACACAGCCCCCCGGCAATGCTGGGGTCCACAGGCTGTATTTATGTTAGAGGGTCAATAAAGAACCTGTGTCGACCTACGCTCATGCCTTGCCTCCACATCCTTCCCTTACATCGTCTACAGTATCATCTTTTTTGTCCATGCCATTTAACTTTAATTATACAGTGGGGCAAAAAAGTATTTAGTCAGCCACCAATTGTGCAAGTTCTCCCACTTAAAAGATGAGAGAGGTCTCCAATTTTCATCATAGGTATACCTCAACTATGAGAGACAAAATGAGAAAAAAAAAATCCAGAAAATCATTGTCTGATTTTTAAAGAATTTATTTGCAAATTATGGTGGAAAATAAGTATTTGGTCACCTACAAACAAGCAAGATTTCTGGCTCTCACAGACCTGTAACTTCTTCTTTAAGAGGCTCCTCTGTCCTCCACTCGTTACCTGTATTAATGGCACCTATTTGAACTCGTTATCGGTATAAAAGACACCTGTCCACAACCTCAAACAGTCAGACTCCAAACTCCACTATGGCCAAGACCAAAGAGCTGTCAAAGGACACCAGAAACAAAATTGTAGACCTGCACCAAGCTGGGAAGACTGAATCTGCAATAGGTAAGCAGCTTGGTGTGAAGAAATCAACTGTGGGAGCAATTATTAGAAAATGGAAGACATACAAGACCACTGATAATCTCCCTCGATCTGGGGCTCCACGCAAGATCTCACCCCGTGGGGTCAAAATGATCACAAGAACGGTGAGCAAAAATCCCAGAACCACACGGGGGGACCTAGTAAATGACCTGCAGAAAGCTAGGACCAAAGTAACAAAGGCTACCATCAGTAACACACTACACCACCAGGGACTCAAATCCTGCAGTGCCAGACGTGTCCCCTTGCTTAAGCCAGTACATGTCCAGGCCCGTCTGAAGTTTGCTAGAGAGCACTTGGATGATTCAGAAGAGGATTGGGAGAATGTCATATGGTCAGATGAAACCAAAATAGAACTTTTTGGTAAAAACTCAACTTGTCGTGTTTGGAGGAGAAAGAATGCTGAGTTGCATCCAAAGAACACCATACATACTGTGAAGCATGGGGTGGAAACATCATGCTTTGGGGCTGTTTTCCATGTAAAGGAAAGAATGAATGGGGCCATGTATCGTGAGATTTTGAGTGAAAACCTCCTTCCATCAGCAAGGGCATTGAAGATGAAACGTGGCTGGGTCTTTCAGCATGACAATGATCCCAAACATACCACCCGGGCAACGAAGGAGTGGCTTCGTAAGAAGCATTTCAAGGTCCTGGAGTGGCCTAGCCAGTCTCCAGATCTCAACCCCATAGAAAATCTTTGGAGGGAGTTAAAAGTCCGTGTTGCCCAGTGACAGCCCCAAAACATCACTGCTCTAGAGGAGATCTGCATGGAGGAATGGGCCAAAATACCAGCAACAGTGTGTGAAAACCTTGTGAAGACTTCCAGAAAACGTTTGACCTCTGTCATTGCCAACAAAGAGTATATAACAAAGTATTGAGATGAACTTTTATTGACCAAATACTTATTTTCCACCATAATTTGCAAATAAATTCTTTAAAAATCAGACAATGCGATTTTCTGGATTTTTTCCCCCCTCATTTTGTCTCTCATAGTTGAGGTATACCTATGATAAAAATTGGAGACCTCTCTCATCTTTTAAGTGGGAGAACTTGCACAATTGTTGGCTGACTAAATACTTTTTTCCCCACTTTATAAAATATTTAAGTGACTCAATACTCAAAAGCAAAATCTGACTTGTGTTATATATAACAAATGGAATTTCCCCATTGTGGGACTAATAAAGGCTTATCTTATATAAACAATAAGACAAGCTGTCATGGATTTTCTTTGTATCAATACATGTCCCTTGTTGATCTGGGTAATAAATACAGTGCAAAGTCAAAGATGCTTTTTCTGGGTATTTATTTACAAATTGGTCAAGAAGAGAAAATGTGTTCTGCACACAGGCGAGTGCCACGAGAAGATTCAAAATCTCAAAACAGAGCACAGTTTTAATACAAGAGAGCAAACAGATAAGCATTGTTTTTGAGAATGCTGAGTCAGCAGTGTACAAGGCTGGATCCTTGCTGTCTCATGGGAAAAGTACTGGGTGTAATGTCATTTATGGTTGCAGGAGACAGAATGAACGGACAATAATAAAAAAAAAAAAATCCATTACGCCGCCATTAAACTTTATTCAGTTTCCAGTTATTACAAGTTCTATTTTTTTTTTTGGTGGAAGGGTGAAAACAAATTGTGTGCTGTATATAGTTTTGTGTATGGTTATGTAGGTAAGCAGATATTGAGTTAACTAAATTAGCAATAAAATAGGTAGTATTAAATAAGTTTATACTTTATTCTGCTCCCGTTTGAGCATGTAAATTGAGTTGACACTGCACTTTGGTTTATTTACCATTTTACTTTTAAAAAAATAATGTTCAAACTATACAATCAGTAATCTGGTAAAATATGCAAATACATGAAATGGTATCTATTATATTTACATTTTTGGGTGAGGAGGACCCTCCAGACCCCTCACCACAATGTGCCCTTGTGGGGGCATGGTGTGGGGGTTTCTCAACCCAGAGAAGGCAGGGGGAAGAGGAGAACAATGGACTGAAGGAGAAGGTGTCACTGGGGGTTATCAGACAGGACTGTTGGGTCTATGCACCCCCTGGGGAGAGTAACAGCATAGTTTTTGCACACAGAAGCCCAGTTTGCATTCCGCGGGATAACAACGAATGACAGAAGGTACTACTATGTGGTCGCGGCACTGGATGCGAGCGCCACACAACAGGTGACAAGCCTGCTCCAGGAGCCGCCAGCCTGGGGAAAATACAAGGCACACAAGAGGATGCCTCTCCCGCGCAATACCCTTTCGGACAGTGAAAGGGCGGAGAGACTCCTTACACGTTTAGAGTTGGGGGACAGATCAGCCGTGGAGCTAATAGACAGCATGTTGACACTGATGGGTAGAAACAACGCATCTTTCCTGTTCGCCCACCTGTTCCTCAGGAACCTACCGGCCACAGCGAGGGCGATCCTGGGCAACTCACCACTGCTGGTGACTAAGGACTACTGCGCACTGGTGCAGGAAGCGGATCACATCATTTTAGCGACCAGAATCCTTGGCGTGAATGCCATGGCACCGGCGTACAGGAGGGACTCCAGTGAGGTCGAGGAGCCATTGGTGGTAGCCAGAGCAGACGCCAGGAGATGCAGGAATGGGGCAATCTGCTTCTATCATCGCCGCTTCGGCTCAAACGCCCAGCGATGCATGCCGCCACGCCAATTCAAGAAGTCTGGAAACGGCACGGCCAGCAGTCAGTAGCAACTGTGACCGCTGGCGACAAAGACAAGCTGCTTTATGTCACAGACACACATTCGGGGAGATGGTTTCTGGTGGACTCTGGCTCCCACAAGAGCCTCATCCTGCCAACCAACGCAGACAGGGTGGCAGGGGGCAGCGGTCCCAAACTTACGGCCGCCAACGGATCCACCATCAGGACATTTGGTGAGAGGACACTGACGATATGCTTACACAGACGCAATTTTCAGTGGAACTTTGTCGTAGCTGCATGTTCTGCCCCAATTTTAGGCGCAGATTTTTTATGTGCTTATGGGTCATTAGTTGATATTGCTCATAGAAGATTAGTGCATGCTGTCTCTTTTGCCTCTCTGCCCTGTACAGCTTGGGGCGCTGGGTCGACAACACTGGCTAACGTTACAGCTCCAGGGGGTAAGTACAAACAGTTACTCGCACAGTTGCCAGCACTCACGGTCCCAACGTTTTCAGCTACGATAACAAAAAACGGGGTTGAACATTTCATAACTACAAAAGGGTCACCGGTATTTGCACGACCTTGGCGCCTGGACGCAGCTAAACTGGCCAGCACGCGTGAGGAGTTCACCAACTTAGAACAGTTGGGCATCGTCAAGCACTCTAACAGCCCGTGGGCATCCCCGCTACACATAGTGCCTAAAGCTGACGGGTCAAGCGACCATACGGCGATTTCTGGCACTTGAACAACACTACAGAACACAATCGCTATCCTATTCCACACATCCAGGATTTTTCCGTTCACCTGGCCAGGACAAGTGTTTTTTCCAAAGTGGATCTGGTCCAAGGTTACCACCAGGTCCCAGTGCGTGCATAAGATGTTCCAAAAACAGCAGTGATAACTCCTTTTGGCTTGTTTGAGTTTTTATGTATACTGTTCGGATTAAAAGGCGCAGCGCAGACCTTCCAGAGGATGATGGATGCAGTGCTTCGTGACTTGTCTTTCGTTTTTGTCTACTTGGACGACATTCTGGTAGCCAGCACATCCGAGGAGGAGGACATCACCCATCTCAAGACAGGCTTCCAAAGGTTGGAAGCACACGGGCTGACACTTAACATGGCAAAGTGCCAGTTCTGTGTGCCAGTGATTGACTTTTTGGGCCACTACACTTCGCCAGAGGGCACAATTCCGTTACCAGACAAGGTGCACGCTGTGTCGGACTTTCCGCGTCCACAGACCACGAGGGCACTTCAGGAGTTTTTGGGAATGGTTAATTTTTATAACTGTTTCCTTCCCCGGGCAGCCCAGCTGACGCAGACGTTGTATGCCGCGCTTAACAAAAAGAAGCCTGCGGAAACCATCGACTGGACTTCCGAGCCAGACAAGGCTTTTACAAATGCCAAAACAACGCTGGCAGATGCCGCGCTGCTAGCCCACCTGGATCCGTCTGCACAGATAGCGCTTACTACGAATGTGTCTTATGTTGCCATAAGGGCAGTGCTGGAGCAGTGCGTCTCAGGTTCATGGCAGCTGCTCGCATTTTTTAGCCGGACTTTGCTTGACAACCAACGCAAATACAACACGTTCAAAAGAGAATTGCTGGCTCTCCACCTGGCAATGTGCCATTTCCAGTTCTGGCTGGAGGGGGCACGAGTTCACCGCTTTCGTGGACCATAAGCCGGTGAGCAGGGTGAGCAGGGTGGTGCAAGAAGGGTGCCCTCCCTTGCTCTGTGACATATCCACCGGCCGTTCTGAGCTCTTGGTGTCGTGGTGTTTTCGAGTCGGTCCACTCCCTTTCACATGCGGGAGTGCGCGCTTCAATGAAGCTAGTGGGGGCGAAATTTGTCTGGCCATGATTGCGCAAGGACGTGAATGAGTGGGCTGCAGCCTGTGTCGCGAGCCAGCGGGCCAAAGTGCACAAGCACACCAGAGCCCCACTCAAGCCGTTCAAAATCCCGGGTAGGAGGTTTGACCACGTCCAGGTGGATTTGGTTGGACCCCTCCCGCCGACACAAGGGTTCATGCACCTTTTGACTGTCGTGGACCACACCATGCGCTGGCCTGAAGTGGTCCTGCTGGCTTCTACTACGGCTGCAGAAGTGGCGCACGCTTTTGTCGGCTTGGGTTGAACGTTTCAGATCTTCATCGGACATCACGTCCAACAGGGATCCACAATTCGTTTCAGAACTCTGGTCCACGATGGCCCAGAGCCTGGGGGTCAAAATTCACCGCACTACCATGTACAACCCCCAGGCTAACGGATTATGTGAGCGTTTACATAAGTCGCTTTAAGCAGTGCTGAGCTTTGCTCACGGACACAAATTGGGTCGACCGCCTGCCCTGGGTTGTATTAGGGTTGCACTCCGCACCTAAGGAGGATTTGGCAGCTTCTCCAGCAGAGTTCGTTTTTTCTCAGTTGCTGTGGATCCCCAGAGAGTTGTTACCGGAAAACCCCGTGCCCAAGGATGATTCGCCCATGCAATTTTTACACAGTGCGGAGGCTGTGAGCGTACTGGGCCCGGCCCACCATTGTTTTCCCCTCACATTTGTCCCAAAAAGCTTGCAGAACACCAGTTTTGTTTTTGTCAGGCACGATGCGCACCGGACCCCGCTGCGGCCATCGTACAACGGACTGTTCAGGGCGCTGGAACCTGGGGTAAAGCATTTTGTGATAGACTTTGGTGGGGGGGGGGGGTAGGGAGACAGTCTGCATCAAGAGGCTGAAGCCCACTTTTGTGTTGGCAGACGAGCAGGTGGTGTTGGCCCAAGCTCCCTGGCACAGACGCCCATTGTTGGTGGCTCAGCAAGGTGGCAATCCCTCGGCAGGGACCGGCGCTTGCAAAGATAATGTGTTTCCCCCCCCTCCATCTTTCCTTCCAAAGACTGACGTGCCCTCCAGTACACCTCGCCTGCAGGGCAGTTTGACTGGATCAGCAACCCCCCACTACCGTTGCTATGGGCGCTGGCTAAAGCCCAAAGGACGGGGGGGTTAGTGCCCCTTGTTCGGGGGGGGGGGCTGTCTGGGGGGCAAGGTGTAGGGGTTTCTCCACCCAGAGAAGGCAGGGGGAAGAGGAGAACAATGGACCGAAGGAGGAGGTGTCACCGGGGGGTATCAGATTGGACTGTCGGGTCTATGCACCCCCCCGGGGAGAGTAACGGGTGCCGGAGCCACAGAGAGAAGGAGGGTGTTGAAGTGGCGCCATTATGTTATGTTAATGTGCCACACAGCTCTTTGTTCTAACAACAATGTATGATGTTCAGAAGTTCCGGGTCTTGATGCATGATAATAAAGTTATAAAAGAGGAATACACAGAGACCCATCCATCCATCCATCCATCTTCTACCGCTTTTCCGGAGGTCCGGGTCGCGGAGGCAGCAGTTCAAGCAGAGAAGCCCAGACTTCCCTCTCCCCAGCCACCTGCTCCAGCTCTTCAGAGGGGATACCAAGGCGTTCCCAGACTAGCTGGGAGACATAGTCTCTCCACCGAGTCCTAGGTCTGCCCCGGGGTCTCCTCCCAGTGGGACGTGCCTGAAACACCTCAAGTGGGAGGCGTCCAGGAGGCATCCTAATCAGATGCCCATACCACCTCAACTGACTCCTTTCAATGTGGAGGAGCAGCGGTTCTACTCTGAGCCTCTCCCGGATGACTGAGCTCCTCACCCTATCTCTGAGGGTGAGTCCAGCAATCCTACGGAGAAAGCTCATTTCAGCCGCTTGTATCCGCGATCTCGTTCTTTCGGTCATTACCCAAAGCTCGTGACCATAGGTGAGAGTAGGAACGTAGATTGACTGGTAAATTGACAGCTTTGCCTTAGAACTAAGCTCCCTCTTCACCACAACAGACCGGTACAACGTCCGCATCACTGCAGATGCTGCTCCAATCCGTCTGTCGATCTCTCGCTCCATTTTCCCCTCACTCGTGAACAAGACCCCAATATACTTAAACTCCTCCACTTGGGGCAGGAGCCTGTCCCCAACCCGGAGAGGACAATCCACCTTTTTCCGGCTGAGGACCATGGACTCGGACTTGGAGGTGCTGATTCTCATCCCAGCCGCTTCACACTCAGCGGCAAACCGTCCCAGCAAGAGCTGTAGGTCATTGCTGGATGAAGCCAACAGGACAACATCATCTGCAAACAACAGAGATGAGATCCTGTGGTCACCAAGCATGACACCCTCCATTCCCTGGCTGCGCCTAGAAATCCTGTCCATAAAAATTATGAACAGGACCGGTGACAAAGGGCAGCCCTGGCGGAGTCCAACTCTCACTGGGAATGACTCCGACCGAGTGTTGGCGATACGAACTAAACTCTCACAACGGTCGTACAGAGACCGAATAGCTCGTAACAACAAGCCCGATACCCCATACTCCTGAAGCACCCCCCACAAAAATCCACGAGGGACGCGGTCAAATGCCTTCTCCAAGTCCACAAAACACATGTAAACTGGTTGGGCAAACTCCCACGAACCCTCAAGAATTCTCGAGAGGGTAAAGAGCTGGTCCGATGTGCCACGGCCAGGACGAAAACCACATTGCTCCTCCTGAATCCGAGGTTCGACCAACGGCCGGACTCTCCTCTCCAGTACCTTGGCATAGACCTTCCCAGGGAGGCTGAGACCCGGGATTCTCATTTGCTATACTGACGTTGGAGAAAGAATAAAGTTCTTGTGTCATTTAGCTCGTTGCCTCACTTGCATCCTTTCTCCACACTCTCAACATTAAAAATGCTTACGATGTCCATGCATCACTCTATTAAAGCAAGAAATCTGTGTGTGTGTGTGTGTGTGTGTGTGTGTGTCACATTTATAGGACATCATAGGACAGCCTATGATCTCTACCTGAACATCATAAGGCGTCCTATGAACTCAGGCATCATAGGACTCGCGATGCCTATATGACGGCACATAGACAAATGTGCCTTTATGATGTCATATAGGACTCTCGTGTCTACATGATGTTATATACAGTAAGTCCATGTCTGAAAGCCTGTTTGTGCTCAGATCTATTTTCATGATCCTGTCCATGAACTGGAATTACGATGCACCTATCCCTCAACCAGTGAGACCCACCAGATGGACAGCAACAGAATGAGAACTGCTGCATGTCAGAAAAGATGCCATGAAGATGAAACACCTGAGGTTCCAGCAGTACATCGCACCTGTCTGAGACAGGAGGAGACCCTTCACCAGCATAAACATAGGGTATGACAGACAAGGGATGCACAGACAGGAAACATGTGGCAGTGCGCCATGCACGTGCTGAGTCACTTGAAGCCCGAAATGTCCGCAAAGTGAGCAACGCTGCATGCCAGGCAAGGCACAGACAAGCTGAGACTGAGGAGATGCGGAATAGTTGGCTGGCCGCCAATGCTGCACGCCAGGCAACGCACACAGAAGCTGAGACCGAGGAGATGCGGAATAGTCAGCTGGCCGCCAATGCTGGAATTACGATGCACCTATCCCTAAACCAGTGGTCTGAATGAAGAAGACTCACCAGATAGAGAGCAACAGAATGAGAGCTGCTGCACGTCAAAAAAGATGCCGTGAACATGAAGCACCTTAGGTTCCAGCAGTACGCCGCAAGCATGACTGTGAACAACACAGCCATCTGAGACAGGAGGAGACCCTTCAGCCACGGACATGCACAAATACTTGCATATACTTGGTTTCTACGGGCATGGATGGGTATGCACGGGTAAGTACTAGTTAATGATAATTAGAGGTCTGACAGCCCAAAGCAGAGTGAATATGCAGATGATAGATGTTCTTACCAAACTGATTTAGTTTTACAATAGAGCTTGAAAAATTTAAAGAACATTTCATTCACTCAAATGAGACTTAAAACTGATAATAAAAATCAAAAGATGACAGTGTAGTACAGCACCTCAACTGAGTTCATTTTTGACAGACTTTACAAGACTATGGCTTCTCACCTGTGTGAATTCTCATGTGTTTTCAATTTATCACGTCAATTAAAACTTGGACCACATGTTTCACAAGAAAAAGGCTTCTCACTGTTTTATTTATTTGCATCACATTTCATTACAAGTGCAATGGGCCCCAGCCAGGGGTCTATGGATACACTTTAAATCAAAAAGCTTTGTCTCCGAAAGCTCTCTTCAATATGGAGACTGTTCCTCTGATTGCTGAGATCTGTATTTCACAGATGCTAGGGCAGCCGGGGATCACTTGTCAATATTTTTTTCAGGTTCTTCTTCATCATCCCAGGCTCTCCTACCACCACAGGTATAAGATCTGCTTCCTGCAGTTTCCAGGTGCTCCTTTGGTCGTTTTTGAGGTCTTGATATTTTGTTATTTTTTCCTCTTTCTGCTCTATTGAGGCCGTAGTCGTTTGGTTTGGTTACATCTATTAATTTGGCAGTTTTGTCCTTTTTGTTCAAGATAACAATGTCCGGTTTTATTGCTCCTCCTATGTCTTCCAGTTGGGATTTCCTTGTCATAAAAGATAGTAATATCTCCGTTGGAGCTGACTGGCTCTGGATCATGCTCCCATATTGGTCCTTTTACTTCTATTTTAAATTATTTGCATATTTTCCAGTGTACATAACAGCAGATCTTATTGTGACGAGCAGTGTAGTGTCCAATGGTCATTAGGACATGGCAGCCGGAGAATAGATGGCTTGCGCTCCTGAAAGCGCCCTGCTTGCTGATGCTTTTTCCATTGTTCTTTACTTTCCTCCTGTGTCCTTTTGCTGTATTTTTCCTGTGTCTTTCTAGCTATTTTTGTTGCTGGGCTTTGTTGACTGGCTTTTATGTTGTCTAATATGTCTCCTACAAAGGCCTCAGCTTGTTTAGTTATGGATGTGACATGACTTAGGGTGTCATGGTGTTTGGTGACAACCTGTGTGCATTCTCATGTGATATTTCAAACGACTGTAATAAATTTCTGCCCGTGTTTCACAAGAAAATGGCTTCTCGCCTGTGTGAATTCTCATGTGTCTTTTCAAAGTCCCACATTCATTAAATCTCTGTCCACATGTGTCCACAAGAAAATGGCTTCTCACCATTTTATTTATTTGCATCACATTTCATTACAAGTGCAACGGGACCCAGCCAGTGAGAATGGTGAGCGAATGGACTCTGGGGCCGTTTCTGTCATTCTCCTGGACAGTGCGATCATTAAATCTACTCAAAACTGCTGATCCTGCCTGTTTTTTTTTTTACTGAGCTTTATCACAGGATTTTTCCAACATTTTGGCGCCCGAACAGGGACCCAAGACCTCATTTCAGCTCCCAGCGGCTCCGGCCAAACCACAGCAGTGCACAGCTGAGAAGAAAAGACCTCCCACACTGGGTCCAAAGACTCTGTTTTACTCCAGTGGAGGCAAACCGTCCAGGGAGCTGGAAGCTGAATGGTGATGGGTTTTTAACCCTCCAGGCAGATCCCTGTGAGTAAATTTAAAGTTGTTTTATAGATGCTGGGTTAGAGTCCCAGTTGTACACGTAAGAAGTGACAAACTAAGTGTTTGATATCACAGAAGTTCGAACAAGGGTTTGGTTCGGACCAGATAAAGACTTAGTGGTCCCAGTTTGAGGCCGGGAAGAACAATACGTATTGTAGATAGCACAAAGTGGACCTGGTAAGGTAAAACACAAGAGAAAAATCAATGTAAGATCTCCCTAACAAGGTAGTGAGCGTCAATTAAAATACCGAGCAAGAATCTTATTTACAACAAAAGTGAGCAATGGTATAATTAAGGGTTAACCAAAAAATAAAGGTAAAATAGCACTGGTATCAAACTACCTTGAGACGTCATTTAAAATAGGCCTGAAATAAAATGAAAATAATTTCCTAAAATATATACGCAGCAAAATAAGCCCGAATTACTATAAAAACAATAAATACAGCAAATAAAACCTGCATTTTGTTTGCCCAATTGTTCATTCGTGTTCCATTCAATGTTTTCACGGCTTATTCTAGCGAGGTAGAAAGAAAAATATATGTCCTGCAAAGGCCTCGGCTTGTTTAGTTATGGATGTGAAGTGACTAAGGGTTTCATGGTGTTGGGTGACTTTTTCCATTGTCTCATCGTTTCAGCTTTTTAGGTATTGACCAATGCTTATTATTGTCGCCCTGTAGGCCTGGTTTATTTCAATTAGGCCCAGCCCTCCCTCTTTACGGGTTATATATATATCCCATCTAAGCTTCTCACCGTTTTATTTATTTGCATCACATATCATTACGAGTGCAATGGGCCCCAGCCAGGGGTCTATGGTTACACTTTAATTCCAAAAGCTTTGTATTCAAGGGCTCTCTTTAAGATGGAGACTATTCCTCTGATTGCTGAGATCTGTATTTCACATATACTAGGGCAGCCAGGGATTTCCTGTAGATATTTTTTCAGGTTCTTCTTCACCATCCCAGTTGCTCCCACCACCACAGGAATAATATCTGCTTCCTGCAGTTTCCAGGTGCTCCTTTGGTTGCTCCTTCTCACCTGTGTGAATTCTTATGTGAGTTTTCAAATGACCACATTGAGTAAAACTTTGACCACATCTTTCACAAGAAAAAGGCTTCTCACCTGTGTGAATTCTCATGTGAGTTTTCAAAGAACCACGTTCAGTAAAACTTTGACCACATGTTTCACAAGAAAAAGGCTTCTCACCTGTGTGAATTGTCATATGAGTTTTCAAATAACCACGTCGAGTAAAACTTTGACCACATGTTTCACAAGAAAAAGGCTTCTCACCTGTGTGAATTCTCATGTGAGTTTTCAAAGAATCACGTCGAGTAAAACTTTGACCACATGTTTCACAAGAAAAAGGCTTCTCACCTGTGTGAATTCTCATGTGAGTTTTCAATTTATCACACTGAGTAAAACTCTGACCACATGTTTCACAAGAAAAAGGCTTCTCACCTGTGTGAATTCTCATGTGAGTTTTCAAAGAACCACGTTCAGTAAAACTTTGACCACATGTTTCACAAGAAAAAGGCTTCTCACCTGTGTGAATTCTCATGTGAGTTTTCAAAGAATCACGTCGAGAAAAACTTTGACCACATGTTTCACAAGAAAAAGGCTTCTCACTTGTGTGAATTGTCATGTGAGTTTTCAAATGACTACGCTGAGTAAAACTTTGACTACATGTTTCACAAGAAAAAGGCTTCTCACCTGTGTGAATTCTCATGTGAGTTTTCAATTTATCACGTTGAGTAAAACTTTGACCACATGTTTCACAAGAAAAAGGCTTCTCACCTGTGTGAATTCTCATGTGAGTTTTCAATTTATCACGTTTAGTAAAACTTTTACTACATGTTTCACAAGAAAAAGGCTTCTCACTTGTGTGTATTCTCACGTGAGTTTTCAAATGACAACGTTTAGTAAAACTTTGACCACATGTTTCACAAGAAAAAGGCTTCTCACTTGTGTGAATTCTCATGTGAGTTTTCAAAGAATGACGTCGAGTAAAACTTTGACCACATGTTTCACAAGAAAAAGGCTTCTCACCTGTGTGAATTCTTATGTGATTTTTCCAAGTAGTATGTTGAGTAAAACTTTGACTACATATTTCACAAGAAAAAGGCTTCTCACCTGTGTGAATTCTTATGTGTGTTTTCCAGGTAGAATGATGAGTAAACCTCTGACCGCATGTTTCACAAGAAAAAGGCTTCTCACCTGTGTGAAATATCATGTGAGTTTTCAAATGACTACGTTGAGTAAAACTTTGACCACAAGTTTCACAAGAAAAAGGCTTCTCACCTGTGTGAATTCTCATGTGAGTTTTCAAATTATCACATCGAGTAAAACTCTGACCACATGTTTCACAAGAAAAAGGCTTCTCACCTGTGTGAACTGTCATGTGAGTTTTCAAATTACCACACTGAATAAAATTTTGACCACATGTTTCACACCAATTCTCTAACATGGGCGAGTTTTCTACATTGTTACTGTCACTTCTGTTTCTGTGAAGTCTCTTCTTTGGTTCTTCATGTTTACTTAATCCTGGGTTTACATTCTTTCCTGCTCCCTGGTCTTGACTAACAGTGTAAGGAGAGGTGTGAGAGAGGAGCTGCTCACTGTTTGGTTCTGTTTCATTGTCGTCACTGTCCTCATCAGTAGGAGTCACCATGAAGGCATCAGCCTCTTGTTTCAGTCCAAAGTCGTCTTCCTCCTGACTGGAAGAGAGTTCTTCCTCTTCTTCTTTCACCTGTGCAGCATCTTGTTCCTCCTGGCCAAGACATGAGTTGCTCTCCTGGTTCCAGAGCTGCTGGACAGTGAGAACCTCCTCCTCCTCCTTACAGTCATGTAGCTGTGGAGCCTCTGTAGAGACAAAAAGACAAGAAAAATACGAGTAATAGAAAAGCCACAAAGAATAAATGCATACCCTGGCCAAAGAAAAAAGGCACCAGCTAGTAAGAAATATCAAAGAACCTTCCATGTGATAATTACAGCTGTGATGAATCTGTTTCAGCTTCAACAAGTTATTTGAAGGAGACTAAATTATTTTTCCATGCTGACATGGTTCTCAAGGTTTAAAAAGGAGACCCAGGATGAAGACTGGACTTTTATTTAAAATGCTTTTACTCACGCATGAATTGGGCGCTGGAGTGGTGGTCTAGTCGTAGAGCATCTGCCCCAAAACTGGGAGGTTGTGGCTCTAAGTCCAGGCCAGTCATACCAAAGACCAAAATAAAAATGGTACTTTCTGCCTTCTAGTGTGGGATTCAGCATCAAAGAATGAGGAAAGGAAAGCTGATCAGGGCTATGTCAGGAAAGAAGGGCTGCAACGAACCATTATTTTAGTAGTTGACTAATCTAACGACTATTTTTTCGATTAGTTGACTAATCACAATTATTTCTGTCATGTCCACCATCTCTGCTTCCTGTTGGGGATCTAGTGCATATTTTACCTCACCTGCTGTTTAAGCCTGCACACCTGTGAAAATCACCTTGCTGTCAGTTCCTGCTTTAATATAACATTTTATATTAAAGACACCCAATGCCACTCAACTCCAGGCACATTTCAGGTAAGTTAGAGAATCAGAATCAGAATCAGGTTTATTGCCATTGTTCATGTGATACACAAACTAGGAATTTGTCTCGGTGCCATGCTGCAACATTAAAAACATAATGAGAAAAAGGGATAAACTAAAAAACTAAAGGACTAGAAACGTGCAATAAGTGTAGAAAAATAAGTAGTAATAAGTAATAATAATAATAATACTAGTAATAATGAGTAGTACTAGTCAAGGCAGTTTAAAAAATTAGCATGTAGCAGATAATGTGAAGTACCACATAGTGCAGTCAATAATGCAACAGAAAAACAGTGATGAATGACATGAGTCTGGTTGAGCTGCTGTACATAGTGCACGAGAGTCAAAAGTCACTTAGTGTTCAGCAGTCTGATGGCAGAGGGGAAAAAGCTGTTCATGTGCCGAGAGGTTTTAGTCCGAATGGACCGAAGCCTTCTACCTGAGGGGAGGGGGGCAAACAGCACGTGACCAGGATGTGAAGGATCGACTATGATCCGGCCAGCACGCCTCCGGGTCCTGGAGATGTACAGGTCCTGGAGAGATGGGAGCTTGCAGCCTATCACCTTCTCAGCAGTGCGCACGACGCGCTGCAGCCTTAGTCTGTCCCTGGCAGTGGCTCCTGCGTACCACACAGTTATGGAGGAGGTGAGGATGGACTCGATGATGGCCGTGTAGAACTGCACTAACATCTTGGTGGGTAGCTTGAGCTTCCTCAGCTGCCGCAGAAAGAACATCCTCTGCTGGGCCTTTTTGATGAGGGAGCTGATGGTTGGCTCCCATTTGAGGTCTCGGGTGATGGTGGTGCCCAAGAAGCGGAAGGAATCTGCAAAGGTGATGGGAGAGCCTGTGATGGTGAGGGGGGGCAGGGGGGATGTGACTTTCCTGAAGTCCACAATCATCTCCGCTGTCTTCAGAGCGTTCAGCTGCAGGTTGTTGTGGCTGCACCAGGACACCAGCTGGGCCACCTCTTCCCTGTAGGCGGACTCGTCACCGTTGGAGATGAGCCCGATGAGGGTGGTGTCGTCCGCAAACTTAATCAGCTTAACAGACTGGTGGGAGGAGGTGCAGGAGTTGGTATAAAGGGAGAAGAGTAGGGGGGAAAGTACACAGCCCTGGGGTGATCCAATGCTGATGCTAACAGAGTCTGAGACAGACTTCCCCAGCCGCACATGCTGTCTCCGGTCCATCAGGAAGTCGGTGATCCACCTGCAGAGGGAGTCAGGCACGTTGAGCAGGGACAGCTTGTCCTGGAGCAGATCGGGGCGGATGGCACCCAAGTGTCACATCAAACCATTCAAAAGCATTTACATCAGTGGAGTGTGGGTGCTAGAGGACCTGGAAGGGTACCTGACCACACCATTAGGCACAGGTGTCATCGTCTTGCATAAGCTAGGGAGCATTTATGCTGGACAAGGGACCAGTGGGCCCCAGTGCTGTTCTGTGATGAAAGTAGATTCACGTTGAGCAGAAATGATGGCGGCCAACGATGTTGGAGATGTCAAAGGGAGCACGATGCATCAGCCACTGTTGTCACCAGACAAGCCTTTGGTCGTGGTTTTACAGTCTGGGCAGGTGTGTCTAGTCAATACGCAACTGCCCTACACCTTGTAAATGGTACAGTAACAAGCCGATACTACCTGAGTAACATCATTAATCCAGTCATTGTGCCCCTACATGAACAACACAGGCCTAATTTCATCTTCATGGATGACAATGCTCCAGTTCATCAAGGTCGCATCATCAGGGAACGGCTGCTGAAGGCTGGGGTATCTCCAAAGGAGTGGCCTGCACTTTCTCAAGACCTGAATCCCATAGAAAACCTATGGGATTAGCTGAGTCACCATGTAGAGGCCCGAAACCCTGCACCCCACAACCTCAATGACCTGAGGGCTGCCCTTCAAGAAGAGTGGAATGTCATGCCTCAACAGACAATAAGTCGACGTGTGAACAGAACGAGACGTTGTTGTCAAACTGCTCAAGGGTACCTGACAAGTTATTGCGACATTAATGTTTTTTGTTGTGGTATATCCACCACTGTTGTTGGCTTTTGTTTCAATAAATTGTTTGAGATGAGGAAATCACCATTGCATGCTTCTACTTAACCTCTTGCACTCCGGGATACCGCGGGCGGTCATGTCTCTGCATCCCAGTGCGCACTGAGACGCACAGTGCACACTAAAAAAAAAAGAAGCTGCATTTCCGTTCTTCCAGTACAGACAGCCGCGAACAGAAAGCCAAAGGAGTGTTATGATTGGTTTAGATTTGATTGACCTCTCATTCAACTAATAAGAGCCTTGAATTGGGTTTCTGAAACCTTGAAGAACCAATGAGTGAAAACCTAGCAAGAAGGACCCGCCTACCAACGACTGCGAATACAACGAGCCAATTGAAGCAGAGAAGTTTGATGATTGAAAGCGTGCGTCCCCTGTGTAAAATCTGTTTTGTGTAAGCTGCTGTGTGTAACGGTAGCGTTCACCAGTCTTTTTTATTACTACTGTTCTTATTTGTTTTGAAAAATCGTCCGCCAAAACCGCAATCATGGAAGCGCAAAACCGCAATCATGGAAACGCAAAACCGCAATCATGGAATCATGGTTTGACTGGGTCGCGTGACCAGAACCACGAGTCGTAACAAGCGGACCAGCTTCATGTTCTTACACAAAACAGATTTTACGCACGGGAGGCACGCGTTGCAATCGTCGAACTTCTCTGCTTCAATTGGCTCGTTGTATTTGCAGTCGTTGGTCGGCAGGTCCTTCTTGCTAGGTTTTCAGTCATTGGTCCTTCAAGGTTTCAGAAACCCAATTCAAGGCTCTTATTAGTCGAATGAGAGGTCAATCAAATCTAAACCAATCAAAACACTCCTTTGGCTTTCTGTTTGCGGCTGTGTCTGTTCTGGAAGAACAATTTTTTTTTTTTTCAGTGCGCACTGAGACGCACTAGGATGCAGAGACGTGACTGCCCGCGGTATCCCGGAATGCAAGAGGTTAAATGAAGGTGTTTATTATTAAGGTGAAAAAAAATTCCAAACCTACATGGCCCTGTGTGGAAAAAGTGATTGCCCCCTAAACCTAGTAACTGGTTGGGCCACCCTGAGCAGCAACAACTGCAATCAAGCGTTTGCGATAACTGGCAATGAGTCTTTTACAGCGCTGTGGAGGAATTTTGGCCCACTCATCTTTGCAGAATTGTTATAATTCAGCCACTTCGGAGGGTTTTCCAGCATGAACCACCTTTTTAAGTTCATGCCACAGCATCTCAATCGGATTCAAGTCAGGACTTTGACTAGGCCGCTCCAAAATCTTCGTTTTGTTTTTCTTTTGCCATTCAGAGGTGGACTTGCTGGTGTGCCCTGGATCATTGTCCTGCTGCAGAACCCAAGTGCGATTCAGCTTGAGGTCACCAACAGATCACCGAACATTCTCCTTCAGGATTGTAGCATCAACATCTCCTCAAACCATTCCAGAAGATCACTTTTATTCATTCTGCAGGAATATCACCTGTTTTCATATTAACTACCCTCACTCAAGGCCTGACCAAGAATGCTTTCCCCAGGACCCCAATGTAAACAGTTGCCTCTTGCAGAGATGGCAAGAATCAGAATTTGCTTTTAAAGGCTTAAAGGGACCATAAAAACTTGGAGTCCAGATCCCCAACGAGGACAGTTCATGTGGATAGCATCCGCCCAACAGGAAACTAATGCTCTTAAAAGGTCATAAACTTCTTCACCAGACGGGTTTATGACTTTCGACAGATACCAGACCCCTTTTCAGACATCATGGACCTAAAGAAATTATCTACAGCTCAACAGTACCTCCTAGTGGATACCTACGGAATGTGTTTCATTACGTATAATCTGACTGTCAATTCTTACAAAACATTAAGTTTCTTTCAGCTTATCATCTCCCCCGGATCCTAAGGACACTGAAAATCATCCTTTTGATCACCGACCAGGGTTTGCAGTAATTCATTAATCCTTGATCTAAATATGAGTGCATGTATTATAAATATGTATAAGAAATGTTATGTTCATGATTGTTAGTCAAACGAATGTTAATATTAGTAGTAATGGTATAAATGCATGATCACTGAATATTAGCGAAGTCAATTTAGTTAGATCTTATATTGAGCACCTAATTTTATGAGAACTGAATGGGTATTAATTCTTGTCCGCTATCCTGGCCCCCCGGCTTTCTCTCCCTTTTCATGGGATAATGCCCTTTTCATTTGATTGGCTGCTCCCAAACAAAGAAATGTTTTCACATTGGATAACGGCCCATTTGAACTCCTCTTTATGAAAGCTGATTGGTCTGTCTTGCGACCGGCCCCTGTTTTATGACCCAACGGCATGTTCTGTTAAAAGAGTGAGGAGCCGCCCTGCATGTAAGACAGAGAGGAAGAGGAAAGAAAGAAAGAAAGAAAGAAAGAATAGAGAGAATATAGAAAGAAAAGAGGAGAAGGTTAAGATTAAGATTAAAGAAGCAGAATAGCGATCTAGATCTCAGAGAGAAGTTTGTTTCACTTTTTCAAAGTTCCTTGCAGTTTTCTTTTATCTAAATTGTTCTGTGTGAAGTTTGTCAAATTCTGCATTAGTTTTCTCAATTTTCTGGTTACTGAGGAGAAACCATCTTTTTCTTATGAGCTCTCCTTAAATAGAGTCAGACTCAAAATAATTTTTACCTTCACCTCAGAAGCCATTCTGATCCTAGTAAGTGTTTTTCTAAGATTTTCTGACTTTTCACGCCGTTAAAGTGGACCTTTAATTTTCCTAATTTAAAGTGAACAGAGATTGTGTTTTTGGACTTTCTTTCCGACCTCATACTCGCCTGACTGAGAAATTTATCCTTCAGTTTTTTGGTCTATCCCGCAGCCAGAGACCTCACAAATTCAGACTCGTTGCCAAGGACCTTTTCACGCTGCTCTGAGACAATTCTTCACTGCTGCCGCTGTTCTTTATGAGCCCCCAGCTGAGTCTGCACTTCCTACGGTTGGCTGTGAACATCAAGGAGCCTTGCAACAGTCGCTCCATCCCTGGGTCCCAATGATCAAAACCGAGCCGGTATCGACTCGCTGAACACGTAGACATTCAGCTGTTCGTAAGTGAGACTCCCATTTTCCTATCTGCTGGGTTAAACGTGATGTCCTAACATTCAAATTACAATTGAACATAACCAGTATTTTCATGGTACAATTAGTCTCTTGCCATAGGATAAAGCTATAAACTGAAGGAAGACTCAGTCATTTTTAAGTAGCTTCCCTTCATTTTTGTAGATTAATTCATAAGTTCATTTTTAGATAATCAGCTTATGAATTTTCCCCATAAAATTGCGTTCTGTTTTGTTAGACATTTCAGCCTTCATTTACCGTTGAAACATAAGTCTGGTTTCTCCTTGGTTCTACAAAGGTTTAACGCTAGAATTTATGTTCAGGAATTCAATAACAGTTGATGTGATATCGGACGCCTGTTATCATTTGAATCTGTTTATCCATCATTTGAATGCCATCTCATTCAAATGATGAATTGAATGAGCTGCTCCCATCAAATTGGGAGCAGCTCATGTCAATATATGAAGTAGATGATTGTTGTAATTTTATAACTGCAACAATCACAAAGTCTATAGAAAAATTTACAAAGCAAATTAAAAGTAGACAACAGAAGATTAACCTACCATGGTTAAATAATGAAATAAGAAATAAGAGTGCAAGAGGTTAAAAACTGATTTTTTTGTTTACTTGTGTTATCTTCCAAGGTTGTCATAGCCAGGAGCGGCACAGGGGTTAAGCTCCCAGTGCTCATAAAATGCTCCTTACGGCGAGCGTCTCGAAAAGCCTCTGACAATTAAGTCCAACTCCTAGCCTGCCCGTGTGGTTTAGTCTCTAAGCCCGGCGGAACTGCTCTTACTAATAGGAGAAGGGGTGAGGGCGGATCTCTGGCGCCTTAAAACCAGATGCTTCGGGTAGATGGTGGCTCGTCAACCTGGGGAGGTAGCCCATCTACGGGAAGGTAAACCCTGATTTCAAACCTCCGCTGCCTTGCGGCACACCCGATCACGGGAAAGGCTTCAGGAATCAACCCTGAGGAAAAATCCGGAGTCGGAGCCCCTAAGGCAGTTCTATGTTGTGCTCAACATCGTTCTGGCAGCTCCTGCGACGGCGCTGGTGCAAAACTGTAGCAGCCCTGCTGTTCCTTTGGATTCATCAGTGATGTGGAGAGGGGGGACATGCTGCATGGGCAACATCTTGTCCTCCATATCTTCCTGCCCAGGCTTGAATCCTACCAATGCCCAATGCTGGAAGGTAGAACACCGGATCACTGGAGAGGACACTCCAGCTTCGCCTTTTGCGTAGACAAAACACGGGGAATGACAGTTACTGGTTATAAGCCACCGCTCAATTGGCGTAGAGCGCGGCGCCAGGGGTTGTTCCCGACGGTGGGAGGGATCATCGGATCTCACTGGACAGCAGGGATGGCAACAGGAAATTCTGATTTCAGCTGAAATCTAATTTGGTCAATTGACTTACGGGGGGGCCGGGGGGGGCGCAGCCCCCCTGAAGCTGGGAGGTTTTCAGTAAAAGAGAAGTAATTTAGACTGAAAAAAATGATTAAAAAAAATGAAATACTAGACTTAGATAAATCATCAAATTTAATGAAAAGTTAACTTACTTTTTCTCCAATGTTGTCTCACTGTCTTTAGTCCAACATATTTAACAGTTCTATTAGAGTTTTTTACACTATTTACACTGGTCAAGTGACTTCTAATGTGAAACTTTCTTCCTTTTGGCAGCAAGCTGTGTCAGTCTCTGAACTTTGAACTTCATCTCCTTTTCTGGTTTCTTCAGAAACTGTCCGAGTGTTTCTGTTACCTCATTGAACTTTGAGCCAATTTTCACCTTTACTGTCACTTCGCTCCCCGAAGCTCCTGGGTTTTTATGATTTTTAAGTACCAGAACTGTGCTTACATGACATAAAACAAACAGCTGAATGCCACTTATTACTGTATAATATTGACCTATGTTCCAAGAAGATAGCATTCCTAAACTAGAAAAGAACTCGGAGAGCGCAGACCTCCGCCAAGCGGCACAGTTCCCCCATACAGTGTTTGTGTGTACGTTGTCATATTCCTTGACCATGAAGACATATGACTAGCAACTGGATTGACAATGATAGGATTAGTGGTTCAGTAGTAAAAGCATTACCTCCTTGGCAGAGGTAATAAACTGAAGTGTTGCTGTTGTATCCATGTCCTGCATGTGCAAACTCCCAGGCTGGGGGCGTTGCAATTGAATGAATGAATGAATGAATTAATCTTTATTTGGAATAGATTAAGAGTACAGGTTAAAAGAAAGTGAATAATATAACAAAGGGGGTAATAAAATCCAAAAAGGTCAAATTAGACAATAGCTCCTCTGATTATACAATTCAACATAAGTTATCCGAAATATGTGATGGCTGAATCCGCAGCTTATATTGGCCACGCATGTTCCATCCAAGAATTCAAAAGAAAAAACAAAAGAAGTCATGACACAACTGCGTACAACCCACAGGCCAATGGGTTATGCGAGCGTTTTAGATCACTGAAAGCAGCACTGAGGGCTTCACTGACGGATGCCAATTAGGTAGACGGGTTGGCGTGGGTTTTATTCAAAATTCAAACGTTTATTTCAAAGTCAGGGTTCATATTAAATGCAGAACTAAAAGGAGTAGAAAATAAATAAATAAATAAAAGTATATACAGATCAGCAGACAGTCGGCGGTCTTGTAACAACAATAACATACAATATTGGACTCAGTATAAAATGGAACGCCACCACTTCCAAATGCTGGAGTGAAGTGTGAGTGACGAGTTGACAATTGCTGATATAAGATGATTGTTACATGGCAGCAACCTTCTCATCAAACCGTAAACATTGTTACGTATCAACTCGCCAAAAGACGGAATGTTCACAGACAAACATCTTGCTTGCACTCGACCTTCATGGTACATCTAATCTTTATCTTTATTGGGGTTGCGCTCCGCGGCCAAAGATGATTTGGAAACTTCCCCGGCAGAGAGCTTCTTTTTGCGGAGCTACTATGGCTGACCGGGGAATTTCTGCCAAATAATCCAGCGGCGGACAGCTGGCCGTCTGAGCTTTTGCAGCGTTGCGCAAACACAGGCACACAGCACGCTGCCGAGCAGCTGGTTTTTGCGCAGTGCCTATGGCTGGCCGGGGAATTTCTGCCAAATAATCCGGCGGCGGACAGCTGGCCGTCTCAGCTTTTGCAGCGTCGCGCAAACACAGGCACGGTGGCGGGCCCAGCCCACCAGTGTTTTCCACGTGCTTTTGTGCCTAAAACGTTGAAGAACGCGGAGTTTATGTTGGTCAGACACGATGACCAGCGCCCTCCATTGCGCCTGCGCACATGTTGAAAATAGCCGTATGTCACAGTGTTAAAGAATGCTTTAAAAAATTCCTGTATCCAGACGGTGATCCGGATCATCCCCAAAATTTAATCAGTTCTTCCTTGTACCATTTCCAACAACGCCTGAAGGTTTCATGGAAATCCGTCCAAGACTTTTTGAGTTATCTTGCTAACCAACAGACAAATAGACAGACAGACAGACAGACAGACAGACAAACACACAGACAAACCCCGGCAAAAACATTACCTCCTCCTGGCCTTTTTGGCCTGGCGGAGGTAACTAGAAAAGCACTCAGAGCGCATCCCTCCACCAAGGCTCCTTCCGTTTGTCATGGATCAACTCCAAAATGTAATGGGTTTGTGTGTAGGCCTATAGCCACTTGTGGTGAAAATTGCATCAAAGTCTGTCCATCGGTTTTGGAGTATTGTTGCTAACACACTGTGAGAAGATAAGAGCCTTGGCTGAGGTATGCATACTCAGATCATCACCAAAATATAATGGGTTCCTCTCTAGCCCAAGAACCACCTCTGGTGAAAATTTTATCCAAATCCATCCAGTAGTTTTTGTGTAATCCTGCTGCACAAATACAAAAAAGCCCTTGGTGGAGGTATGCACTCTCAGATCATCACCAAAATCTAATCATCTGTTTCCCGTGCCATTGCACACCTTCCCTGAAAATTTCATGAAAATCCGTCCATCACTTTTCCTTGCTAACAAACAGACAGACAGACAAACCAACGCCGATGAAAACATAACCTCCTTGGCGGAGGTAAATATTCCAACAAGCATTATCCATCACATGCTTTAACACTTGATCAAATCAAAATCAGTTAATTTTATCTATTCCATAATAGAAATAAAATTCCAACATACCATTACTTTTTATAATTTCAGCATTCATTTCAGATCACCAGTTTCAATCTCCATTGAGTCTTGAGCAGCTCATTTTCCTCCCCCGCGCAGCCCAGCTCATACAGCCTTGTACGCTGCACTCAAACGGAAACCGGCGGACAGAGTCGACTGGACTCCTGAATGGGAGCAGGCGTTCTGAGGTTAAAACAGCGCTCATTATCGACGCCTCGGACATGGGCATAGCGGCTGTCGTGGAGCAATGCGTTGCCGGTTCTTGGCAGCCGCTCACCTTTTTTTTAAACAGGTCTTTGCACGACAGTGAGCGTAAACACAGCGTGTTCGACAGAGAGTTAATGGCTCTCTACCTGGCATACGCCACTTCCGGTTCTGGCTGAAAGGGCACACTTTAACTGCGTTCGTGGACCACAAGCCGCTAACGTACTTAACGTACATATAATATAAAAATAAAGCGGAATTCGGTGAATTACCGGAAAAATCACATCCCTGAGAACAAGCCGAAATGAATTTTTGACAAAGCATACGAGCCATTTGATTGGTCCAATCGTTTGCAACTATCCAATCGCAGGGCTGTTTACAATACAGCAGTAGCTTGAGTACATCCGGGTTATCGCGAGACTTCGGGGAAGCGCCAAGCGCGTATGTGTTTTTTTTTGCAAACTTTATTGAGAACAAGGTAAAGGTACAAAATTATGACAGAGATGATAAAATCGGCGGAAATCCGCGGAAAATTGCCATCCCTGGGACAGCTACCGCCCGCCTCAAGCTGGCCAGCCCCCAGCCAATAAGGTGTTGTCCCGCCACAGCTTGCTTTCCTCATTGGGTGCATGGGAATGAGGAGAAGTCCGAACAGCAGGCTGAGAACCTTCGCACCAGGCAAGACAAAAAAAACAAAAGAGACCAACTCTAAAACTGGGAACTTGGAACGTCCGCACTATGATGACAGGACTCGCTGCTAACCTCAAGGACATCAACGACACCAGGAAGACTGCCATCATCAATAATGAGCTGAAGAGACTGGGAGTGGATATCGCCACTCTCCAGGAAACACGGTTGGCTGACGCAGGCACACAGAGAGAGAAGGACTACACGTTCTACTGGCAGGAAAAGGGCAGTGACGAATACAGGGAACACGGAGTGGGCTTCGCAGTGAAGAACACCTTGCTGAAGATGGTGGAACCGGGCAGCAGTGGCTCTGCACGACTCCTCACCCTCCGCCTCAACATCACTCAAGGCCCAGTCACCCTCGTCGGTGTGTATGCCCCAACAATGACAGCCACACCAGAGGCAAAAGACGAGTTCTAAGAGAATCTCGCAACAACTGTCAGGATCATCCCCAACGCTGAACAACTCATTCTCCTTGGAGACTTCAATGCCAGAGTGGGTGCTAACCATGACTCCTGGCCCTCCTGTCTTGGACCATTTGGCGTGGGCAGAATGAACGACAACGGACAGCGGCTGCTCGAGTTCTGCACATATCACGATCTGTGGATCACAAACTCGTTCTTCAAGACCAAGCCCCAACACAAGGTTTCCTGGCAACATCCACGCTCAAAGTACTGGCACCAGCTGGACTTGATCCTGACCAGGCGCACCTCACTGAAGAACGTGCTAATCACCCATTCGTTCCAGAGTGCAGATTGCGACACAGACCATTCATTGGTGTGTTGCAAGGTCAAGCTGCAGCTGAAGAAATTCCATCGTGCTAGACAGCCTGGAAAGGCACGGATTGACACCTGCAAGATGGCCCAACCAGAACTTGTTGAGCAGTTTGCCTCCACCTTTGAGAAGGAACTTGGTATACCACAAGAAGGAGAATCTGCAAAGCAGAAGTGGGAAGAGCTGCAAAACACCATCCACCGCACAGCCTTGGCTACCTTTGGGAGGAAGACCTCGAAGTCACAGGACTGGTTTGATGCCAAGTTGACCGAGATGACCCCTGTCATTGAAGCCAAGCGCTCAGCACTTGCTGAGTACAAGAAGTACCCAAACAAGAAGAATCTCCAGATTCTCAGGGCTGCGAGAAGCAAAGTTCAGCAGACTGCTCGGCGCTGTGCCAACGAGTACTGGAGTCAGCTCAGCCAAGACATTTAAACCGCTGCCATAACAGGAACATCCGTGGTATGTACGATGGCATCAAGAAAGCACTTGGTCCGGCTCAGAGCAAGACGCCCCCCCTCAAATCCTCCACTGGGGAGATGATCACAGAAAAGAACAAGCAGATGGAGAGATGGGTGGAACACTACTCCAACCTCTACTCCAGACAGAACACCGTGACACCGTCAGCCCTTGATGCCATCGACTGCCTGCCATCCATGGACGAACTTGACGTCGAGCCAACCATCGACGAACTCAGCAAGGCCATTGATAGCAAGGCACCCGGCAACGACGGCATACCCCCCGACCTGATCAAGCACTGCAAGACCGCCCTACTGCTGCCATTGCATGACGTCCTCTGCCAGTGCTGGAAGGAAGGTGCCGTACCACAGGACATGAGGGATGCCAAGATCATCACCCTCTACAAAAACAAAGGGGAGAGAAGCGACTGCAACAACTACAGGGGCATCTCCCTCCTCAGTGTTGTTGGCAAAGTCTACGCATGAGTTGTTCTCGTTCGTCTACAGAAGAATCAGAATCAGAATGAACTTTATTGCCAAGCATGCTTTTACACATACAAGGAATTTTACTTGACATTAAGGTGCGCTCATGTTAAGCACTCCCTAATGACGTGGCAGCCGACAGGCGCCTCATACAGTGGGGGTAAAGAGGGGGAAGGGGAGGGGGTGACACATTGGGCAGAGAGAAAAAAGCATAGTTATCAAAATAGAGCTCAAAGTGAGCAAGATTATGATCACATAGAAAAAAAACCCTCTAATTGCACATTTAGCAGACAAGTTACAGTTTCACACATTAACAGAGCAAGTTGAGACCAGTGTGTGTGTGTCAGTCATGTATGCAGTGTGAAGTGTCAGTTACTGGTGAACAACAAAATTCCTCCCTCCAGCAACGACTAGATGTTATGTCCATGGTATCCTAAACATAGATAACATGTCCACAAGAGTTTATCTCTCTTCAGTGCATGTCAGATGGTAAAATTCCATGCTAGTCACATGAAGACGCTGTCCATAGAGAGTTCAGATTGCTGCACATCAGAATGTTTGGGTTAGAGAAAAGCCAAAACTCCTTTCTGCCTTATCTTTTCTCCTGGAGGAATGAATTCTCCCAAGGATGCCGAATCAAAGCCTGATAAGCACAGTTCACTTAGAGCATAGAATTTTCACCTCTCATGCGATTCTGTGCATCGCAGTTTACATTTACATTCCCAGGCTTTAAAATCATTCCCTGGAGAGCACCCAGCGACTCCGAGATGTTTCCCACCTTCCGATTCAGTTCGCCATTAACCGCCATCAGTGCCCTCCCCAACTGGTCGAATTGTTGAAGGAGCTTCGCCGGGTCCGCATTTTGACTAGCTCTTTCCAACTTCTTTAGTTTCCGATACAACAGGAAAACTCCAAAGCCAAACAGCAGAAATCCTGTGATCATGAAGCCAAACAGGTAGATGTCTTCCACATCTTCAATCGAAAGATCACACAGACACATGAGTTTCCAATTGTCCCATGAGTCTCTCACATAACCCGCAGCCGAAGTGCCTGCAGGACACTTGGGCTCCCCCGGGCCCGATTTTCTGTTTGAAAAAGTGGTGTCAATTGCATTTAAAGCCCAGCTCACCAATTCCATAATTTTCCGTTTGGATCGAGATGCAGCGAGAAGAAGAGCGAGACACAGACAGGACATAGCAAGCTGGGATCAGTGAAGGGAGGAGAGGAGAAGAAATGCGTCTGCTCTCTCTGACAGCCGGAAGAAGCTTGCCGAACGTGTCTACCCCGAGTCTCAGTGTGGCTTCCGCGCTGAGCGATCAACAGTAGACATGATATTCTCCATCTGCCAACTCCAGGAGAAATGCAGAGAACAGAACATGCCCCTGTACGTCGCCTTCATCGACCTCACCAAAGTGTTCGATCTGGTCAGCAGAGAGGGCCTTTTTAAGATCCTGCCAAAGATGGGATTTTTTTTTTTTTTTTTTGGACTTATTTTGTACTCGTAGGTGGATTTGTTCTGCAGTCTGGTGACAAGCCACCAGCTGCCGGTCGCTGCGTGCGCAAGTGCCCCAAATGCCCACCAAAGTTGCAAAGCCTCATCGAATCGTTTCACACCAACATGCAGGGGATAGTGCAGCACAACGGCAACGTCTCAGAGCCATTCAACATACGCAGCGGAGTGAAATACGGCTGTGTACTTGCACCAACCCTCTTTCGGATTTTCTTTGCTCTGCTCCTGAGGCATGCCTTCAGCACAGCAACACAGGGAATCTACCTGCACACAAGATCTGACGGCAGGCTTTTCAACCTTGCGCGCCTAAAAGCCAGAACCAAAGTACGCGAGGCTCTAATCAGAGACATGCTGTTCGCAGACGATGCTGCGGTCGCACCCATACACAGCAGGAGCTTTAGACCCTGATGGACCGCTTCTCCCAGGCATGCAAGGACTTCGGGCTTACCATCAGCCTGAAGAAGACTAACGTCTTGGCGCAAGGCACGGAAGCACCACCAACCATCACCATCGACGACTACGAGCTGGAGGTCGTGAATCAGTTCACGTACCTGGGGTCCACGATCAGCAACAACCTCTCCCTTGATACAGAGATCGACAAGAGGATTGGAAAATCAGCCTTCACACTCGCTCGCCTCACCACACGAGTGTGGGAGAATCCCAAACTCTCTGTCAAGACGAAGATGGCAGTGTACAACGCCTGCGTCGTCAGCACACTGCTCTATGGGAGTGAGACGTGGACAACATACGCCCGGCAGGAAAAGAGACTGAACTCCTTCCACTTGCGCTGCATTCGCCACATCCTGGACATATCCTGGCAGGACAAAGTGCCCAACACAGAAGTTCTGTCCCGTGCCGGCCTTCCCTCCACGTTCACTCTACTCAGGCAGCGCAGGCTCCGCTGGATAGGCCACGTTCACCGTATGGAGGATGGCAGAATCCCCAAAGACGTCCTCTATGGAGAACTGGCGACTGGCAGGAGTGACGTTGGCCGCCCACAGCTGCGCTTTAGAGACGTCTGCAAGAGAGACATGAAGGCCCTGGAGATCAACACAAAGCGCTGGGTGGACCTTGCAACGGACCGCTCCAAATGGAGAGGCACCCTGACCAGACAGCTCAAGGCGGGTGAAGAGAGACTGACTGCTGCAGCAGATGAAAAAAGGACCCGCAGGAAGAACCGTCACAGACCCAGCAACACGGAGACCACCCTCAAGTGCAACCTGTGTGACAGGGACTGCCATTCGCGCATCAGCCTGTTCAGCCACAGGCGGTGCTGTTCCAGCAGAGTAGACGTTTAGGATTCTCTTCCATGGTCATAATAGACCGACGGAGGCCGATGATGTGTTATCTTTGTCTAATATTTAAATTTGTTTGATGATCTGAAACATGTAAGCATGACAGACATACAAAAAAATGAGAAATCAGGAAGGGGGCAACTATATACAGCGGGGAAAATAAGTATTTAATGCGTCAACATTTTTTTCATTAAACATACGTATTTCTGATGGAGTTATTGATCTGAGATTTTCACCAGAAATCAGTAACAACCCAAGTACAGTGGTACCTCTACTTACGAATTTAATTCGTTCCGGAAGAATTCTCGTAACGTGAAAAATTCGTAAGTAGAGGCGTGTTTTTACATGTAAATGCCATAATCCGTTCCAAGCCCCCAAAATTCGGGCATAAATTTTTTATAAATCGTAAAAACGCATCAAAACATGTAACAAATACATGTTACAATTAGATTACTGCACAATAAACATAAAATGAGAGTTTAAAATGAGAGAAAGAATAATAAAAGAGAATAATAAAAGTGAAAGAATAATAAAAATTATGTTCATTTACCCTTTAACTGCTATCGTCGTCGACGTCGTCACCTTTTGCCTTCTTTGGTTCATGTTCTGATCCAAGGACGTTTGCTTTTGTCGGCTTGTAAGTGCTTCGTTTTGTTTTAATACCGTGCTGATCGTTGATGTATTACGGCCATGTTCTTTGGCGAGATCAACCAAACGCATAAAGTTTTGGAAAAAAAAAAACAACTTTGTGGCCAATGGGATACCAGGAAGATGCTAGGCAATAGCCAATGGCAGAGCAGCTACAGGTATGTTTACGTTCGGTAAACTACGGAAGCTGCGAGGAGCGCGTACTTTTTTGCCTTTCGTATCCTGAAATTTCGTTCGTAACTAGAGGCAATATTTTCCCGTTGAGGCGTCTCGTAACCTGAAAATTCCGTATGTAGAGACGTTCGTAAGTAGAGGTACCACTGTAATCCATACATCAGGGATCACCAACTGGTGGACTCCGGTCTGGATCCGGACCCCAAGAGTTGTCCGTCCGGACCCCAAAGCTTTTTGATACAATTTGGGGAAAAAGGAGACCATTTCATTTTGGTGGGGAAAAAAAAGCAGAAAAAGCTCAAGTGAACTGCTCCATCAGCGACTGCCCAACAGTTTATGGTACAAGCCCTTGGGTGCTCTCCTCCTGCTGCAGACTCCCTCTTTGCTGTCCCACGAACGCCATTCTATGCAGCTCCAACCGCTCTAGAGATTCAGCGGGTTGCAAAATCAGACAGTTTCGCTGCGGGGAAGTCCAACATGTAAAAACTCTGTAAAAGCTCCATGTGTTACTGAACATAAAAAGTTCCACCACCTCTCTCCCTGTAACCATGGAGTTACAGCTCCATCCATGCTGTAAAAAAATTTACTGTTGAGATGGAAAAAAAAAAAAATGTCAAGGAATTCTGTCATGTTGAGTTATATCTTGTGTCCTGGAATTATATTTTGAGCCCGTTTTTTCTTTTTGCTTTGGAGTTTGAAAAGTCTTATTCTTAGTTTCACTTAGTTTCACTTAGTTTTACTTCATCTTAGTTTTTTCTGCACTGAAAATATTGTATAGAGGTGGACTTTTTGTAAAATTTAGTTTGTTAGATCTTTTCTTAAATGCAATACAATTTAGTTTGTGTTCTCCTGTAAAATATTTTTAGTATTTTAGTTATAGATTTTAGACCTATTTATTTGGAGTCAAACACATTTAGAGTTCTCCTGTATTATAAAATTTTATTTTACCTTTTGTTTGAAATTGAACAATGAATTCACTAATATTTTTTTGTTTAAAAATTAATATAGAGGTAAAACCAGCTAAAATATGAGCTTAATTGTTTATTGTTAATAAAACAATATGTGAAAGTAAGTTAAATTAATCCTGGCCTGTCTGGAGACAGCTGTGGTCTTCTGAAAGAATGTCCATGAAAGGATAACAGTTCTTCAAACCACATTTTGCGATACATTTGTTCATGTTTTTGTTTTTTATTTTACCTTTATTTATACAGGGTAGTTCCATTGAGAGGCAACCTCTCTTTTTCAAGGACACCCTGTTCACACTCACATCAGGAAGCTGCCCAGTACAACCACAGACGAACTTGTAGCTACTGAGCAGCTCCACTGGAGCAGTTGGGGTTTAGGGCCTTGCTCAAAGGCACCACAGTGGGGGTAAGGAGGGTGGGGCAAACACTGCTATGTTGTCTGTCCCACCCAGATCTAATCCTGCTGGTCCAGGGGTCAAACCCACGACTCTCTGCTCACAAGTCCAGATCCCCAACCATTCGGCCACCACTGCCCACCATGTGCCAGATTTCTCTTGCATTGAGCTCAAGTAGGTTCATTATTTACCTTTTATTCTTACTCAAGACAAAAACAGAAGGATGTTTTCACCTCCTTTACATGTTTCGACTGTTCACTGCAGCCTTCGTCAGAAGTGTCACTTCTTTGTCTTTAATAAGAACAAAAGGTAAAAAATTCTCTTCCATTTGTTTTAATAAAAGATGTTGGAAGGAAATTCATGGGTCCTTGTAAATACTTTACTTTAAAAGGGCCAAGTTGTCACACAGTAGGAGGGGAAAAATCTTGAATAGAAAAAAAAATATGTCAAGATGCATTGAGAACGGTTTTGGAATCAAGTCGGAATTCTGAATCATAATTGAATCACGAGGTGCCTAAAGATTCCTACACCTACTTCAGATCTTGGCTGGGAAGGCGGGCCAACTTATTGGACCTTTTGCAGTTTTAGTTGGTGACCCCTGCCATACATACAAAGAAATCAAGGCAACTGTGTTTACAAACAAGTTATATTTAATAAAGTGGAACAACACAGGAACAAGTATTGAACACATGAAGAAAAAGAGGTGCAAAAAGGCATACAAAGCCGAGAAACCAGCTGAAATCCATCAGAATTTACGAATCTATCCTCCATCAGTGCAAATTAATTTCTGTTGGTTAAGTCCTGCCTGATAGCCTTTAAAAAGGTTTGTGAGTATCAGATTGTCACACCACAAAGAACTCATGATGGGTAGAAGCAAAGAGCTCTCTTGAGACCTACTTGCAACCTTATTATTGCAAAATAAAATGATGGCAATGGTTACAGGTGCATGTCTAAATGGCTGAATGTTCCAGTGAGCACTGTTGGAGCCATCATTCAGAAGTGGAAATAACATCATTTTACCATAAACTGGCTACGACCAGGAGCTCCTTGCAAGATTTCTGACAGAGGAGTCGGAAGAATTATCATAGAAGTTATCCAAGAGCCAAAGACCACTCATGGAGAACTCTAGAAAGATCTGGAGTTAGTAGGTACTGCTGTTTCAAAGAAAACAATAAGTAATACACCCAACTGACATGGGCTCTATGCCCGCTCACCTCACAAGACTCCATTGCAGAAGAAAAAGCATGATGAAGATGATTTAAAGTTTGCTGCACAGCATTTGGGCAAGCCAGTAAAAAACTGGGAGAATGTAGTCTGTTAAGATGAGACCAAAATTGAACTTTCTGGATGCCACAACACACAGCATGTTTCGAGGAGAAATGGCTCTGCACATCCCATCATGGTGTGGGGGTGTTTTTAAGCAAATGGTACAGGCAGACTTCATACAATTGAAGGAAAGATGAATGGACAAATGTACAGACACATCACTGATAAAAACCTGTTGCCATATGCCGAGATGCTGAAGATGAAACAAGGGTGGACATTTCAGCAAGACAATGATCCTAAACACACACCCAAGGAAACTGGCTCAAGAGAAGGAAAATAAAACTGCTCGAATGACCCAGTCAGTCACCTGACCTGAATCAAATTGAAAATCTATGGAACAAATTCAAGATCAGAGTTCATAGAAGACACCCACAGAGCCTTCAAAATTTGGAGACAGTTTGTGTGGAAGAATGGGCTGAAATCATTCCTGAGCAATGCCTGCGCCAAGTTTCTCCATACAGGTGATGTCTGGAAGCTGTTCTTACCAATAAAGGTTCTACTGAATCTATCTATAAATGCACGAAATCTCTGTGTGTTTGTCTGTTCCATGTATATCTCTTGAACCATTCATCAGACTGGTGTAAGATTTTAAAAATTCTTTGTTGAGGTTTCGAGGGTGTGCACCCCTGAGTATGGAGTTGATCAGTCAAAATATGTAATTTTTTATCAATAACAGTTTAGCTACCGCTCTGTCACTGCTCTGTGTCTCTTCATAACCTGGCTTCCAGAAGTGTGGGTAGGGTTTTGGATTGACTCTGTGCTGATTGGATAATGCGCGGCATCATGACCTGTCAGTCACCACAATGTTCCCTGGACAAAACAAGGAAGTGAAAAATGAAAAATTTGACAAGAAAAGCATAATACAAAAGATTTAATGCTTAAAAAAATAATACCATAAAGTTGCCATGATTGCATAGGTAGGATAATTCGGCATATGTGGCGAACATGAGGTGTGTGAGCAGACTGGCCGGAGCATCAGCGGGGACTGGGTCTGACAAATCAACACAGAACATGCTGGGAGAAGCAGCAGCCAGACACGACCTGGCTCAAAGGCACGCTAACTGATGGCGTTAAAAAAAAGTTATTTTCGGACTTCCGGGATGATGGCGGAGAGATATAATGCTTAAACAGAGAGCTCTCCCTAGCTGGATTAAAAATCATTGGTAAATGGCCAACTCGACATAAGCGGATCAATAAACCAAGGGATGAAAACACGAAGGAGCCGGGCACAAGGACAAAAGCAGGGTAAAATTAAAGAATTCCTCTTCAACAACGCAGGAGAAATCGCTGAACACGAGGCCCAAAAAAACGAGGTGACTGCAGCAGAGAAAATGGAGGACGCCAGGCTCGATACCATGAACACTGGCTTCGCCAGTTTGGGTAAAGAGTTGAAAGACTTCAAGCGGCAACTCCAACAGGATTTAGCGGCTCTTAAGGAGGAGCTGAAAAAAGAGATTAAGGAGGAAATTATGGGCCTCCGAAGAGAAATGGAGCGCAAGCTAGCAGAAAACATGGAGGAGCTGCGCTCTCAACGGGCGTGTATGACAGAAGCACAGGCCCGAATATCGGAGCTGGAAGATTGGAAGAGCGAGGCAAGCGAGCAGCTGCAGACCCTGACGGTGCAAACACAGAGGATGCAGGAAAAAATAACCGACCTGGACAGCAGGTCCAGACGGAGCAATATACGCATCTTTGGGATCCCGGAGGGCATTGAAGGCAACTCGATGATGAAATTCATGGATCATTTCTTAAAAGAACTTGAGTTGCCCAATGAAACAGACCTGCAGATCCAGCAAGCGCACAGAGCTTCGGCACAGAACCCGAATCCAAACTCTACACCCAGGTCAGTTGTGGTAAACTTTCTGAAATATGACATAAAGGAAAGAATCCTGACACAAGCGTGGAAAAAAAAGATACGAATCGGCGACAAAGATATTCTTTGACCATGACTACCCGACAGAAATTGTGCAGCAGCGAAAGAAATATGCCAACATTAAAAAAATACTGAAAGAGAAAAAAATTAGATTCCAAACGCCGCTAACTAAGATGAGAATTCATTGGGAGGACAGCGTAAAAACCTACAGCACGGCCAGAGAGGCAGCGCGGGACATGACGGAGCGAGGCTTTGTGGTGAGCGTGCCGGAGGAAGCGGCTGGAGCAGCGGCGGCACTGAACGCATCACGACAGCCGGAGTGGAGACGAGTGAGCGGCAGAAGGCGGGAGACAGACGTGGTGCACCGGGCCCAGGAAAAACCGCAAGGCTTTCAATGGAAAGCCTAGATTATAACAAAGATTAAGAAGGACACAGAAGAAATGAAGGCCAAGAAGACAAGGTAAAAGAGAAACAAATGGCTAGGAGAGGTTTAAGTGATTTTTGTTGGACATTTCTAGACTAATGACTATTACTTGGATAGTAACTACAGGTCGAGGGAGGGCCCCTCACTCGGTGAGGACATTCCCTCCACCCTCCAGCAGGGACCAAGGGGCAGAAGAAAGGCCCAAAGTACGGAGGTTTTACTGCTCTCCCATCGAGTTTCCCAGTTTTCGACTAGTAAGCAGCAAGCTAACACATGTGGTGCAGGCCTCAATGATGACAAGATGTTTCCTTTTATCTCGTTTATTGAAGCTACCCCACAAGGAACTCAACGTGATGTACACTCGTCTTTTGGGTTTTACATCCGTTTACATCTGTTCCTACATCCGTGTAAAACTGCAACAAACATATACACGCCGTCAATGATATGGTCACCGTATTTAGCTTAGCACATGTTAGCGTTAGCTCTAGCTTAGCTTGGTAACAATGACTGATAGAACTAGAGTCAGATCGCTTAAAATACACCAATGCAACCATGCAGTTCTCATTGTAGCTGTTAACACTGTCAAACCATGCAGATACTCACGGACTAATGATGTCCAAGGCGCCGATAATTAACAACATCCACAGCGATTGTACAATGAGTGACGCTCTGTCCCGTTCTCTGGTTATATCATTACTGCGCATGTGCACACCTTGTGTAACAGTTCAAAAACGATGCTTTCACTGCACCACTAGAGGGAGCCAAACTCCCTTACATGAAATGCTGTAATGGGAACTGCTTAACTTAATACAAGGAGGCAGCATAGAGGTCGAGATTCGTTAATGTGTTTTTGTACATATATGTGTTAGTTTTGTTGTTAAAGGGGCTAGGAGCACAAGTTAAAAAAATGGAAAAACATGAATATGGGTAAAAATCTTAAGATAATGACATTAAACGTGAATGGTCTGAACTCACCTGTTAAAAGGGAAAGAATAATAAGAAAATTCAAGAAGGAAAAAGCCGAAATTATATTTATGCAAGAGACACATTTGAGCAAGACAGAACATGAGAAACTAAAGAGATTTGGCTATAAGAACTCCTACTACAGTTCATTTAAGGGAGGAACTAAAAGGGGGGTTATGATACTAATTTCAAATAAAATACAATTTGAATGTGAACAAGAAATCCAGGATAAAAAAGGCAGGTATGTAATAATAAAGGGAAGAATAGATGGTATGCAGATCACATTAGTGAACATCTATGCCCCACCAGAAAGTGACGAGGGTTTTTTTCAACATCTGTTTGATCTCATAGCAACACACAGTGAAGGAGTCCTAATTTGTGGAGGAGACTTAAATGCTGTCATGGATCATGAAGTTGACACAACAAGTGATAAGAAGACAAAAAAACATGTAACAAAGTTCATAAGAACCTCACTGGCAGAAATGGGTATGGTAGACATATGGAGGGACCTGCACCCACTCGAAAAAGACTATACACATTATTCAGCAGTCCATAAAGTACACTCTAGAATAGATTACTTCCTTATGAATGAAGGTGACAGACACAGGGTGAGAAACTGTCGGATTGGAGGGGCAGAAATATCAGATCATAATCCTATATACATGGAAATATATTTAAACAATAGAAAATGACAAACAACATGGAAACTTAATGTAGGACTGTTAAATGATGAGAAAATGAAAGAAAGAATAAAAGTAAACATAAACGAGTATATGGAAGAGAATGATAATGAAGAAGTGGACCCAACAATACTATGGGATGCATTAAAAGCCGTGTTAAGAGGTAAATTAATTGCTGAATCAGGAAAAGCAAATAAGTCTAAACTGGAAACATATGAACAAAGATGTGAGAGACTGAGGGAATTAGAACGTAAATATCAAAGCACAAACGACCCAAAAATATATCAAGAAATTAAGGAAGAAAAAATAAAGATAAAAGAAATACAAATAGATGAAATTGAAAGGAAAAATAGATATTTAAAACAAAAATATTATGAAACGGGGCCAAAGGCCACAAAAATGCTGGCAAAACGGTTAAGAAAGCAACAAACAGTGAATAATGTATATAAGATTAAGGACCCCATCACAAATAAAACCACAGTTAACCCAGAAAACATCGAAGAAATATTCCATAATTTCTATCAAGAACTATACTCGCAACCTGAAGAGACAAATGTTAAGGATATTAAAAAATTTCTAGGCACATTGGACTTGCCATCAATAGGAAACCAACAAAATGAAAAGCTAACAGCAGAAATAACAACACAAGAGATTAAAGATGTGATTAAGTCACTTAAAAATGGTAAATCACCAGGTAGTGATGGATACCCGTCTGAGTTTTATAAACTGTTCATAGAAGAGCTCATGCCACAGCTCCTAAAGTCATTTAATTGGACATTAAACAACAACAAAATACCTCCATCATGGAACGAAGCCATTATTTCAGTTATTTTAAAGCCAGGGAAAGATAGGGAACAATGCGGAAACTATAGGCCAATCTCTTTATTAAATGTGGATTATAAAATATATACAACAATTACATGTAAACGAATAAAGACATTCTTGACGGAATTGATAGAGGACGATCAAACTGGTTTCATAGAGGGATGCCAAACACATGATAATATCAGGAGAACTGTACACATAATTAATCAAATACATAAAGAAAAGAAAAGCGCAGTAATAATGAGTTTAGACGCAGAAAAAGCATTTGATAGGGTTAATTGGAAGTTCCTATATAATGTGCTGGAACGCTTTGGATTTAACGAAAAATCAGTACAATGCATAAAGACACTGTATCAAAAACCTGTGGCAAGAATCAAGATAAACGGTAGCTTAACAGACAAAGTAAATATACAAAGATCAACTAGGCAGGGATGCTGCCTATCGCCCACCTTGTTTGCTCTGTTCATAGAGCCACTGGCTCAAGCGATGCGACAAAATAAGAAATTAAAAGGTGTAACAATAAAGGGAGCGGAACACAAGATTGGGCTATTTGCAGACGATATTATAGTTTACCTTGAACAACCAGTTGAATCAATAATGGAAATCATGAACTTGATAGAAAATTTTGGAAAATTATCAGGATACAAGATAAACATAACAAAAACACAAATACTGACATTCCACTATAACCCTTTAAACCAGATAACTGATAAGATCAAACTAAACTGGAAACAAAAAGAAATAAAATACCTTGGAGTGAGCATACCTAAAGATCTAAGCAAAATCTATCAAGCAAACTATGATAGGTTGGATCAAGAAATAAAAAAGGATATTGATAGATGGTCAATCTTAAATATGGATCTGAATTCAAAAATTGAGACAGTCAAAATCAGCATACAACCTAGACTGCTTTACCTCTTCCAGGCTCTACCAACAGAGATTCCTGATGCCCAGTTCTCAAAGTGGGACAGGATGATATCGAGATTTGTTTGGGGAGGTAAAAAGCCGAGAGTGAAATATAAAACTCTCCAGTTACCAAAAGAGAAAGGAGGCATAGGCTTACCGAGTCTAAAAGAATACTACTACTCAGCACAAATAAGATATATCATATGTTGGTGCGACGGAGGATATGAGGCAAAATGGAAAGAAATAGAAAAGGAAATTGAGGGACTCCCAGTACAAAGCATAATAGGAGATAAGGATGCACATAAGCAAATCAAACAAATAGACCCAATCACTAAATTTACTTTGGAACTGTGGTATAAAATAGTACAAAAGTATAACATAAAGGAGGACATAAAACTATTGAAATGGGTAGCATTTGACAGTCAGTTTGAACCGGCAAAGCAAGATAGGGGATACAAAAATCTGGTGAACAAGGGAATCACAGCATGGGGCAATATCGGAAAAAAAGATTTCGGGAGTTTTGTAAACATCAGAAGAAAATTTAAACTAGAAAAATCGGAATTCTTCAGATATCTGCAGATGAGAGATTATTATATGAGGAAGATTAGACATAACCTCCACACAGATGTGAGCGAGATTATACAATTCATTTTAAGCTCATATACAGGAAATAAAATAAGAATTATTTCAAAGCTATATCAGAAACTTACGGCAAACAAACATTCAAGTAACTATATAAAGGAGAAATGGGAGAAAGAGCTAAATTTAAACATAGCAGAAGAAAGCTGGCAAGAAATATGGAAAACACAACACACATCAACAAGTTCAAGGACATGGAGGGAATTTGGATGGAAAAAACCTGATTTGTTATTTCATTACACCACATATTCAAAGAAAATATACAAATACCCAATCTATATGCTGGAGGGGCTGTGGGGCTCAAAATGCAGACCACTCACATATGTTTTGGAAATGCTGCAAAATCTCACCATTCTGGAAATCTATACATATGACAATACAGAGGATATTAGGATATAATATACCAATGAACTGTAACTTGATGTATTTATGTGATCTTAAAAGAGACAATGTAATACAGGCTGAGGACATATCTAGTTAAAATCTTGCTGATTGCATGTAAAAAAACAATCACAAGAAAATGGCGATCAGAAGTTCTTCCTGACCAAGAGCAATGGACTGACATTGTTGAGGATATACGTTTGATGGAAAAACTAACATATCGACAAAGAATGCAAGAAGGACTATATGAAAAAAAAATGGCGGAAATGGGCACACTACAAAGTGCAACAACGAGACAGAAATTGAAAGAATAACCAAAGACACTGGAAAAAACAGAAGAATTAAGAGATGGAAACTTAAAACTTGATGCTCCAACATTTGTCCCCCCCCCTTTTTTTCTTTTTTTTCTTTCTTTCTCTAGCTCCTTTTTTAAAATATAGACTGTGATCTGAATGTAATATGTATGATGAAAAATGAATAAAAATCAAAGTTACAAAAAAAAAGAATGACAGAACCCTTAAAAGATGCACAAATCTCACAGTTGATGACATATCTGGACTATTACAATATATTGCAAAATCCACCTATTTTCAATACAGAGACAAAATCTACAGACAAAAAGAAGGGTTTGCTATGGGAGACCCGCTATCAGCCATCATGAGCAGTTTTTTTCATGGAGGATCTGGAAAATAAAGCCATCAGCACAGCACCTACACAATGCAAACCCACCCTCTGGAAGAGATACATGGACGACATATTGGAAAAAATAAAGAAAGGACACACACAAGAACTCACTGACTATCTGAACAGCACGGACAGCACTGGGAACATAAAATTCACACACGAAGAGGGAGAAAATGGTACCATTGTAGAGGAACAAAATAAGTTCAGGCGAGACACGGCGAGCTGAAGGTTTAAGAGTTTTATTCATCCATCATCATGAGACACACTGCAGCGCTGTGTGCTGTGTGTGTACTAGTGAGGCATGTAAAGTCAGCTCTTTTACACAGACAAGAGAGAATGCATGGCACATTTACAGTACATATTGATATACATATCAGACAATACATATCAATCGCATGATTAACTGGCGCCAGACTCCTCTCCTTACTCCGGGGATGAATAACAATAGTTATTGTTCTGGTTGTCCCCCTAGGGCTCTCTGTTCATATGCAATCCCTGCTGAGCGTGAATATTATCAGTCTGCATTGCGCTGGGTGCCCACACGTGTGCTGGGTGCCCACAACGCTCCCCCCAGAACGGTCAGAAGGGATTTGTGACACCCCCCCCCGTCGTTTGGCTCCAGCTCCGGTAAAACTGTTGGAGGGCATGTCAGTCCGTGAGGGGGACGGGGAAGGGGTGGAAAGGGCAGTGGTTCCACTCTGAGTTCCAGCACGTTGAACGGCCGTGGATCATGGGCACACGGGCCGGTGTGCAGTCATGCGTAATGGAACCAGACAGCGATCGGCCGGCTTTGGGAGTGAGGTGCGGGAAAAGCTCTGTACAGGAGGAGGTTGAGGGGGTGGGAGTAAGTGAGTGCCGGCCTGGTACTTCAAAGGTGTCTGGGCCACTCAAAAACTGCGTATGGATCCGCGATGGTGAGGAACTTTTCCTGTTCAACATGGCGGAGATCCACAGCGGCTGTGGAAAAAAAAAAATATATCTCTGACTTCTCTCCTGGCTCAACCAGCAAGGATGTGGGGAAGGCAAGCGGCCAAATTCCCCAAGGATGCGTAGCGGCTGTGATAAACTGAAGCTGTGTCAGGGACTCGGCAGTTTGGCTTTAGGTGTGGGAAGCAGCCCTAAAGTCATCGGGGAAAGCAATCAGCTAAATTCCCATTGTGCGCCGCGGCTGAGAAACCCATACAAAGTCCTGTGTACTGGCTGCACGTCTGCTTCAGGCGCGTGATCAGCCCTGAAGGTTCTGAGGGTGTCGATCAGCCGTTTTTCTTGGGCATGTGCAGTGGCGGAGGACGATGTATCAGTCTGTGGAGCGGTTTGTTCCTGGTGCGTGGCGCGTGCCTGGCGCAGTGACCACATAACTAGCAGTTGCGCTGTCCTCGTAATCCTGCAGTGTTCACGTGTGGCTTCTGTGCGCGGGAGGTCCGCTGTCCGGAGTTTAGTCAGAGTTGGGGAGCTCGGTGTAAATCAGCGCAGTCAGTGTCGATGATCGTCCCCGTTCAGGCTGTTTCTGTGCGTTGCTTGTGTCACTGATCCTCGTGTGTCTCGGTCCAAGCGCTGTGCCCTCCATCCGGCCCTGGAGGTCACCATCATGGAGAGAGGACAAGGCGCACACGCTCCCGTGTGGATGCGAAGGATGTAGGCAATCCCCAGTCTCTGGAATCCACAGCACGGTGAGAGGGAGCAGACGGTCATTCTCCCTCATAAGGTCACCAGTGTGGAGGTAAAAGATCAGGCGAGGGATGCACCGTGACGCGTTCTGAGGCTTTCCATCCGGGTCGTCTCCGGGGTGTTCGCTTTGTGTTCCATTCTTCGTCAAGGGTCACCAGTGTGGAGGAACAAAATAAGTTCAGGCGAGACACAGCGAGCTGAAGGTTTAAGAGTTTTATTCATCCATCATCATGAGACACACTGCAGCGCTGTGTGCTGTGTGTGCGCTAGTGAGGCATGTAAAGTCAGCTCTTTTATACAGACAAGAGAGAATGCATGGCATATTTACATATTGATATACATATCAGACAATACATATCAATCGCATGATTAACGGGCGCCAGACTCCTCTCCTTACTCTGGGGCTGAATAACAATAGTCATTGTTCTAGTTGTCCCCCTAGGGCTCTCTGTTCATATGCAATCCCTGCTGAGCGTGAATATTATCAGTCTGCATTGCGCTGGGTGCCCACACGTGTGCTGGGTGCCCACACCATAGCCTTTCTGGACATGAAAATGCACCACAACGATGATGGCAGTATAAAAATCACAGTCTACAGGAAACCAACCCACACGGATCAATACCTACTATGGACATCAGAACACCCCACAGCACACAAACTATCAGTTGTCAGGACGTTATACGAATGGGCCACCATCATCACAGACCAAGAAGACAGACAGCAGGAGGAAAACCACATAAAACTTGCACTCATATGCTGCCATTATCCAGTATGGGCCATAAACAAAGGGAAACAGCAAGTCAAAAACAAAGAAAACAAACAGGAAACAAGGCACGGAAAAAAAGCCAAAATCAAAAACAAGGCAAAAAATTCAGGTTCAGGTTTAGGTTACTTTATTTGTACCCGTAGGTAGATTTGTTTTGCAGTCTGGTGACATCCATATTTACAAACCACAATTACATTCAACATAAACACAAACACAGGCACACATGAAGCTGACTATAAACATAATAAAAATACTCAAGGCTCCATCAATCAGGATATAAAGACAAAGAGATGAGAGAAAAACCAGAGAGAAGAGAGAAGGGTCATATTAAAAAGTTAAAGACTCGTCAAAGAAGTTAAAAACTCAAAGGTCTAAAACCCGATAAAAGATTTAGAACCCAAATAAAAATCCTACAAAAATAAGTAAATATAAAATAAAATTAATAAATAGGTAACTCAATTATGTGCAATATATTGTTACAACTTGTTCAACTCTTTGACAGCAGCAGAAACAAAGCTGTTTTTGTAGCGCTGGGTTTTACTTTTTGGGACAGCAAACCTCCGTCTTGAGGGAAGAAGCTGAAAGTGGCAGTGCAAAGGGTGGGAGTCATCATTTAAAATGGAGGTAGCAATCCTCTGTACCTGTCTGGTGTACAAGGATGTCAGGCTCAGCTGTGACTCACCAAGCAAATGACTGGACCATCTAACTACCTGATCCAAGGATTTCCTCTGTTTCAGTTTTATCTGACCAAACCATGACACTAAAGAAAAGGATAAAACAGATTCAATAAAAGCCCGATAAAACACTGTCATTATGGTTCAGTCAATTTGGAAGCGTGCAAGTTTCCTCAAACAATGCAAATGTTGCTGACCCTTTTTGCACACCCTTTCACAGTTCTCTTCAAAGTTTAAATTACTATCAATAACCGTCCCAAGATATTTGTAGGATTGTACACATTCAGTGGTCTGGCCTTTTAGTACGGTGACTTTCTACCTGGGAGTTTTCCTCCTAAAGCTAATAATCATATCTTTAGTTTTTGTTGTATTCAGCTGCAGGTAGGAATCCTCACACCAGTGAACAAAATCATCAACTACTGGGCCGTGGCCACTCTCACCATCCTGGAGGAGACTGACAATAACTGAATCATCAGCATACTTTATAATGTGTCTGTTGTCATGTCTGCTCCGACACATGTTTGTGTACAGGATGAAGAGTAGTGGTGACAACACACACCCCTGAGGAGAGCCAGTAGAAGAGCACTTTTGGTCAGACAATGTACCATTGACCCTTACTCTCTGCGTCCTGTTGGTTAAGAAATCCAGAATCACCAATTGTCACATTTGGTGGCAGCGGTGGTCGGTGCTGTGGACGCCGTGGCGTTCGGTGGACGGAGGAATCCATGGCCAGAAGAAAAGTAAGGCAGGAGTAGCGGTCTGACCTGGATGCAGGAATGACGGAGGAGGAGCCGGGAGTCAGCGGACTGGGTGGGCTAGAGGAGCTGACGAGCCTGGTGAAATCGGTGGTACATTCACTGACGGTCAGAGACCGGCAGATGGAGGAGGAAGCCACTCTCCATGACCAAAGGTGGCAGGCTGCAAATGAACAAATTCGTCGGGTACAGTCGCAGGTTGCGGAGCTGAGAGAGGAGTACGGGAGCCGGGCGGAGCATGGTGGTGACGACGGCGCTCCGGGAGAGGATCCCAGGATGACGGCCAGTCGGGTCGGCCCGCAGGAGGAACATTTGCCGCTGCAGGTGCAGCCGAGGAGGACATCACTGTACCACGAGCCCAGGCTGAACCCTCTCTCACCCGAGGATGACATAGAACATTACCTGACGACGTTCGAGAGGATCGCTACAGTCTGCCGCTGGAGGGAAGAAGAGTGGGCTATCCATCTTGCTCCTTTATTCACAGGTAAAGCGCGGAGCGCATATGTTTTGATGGATGTGGCTGACACAGACAATTATGGAAAAGTTAAAGAAGCTATCTTGAGTAAATTTGAAATAACTTCTGACACTTATAGGAGGAGGTTTCGTTCCTTGGACATTTTTCAGGACGAAACCCCTCGCGAACTGTATGTACGCCTGAAAGACCTGTTGTATAAATGGATTAAGCCAGAGACCCTATCGTTAAAAGATATTATGGAACAGCTTATTTTGGAACAGTTTTTGCGTATGGTGAACCCGGAACTGGGAGTCTGGATACAAGAGCGGGACCCGAAGACTGCAGAGGACGCTGCTCGTCTGGCAGAGGTTTTTCTGTCAGCCAGGTCTGGGAGCAGGAGACCTACTCTCGACCGTGACAGATTTTTCAACACTCAGAGTGAGTTTAATGAGGGTGAAAGGGGTGGCCCAGCTCGAAATAGGTTGTATTCCAGGCCCAGTCAGATCACAAACAGTAAATATAATAATAGCAAAAAGTCATGAGTGGTTGCAAATAAGGATATACGCTGTTATCACTGCAATAAAATCGGTCACACCCAATACTCATGTCCTGCCATAAGAAATCAGAAACCGTCACTTTTATGTTCAGTTCCTAGACCCACTTGTTCAGCCTCAGTGCATAGTGGAGTATATAAAACAAAAGTGTCGCTTAATGGTCAGTGTGAAGAGGCCCTGTTAGATTCAGGCTGTTTTCAAACAGTTGTGCTGCCTAGTTTGATCCCTAGGGATTTATGGAATGATTCAGAAATAAACATCAGTTGTGTCCATGGGGATAAGAAACAGTACCCGACCGCTGAGGTTTATTTAACAGTAGGGGGCCAAACTTATCTCCTTCCTGTAGCTCTTGTGCCTGATTTGCCGTATCCTGTTATTCTTGGCAATGATGTTCCAACTCTGTTAGACATCATACAACAGGTTAGAGAGGAACAAACGGAGGAGAGACAGGCAGGTGGCATTGTTGAACAGAGAGTAAATACACCTGTGATGAAAAATTGTAATATGGTGACAACTAGGGCACAGAGGGCACAGAGGGCTGCCAATGCTCTGCAGGAATTACCATTTTATGATTCTGAGATAGAGGTAGGCCCTATTAAGCAACACAAATCCAAGGCTCAGAAGAGAAGAGATAAGGTGTTAGTGTCAGCAAAGAATTTGGATGAAGAAACACCACAATTAAGCCAGTCAGTAGAGTTTGACATCTCTCCTGACATAGCTATATTGCAGAAAGCTGACCCAACCCTTAAGCCCTGGTTTGATAAAGTCTCGGAGATTGAGGGTGTGAAACAGGGTAAAACCGATTGTTTGGCTGAGGCCTTGTATGTCATAAAAAAGGGCATTCTATATCAACAGCACGGTGGAGTTATGGCCATAGCTTTATCACAGGACCTCACACCAAAAATTATGGAACTAGGACATGTTATTCCTTGGGCAGGTCATCTAGCATTCCAAAAAACTCTACAGAGAATTGCTAGAAGGTTTGTGTGGCCGGGAATGTATACCCAGGTAAAGGACTTCTGCACGACATGCTCAGTATGTCAGATTACAGCATCTAGGGGAGTAGCACGTGCCCAACTGCAACCATTACCCATTATTGGAACACCATTCGATAGAATAGGGATGGATATAGTTGGCCCCCTAGAGAGAAGCTCCTCGGGTAATAAATACATTCTGGTGATTTGTGACTATGCGACTCAGTACCCAGAAGCCTTTCCTCTGAAATCTATTAAGGCTAGGCAGGTTGCTAACTGCCTTATCCAGTTGTTTTCAAGGGTAGGCATACCCAGAGAAGTTCTGACAGACTGTGGAACAAATTTCTTGTCCAGATTGTTGCAGCAAGTGTATAAGCTGTTGGGGATTAAGGGCATTAAGACCACTCGTTATCACCCGCAGACTGATGGACTAGTGGAGCGATTTAATCAGACTCTTAAAAATATGCTGCGGAAATTTACGGGCTCAGATAGGGATCAATGGGTACCTTATTTACTGTTTGCTTACCGGGAGGTGCCCCTGGCTTCAACAGGGTTCTCATCTTTTGAACTACTCTATGGTCGTCAGGTGAGGGGCCCACTGGATTTATTAAAGGAGCACTGGGAGAGTCCACCGAGTGATCAGGACAATGTGGTCTCTTATGTCATTAAAATGAGAGAGAAACTGGATCGAATGACTGCTTTGGCTCAAGAGCACATGAGGACGGTGCAGGCCAAACAAAAATCCTGGAATGATAAGAAGGCCAGGAAAAGGGTTTTTCACCCAGGACAATGGGTTTTGTTATTGCTGCCCTCGTGTGACAGTAAGCTGTTGGCTCGATGGCAGGGGCCTTATGAAATTTCCAAAAAACTAAGTGCAGTGACATATGAACTATATATGCCTGACAGGAAGGTAAAGTATCAGACCTTCCACATTAACTTATTGAAAGAGTTTCAGCAGCCTGGCCATCAGCAGCAGCAACCTGCTCTTCAGGAGACACATCAGCTTTTGATTTGTGCGACGGAAGTGGATGAGGAGAAGGAACAGTCCTTTCCCACAAATGTGTCAGAGCCTTATTTCTTTCAAGTGTCTCATTTGCAGGTGGATCAGCGGAGAGAGTTAGAGACATTATTGGATCCAGATTTGTTTCAGGAGAGACCTGGTTTCACCACGTTGGCACGTCATAAGATTTATTTGAAAGAGGAAACTGTTCCACATAGAAAATCGTATAAGATCCCGGAACGATTGGTCCCAAAAATGAAAAAGGAAATTGACTTGATGTTGCAGCTGGGAGTGATTGAGGAGTCAGTCAGTGAGTGATGTAGCCCGATTGTGCTGGTTCCAAAAAAAGGATGGCTCATTAAGATTTTGCATTGACTTTAGATACCTTAACTCAGTATCTAAATTTGAGTCATACCCTATGCCCCGGATCGATGAATTATTAGAGAAAGTGGGCAAGGCTAGATTTATTTCTACTTTGGACCTATGTAAGGGGTATTGGCAGGTGGCATTGGCACCAGAAATAAAGGAACTTACAGCCTTTAAAACACCGTATGGCAGTTTTCAATTTAGGGTCATGCCATTTGGCCTACAGGGGGCACCTGCAACGTTTCAGCGGCTGATGGACCAAATATTAAGGAGAGTGTCGAACTTTGCGGCTGCCTATTTGGATGACGTGGTCATTTATAGTCAGACCTGGGAAGAACATCTGATACACCTTAGGCAGGTCCTTCAGCTAATTAAGAGGGCAGGACTGACAATTAACCCACGCAAATGTGCATTCGGACAACAGCAGGTGGAGTACCTGGGACATGTGGTTGGTCAGGGGGTCATTAGACCACGAATAGGTAAAGTGGATGCCATTCGGACCTATCCTGTACCCGCCACCACTAAGAAGAGAGTGTGATCATTCATGGGAATGGTAGGATGGTACAGTAAGTTCATCCCCCACTTTGCTGAAAGAGCCGCAGTATTGACTGACCTCACTAAAGCTTCAGCACCGAATAAGGTAAAATGGACAGAGGAGTGTGACAGAGCATTTGAGGATCTGAAGAGGGCTATTTCTGGGGAGAAGGTTCTCTTCAGTCCAGACTTTGCTCGCCCGTTCATTTTACAGACTGATGCTTCAGGGATTGGCATTGGAGCAGTACTTCTCCAGGAGGAGAAGGGAGAGAGATACCCAGTACTGTTCTTGAGCCGTAAATTGTTGGACCGGGAGACAAGATACTCTACGGTTGAAAAAGAATGTCTTGCCATAAAATGGGCAATAGGGTCTTTAAAATATTATTTATTAGGGCATCATTTTTTGTTAGAGACAGATCATTGGGCTTTACAGTGGTTAGACAGAATGAAGGATGTGAACAGTCGTCTTACAGGGTGGTATGTGTCCCTCCAACCATATAATTTTACTGTTCGGTATGTGGCAGGGAAAACCAACCTTGTGGCTGATAGCCTCTCTAGAATACATGACTCATAAGAGTACTGTATTCTCGGGAAAGGGGGGAGGAAATGTGATGATGGGATGTCACCACTGTATGTCTGGTTATATTGTGTGATTATGTTGTATCTGTATTGTTGTATGATTGTTTGTTAAGATGCACATAGTAGTTTAGGATTTGTCTTTGTTAATTTGAATGCCCTGGGAGATAATTAGTATGATTAAGAATTTGGTAAAATAATTGTTAAAGGATTTATTGCACATACCTTTGCCAACATGCTTCCTGTCAGTGTCCAGGCAAAAGACTCCGTTAGGAGTTGAGGGCCTTATATAGGACACCATCAGGGAGCAAATATGTCTGGTAAGTCAGAGGGGTGGTTTAATATTTGTAAATAGGGGTTAAGGTTATTTATTGAACTATTTATATGACTATTTATTGTATGTTATATTTATATTGTGTATGTTTGGGGAAACTATTTATGTATTTTTAGATGTTAGTGGGTATATGTTTAGAATAAGGAATGATGGGACTTCCGGGAAGATGGCGGAGAGACATAACGCTTAAACAGAGAGCTCTCCCTAGCCGGATTAAAAATCATCGGTAAATGGCCAACTCGACATAAGCGGATCAATAAAATAAGGGATGAAAACACGAAGGAGCCGGGCACAAGGACAAAAGCAGGGTAAAATTAAAGAATTCCTCTTCAACAACGCAGGTAAAGCCGCTGAACATGAAGCCCAAAAAAACGAGGTGACTGCAGCAGAGAAAATGGAAGACGCAAAACTCGACAGCATGAACACTGACATCGCCAGTTTGGGTAAAGAATTGAGAGACTTCAAGCGGCAGCTACAGCAGGATTTAGCGGCTCTTAAGGAGGAGCTGAAAAAAGAGATTAAGGAGGAAATTATGGGCCTCCGAAGAGAAATGGAGCGCAAGCTAGCAGAAAACATGGAGGAGCTGCGCTCTCAGCGGGCGTGTATGACAGAAACACAGGCCCGAATATCAGAGCTGGAAGATTGGAAGAGCGAGGCAAGCGAGCAGCTTCAGACCCTGACGGCACAAGCGCAGAGGATGCAGGAGAAAATAACCGACTTGGAGAGCAGATCCAGACGGAACAATATACGCATCTTTGGAATCCCGGAGGGCATTGAAGGCAACTCGATGACGAAATTCATGGATCAGTTCTTAAAAAAAGAGCTGGAACTGCCCGGAGAAACGGATCTGCAGATTCAACGAGCGCACAGAGCCTCGGCACAGAACCCGAAGCCAAACTATTCACCCAGGTCAGTTGTGGTAAACTTTCTGAAATATGACATAAAGGAAAGAATCCTGACACAAGCGTGGAAAAAAAAGATACGAATCGGCGACAAGCAGATATTCTTTGATCATGACTACCCGACAGAAATTGTGCAGCAGCGAAAGAAATATGCCAACATTAAAAAAAACGCTGAAAGAGAAAAAAATTAGATTCCAAACGCCGCTAACGAAGATGAGGATTCATTACATATTCATATATTTATTCCATCCAGCTACAATGCTCTGCACTGTGTGTCTGTGTGTGTGTATATATATATTTTATAGTAATATGTACATATGTATATTAGCTGCTCTTGCTTGCTTGTTTTTTTTCTTGCCTTCTGATTGTTGCTCTGAGTGTTGCTATCCCTGTGCTGTTGCAATCCTGGAATTTCCCCGTTGTGGGACTAATAAAGGCTTATCTTATCTTATTGGGAGGACGGCGTAAAACCTACAACACGGCCAGAGAGGCAGCGCGGGACATGATGGAGCGGGGCTTTGTGGTGAGCGTGCCGGAGGAAGCGGCTGGAGGACCAGCGGCACTGAACGCATCACGGCAGCCGGAGTGGAGGCGAGTGAGCGGCAGAAGAAGGGAGGAGACATGGAGCAGCGGGCCCAGGAAAAACTGCAAGGCTTTCAACTGAAAGCCTAGATTATAACAAAGATTAAGAAAGGCACAGAAGAAATGAAGGCCAAGAAGACAAGGTAAAAGAGAAACAAACGGCTAGGAGAGGTTTAAGTGATTTTTGTTGGACATTTCTAGACTAATGACTATTACTTGGATAGTAAATACAGGTCTAGGGAGGGCCCCTCACTCGGTGAGGACAATCCCTCCACCCACCAACAGGGACCAGTGGGCAGAAGAAAGGCCCAAAGTACGGAGGTCGAGATTTTTTAATGTGTTTTTATATAAATATGTGTTATTTTTGTTGTTAAAGGGGCTAGAAGCACAATTTAAAAAAATGGAAAAACATGAATATGGGTAAAAATCTTAAGATAATGACACTAAACGTGAATGGTCTGAACTCACCTGTTAAAAGGGAAAGAATAATAAGAAAATTCAAGAAGGAAAAAGCCGAAATTATATTTATGCCAGAGACACATTTGAGCAAGACAGAACATGTGAAACTAAAGAGATTTGGCTATAAGAACTCCTACTACAGTTCATTTAAGGGAGGAACTAAAACGGGGGTTATGATACTAATTTCAAATAAAATACAATTTGAATGTGAACAAGAAATCCAGGATAAAGAAGGCAGGTATGTAATAATAAAGGGAAGAATAGATGATATGCAGATCACATTAGTGAACATCTATGCCCCACCAGAAAGTGACAAGGGTTTTTTTCAACATCTGTTTGATCTCATAGCAACACACAGTGAAGGAGTCCTAATTTGTAGAGGAGACTTAAATGCTGTCATGGATCATGAAGTTGATACAACAAGTGTTAAGAAGACAAAAAAACATGTAACAAAGTTCATAAGAACCTCACTGGCAGAAATGGGTATGGTAGACATATGGAGGGACCTGCACCAACTCGAAAAAGACTATACACATTATTCAGCAGTCCATAAAGTACACTCTAGAATAGATTACTTCCTTATGAATGAAGGTGACAGACACAGGTTGAGAAATTGTCGGATTGGAGGGGCAGAAATATCAGATCATAATCCTATATACATGGAAATATATTTAAACAATAGAAAACGACAAACAACATGGAAACTTAATGTAGGACTGTTAAATGATGAGAAAATGAAAGAAAGAATAAAAGTAAACATAAACGAGTATATCCAAGAGAATGACAATGAAGAAGTGGACCCAACAATACTATGGGATGCACTAAAAGCCGTGTTAAGAGGTAAATTCATTGTTGAAACAGGAAAAGCAAATAAATCTAAACTGGAAACATATGAACAAAGATGTGAGAGACTGAGGGAATTAGAACGTAAACATCAAAGCACAAATGACCCAAAAATATATCAAGAAATTAAAGAAGAAAAAATAAAGATAAAAGAAACACAAATAGATGAAATTGAAAGGAAAAAAAGATATCTAAAGCAAAAATATTATGAAACGGGACCAAAAGCCACAAAACTGCTGGCAAAACGGTTAAGAAAACAACAAACAGTGAATAATGTATATAAGATTGAAGACCCCATCACAAATAAAACCACAGTTAACCCAGAAAACATCGAAGAAATATTCCATAATTTCTATGAAGAACTATACTCGCAACCTGAAGAAACAAATACTAAGGATATTAAAAAATTTCTATGCACATTGGACTTGCCATCAATAGGAAATCAACAAAATGAAAAGCTAACAGCAGAAATAACAACACAAGAGATTAGAGATGTGGTTAAGTCACTTAAAAACGGTAAATCACCAGGTAGTGATGGATACCCGTCTGAGTTTTATAAACTGTTTATAGAAGAACTCACGCCACAGCTCCTAAAGTCATTTAACTGGACGTTGAACAACAACAAAATACCTCCATCATGGAACAAAGCCATTATTTCAGTTATTTTAAAGCCAGGGAAAGATAGAGAACAATGCGGAAACTATAGATCAATCTCTTTATTAAATGTGGATTATAAAATATATACAACAATTATATGTAAACGAATAAAGACATTCTTGACGGAATTGACAGAAGATGATCAAACTGGTTTCATAGAGGGACGCCAAACACATGACAATATCAGGAGAACAATACATATAATTAATCAAATACATAAAGAAAAGAAAAGCGCAGTAATAATGAGTTTAGACGCAGAAAAAGCATTTGACAGGGTTAACTGGAAATTCCTATATAGTGTGCTGGAACGCTTTGGATTTAACGAAAAATCAGTACAATGCATAAGGACGCTGTATCAAGAACCTGTGGCAAGAATCAAGATAAACGGTAGCTTAACAGACAAAGTAAATATACAAAGATCAACCAGGCAGGGATGCTGCTTATCGCCCACCTTGTTTGCTCTGTTCATAGAGCCACTGGCTCAAGCGATACGACAAAATAAGAAATTAAAAGGTGTAACAATAAAGGGAGCGGAACACAAGGTTGGGTTATTTGCAGACGATATTATAGTTTACCTTGAACAACCAGATGAATCAATAATGGAAATGATGAACTTGATAGAAAATTTTGGAAAATTATCAGGATACAAGATAAACATAACAAAAACACAAATACTGACATTCCACTATAACCCTCTAAACCAGATAACTGATAAGATCAAACTAAACTGGAAACAAAAAGAAATAAAATACCTTGGAGTGAACATACCTAAAGATCTAAGCAAAATCTATAAAGCAAACTATGATAGGTTGGAACAAGAAATAAAAAAAGATACTGATAGATGGTCAATCTTAAATATGGATCTGAATTCAAAAATTGAGACAGTCAAAATCAGCATACAACCTAGACTGCTTTACCTCTTCCAGACTCTACCAACAGAGATTCCAGATGCCCAGTTCTCAAAGTGGGACAGGATGATATCGAGATTTGTTTGGGGAGGTAAAAAGCCAAGAGTGAAATATAAAACTCTCCAGTTACCAAAAGAGAAAGGAGGCATGGGCCTACCGAGTCTAAAGGAATATTACTACTCAGCACAAATAAGATATATCATATGTTGGTGCGACGAAGGATATGAGGCAAAATGGAAAGAAATGGAAAAGGAAATTGAGGGACTCCCAGTACAAAGCATAATAGGAGATAAAGATGCATATAAGCAAATCAAACAAATACACCCAATCACTAAATTTACTTTGGAACTGTGGTATAAAATAGTACAAAAGTATAATATAAAGGAAGACATAAAACTATTGAAATGGGTAGCATTTGACAGTCAGTTTGAACCGGCAAAGCAAGACAGGGGATACAAAAATCTGGTGAACAAGGGAATCACAGCATGGGGCAATATCGGAAAAAAAGATCTCGGGAGCTTTGTAAACATCAGAAGAAAATTTAAACTAGAAAGATCGGAATTCTTCAGATATCTGCAGATGAGAGACTATTATATGAAGAAGATTAGGCATAACCTCCAAACAGATGTGAGCGAGATTATACAACTCATTTTAAGCTCATATACAGGAAATAAAATAAGAATTATTTCAAAGCTATATCAGAAACTTATGGCAAACAAACATTCAAGTAACTATATAAAGGAGAAATTGGAGAAAGAGCTAAATTTAAACATAACAGAAGAAAGCTGGCAGGAAATATGGAAAACACAACACACATCAACAAATTCAAGGACATGGAGGGAATTTGGATGGAAAAACCTGATTCGCTTTTTCATTACACCACAGATTCAAGGAAAATATACAAATACCCAATCTTTATGCTGGAGGGGATGTGGGGCTCAAAATGCAGACCACTCGCATATCTTTTGGAAATGCTGCAAAATCTCATCATTCTGGAAATCTATACATGTGACAATACAGAGGATATTAGGATATAATATACCAATGAACTGTAACCTGATGTACTTATGTGATCTTAAAAGAGACAATGTAATACAGGCTGAGGACAGATCTCTAGTTAAAATCTTGTTGATTGCATGTAAAAAAAAAAACAATCACAAAAAAATGGCGATCAGAAGTTCTTCCTGACCAAGAGCAATGGACTGACATTGTTAAGGACATACGTATGATGGAAAAACTAACATATCGACAAAGAATGCAAGAAGGACTATGGGAAAAAAAATGGCGGAAATGGACACACTACAAAGTGCAACAACGAGACAGAAATTGAAAGAATAACCAAAGACGCTGGAAAAACCAGAAGAATTAAGAGATGGAAACTAAAAACTTGATGCTCCAACATTTGTCCCCCTCCCCCTTTTTTTTTTCTTTCTTACTCTAGCCCCTTTGTTTTTAAATGTAGACTGTGATCTGAATGCAATATATATGATGAAAAATGAATAAAAATCTAAGTTACAAAAAAAAAAAAAAAGTTATTTTCAATAAAGTGATAAAAAAGATAATGCATGGAGTGTGCTTTTTGCCCTGAGGCTGATTTATGATAGAAAACAGCTGAGCTCTGTGGTTTGAGTGATCAGCTGATTGGATCCACCTCCTCCAGTGTTCTGACATTTTGGTATAAATATCAGAACAGCATGGACAGCTGATGGTACAGACTGCAAAGGAAAAAAAAAAACATGGAGGGAAGGACCTACAACCTTTGCTCCACGAATGGGGGACGTATCAACCATACGCTGAATATGGTGGAAAATGTTCAGCAAGGGGCACATATTTTTTCCAGTTTAAAAAATGTTTCACCGGGTCTGAGGTGTGTGTGAAAAAAAAAAAAAGCGTTTTGGTTAATGTTTTGAGGGAAGATTTTATTGTCAATACTACTATACGTACAGGACATACAGGAGAACTGAAATGGCGTTTCTCTCTTCATTGGTGTGCACAGTATAAAAAGAAAAGGAAAAAAAGAAACTCCTTCCTCATATAGTGTACTATATAGTGAATGTGCAGCCAACGGAGCAGTGAGAGGAGAGCTTCACACCACAACAAAACGATTTGATTTAATTCATATTTACTACAAATTACATGCAGTAATTCATTTTTAACCACCGTTAGTCTGTTACATTTTATTGTCTCATGTGATGACGTCATTAACCATGCCACGAAAACAAGCCCAGTAGGGTCGGAAAGCGGTTAATTTTATTGTTATATTGAGTTTACTGTATAGTCCACTATATCTAAATTCACTATATAGCGAGTAGGGAGTGAGTGAGTGAGTGAACATTCCGAACACAGCCAGGGAAATCAGTCAGAGCGAGAAGACCGGGAAGGCAGCCAAGACGAGTCACGTGATCCAAATATGAAGTGCTGATTTGCCGTGTGGAGTTATCTGCTTCTGTAAAAAAAAAAAAAAAAAAAAAAACGCTCCTGGCGTTTATCGGCTTTTGAAAAACAAAACAAAACATGAATTTATAGTGTCTGTAACATAGGACATACAGTGGGGCAAAAAAGTATTTAGTCAGCCACCAACTGTGCAAGTTAAGATAAGCCTTTTTTTTTAGTCCCACAATGGGGAAATTCCAGGATTGCAACAGCACAGGGATAGCAACACTCGGAGCAATAGTTAAGATACGGAAGATATACAGTGGGGTAAAAAAGGATTTAGTCAGCCACCAATTGTGCAAGTTCTCCCACTTAAAAGATGAGAGAGGTCTCCAATTTTCATCATAGATATACTTCAACTATGAGAGACAAAATAAGAAAAAAAAAATCCAGAAAATCACATTGAAGGATTTTTAATGAATTAATTGGTAAATTCCTCAGTAAAATAAGTATTTGGTCAATAACAAAAGTTCATCTCAATACTTTGTTATATGCCCTTTGTTGGCAATGACAGAGGTCAAACATTTTCTGTAAGTCTTCACAAGATCTTCACACACTGTTGCTGGTATTTTGGCCCATTCCTCCATGCAGATCTCCTCTAGAGCAGTGATGTTTTGGGGCTGTTGCTGGGCAACACGGACTTTCAACTCCCTCCAAAGATTTTCTATGGGGTTGAGATCTGGAGACTGGCTAGGCCACTCCAGGACCTTGAAATGCTTCTTACGAAGCCACTCCTTTGTTGCCCGGGCGGTGTGTTTGGGATCACTGCCATGCTGAAAGACCCAGCCACGTTTCATCTTCAATGCCCTTGCTGGTGGAAGGAGGTTTTCACTCAAAATCTCATGATACATGGCCCCATTCATTCTTTCCTTCATGCTTCACAGTAGGTATGGTGTTCTTTCCCCTCCAAACACAACAAGTTGAGTTTTTACCAAAAAGTTCTATTTTGGTTTCATCTGACCATATGACATTCTCCCAATCCTCTTCTGGATCATCCAAATGCTCTCTAGCAAACTTCAGACGGGCCTGGACATGTACTGGCTTAAGCAGGGGGACACGTCTGACACTGCAGGATTTGAGTGCCTGGCGGCGTAGTGTGTTACTGATGGTGGCCTTTGTTACTTTGGTCTCAGCTCTCTGCAGGTCATTCACTAGGTCCCCCATGTGGTTCTGGGATTTTTGCTCACCGTTCTCGTGATAGTTTTGACCCCACGGGGTGAGATCTTGCGTGGAGCCCCAGATCGAGGGAGATTATCAGTGGTCTTGTATGTCTTCCATTTTCTAATAATTGCTCCCACAGTTGATTTCTTCACACCATGCTGCTTACCTATTGCAGATTCAGTCTTCCCAGCCTGGTGCAGGTCTACAATTTTGTTTCTGGTGTCCTTTGACAGCTCTTTGGTCTTGGTCATAGTGGAGTTTGGAGTCTGACTGTTTGAGGTTGTGGACAGGTGTCTTTTATACTGATAAAGAGTTCAAACAGGTGCCATTAATACAGGTAACGAGTGGAGGACAGAGGAGCCTCTTAAAGAAGTTGTTACAGGTCTGTGAGAGTCAGAAATCTTGCTTGTTTGTAGGTGACCAAATACTTATTTTACTGAGGAATTTACCAATTAATTCATTAAAAATCCTTCAATGTGATTTTCTGGATTTTTTTTTCCTCATTTTGTCTCTCATAGTTGAGGTATACCTATGATGAAAATTGGAGACCTCTCTCATCTTTTAAGTGGGAGAACTTGCACAATTGGTGGCTGACTAAATATTTTTTTGCCCCACTGTAAATAAGAGCAGTGGATATACATACATACACAAAAATATATAAATATATATACACACAGTGCGGAGCATTGTAGCAAGATGGAATAAACAGCATAACCGTCTACTTAGTTATCCTACATAGTATGACTATGTACCCAAACATATTGTCACCCTCCGCAGCAACCGATATTGTCCTAGTTGTATATACTGGAGGGGACCATTGTGTAAGTCTATTGTGTCTTTTGCATTCAATACTATTAGGTCGTCACGTTTTTTTTGCTATCTCTGCGAGCAGCCCTGCTTAGGTTATACAGTCTGACAGCCGTAGGTAGGAAGGACCTGCGAAACCTCTCGGTTGCGCACCTAGGATGATGTAGTCTGCTGCTAAATGAGCTCCTTAGTGCATTCAGTATGTCCTGCATAGGGTGGGACTCGGACTCCAGCAGAGATGACAGTTTAGCCACCATCCTTCTCTCTCCTATCTCCTCCACTGGGTCAGGGCGCTGCCCCAGGACAGAGCTAGCTTTCTTGATCAGTTTGTTCAGTCTCTTCCTATCGGCTGCTGTAATGCCACAGCCCCAGCAGACCACTCCAAAAGTGATGGCTGATGCCACCACCGTGTCGTAGAATGTCTTCAGCAGCGCCCCTTGTACACCAAAAGACCTGAGTCTCCTCAGTAGGAACAACCTGTGCTGTTCCTTCTTGTAGAGTGTGTCGGTATTGTGTGACCAGTCTAGTTATTGTTCAAATAAACACCCAGGTACTTGTAGGATGTCACCATCTCAATGTCTGTTCCCTTTATGTTTACTGGTGATGTGAGGGGTTGTCCTTGCCTGCAGCAGTCCACCTCCAGTTCCTTAGTTTTCCTCGCGTTGATCTGGAGGCAGTTCCGATGGCACCAGTCCACGAAGTCCTGGATAAGTCCTCTGTACTCAGCTTCATCTCCGTTAGAGATGAGGCCAACGATCGCAGAGTCGTCGGAGAACTTCTGTAGATGGCAGTGTGTTGCGTTGTGTGAGAAGTCCGCAGTATAAAGGGTGAACAGGAAGGGAGCCAAAACCGTTCCCTGGGGGGCCCCCGTGCTACCGATGATTGTGTCGGACACAGAGTCCCGGGTTCTCACAAACTGTGGCCGGTTAGTGAGGTAGTCAAGGATCCATGATGACAGGTGCTGGTCCACCCCTGCGCACAGCAGCTTGTCCTTCAGGATCATCGGTTGGATGATGTTGAAAGCACTGGAGAAGTCAAAGAACATGATCCTCACTGCATTCCCGGGCACATAATCATACCATGTAGGATAACTAAATAGACGGTTATGCTGTTTCATCCCACCTAGCAACAATGCTCTGCACTGTGTGTGTTTATATATTTACATATTTATTCCATCTAGCTACAATGCTCTGCACTGGGTGTGTTTATATTTATATATCTATATATTTATTCCATCTAGCTACAATGCTCCGCACTGTGTTTTTATATATCTACATATTATTCCATCTAGCTACATTGCTCCGCACTGTGTGTGTTTATATACTTGCATATTTATTCCATCTAGCTACAATGCTCTGCACTGTGTGTTCATATATTCATATATTTATTCCATCCAGCTACAATGCTCTGCACTGTGTGTCTGTCTGTGTGTGTGTGTGTGTATATATATATTTTATAGTAATATGTACATATGTATATTAGCTGCTCTTGCTTGCTTGTTTTTTCTTGCCTTCTGATTGTTGCTCTGAGTGTTGCTATCCCTGTGCTGTTGCAATCCTGGAATTTCCCCATTGTGGGACTAATAAAGGCTTATCTTATCTTATCTTATCTTCTCCAGGTGGGACAGATAACGGTGAAGGAGGGAGATCACCGCATCCTCCACCCCAATGCCATGCTGGTAGGCGAACTGGAGTGGATCCATCGCTGGTCCCACCAGGGGGCGGAGGTGAGCAAGGAGCAGTCTCTCCAGGGTCTTCATCATGTGGGACGTCAGGACCACTGGTCTGTAGCTGTTCAGGTCTTTGGGGCAGGAAGTCTTTGGTACAGGTACCACACAAGATTTTTTCAACAACTGTGGTACCCTCTCCAGCTTCAGGCTCAGGTTGAAGATGTGCTCCACAATCCCACACAGCTGGTCTGCGCAGGACTTGAGGAGCTTTGCGCTGATGCCGTCCGGTCCCGAGGCCTTCCTCGCCTTGATCTTCCTCAGCTCCGTCCTCACCTGGGTCTTAGTGAGGGTCATGTTGGGGGGCTGTGTGTTGTGAGTGGGGGGGTGTTGGTGGAGTGGGGTGTGGGCAGCAGGACTCGATGTCTTGAGAGGCAGCAGTGGTTGTTGTGCAGTTGGGGGAGAGGGCGGTTGGTCAAACCTATTAAAAAAAAGGTTCAGATTGTTCACCCACTCCCTGCCCCCCGTGGCCTGGGGGGAGATATTCTGGAGCCCAGAGATGGCTTTAAGGTTTCTCCAGACCCCACCAATGTCGCTCTGTTGCAGCTTGTCCTCCATTTTCTTCCTGAAGCTGTCCTTACCTTCTCTGATCTTCCTCCTCCGCTCCCTCTGTACGGACTTCAGCATCTCCCTGTTCCGTGACCTGAAGATCTTCTTCTTCTCTCTCAGAAGTGTTTTTATCTCAGGGTTGATCCAGGGTTTCTTGTTCGAGCAACACCGTATGGTCTTGGTGGGTACAGTGTTGTCCACACAGAAGCTGATGGTAGTCCGTGATGGTGTGAGTGAGGCCATCGATGTCCTCACCATGTGGATCGCAGAGCTGCTCCCAGGCAGTGGTTTCCAAACAGTCCTTTAGAGCGTCCATTGCCTCCTCAGACCATAACTTCACTGTGCGCATGACCGGAGGTTGTCTGTGCACTAGGGGTTTGAACAATGGCAGGAGATGAACCAAGTTGTGATCCGATCTCCCGAGTGGGGGGAGTTGTGATGAGGTGTACGCCTCCTGAGTGTTAGTGTGGAATAAGTCCAGTGTTTTATTGTCTTTAGTGTGGCATGTGACATTATGGGTGAACGTGGGTAGAATGGGAGACAGTGAAATATGGTTGAAATCGCCTTAGATGAGGAGAAGAGCATCTGGATGTTCTGTCTGCAGCCTGCCAGTTACTGAGTGGATGACGTCACACACTGTCCCAGCGTTCGCCGTCAGATTTGCATAAATAACAATGCAGATCACATGTGAGTATTCCCTCGGGAGATAGGTAGGCCGCATACTAACAGCTAGCAACTCAATGTCTTTGTTGCAGTGTTGTTGTTTAACTGTGCTATGTCCTGGTCTGCACCAGTTGTTACTGACGTACATCCATCACTCCACCACCCCTTGCCTTCCAACTGTCTGGTGTTCAGTCTGCCCGTATTGCGTGGAAACCCTCCAGTTCAATGTTAGCATCTGTTGCTAGTTCTGTTAGCCACGTCTCTGTGAATAGCATTAGACTACACTCCCTGTATATGCTATCGTAGCGGGAGATAGCTGCTAGCTCATCTGTTTTTCTGCAACAACTTTAAAAGATGACAGAGGTCTCCAATTTTCATCATAGGTATACCTCAACTATGAGAGACAAAATGAGAAAAAAAAATCCAGAAAATCACTGTCTGATTTTTAAAGAATTTATTTGCAAATTATGGTGGAAAATAAGTATTTGGTCACCTACAAACAAGCAAGATTTTTGGCTCTCACAGACCTGTAACTTCTTCCTCTGTCCTCCACTCGTTACCTGTATTAATGGCGCCTGTTTGAACTTGTTATCAGTATAAAAGACACCTGTCTACAGCCTCAAACAGTCAGACTCCAAACTCCACTATGGCCAAGACCAAAGAGCTGTCAAAGGACACCAGAAACAAAATTGTAGACCTGCACCAGGCTGGGAAGACTGAATCTGCAATAGGTAAGCAGCTTGGTGTGAAGAAATCAACTGTGGGAGCAATTATTAGAAAATGGAAGCCATACAAGACCACTGATAATCTCCCTCGATCTGGAGGTCCACGCAAGATCTCACCCCGTGGGGTCAAAATGATCACGAGAACGGTGAGCAAAAATCCCAGAACCACATGGGGGGACCTAGTGAATGACCTGCAGAGAGCTGGGACCAAAGTAACAAAGGCTACCATCAGTAACACACTACACCGCCAGGGACTCAAATCCTGCAGTGCCAGACGTGTCCCCCCTGCTTAAGCCAGTACATGTCCAGGCCCGTCTGAAGTTTGCTAGAGAGCATTTGGATGATCCAGAAGAGGATTGGCAGAATGTCATATGGTCCGATGAAGCCAAAATCAAACTTTTTGGTAAAAACTCACCTTGTCGTGTTTGGAGTAGAAAGAACACCATACCTACTGTGAAGCATGGGGGTGGAAACATCATACTTTGGGTCTGTTTTTCTGCAAAGGGACCAGGACGACTGATCCGTGTAAAGGAAAGAATGAATGGGGCCATGTATCGTGAGATTTTGAGTGAAAACCTCCTTCCATCAGCAAGGGCATTGAAGATGAAACGTGGCTGGGTCTTTCAGCATGACAATGATCCCAAACACACTGCCCGGGCAACGAAGGAGTGGCTTCGTAAGAAGCATTTCAAGGTCCTGGAGTGGCCTGGCCAGTCTCCAGATCTCAACCCCATAGAAAATCTTTGGAGGGAGTTGAAAGTCCGTGTTGCCCAGCGACAGCCCCAAAACATCACTGCTCTAAAGGAGATCTGCATGGAGGAATGGGCCAAAATACCAGCAACAGTGTGTCAAAACCTTGTGAAGACTTACAGAAAATGTTTGACCTCTGTCATTGCCAACAAAGGGTATATAACAAAGTACTGAGATGAACTTTTGTTATTGACCAAATACTTACTTTCCACCATAATTTGCAAATAAATTCTTTAAAAATCAGACAATGTGATTTTCTAGATTTTTTTTTTCTCATTTTGTCTCTCATAGTTGAGGTATACCTATGATGAAAATTGGAGACCTCTCTCGTCTTTTAAGTGAGAGAACTTGCACAATTGGTGGCTGACTAAATACTTTTTTGCCTCACTGTATCGGCTTTTGAGACAAAACGATCTGAACTTCTATAAGTAGGTAATGTTAACAGTTGTTTGATGTAAAGAGTGAAATTTTCATGGAAGTGGTGCTTATCGGTTTTTGCAAACTCTTCATCTGTTTGTTCTCTCCCATAGACTGAGTCCTCGTTGTCCTGGTTGCTCTCTACATGTCTGTTCTTTTCTTCTTTTCTCTATCCCCTCACCCCCCCCAGCCAGTCGCAGCAGATGACTGCCCCTCCCTCAGCTTGGTTCTGCTGGAGGTTTCTTCCTGCTAAAAGGGAGTTTTTCCTCTCCACCGTCGCCAAATGCTTATTCACAGGGGATTGCCTGATTGCTGAGGTCTTTCTGCAATTGTGGGGGTTTCCCCTACAGTTGAAAGTGCTATGAGATGACTGTTGTTGTGAAATGTCGCAATATAAATAAAGTTTAATTAATTCAAATTGAATTGAACATGTAATATAAGCGACTGTTGTGGAACCCTTGTTTATTTTTGTCAGATCATTTATTTGTGTGATGTTTTATCACTCATTCATAATAGCGCATCTTGCATGTTAAAGAATGGGAGTTGTTCAGTCACCATTATAATTGTTTTAGTTTATATGTGTAGTTGAAACTGTATCGTCAAACCCATGCAGTACTATAACAGGACACGTTTACAAATATTTTAGACTCATTCTACTGCATCCTTTTATATTTTAGCAATATTAAGTACAAAACACCAAACATCATTATACGCAGCAGAATGATTCGTTTGGCTGCAACTGTTACATCAGTGTTGCCCATTTGTCAGTAAATAAATAAAAATTATTTCATTACTTGGACATTTTTGTGTCCTGTTTGGTCATGGTTGTCAATTAGTCAAAACGTGCAGATGTGGCTGCAAATGATGCAATTGATTTGCAATTGATCTGGGCATTCTGCTCCACAATCATGGTGGTATTATTATTAACTTTTAATTTTTAGATAGTCGTGCAAGCACAACGAGAGGATCACCATCGGGGACTCGCAGTCCTGCAAAGGGACTCCCGTCTACCACTGACCGGGTGGGCTGGGCTTGCTTCCCTGTGAAGGACCGTGGTCCGCCTGCTGCTTCTATGTCAGACTCTGGGTCCCGGCTGGCACTCCCCGAATTATCCTTTAGACCTATGCAATCACGGCAACATTATAGTGTAATTTTTTTAAGCATTACATCTTCAGTGTTCACTTTTTCTGGTCAAATTTGTCACTTTTCACTTCCTTTTTTTGAATACCGAGCACTGTGGTGAGTGACTGGTCGTGATGTCCTGTATTATCCAATTAGTACGGAGTCAATCCAAAACCCCACCCACAGTTCCACAAGCCAGAGCATGAGAAAACAGAGCGCTGGCTAAACTTTTATTGATAAAGAATTACATATTTTGACCGAACAACTCTATACTAGGGGATACACACCCTCGTAACCTCAGCAAAGCACTTGGAAAACCTGAGGTCAGTCTGACCAATGGTTTGAGAGCTATGCGAGGAACAGGCACACACACACACACAGATTCCTTGCATTTATAGATTAATAACCCTCCGTGTAAAATCTGTCAAAATGATGGACAGATTTCAGACTTTTCTGTCAGTGCTGAAGAAAAATCTGTCAATGAACAATTTCCACTTTGCAAACTTCAGCTCCCTACATGTAGGAGGGATCTTTGGGAAGACGGTGCCATGTGAATCGGGCGGCACCCTGGACTTCTCTGCTTAGAATGCTACTGAACCCCAGATAAGGGGTAAACGATGGATGGTATTTTGACCAAAGCATGTGATAGACAGGTTCAGATTCAGGTTACTTTATTTGTACCCGTAGGTAGATTTGTTTTGCAGTCTGGTGACATCCATATTTACAAGCCACAAATTACATTCAACATAGACACAAAAACAGGTACACATGAAATTGACTATAAACATGATAAAAAATACTCAAGGCTCAATCAATCAGGGTATACAAAGACAAAGAGATGGGAGAAAAACCAGAGGTAAGAGAGAAGAGTCATATTAAAAGTTAAAAACTAGTCAAAGAGGTTAAAAACTCAAGGGTCTAAAACTCAATAAAATATTTAGGACCCAAGTAAACATCCTACAAAAATAAGTAAATATAAAATGGAGTTAATAAATAGGTACCTAAATTATGTGCAATATATTGTTACAGCTTGTTCAACTCTTTGACAGCAGCAGGAACAAAGCTGTTTTTGTAGCGCTGGGTTTTACTTTTTGGGACAGCAAACGTCTGTCTTGAGGGAAGAAGCTGAAAGTTGCAGTGCAAAGGGTGGGAGTCATCATTTAAAATGGAGGTAGCCATCCTCTGTACTGGTCTGGTGTACAGGGCTGTCAGGCTCAGCTGTGACTCACCAAGCAAACGACTGGACCATCTAACTACCTGATCCAAGGATTTCCTCTGTTTCAGTTTTATCTGACCAAGCCATGACACAAAAGAAAAGGATAAAACAGATTCAATAAAAGCCCGATAAAACATTGTCATTATGGTTCGGTCAATTTGGAAGCGTGCAAGTTTTCTCAAGCAATGCAAATGTTGCTGACCCTTTTTGCACACCCTTTCACAGTTCTCTTCAAATTTTAAATTACTATCAATAATCGTCCCAAGATATTTGTAGGATTGTACACATTCGGTGGTCTGGCCTTTTAGTACGGTGACTTTGTGCCTGGGAGTTTTCCTCCTAAAGTCAATAATCCTGTCTTTAGTTTTTGTCGTATTCAGCTGCAGGTAGGAATTCTCACACCAGTGAACAAAATCATCAACTACTGGGCCGTGGCCACTCTCACCATCCTGGAGGAGACTGACAATAACTGAATCATCAGCATACTTTATAATGTGTCTGTTGTCATGTCTGCTCTGACACATGTTTGTGTACAGGATGAAGAGTAGTGGTGACAACACACACCCCTGAGGAGACCCAGTAGAAGAGCACTTTAGGTCAGACAATGTACCATTGGCCCTTACTCTCTGCGTCCTGTTGGTTAAGAAATCCAGAATCCAACCCACCAGATTATTGCTCAAGTCAAATTGTTGCAGGAGCCTTTCAACTAAGATATGAGATTGGATTGTATTAAAGGCGGAGGAAAAGTCCACAAATAAAAGCCTGGCGTGTGTCCCATTAAAATCCAGATGTTTAAAAAGCATGTTAAACAGAGTGACAGTGGCATCCTCCACTCCTCTGTGAGGCCTATAGGCAAACTGCAGAGGATCCAATGCATGCTCAGTCTGCTTTAGGACCTCACATCTGATCAGTTTTTCAAAAAATTTTCATTAAAATTGAAGTCAAAGCAACTGGTCTAAAGTCGTTTACCATTTTAGGTCAGCTGGATTTTGGAACGGGAACAACCACGGCTTCTTTCCAGATCTTAGGCACATGTTGTGTCTGTAAGGACTTATTGAAAATGTAACGAAATACAGGACTTAGTTCATGTGCACAGGACTTTACCAAGCACCCACATATATTATCAGGGCCCTGACTTTTGTTCACTTTTACAGCGCAGAACTCCCTTTTAACATCCTGCACCTCAATATTAAAGTGCTGATTGTCTTTGAGTTTCTGTTTCAAATCTTGGGTTTCAGTGCTAAAATCAAAGGAGTCAAAACGACCATAAAAACAATTAAGAGCATTAGCCAGCTCTGTGTCTGAATTAAAACCATCTAAAAACACACGATTACTGCGCTCTGTGCTCTGAAGGCCTGCAATAGTTTTCATACTGGCCCAGGCTGAACCAAGTTTCTTTGTTGCCATCTTGCTTTCCGATTCTGATTTATAATTCTGTTTTGCTCTTAAAATTTCGGATTTCAGCTCTTTTGTGGCAACCTGTAGCTCAGAAACAGACCCCTGTTTAAAGGCAAGTGCTTTCCTCTGTAAGCAGGATTTAACTGATTTTGTAACCCATGGCTTGTTGTTGGGATATATTTTGACACGTTTACGTGGAACGATCTTATTTTTACAGAAAGCCATGTATGAGCATGTGACGTCCACCAAAGAGTCCAAATCATCCCCGCAGGCCAGTGTGAACATCTCCCAGTCTGTACAGTCAAAGCATTCCTGGAGGCTGTGCACTGAATCCTCTGTCAACACATCAATGTCTCTCGTCTCTACCTTGCCTCTTCTGAGAGCAGTTTTATATGTGGGCAGCAAATGTACACAGTTGTGATCTGAGTATCCTACAGGAGGAAGGGGGAATGATTTATAGGCCCTCTCTATGGATCCATAGCACAGGTCCAATGTCTTTTTTCGCCTGGTTGGGCAGGAGACATACTGATAAAAGTTTTTAAGTGTCTTCTTTAAAGAAACATGGTTAAAATCCCCAAGAATAAAGTTTGGCGCCTCTGGAGAAATTGATTGCAGCTGCTGGATCACATCAAAGATTGTGCTGCAGGTGGAGTCAGCGTCTGCCCTCGGGTGAATGTACACAGTTGTGATGAAAAGTTGGGGGAACTCCCGAGGCAAATAAAAGGGGCGTAGTGACACAGACAGCAGCTCCACATCGGGTGTACAGATGCGCTCTCTGACCGTGACAGATGTGCAGTACTGCTTATTAACGTATAAACATACGCCGCCCCCCTGACTTTTCCCCGTTACCTCTTCCTGCTGATCCGAGTGCAGCGGTGCTCCAAAGGCGTCAATCCACAGGTCTGCATCTCGGTCATGCGCATTAAGCCAAGATTCGGTGAAGGCCATGACGCAGCAGTTCTTAAAGTCCTTCTGGTAGCGTACATTGCCTTGGATTTCATCCACCTTGTTTCTCAGAGACTGTACATTCCCAAAAATCATAGAAGGAAGAGGAATGTTACCAAACTGACGTCTTCTCAGGTGCAATTTCACTCCTCCACGTTTTCCGCGTTTTTTTCTTCCATCTCTCCCGTTTCTCTTTTCACCGCTGTGTCCATGAACGTCTCTCAAAATAAAGTCCGGCAGTTGCAGCTTAGGCTCAATCACAGCCGCTGCATCAACCGTGTTTAAATGCAGCAACATGTCCCTGGAATAATGTATTCTGCCCGCCATGATGCCGAACGCGTTTACTTCAGAGACAAAGAGCCGGAGGACAAGTAGCAGCAGTGCAAAAAAGGGGAGGTAGTCCATGTTGATGGAACCAGGGAGCTCTTCATCATACAGTCCACAAACATTCCAGGACAGAAACGACACAGAGAATATCGTAAAAACACATTAAAGTGCATAAAACAAGACACACAGACAACGTACTTTTTCACCAGCTGCCGGTCGCTGCGTGCGCATGCGCCAAAAACAGGGCAAGACATTGAAACAAGACATTTTATTTACACCTCATTGTATTTATTTGTGCAATGAGAGGATAACATGTCCTCTTAAATAAAATGTCGGTGACCTGGTTTGTTGATATGTGACCCAATCATGGCACAGAAATGGTGGTCTTAGTTCATCAGGGAGGTTCAAAGATGAGAAACGTAGCAGCTGTGAGGACAAAGAAATTCTCCAATGAAATTCTGACAGGGTAAGAAACATCACTGCTGCTATGGCTGGATTCGACTTGTTAACTAGGGTGGAGCATGAACTGATGTTCAGATCAATGCAAATTGATCTGGGCCATTAAAAAAATATTAAAACAAGCTCAAACACATCAGATTGAAAAAAAAATTCCAAAATCAGTTTGGGATTCCAACACCAATAAAGTCTAAGGGTGATTTCAGACCTAAAGCCCAATTCATAGTTGCAAAAATGTGCTGATACATGAGCAAGCGCAGTGGACGCATTGGTGCCCAAACCGTACGCAGAGGGTTTGCGCTGACCGAGCGCACGCAGGCCCCAAAAGGTGACCCTGGGTACAAGAACGCAGTGGTCACAGTGAACTGCATATGTGCCAGGAAACTCAGGGAAGGCAGGACCTCGAAATAAATGTTGTGCATTCTTCTACTGTGAAGTGGCTCTACTGGCAGTTTTTCACCCCGAACACAAAAACAGTAAATTATATTCCTACCTGTTTCGTTGCTTTGTATTTGTCCATAGCTTATGACAGCAGCTGCTACAGGTATGGTTTGGAGCTGGGGAAAATTGTTTCAGTCACTTCATGATAAATATATATGTAAGACATTTAATCCACAGTTTAAAAAATTTCCACCACCAAGCTCTTCTTTTATATTTCGATTGCAGCTGTTAAAACATTTAAATCTATTTTCACTGCGCATGTGCGAAACATGGCTGAACAGTAGTTGCAGTGGCTCAAAAACAACTCTGAATATTGCCGTGTACGCAAACGCAGTCTCCAGAATCCAAACGTTATGCCCTCGGAGAGACTCTGAACAGCCCTTTACCCTTTTGGTCTGGACTTTCAGACTTTTCACTTTGATTCAGACTAAAATTGGAGGTGAAAAAACTCCCCTGAACCACGGTCCCAACAAAATAGAGAGCCTAAGTCACGCCCCCTCTACTTTCTTCATATGGGACCTTAAATTGGACAAAATCTCCACTGAAGTGAATGGCAAGAGAAAAATTATCTTTTCATCCCGATCAAATTTTGCCAAGAGTTACACATAAGATCCTTGTCAATTTAAAAGATAATTTTCCACGTAATTAAAGTTATTGGTTGTCGTATAATAAAAGAGTAATATTTAGTTTTTGTGAAACCACTTGGTGGACTACATTTCCATGTCTAGGACTGTACACGTCACCAAACACCATTATGGCAGTTCTCCTCTCAAAGCTCACCTTCTGTTTCCTGACCTAGAAGCATCTCAAGAGGAGAAAAACAAAACAAATGTATTTTACGAGCTGGAGCTGATCCAGAGGACTGTTAGTTACTTCCCCCTGGGCGCCCTTTGAAAACAATGATGTACGTTAAGTAAGGCTGTGTTTGTAGTCTTTCAGTTTTTGTATATTCACAACCTTGTACTTTGTAACAGTTAAACAATCTACACCGTTGTCAATTATCTTTGAAATTCACAAATATATGTGTAATTCGTAACAAAATTCAATTGGGATCCAAAGATAATTTCAATCTTCACTTCAATGGAGATTTTTTAATCCTAAAATCCTCACCAAATCATCACTGACAGTGGAAACTTCACACTGGATCTCAAACAACTTGGATTCTGTGCCTCTCTACTCTCCCACCAGACTCTGGGACCTTGATTTCCAAATGACAAGACTTGTCACCTGATTTGGGAAATACTGTGCTAGCTAGCACTCAACCGCCACCCAGTGCTAACGGAGAAACTCGACATACCGGGAGAACTGAAGCGAAAACGATGCGGGTGCCGGGCTGGAGTTTAGGCGGCGTGCAAGAAATATCAGAGAATAATAAAGAGCGATGGCAAGAACCAAGCAAACCGCCCGTAAATCTAGTGGAGGAAAAGCCCCCAGGAAGCAGCTGGCCACCAAGGCTACTCGGAAAAGCGCCCCGGCCACCGGCGGAGTGAAGAAGCCTCACCGTTACAGGTCCAGTACCGTGGCTCTGAGAGAGATCCGTCACTACCAGAAATCCACGGAGCTGCTCATCCGTAAGCTGCCCTTCCAGCGCCTGGTGAGGGAGATCGCTCAGGACTTCAAGACTGGCCTGCACTTCTAGAGCTCCGCTGTCATGGCTCTGCAGGAGGCCAGCGAGGCTTCGAGGACACAAACCTGTGCGCCATCCACGCCAAGAGGGTCACTATCATGCCCAAAGACATCCAGCTGGCCCGCCGCATCCGCGGAGAGAGAGCTTAGACATTCTGCTGCACATCCACCAACCACAATGCTCCGCACTGTGTCTATATATATATATATATATATATATATATATATACTGTATATATATATATACACAGTATATATACAGTGTGGCAAAAAAGTATTTAGTCAGCCACCAATTGTGCAAGTTCTCCCACTTAAAAGATGAGTGAGGTCTCCAATTTTCATCATAGGTATACCTCAACTATGACAGACAAAATGAGGGAAAAAAAAATCCAGAAAATCACATTGAAGGATTTTTAATGAATTAATTGGTAAATTCCTCGGTAAAATAAGTATTTGGTTACCTACAAACAAGCAAGATTTCTGGCTCTCACAGACCTGTAACTTCTTCTTTAAGAGGCTCCTCTGTCCTCCACTCGTTACCTGTATTAATGGCACCTGTTTGAACTCGTTATCAGTATAAAAGACATCTGTCCACAACCTCAAACAGTCAGACTCCAAACTCCACTATGGCTAAGACCAAAGAGCTGTCAAAGGACACCAGAAACAAAATTGTAGACCTGCACCAGGCTGGGAAGACTGAATCTGCAATAGGTAAGCAGCTTGGTGTGAAGAAATCAACTGTGGGAGCAATTATTAGAAAATGGAAGACATACAAGACCACTGATAATCTCCCTCGATCTGGGGTTCCACGCAAGATCTCACCCCGTGGGGTCAAAATGATCACAAGAACAGTGAGCAAAATCCCAGAACCACACGGGGGGGGGGGGGACCTAGTGAATGACCTGCAGAGAGCTGGGACCAAAGTAACAAAGGCTACCATCAGTAACACACTACGCCGCCAGGGACTCAAATCCTGCAGTGCCAGACGTGTCCCCCTGCTTAAGCCAGTACATGTCCAGGCCCATCTGAAGTTTGTTAGAGAGCATTTGGAAGATCCAGAAGAGGATTGGGAGAATGTCATATGGTCCGATGAAACCAAAATAGAACTTTTTGGTAAAAACTCAACTTGTCGTGTTTGGAGGGGAAAGAACACCATACCTACTGTGAAGCATGGATGTGGAAACATCATGCTTTGGGGCTGTTTTTCTGCAAAGGGACCGGGACGACTGATCCGTGTCAAGGAAAGAATGAATGGAGCCATGTATCGTGAGATTTTGAGTGAAAACCTCCTTCCATCAGCAAGGGCACTGAAGATGAAACGTGGCTGGATCTTTCAGCATGACAATGATCCCAAACACACCGCCCGGGCAACGAAGGAGTGGCTTCGTAAGAAGCATTTCAAGGTCCTGGAGTGGCCTAGCCAGTCTCCAGATCTCAACCCCACAGAAAATCTTTGGAGGGAGTTGAAAGTCCGTGTTGCCCAGCGACAGCCCCAAAACATCACTGCTCTAGAGGAGATCTGCATGGAGGAATGGGCCAAAATACCAGCAACAGTGTGTGAAAACCTTGTGAAGACTTACAAAAAACGTTTGACGTCTGTCATTGCCAACGAAGGGTCCATTAACAAAGTAGTGAGATGAACTTTTGTTGTTGACCAAATACTTATTTTACCGAGGAATTTACCAATTAATTCATTAAAAATCCTTCAATGTGATTTTCTGGATTTTTTTTCCCCCTCATTTTGTCTCTCATAGTTGAAGTATACCTATGATGAAAATTGGAGACCTCTCTCATCTTTTAAGTGGGAGAACTTGCACAATTGGTGGATGACTAAATACTTTTTTGCCCCACTGTGCGTGTATATATATATATATATTAATATGTACATATGTATACTAGCTGCTCTTGTTTTTTCTTGCCTTCTGATGGCTGCTATCCCTGTGCTGTTGCAATCCTGGAATTTCCCCATTGTGGGACTAATAAAGGCTTATCTTATCTTACTGTCATTTGCAAGTGTTTGTCCACAGTGTTTTATTAAGTCCAAAGTCAGCACAGCCGTCTACCAGGAAATTTTCGAGCACTTCATGCTTCCCTCTGCTGACAAGTTTATGGAGATGCTGATTTCATTTTCCAGCAGGACTTGGTACCTGCTCACACTGCCCGAAGTACCAAAACCTGGTTTAATGACCATGTATCACTGTGCTTGACTGGCCAGCAAACTCTCCTGACCTAAACCCCATAGAGAATCTATGAGTATTGCCAAGAGGAAGATGAGAGACAACAGACTGAGCAACACAGATGAGCTGAAGGCCGCTATCTCAACAACCTGGGCTTCCATAACACCTTAGCAGTACCACAGACTGGTCACCTTCATGCCACGCCACATTGGTGCAGTAATTTATGCAAAAGGAGCCCAGACCAAGTATTGCGTGCGTACATTGACATAGTATGATAGCGATACTCCAGCAAACTGATTTGGACACCCAGAATTAAGTAAAGTGAGGAGTAGTGGACCCTATTGTGTTTTACCTGTTTCATTCTCACAGAGAGTCTTTGAGGTCAGACAGTCGTCATCATTGGTACTGTCACTTCTTGTTTTCAGTCGTCTTTTCTTTGGTTTTGGTTCTTCCTCTTCTTTGATTGATTTTGAATCTACATGCCAGTTTCCTTCCTCATCTTGGATCTCAGTTGCAGTAGAGTTGTGAGAGAGGGCCTGCTCACTGTTTGGTTCTGCTTCACTCTGCTCGTTTTCCTCAGAAACAGGAGTCACCATGAAGGTATCAGCCTCCAACTTGACTACCGCCTGTTCTCCCTCCAGGCTGATGAAGATCTTCTCCTCTTCCTCTTTAACCTGTGGAGGTTCTGGCTCCTGCTGCTCCTTCATTTGTGGAGGTTCTAGCTCCTGCTGTTCCAGAATGGAGATCCTCTCCTGGTTCCAGAGCTGCTGGTCAACTAGAACCTCCTCCTTACAGTCAGGTTGTTGTGGGAAGTCTGGAGGGATGGAGAGAAACAAAAGCAGGAGGTTCACAATGATACCAGGATATTTAAATCTTTTTACTGTAATATATTTAAAATCATTTGTATTTGTTTATTTTAGTGTAATTTCCAACTTCTGTCCTGGTAATTCTTTTCTTGTAAAATTCTAATTTGCAGTTTTTTGTCAAACTCATGAGAAATCACTTCTAGTAGTGAATATATTTTAAATCCAGAGACTTAAAAAAAATGATTCAGATATTTCTAGAGCCTCATTCAAACCATTATAGTTTCACATACCTATTCTGTGTGTCTTTATCTGGGGGCACCAGCAGATATTCAGCAGTCTCCTCTGACGGTCAATCTCTTCCTCATACTGGTTAATGATTTGTTCAAACTCTGTTATTATTTCAGCAGCAGCAGCAGCCAGTCGCTCTCTGGCCAACCTTCTCAGACACTGAACTGAAAACATCTTTACAGATTGATTACTTCCCTCGGAGGTTGTGACATGGCTCCTGATGGTCAGAGCTAGCAGCACTCTATTCTGATGGTCAATCTCCTCCTCGTTCTGGTCCATGGTTTCTTTGAACTCTGTTGTTATTTCTTCAGCAGCAGCAGCGAGTCGCTTTCTGACCGATTCTCTCAGATGCCAAACTGAAAACATTTTTACAGTTTGATTACTTCCTCCAGACGTAGTGACGTGGCTGTTGATGGTCAGACCTAGAAGATTGAGGCTAGTTCAGTTACTATGAAGGCCCCGTACAAGTCCTGTCAGGCTCGGAACTTCCATGTCAGTGCTTTATCCTCCAGCACTCAGCATAAACCATCAAGGGCAGGTCTGCATAGAGTTAGATCAGCTTTTCCTTCACGGGGAGCAGAACAGGAGCCAAACCACCGACACCAACCAGCGAAACGTTCTCACCAACAAGCTCCTGCAACATTTAAAGAGATGCATTCTTCATTATGCTTCACCTGGCAAGTATAACAGACAGCCTTCTTTATGCTTCCTTTTGCTTTAAGTGTGACAGTTTCTGTACGAATGCACCTAAATATTTTCAATATTGTGAATTCAATGAAAAATTTCACACTTTCTCATAGGGCTTTTCGATATGACGATATACATCAGATAAGATAAAAATGCCTTTCGTTTTATTTAAACTTAAATAAAAAATTTTGTTTAAAACCTGGGCAACGAAAGAGTGGCTTCGTCAGAAGCATTTCAAGGTCCTGGAGTGGCCTAGCCAGTCTCCAGATCTCAACCCCATAGAAAAATCTTTGGAGGGAGTTGAAAGTCCATGTTGCCCAGCGACAGCCCCAAAACATCACTGCTCTAGAGGAGATCTGCATGGAGGAATGGGCCAAAATACCAGCAAACAGCGTGTCAAAACCTTGTGAAGACTTACAGAAAACGTTTGACCTCTGTCATTGTCAACAAAGGGTATATAACAAAGTATTGAGATGAACTTTTGTTATTGACCAAATACTTATTTTACCGAGGAATTTACCAATTAATTCATTAAAAATCCTTCAATGTGATTTTCTGGATTTTTTTTTTTCTCATTTTGTCTCTCATAGTTGAGGTATACCTATGATGAAAATTGGAGACCTCTCTCATCTTTTAAGTGGGAGAACTTGCACAATTGGTGGCTGACTAAATACTTTTTTCCCCACTGTATTTCAAAAACCTTCAGTGAGAACTACCACCAAGCAACACTGTGTCTCAGTGCAAGGAGACAGATTATGGAATGCTTTTGGACCTGAATTAAAATCATGTACAAAGCTTGGACAATTTAAGCAAAATCTAAAGGAAGAAATACTCCTAACATACACACGTGGACTGTCACCCTTTAAATAAGCCGATTGATTGATTACAAGTTTGCAGACACCTGTGATGTTAATTAGAGGACACATCTTGGTTGAACATGTCCCTATGGTCATGTTCATGTCCCTATGGCCTATTATTTTCAATCTTTTCTAGGAGTACCATCATTTTTGTCCAGGTCTGTTTAATGAGTTTGTTTTTTAAAATAATTCTGTTGAGCCACAATTCAAAAGCATTGTCTGATTTTCATTGGTTAATTTTCATAGAATTTTTATTTATTACCACTTTTGTCACATTCAAGTTACTTCTGTGGCCATTGTGGGTTTTTCTTTCATTAACAGAGGGGTACCAACAATTTTGTCCATGGCTGTATATACAGAACGACATGTAAAATCACATAAGGATTATCATATTCAGTCTGTGTTGTGCTGTTGCTTAGTTTTTGTCACGTTTTGTCTTAGCTTTGTTCTGATTTGTAATCACTCTTAATTTTATTTTATTTTTGAATTCTTAGCTGGAACATGGGTGGGCAATATAAGCTGCGGCTTCACCCATCACCCATTTTGGATAAATTATGTTGAATTGTATAATCCAAGGAGTTGCTGTTTAATTTGACCTTATTGGATTCCCCCCCCCCTTTGTTCTATTAATCTGTTCCTTTCTTTTAATCTAATCTATCCGAAATAAAGATTCATTCATTTCTCAAATATGTTTTAAACTTTCTTTAATTATCCACCACCCATTTCTGTCTTGGTTCCAAGGTTGTCATAGCCAGGAGTGGCACTGGGGTTAAGCTCCCAGTCTCAAAAAGCCTCTGACAACTAAGTCCAACTCCTAGCCTGCTCGTGTGGTTTAGTCTCTAAGCCCGACGGAACTGCTTTTACTAATAGGAGAAGGGGCGAGGGCGGCTCTCTGGCGCCATAAAACCAGATGCTTCAGGTAGATGGTGGCTCGTCAACCTGGGAAGGTAGCCCATCTAGGGGAAGGTAAACCCTGATTTCAAACCTCCGCTGCCTTGCGGCACACCCGGTCACGGGAAAGGCTTCAGGAGTCAACCCTGAGGAAAAATCCGGAGTCGGAGTCCCTAAGGCAGTTCTCTGTTGTGCTCAACGTCGTTCTGGCAGCTCCTGCAACGGCGCTGGTGCAAAACTGTAGAAGCCCTGCTGTTCCTTTGGATTCATCAGTGACGTGGAGAGGGGGGACATGCAGCATAGGCAACATCTTGTCCTCCATATCTTCCTGCCCAGGCCTGAATCCTACCAATGCCCAACGCTGGAAGGTAGAACACTGGATCACTGGAGAGGACACTCCAGCTTCGCCTTTGGCGTAGACAAAACACGGGGAATGACAGTTACCGGTTATAAGCCACCGCTCAATTGGCGTAGAGCGCGGCGCCAGGGGTTGTTCCCGACGGTGGGAGGGATCATCGGATCTCACTGGAAAGCTACCACCCGCCTCAAGCTGGGCAGCCCCCAGCCAATGAGGTGTTGTCCCGCCACAGCTTGCTTTCCTCATTGGGTGCATGGGGGGATGAGGAGAAGTCCGAACAGCAGGCTGAGAACCTTCGCACCAGGCAAGACAAAAAAACAAAAGAGACCAACTCTAAAACTGGGAACTTGGAACGTCCGCACTATGATGACAGGGCTCGCTGCTAACCTCAAGGACATCAACGACACCAGGAAGACTGCCATCATCAATAATGAGCTGAAGATACAGGGAGTGGATATCGCCACTCTCCAGGAAACACGGTTGGCTGACGCAGGCACACAGAGAGAGAAGGACTACACGTTCTACTGGCAGGAAAAGGGCAGTGACGAATACAGGGAACACGGAGTGGGCTTCGCAGTGAAGAACACCTTGCTGAAGATGGTGGAACCGGGCAGCAATGGCTCTGCACGACTCCTCACACTCCGCCTCAACATCACTCAAGGCCCAGTCACCCTCGTCAGTGTGTATGCCCCAACACTGACAACCACACCAGAGGCAAAAGACGAGTTCTACGAGAATCTCGCAACAACTGTCAGGATCATCCCCAACGCTGAACAACTCATTCTCCTTGGAGACTTCAATGCCAGAGTGGGTGCTGACCACGACTCCTGGCCCTCCTGTCTTGGACCATTGGGCGTGGGCAGAATGAAGGACAACGGACAGCGGCTGTTCGAATTCTGCACATATCACGATCTGTGCATCACAAACTCGTTCTTCAAGACCAAGCCCCAACACAAGGTTTCCTGGCGACATCCACGCTCAAAGCACTGGCACCAGCTGGCCTTGATCCTGACCAGGCACACCTCACTGAAGAACGTGCTAATCACCCGTTCGTTCCAGAGTGCAGATTGCGACACAGACCATTCATTGGTGTGTTGCAAGGTCAAGCTGCAGCTGAAGAAATTCCATTGTGCTAGACAGCCTGGAAAGGCATGGATTGACACCAGCAAGATGGCCCAACCAGAACTTGTTGAGCAGTTTGCCTCCACCTTTGAGAAGGAACTTGGTATACCACAAGAAGGAGAATCTGCAAAGCAGAAGTGGGAAGAGCTGCAAAACACCATCCACCGCACAGCCTTGGCTACCTTTGGGAGGAAGACCTCGAAGTCACAGGACTGGTTTGATGCCAAGTTGACCGAGATGACCCCCATCATTGAAGCCAAGCGCTCAGCACTTGCTGAGTACAAGAAGTACCCAAACGAGAAGAATCTCCAGATTCTCAGGGCTGCGAGAAGCAAAGTTCAGCAGACTGCTCGGCGCTGTGCCAATGAATACTGGACTCAGCTCAGCCAAGACATTCAAACCGCTGCCATAACAGGGAACATCCGTGGTATGTACGATGGCATCAAGAAAGCACTTGGTCCAGCTCAGAGCAAGACGGCCCCCCTCAAATCCTCCACTGGGGAGATGATCACACAAAAGAACAAGCAGATGGAGAGATGGGTGGAACACTACTCTGACCTCTACTCCAGACAGAACACTGTGACACCGTCAGCCCTTGATGCCATCGACTGCCTGTCATTCATGGACGAACTTGACGCCGAGCCAACCATCGACGAACTCAGCAAGGCCATTGATAGCTTGGCCGCTGGCAAGGCACCCGGCAACGATGGCATACCCCCCGACCTGATCAAGCACTGCAAGACCGCCCTACTGCTGCCATTGCATGACGTCCTCTGCCAGTGCTGGAAGGAAGGTGCAGTACCACAGGACATGAGGGATGCCAAGATCATCACCCTCTACAAAAACAAAGGGGAGAGAAGCGACTGCAACAACTACAGGGGCATCTCCCTCCTCAGCGTTGTTGGCAAAGTCTACGCACGAGTTGTTTTCGTTCGTCGACAGAAGCTTGCCGAACGTGTCTACCCCGAGTCTAAGTGTGGCTTCCGCGCTGAGCGATCGACGGTCGACATGATATTCTCCATCCGCCAACTCCAGTTGAAATGCAGAGAACAGAACATGCCCCTGTACGTCGCCTTAGCGTTCGATCTGGTCAGCAGAGAGGGCCTTTTCAAGATCCTGTCAAAGATAGGATGCCCACCAAAGTTGCAAAGCCTCATCGAATCGTTTCACACCAACATGCAGGGGATAGTGCAGCACGACGGCAACGTCTCAGAGCCATTCAACATACGCAGCGGAGTGAAACACGGCTGTGTACTTGCGCCAACCCTCTTTGGGATTTTCTTTGCTATGCTCCTGAGGCATGCCTTCAGCACAGCAACAGAGGGAATCTACCTGCACACAAGATCTGACGGCAGGCTTTTCAACCTTGCCCGCCTGAAAGCCAGAACCAAAGTACGCGCGACTCTAATCAGAAACATGCTGTTCGCAGACGATGCTGCAGTTGCAACCCATACACAGCAGGAGCTTCAGACCCTGATGGACCGCTTCTCCCAGGCATGCAAGGACTTCGGGCTTACCATCAGCCTGAAGAAGACTAACGTCTTGGCGCAAGGCACGGAAGCACCACCAACCATCACCATTGACGACTACGAGCTGGAGGTCGTGAATCAGTTCATGTACCTGGGGTCCACGATCAGCAACAACCTCTCCCTTGATACAGAGATCGACAAGAGGATTGGAAAATCAGCCTTCACACTCGCTCGCCTCACCACACGAGTGTGGGAGAATCCCAAACTCTCTGTCAAGACGAAGATGGCAGTGTACAATGCCTGCGTCGTCAGCACACTGCTCTATGGGAGTGAGACGTGGACAACATACGCCCGGCAGGAAAAGAGACTGAACTCCTTCCACTTGCGCTGCATTCGCCACATCCTGGACATATCCTGGCAGGACAAAGTGCCCAACACAGAAGTTCTGTCCCGCGCCGGCCTTCCCTCCATGTTCACTCTACTCAGGCAGTGCAGGCTCCGCTGGCTAGGCCACGTTCACCGTATGGAGGATGGCAGAATCCCCAAAGACATCCTCTACGGAGAACTGACGACTGGCAGGAGAGACGTTGGCCGCCCACAGCTACGCTTTAGAGACGTCTGCAAGAGAGACATGAAGGCCCTGGAGATCAATACAGAGCGCTGGGGGGACCTTGCAACGGACCGCTCCAAATGGAGAGGCACCCTGACCAGACAGCTCAAGGCAGGTGAAGAGAGACTGACTGCTGCAGCAGATGAAAAAAGGACCCGCAGGAAGAACCGCCACAGACCCAGCAGCCCGGAGACCACCCACAAGTGCGACCTGTGTGACAGGGACTGCCATTTGCGCATCGGTCTGTTCAGCCACAGGCAGTGCTGTTCCAGCAGAGTAGACGTTTAGGATTCTCTTCCATGGTCATCATAGACCGACGGAGGCTGACGAATTTCTGTCTTTCATCTAGGCAAGGGGAAAACGATCCACCCAAACCAGACCTTTCCTCACTATTTAGAGGTGAAGGCTGAAGATCTGCTGAACCGGGACCAGTATGAGGGGCCGATCCAGTTGCTTTTCAGTGAGGCAGCGTGGCTGGCTTGTGTTACCCATTCCAGTTTTGTTTTTGTTTTTTTTTTACAGTTTGAATTTTGCACATTCTAAATAATCTGTAATTTGCTGCTGATTGGAATAAACAATTTAGTGATTTATGTGTTTGCATTAGGGATGGGCATAATTTACCGATTAACCGATAATTGATCATTAAGAATTTCACCGAGGAAGTTCATTTTCGTCGACAAACCGTTTTTTTTTTTAAACAATCCGAGGTTATTAGGCCTAGTGCACGGCCGTCCTCAAACACTGCAATGGCAAAATTTGGGCACCAGGGGGCAACATTACACCATCGCTGTACCCTGGCGTGCCTCAGTTGATACATGCGAGCTTCCGTAGGGCAATCGCCAAATCATGAAGCGGTTACGGCGAAGTGTTGCGTGGGACCATTTCAATTTAAAAAATGACCAGGTGTACTGCAATCACTGCAATGCAGCATACAAATATACCTCATTGACAGGGTCCATGGAACACCCTTATTACGCGAAGCCATTTTTGATAGAGAATAAATGAAAATAGCACAGCAATACACTGAAAAGAAACCGCCAACAGTGGTTGCGCGCTGAGTAATGGCGGTCGTGAAGATTCTTTTTTTTTTTTTTCAGAAACTTTATTGAGAAGGTCATGAAGATTCGGTAGAAGACACACACACACGTGTGTAAGTGTACATACATACATAGATGTAAATAAAGTGTACATAAATATGTTTTTAGAACTCTTTTATTCTTATAACAAGATACGTAACTCAAGATGAAAATGATTTACTGCACAGGTTAATGAGAGCTTTACTGCTCCTCAGGTGCTCGAGGCGCAGGATCGTCGAGGGAAGCTGCAGGAGGCGGCGTAGTGGCTCGACGGGAAGACTATTTCGCACAAAATGGCACAAGAGAACAGCAAAAAGTTCCGCGCGGCTAGACTAAGCAACACGAGCGATAGAGCAATGAATGCGGTCTTCGTTTGTTGGGTGGCTGCTCGGCAGGACAGAAGCTGGGTAAAACGTCTCGGCCAATCAGCTTGCAGGGTGAAACGTCTCGGCCAATCAGCTTGCGAGATTCCCGAGCCGAGCCAACACGAGAACAGCGAACAGAGAGAGAGGGATTTGAGAGAGAGAGGTGGATTTGAGTTGTGCGGCTCTCCGTGCTGATACCTGATGTTCTAATGTAGTCTACCTGCCTTGTTACGTACCTAAAAATGTTAATGATTAACCGATTATTAATCATTAATTCTCCCGACGATCGGTGAAGAAAATTTCACCGAATGCCCATCCCTAGTTTGCATCATGATTTTCTGTTTTGTCTGTTCAGACACCGGTGGGAAAAGAGTCAACATTACGAACCATTTAACAGTGCCTTTGAAAATAATGGCTCATTTTTGAGAAAAGTAACCAACACAATTATTTGCTGAAGACTGTAAAACAAAAACTGCTGGTTGATCTCCAACCAGCAGTATGATCAGCAACCAAATTTCCATACTGGAAATATGTTTCATGAAGAAAATGTTGATGAGTTCAATACTTTTTCCCCACTGTAAGTGTTAAACATTCCAAACCGTTCTGATTTAACATTCATAATATGCTTTTACTTTGGGAAATTTTGATATTTTTACCTGCTACTGCACGCCATTGTGTAACTATACATGCATTTAATTCATAAAATCTGTTACTCCAGCACTTTTCTTTGTACTACTATTTTTATTCTTCTGCACCTACAGTATATTTTTGTATTTTTGTGTACGTCTGCGTGCATATATATGAGAGCGCACACAAAGTTAAGCGTGTGCATGTGAGTGGTTTGTCAGGAAACGAAGCAGGGGGCCGGTCGCAGCAGCTCTCTCCCCGGGGACCCCGAGCAGGCAAGGCAGCGCCACCAACCCCCACAGGGCACAAACGTCTGAGGTCAACAAGCCCCAGGAAAGCCAGGCATCCACCCCCCGGAGGGACAATCCAGGGAGGCCAGGTCGCTCAGCGGCCGGCGTGGCGAGTCCACACCCCTGGACCCGCCTGCCCCCTATCCTCCCAGCAGGGCCAACGCCCACCCCCGGGCCCCAGGAGGCCAGGGACCCCACCCCCGGGCTGGAGACCGGCCCGCACCCCCTGGCGCAAGCCCCCCCATGCACCACCGCTGAATACCCCAGGGACCCCCATGCCCAAAGAAGTCCCTCGCCGAGGGGAGCCCACATTGCCGAGAGGCACTATCCCCCTTAATCCAGCACCTCCTGACTCGCAGACACACCCCTCCCCACACCTTCACACCCACATGCTCCCATGCACACCCATTTGCACTAACTCACTCTCACTCACCTGGACCAACCCAATCTTTCTCACTCCTGTACCCATTCAAACTCACCTCTCATTCACCCTTGTTTCATAAGGCGGCTGTGAAGCAGATGCAGCGAGCTTGAATGCACACCACCGTCCGGCAGTGGCCGGGGAGACCGCCGACACAGGCCACAGAAGCAGACCCCCCACCCCCGACACCCACCAGAGCGACCGATCAGCAGATCACCGCAGGCGCCCCGAGATGCCACCCGACATGCAAAGCGCCGCACAAAACGGACCCACTATCACCACCTCTATTCATCACCCCCTCACTCTCGCTTACTCTCATATTCAGTCCTGCTCTCACTCCCTTTATTGTATCTATACATTCAGTAGCACCCAGGGATTTTGACAACATGATGGGTCCCAGGCTCCCCACCGGGCCCCCACGTCCCCAGCAGGAGGAGGGCAATAGGGGTGGGGGAAGACCCCCCCCCCCCGCACAAAACATGGTGGGTGTATGTCGGTTATATGTGTGGACTACCAAAGTGCAACTAAAATTGGGGGATAGTGATTGGAGCACTGCTATCCACTGCGATGGGCAACGGGGCCCCCATTCCCCCAAGCCCTCTGTCTAAAATGCAATTAAAATTGAGGTGAGAGCGGCCCAACCGAAAAGCAAAGGTACCCCCTTTGCCGACACAGTGCAGCACACCCCCACCCCCAAGGCCTAAATGTATCCAAGAATATGTATATTCCACCCAGAGCCAGGGGGAGGGGGAGGGTGGGAAATAAGACTGGGAGGGAGGCGGTCTAAAAGTGAGACCCCCCCCCCCCAGAAGCCAGCTTGCAAACTGGTTCATGAGGCCACCCACTGCCCCCAGATCCCAACCCAGACCAAGGGCACCAGTGCAAACAGCCAGGACCCACCAGCATCGCGCCCTCACGCTCCCAGCACCACAAACATGATGGGGCAGCCATACCCATTCCCACTCATCTTACACACACAAACATGGACAACAATATTCACGATAGTGAACAATGGGCCGGTCCCACACGGCGCCCCACATGCCAAGCAACACCGCTGAGCGCCCACACAAATGCACCGACCACCCACCCCAGACGCACGCCAACAGCGGCAGGCCGTTCTGCAGCCACAGCCACCCCGGAGCAACCGGACGGAAACACGGCCACCAATCCACACCAACGCCCCCCCCCCCAACAACCCCCAAGCACCAACACACACCCACCGCCAATGACATCAAGGGCAATGCGACAAAGCACCCCACCCCGCGACACAACAGCAGGGTGGCTGGGACAAGCAGGCCCTGAAACACCAACCCCCATGCCACTAGATGGACTGCCCCACCCCCGCAACACAACAAAGTTCTCCTACCCATACACACATCCTCCACCCCCAGACATCCACCCATAGGTAACCGCACCCATGCACACATGTATCCCATCCACCATCACACATGCCCACCTACACCCACACACAGCCCCATTTGCCCACTCACAATACACACACCCACTTCCGCACCCGCTCATACACAAGCCCTCACTCACACCCACTCTCACACCCACAAACACCCACAGACCCCAATGGACAGGGAAGGTGACCCAGGAAGCAGCCACCTGCCCCAGGGTGTCGCCAGGGCCCCAGGGAGAACACGACCCCGCTGCGCAAGGACGCACCGGGGCCAACCCGCGCCACCGGCGCACACCCGACCCCAGCCCGGGGGGGGAGCCCCCCAGGGCCAGACCCAGACCCCCCCCCCCCCAGGTCAGACACACAGCCACCCCGGAACAGGCCCCCCCGGACACCCGCAGTCGGGGTGCAGCCAGCCACCAGAGGTGCCAAGGAGACCGAGCCACCGCCCGCCACCCCTCAGGCTATAGAATTAATAAGCGGGGACCAGAGATAATTGAATTCTGCCAATTGATTATTTGAGGAGGCTGACAATCTCTCCAGGCTAATATAATCCAATAGTAAGTTATTATAATAAGTCATGCATAAGTTATTTCTTGATTTCCAGTTCACAAGGATAGTTTTCTTTGCAATGCATAAGGCGGTGAGAACCATGTGTGACATCCTTGCATCTATATTTATTTCACTTAAATCACCTAATGTGCAAAGTGTGGGTGAGGATGGGACACTATACCCAAGCCATGCCGACAAGTCCGCACGTCTTCTGCCAGAACTTTTGAACCGGTGGACAGGACCACATAGCATGCATATAGCTATCCGGAATATTGCTGGTGCAGTGGAAGCAGATATTTGTGTGACTCAGGCCCATTTTGAACATCCTTTGTCCTGTGTAATGAATTCTATGTAGAACTTTATATTGTATAAGTTGTAAGTTAGAGTTTTTAGTCATCTTAAAAGTGTTTAAACATATTTGTGTCCAGAAACTTTCCTCCTTATTGATCGATAGGTCTGTCTCAAATTTTGATATTGGAAGAGATACGGACTCATCCAGTTTCGATAATAGTCCATGTATTTTCGATATCAATTTAGGGGAACAAAGATTTAGAAACTCTGCCACCTTAACTGGTACCTCTAAATCTGTCAGATTTAAGCTCTTAGTATTCAAAATACTTTTGATCACTGATGTCGTACTGTGACACTAGTTGCTGAAATTGGATAAAAATTCCACCTTGAATAAGATGTTCTAAGTTATTTATTCCCTTCTCTTGTCATAGTGGAAATTTTAATGTCCTCTTTTGTTGCAAGATATCAGGATTATTCCAAATGGGCGGGAGTTTACAGGGGACAAGTGAAGACCCTGTTATTTTTAAAAATTTCCACCAAGCCGTCAGAGAGGAGCTGATGTTAATGCTTTTAAAAACAGTCATGACGTTTAATACAGGGACTTATAAAAGGTAAGTCAGAGATATTTAGCAACCCACAGAGAGCCTGTTCAGCATCGAACCATGGGTTTCCTAGTGGGGTTGATTTTATCCATTTTAAAACAAACTGCAGTCTATTGGCTAAAAAGTAATTAAAAAAAACTTTGGTAGATCTAAACCTCTGCTCTCTTTCCCTTTTTGAAGAGTTTTTAAACTAATCCGTCACGGTTCATCCTTCCATAAAAATGTACTTATATTTGAGTCTAGAGACTTAAACCAGGCCATTGATGGTTGGGTAGGAATCATTGAGAACAAATAGTTGATTATTGAGAGGACCATCACTTTAACGGTTACGACTCTTCCCATTAGTGATATAGGTAGTGTCCTCCAGCATGTGAGGTCATCTTGTATTGTTTTTAAAAGGGGAATGTGATTTAGTCGCAATAACTTGGAGAGCCTGGGGGAAATATCTATTCCTAAATATTTAATATTACCTGATTGTACTGGAACAGAAGATGTATTTGAAAAATTACAATTTATAGGTAGAGCTATTGATTTACCCCAGTTAATAGCGTATTCTGATAATGATGAAAATTTATCAATGAGCACCACTGTCTTTGTGAGTTTTCAAGGAAAATCAATACATCATCAGCAAAAAGACTTACCTTATGTTCTTTTTCTCCAGTTTGGATACCTCTGATATCAACATTTTGTCATATGGCTGCTGCTAATGGTTCAATAAAGACGGTAAAAAGTGAGGGAGAGAGTGGACACCCCTGGGACAAGATTGTAGCTTCTAAGTTATTGATCTTGCAGTAGTCTATTAAATTAAATAGCCTGCGTGTATTATTAGCCAAGTGCCTACCCTTGATGAAACCTGTTTGATCTGGGTGTATAATAAATGGAATTATCCTTTCCAGTCTTTCGGCGAGAGCTTTTTCAAAGGTGCCCTGGTGTGTTCCTTCTTAATTGTCAAAAAAAATTGCAAATAATTTGCTGTTGTTGTGCATGGGTGCCTTTAGAACCTATACAACAATGACAAATTTGCATTTTTTTTTAACCAAGTAAAAAGTGAAATTAGACAATTTCTCATAGAAACCTGAACATACCAGAGCACCCTGGTTAAAATCTGTCATAAACTCCCCCGTGCGCCCTTCGTTACGCACGGTGGAGAGAAGGAAGAATGAGGATTTAAATGCTGGGTTTCACCAAGCACACATTTATTGACATGAAACAGTTCAAAACAAAGACTTACAAAAAGGTTGTGATGTACACAAAATGGCTGACGCCGAAGCGACCAGCGGGCAGACCACTGTGTACTGTGGCCACAGGAAAATAATAATAGACAATATAGGTGCACTCGGAAGAACAGGGAAGACAGCGGGTAGCTCCACATCTCAGGGGGAACACAAACTGGGCACTGCCTAAGCGTAGCAGTTGTGCTGCGGGAAGGAACACCTCTGGTACAGCGTAGCCGCAAACCACACAAAAAAAACGCTAACAGTTTACTCACAGGTTGGAGTAGTCCCAAAAAGTCCAGTTCACCTAGCAAGCGCAAACAAATCCTCCTTGACATGATGATCACTCCGTGAAGAGCAAGATTGGCTCGTTCAATGACCCAGTGGCGTTTGTCTCGCGATGAGCTACGTAAATCCAAACGCCGCTGGTCACACCAATTGGGAACACCTGAGGCACGGGAAAGATAATTACCTGGGCTGGGACAGCTGGTGAAATATGGAGAGCGAGGGGCGTGGTAGGACCGACAGTCTGTCAGTAGCGTGGAAAAAAGATCAGAGGCTGACTAACAGCTGCCGGTCGGGCAGTGGCCATGACGAAATGAACACACAAAATGCACATAAACAGTAAAGCCGCAACCCACAGAGAGATCAGGGCAGAGAGATCATGACAAAAATCACTGCTTCAGGCAATAAGGAATAAAAGAACAAATTCAGACTATTCAAACTTCTACTGTTGCACTTGTCTACATCGTTCATTTGCTAAAAAGAGAATTTATTTATTTTATTGTATACATTTTATTTATTGGGGAATTGCCTGCTGGCAGGTTGCAGTTGTTTTGTTAAAGCTGTTCCCACTTATACAAAAGATACGCAATTTTATGTTTTGCACTTTGTTTCCTTGCTGTACTGAAAACAAACAGAACCCTGACCTTAAAACCAAGACACGTACCAAAACTACTTACTAATTACTCCGGGATTTCTCCGGTTTCCTCCCGCATACCAAAAACATGTAGGTTTAGGGCGCTCGCGCACACAGCGACCGGCAGCCGGTGGCTTGTCACCAGACTGCAAACCAAATCTACCTACGGGTACAAATAAGTAACAAAACAAAAAACAAAACAAAAAAAACAAACAAACATGATTTTAGTTTACCCAGGGTTTCCTCTGGTAACATTTCTTGGTGGCTGACCACCGCGCCAGAAAAATTTCCACCACACTTACGAGAAGATATAAATTTAAGAAAAATATGTGAAGCAATGACTTTCTGCAAGCGCGCAAACGAACAACGTGCATTACCGTCATCCACGCGGAGTTTAGAAGTGCCCCACCCATGCGAACTTTCCAGTCAGTCACCAGGGAGAGTGTTTTGCTAGCGTGACTGTCTGAGAGAAACATGAATTTATTAAAGTACTTTAAACGTGGAAAAAAACCCAGAAGAGGTATGAAAGTACTGGCGTTTATCATGGTTTTAACCGACTGGAAACAGGAGCAATAATGGAAGAGTTGCTTAGCCAAGAGATGTGGTTAGAATTCATATGCAGCCAGCTTCATATGAAGGGAAAGGAAAGGGGGCCTGATGAATTGCTGAGGATATTTTTCACAAGCCACTACAATATTAAGCTACGTTCCCTATTACGTACCTGGCAAGTTAAGATGACCGAAATTCATGAAGTCCATTACTTTAATCCATCAGCAGCCTTCAGACAAACTAAACGTGTCCATAGCCATATGTATATTTATGAATGTGCCAACATTTGGATTTCAAAATCAGGGAGGTTTTTCCTGCTGTTTGGGTGGTTAGGAGATTTAAAAAAAAAAAAAAAAAAAAAAAAAAAAAATTATATATATATATACAGTATATATACATACACATACATACACATATATAAAGAAATATAACAGAAATAACGGCATCCTTAGTCATTTAAGTTGATTTATTTCATTAAATACAATTTTATTAATACAGTGATCCCTCGCTACTTCGCGCTTCACCTTTCGCGCCCTCAGTGCATCGCGGATTTTTCAGAAATATTCATCAAAAATTCAGAATTGAGAAAAAATGGGCGGGCGCTAGCAGAAGGCAGGGGGACTACATTAGAACATCAGGTATCAACACGGAGAGCCGCACAACTCAAAATCCACCTCTCTGACCACCGCTCCACTCCTCTCCGCCCACCTCTTCACTGCTCGGGAATCTCGCAAGCTGACTGGCCGAGACGTTTTACCTCGCAAGCTGATTGGCCGAGACGTTTTACCCAGCTTCTCTCCCTGCCGAGCGCCCATATCCAGCGAAGGAAGACCGCATTCATTGTTCTTTATCGCTAGTCTCGCCGCGTGGAACTTTTCGCTGTTCTCTTGTGCCTTTTTGTGCGAAATAGTCTTCCCGTCGAGCCACTACGCCGCCTCCTGCAGGTGCCCTCGACGATCCTGTGCCTCTAGCACCTGACGATGAGGCGTCACCTGAGGAGCAGTAAAGCTCTCATTAACCTGTGCAGTAAATCATCTTCATCTTGAGTTACGTATCTTGTTATAAAAATAAAAGAGTTCTAAAAACATATTTATGTACACTTTATTTACATCTACGTATGTATGTACACTTACACACACACACACACACACACACACACACACACACACACACACACACACACACACACACACACGTATCATATGAGAGAGAGAGTGAGAGAATGAACGTACGTGTTATTTATGGGTGACGTCATTAGGGGTGACGCTACTTCGCGGTTTTTCACTTTTCGCGGTCGGTTCTGGAACCCATTAACCGCGATAAGTGAAGGATCACTGTATTATTTTCTTTGTAATCAAAGTTAAATTATTGTTCTGTTTTGACTGCAAAATTATAGTCAAAAATGTAAACTGTTAAGGAAAAAGTAAAAAAAATTACCAGTCTGTTTCAAATTTATTTAAAAAAAACAGATATTTTATTAAAAAAAAAGACAAAAATTAGTTTCAAATGTACAAGAAAAGTCAATTTTACAAGAGGAAATTACAAATTTCACGAAAATGGTTTCAAATCTAGATACATTTACAGAGAAAAGTAGAAAACTATAAGAAAATTGTGATAAATTTTGGAGAAAAACCTCAAACCTTCAAGACTGAAGTCATTACTCAAGTTTTTAGGTGGGAGCTCTTTGTCCCCTTAACTCTACGAGAATTTTTTGGTTGTCTACTTTTAATTATTAATTTCAAAGCACTGCTTTTACATGATTAGAATTTCTGATTACTATACCCACCTGATCATATAATTTAATAATGCATGAGTACATTACTATTATGAATGTTTCTTTCCCTTCCCTACTCTCTCAATGGAAAAAAAAAAAAAAGAAACAATAGAATAAAAATACAAAAAAATACACATTTTTGTCATTTATGTAAACCATGACAAAAAAAATCCTGCAGGACAAAACATGACACTTGATATTTTCTAACATGTTTGTCTAATTCAGGTTCTCTCTCTGTCTATGGCGGTATACAGAGCTCAGAGAGGGCAAGATGAGACAGAAGAGAGGAGCAATGGAGAGGGAAGTGTTCAGGCAGAGGAAGGAGAGAAGGATAACACCACTAAAAAGTCTAAACACAGAATGTCTGGGTGGGACCCCAACTGGCCCAATATTCCAACATTCAAGCCTCAGTTGTACAATACTTGAAATGGTAAGTTCCATATACAACATTACTGTGTACAATTTCAAAAAGAAATAAGAAGTATAAAATTAACATAAAATTAACATATTCCGGTATGTTTACACTTCAGTGTCAGTAATGATATATCATTGTGTAATTTCCCCATATAGATTTTTGTCCTGTTCCAATCTATGCATGCCTGTGTCCAAGAAAAAAAGCTAAAAATGTTCAAGTATGTTTAAAAGAAAAACCTCACTATTTGCATAGAAAATGGGAAAAACTAAAACATTTATACTAGCCTGCAGCTTTTGTACTTTACATTTTTGACTTCATTCTTGTGAATTTACAATTATTTTTTGTAGAAATGTGCCATTTCTCCCCTGCATTCATTATGCTTTTCATACAAAATTGCAACTTTCTTCTCACAAATTTTCTATTTTACTTGTAAACTGTCCTCCTTTGTTATATTTTACATCTTTATTCTTGCTAATTTATACTCAATTTACAAGCTTTACCTTTCACTAAATTTGTGAATCCACCACCACTACCATCCTCCTTGTTAAGAAATAATAAATCACCTGGGAACAAAAAAGGTTGGGTTTTTTTTCTTCATTCAGCAACATCTAGTGTGGAAAGAGGCTTTTTCACCAAACTGTGTCCACTTCCGGTTATGGCTGCCACGTAGGACGGACGTGTCTCGCTCTGCTCTGCTCCTGGAGAAAAAAAAATCGGCAAATAACTCTCTCATTTGGGACAGAACGTATCCCAGCGTTTGGGCGAGGATATGTCGGCGAAGCCTAAGGCTGGAAAACCAGGAAAAGGAAAAAGCGAGCCGCCGAAACAGTCCAAATTAACGGACTTTCAGGTCTGTGACGCAGCAAACAGGGCTCCATATATGGCGGAGGAGGCTGGCAACGCTGCGATTTCTGCGGGGAATGGCGCAGATGCGCTGATGGCTGCCATGAGTTCAATGAGAGCGGACTTTTCCTCTAGATTTGATGGGATTATGACAGCGTTGGAAGGAATAAGAAAGGAATTGGGTGACTGTGTAGAACGAACGGCGCAGATGGAGCTCCGTCTCGCTAGTGCTGAAGATGACGTCACCCGTCTTCAATTAAAGGTGCGCACTTTGGAAAAAAAAAATAAATCTCTGGAAGATAATATTTTGGATTTGGAATCTCGGTCGAGACAGAATAATTTGAGGCTGGTGGGTCTTCCAGAGGAATCAGAAGGTCGGGACGTATGTTCCTTTCTGGAAAAGTGGATTCCGGAGGTGCTGGGCAGCGAGGAGTTGCAATCAGCAGTGGTTCTGGAAAAAGCACATCGTATTGGCCCACGGAGAGATAAGGGACCGCCGAGGACCTTAATTATGAAGTTTCTTAACAACAGAGACAGGATGAAGATCTTCAACGCTGCACGAGCTAAAAAAGGAGAGATTAAACACCAGGACCAGCAGGTGCGGTTCTACCCAGATTTGGCCACAGGAATCCAGCAATTGAGGAAGCAGTTTGATCCCGTACGTAAGGAGCTGCGCAACCTTGGGATTCGTCATGGTGTAATCTATCCTGCGAGACTGCTGACCACGTATGAGGGCAGAACCCACATCTTCAAGACCCCAGAGGAGGCGCAGGAGTTCATCAAGAGGATCAAAGAAGAAGAAGAGACTGGTGGGAGCTAAGCATGAACAAAATATAAGGTAGAATAATTAAGCATTTGCACAGGCATCTGACTGACTTGAAGTAAATAGTAAGTTTAAAAAATATAGATTGTATTATATATTTAAAAAAAAAAACAAAACAAAAACAAAACAAACAAACAAAAAAAAAAACTATGATGTACAAAGCTGTTAAAAATTTTGGAGTTAAGTTGGAAAACTACAGAGGAGAGTTAATGTTACGTTATTAAAAGCAGTAGAGTTAGGGTGATTGGGAGGATGAAGAAGGAGTGGCTTAGGCTGTTCCCCGTGGGTGTGGAACGGTCGATGGCTATATCGGGAGACAGAATTTTTCTTTTGATTTTGGGGGGTTTGCCACAAGTGTGGGAAGGGGAAATTTGTTTGTGTGTAGTTTGTAGGATGAATGTTCAACCACTCATGTTTTTGCTTCTCTGTATGAGCATGTTTACACTGCAAGGTAATCCCAAACTCTCTATTGATCATGGACCAAAGTGTTAATCTTAATTTAACTTCATGGAATTGCAGAGGTCTACAAAATTTAAAAAAACTTAAACAAGTTATGAATAAAATAAAGGACATGGGTTCAAGAATTGTGTTTTTACAAGAAACTCATCTGATAGAGGAGGATGTTAAAAGAATTAGGAGTAGATGGCAGGGAAGTGTATTCACCTCTTCATTTTCATCCCGAGCCAGGGGAGTTATGACTCTCATACATAAATCAGTTCCTTTTCAAGTGAAAAATGTAATTGGAGACAAATTTGGAAGATATGTAATCATTCAAGGTTCTTTGCTATTAGAAAATATAAATCTTGTGAACTTATATGGTCCCAATATAGATGATCAGAAGTTCTTTGCTAATTTATTTCTCATCTTATCATCACTTACAGGGCAACATATAATAGCAGGGGATTTTAATTGTACATTGAATCCAGGTGTGGATAGATCAACAGGACTGGATTGTACGCACATTGGATGTAGAATGACTATTAATCATTTTATGAAAGAATTGAGATTGTTAGATATATGGAGAGAAATGAAACCACAAGTTAAAGCCTATTCTTGTTATTCCAGTACCTACAAGACATTCTCACGTATTGATTATTTTTTGATTTCCACAGAATTAAGGTCCAAGATTCAAAACTGCTTTTATGATAACATCGTGATCTCTGATCATGCACCCTGTTGTCTAATATATGTAGATAAAAAATTGACAAAGGAATCAGGTAGATGGCAATTTCAGCATAAATGGCTTCAGGATGAGGAATTTGTCAAGTATATAGAAAAACAGATAGACGAGTTCTTTGACATCAATACTACACAAACATCAGCATGTGTAAAGTGGGAGGCTTTCAAAGCTTTTATTAGGGGGCATATTATTAGTTATACAGGATCAAAATCTAAGAAGACTCGAGAGGAGAGAGCTAAATTGGAACATAAAATAAAAAATCTTCAGGAAAAAGTGTATGCAGGAAGTGACCCAAGGTTGGAGAATGAATTACTGATTTTGAGAGCTGAATACGACAAAAAATCAGCGAATAGAGCTGCCTCGAGTCTTCTAAGATTGAAACAATCTTTTTATGAACAAGGTGAAAAATCAGGAAAATTATTAGCATGGCAGATTAAACAATTGGAAATTAAAACACCAATTACCAGTATTATAAGTAACGGACAGGTAGTTATAGATCCTTTAGAAATTAATAGAGCCTTTAGAGATTACTATGAAAAATTATATGATACCAAAAATGAACCTGATTTAACAAAACTAAATGGGTTTTTGAACGAACTATCTATACCGTGTATTCCAAATGAAAACAGGGAGATATTGGAGTCTAAAATTAGTCAAGAAGAAGTTGGGCTAGCCATTGATAATATGAAATCAGGAAAAAGTGCAGGACCAGATGGTCTTCCAGTTGACCTTTATAAAAAATTTAAGAATAAATTAATAAAACCTTTTTTGGAAATGGTTTTAGAAGCATTTCAAAATAATAATTTACCATCATACATAAATAATGCCTTAATTATACTGCTGCCAAAACCAGGTAAGCCCTCTAATAAATGTGAAAATATGAGACCAATAAGCCTATTAAACGCCGACCTTAAGATAATCTGTAAAATTTTAGCAAGACGAATACAAGAAATTTTACCAAATATTATTAATCGAGATCAGAATGGCTTTATAAAGGGTAGACAAGGCTTCCATAATGCAAGAAGACTATTTAATATTATCTATTTTAATAAAGAAGCACCGGATACAGCTCTCCTATCATTGGACGCCGAAAAGGCCTTTGATAGAGTTGAATGGCCCTTTCTTTTTGAAGTCCTACAAAGGTTTGGACTTGGAAATAATTTCATAAAATGGGTTCAAATAATATACAATAATGCTACAGCAGAAATCCTAACAAATAACAATATTTCAAAACCAATAAAAATCAATAGAGGATGTCGACAAGGCTGTCCACTCTCACCTTTACTGTTTACTATGGCAATTGAACCTTTAGCGATAGCGATACGTTTACATTCACAAATATATGGAATTAAAGTTGGACCAACAGAACATAAAATCTCCCTGTACGCCGATGATATAATTTTGTTTATGTCGAATCTAAAAAAATCAATTCCAACCTTGTTGAATTTAATAAAGAATTTTGGGGAAATATCAGGATATAAAATAAATAAAACTAAATCTTCAATATTAATGCTAAATGAGACCCAGAGAAATTACCCAGCCCCTGAGGTAAATCAATTCAATGTTGTAAATCAGTTTAAATATTTAGGAATCCAAATTATGCCTAAGCTAGAATCAGTCGCCAGTGTCAACTATGAAGCCTTAATGTCAGATATCAGTGAGTTAACTCAGAGATGGATGTCACTACCAATGTCGATGATCGGGAGAATCAATATACTTAAAAGTAATATTTTACCTAAAATACTTTATTTATTTCAATACATTCCCTTATCACCACCTTTAGATCTATTCTCAAGAATAAAAAAAAAGTTAGTGGAATTTATATGGAACAACAGGAGGGCTAGATTACGTCTGTCTTTATTATATTTACCATTTGATCGTGGAGGTCTGAAATGTCCAAATTTTATGTTGTATTATTGGTCGGCACAACTGAGGTCTATGACATATTATTTTTCATCAAATGATCTCCCTCACTGGACTGAAATGGAATCATACAATTTACCTTTACCTCTTCCCATATTCATATACTCAGATTCGGCAAAAAAATTACAAAAACAAGTTAAAAATCCATTTGTAAAGCATATGATCAAAATATGGTGTGAAGCTAAAAACTATTTAAAAGAACCACAGTTATTGTCACAATTTAGTCCAATATGGGGTAATCAATATTTTAAACCAGGGAGAGCGGACGCTGTATTTAAAGTATGGAATTTAAAAGGGATACAAAAGATTCAGGATTTATATTTGCCATGTGCAGACAACATAATGTCTTTTGAAGAGCTGAGGATCAAATTTAATCTCAATAGAACACATTTTTTTAAATATCTTCAACTTAGAAACTTTATTCGATCAAATCAAAATAAAGCTCTCACTCGACCTATTTATTCATCCTTGGAAAAAATGATGATGAAAGATAGTAAAAGAAAGGGTATTATTTCAGAGTTTTATAACTCATTGACACTATCTTCAAGTGAAAATTCACTGAAAAGATTAAACTACTGGAAAGAAGATCTGCAAATTGAAATTTCAGAGGAACAATGGGAATTGGCTTGTACAGAAGCTCAAACCAAATCAATAAATGCACGCCTTAAATTGATACATTTCAAATGGTTAATGCGGATGTATGTTACACCGGAGGAGTTAAATAGATATCACAAAAATATACCAGATACATGCACAAAATGCATGGAAAGTAAAGGAACCCTATTTCATTGTTTATGGGAATGTAGATTAATAAGAATGTTTTGGGAAGAGGTGAGGGTAACAATTGAAAAAATAATCTCAAAACAAATCATATTGAATCCTAAACTGGTTTTGTTGGGTCTGTACCCAGAAAAGCATAATTTCAATAAAAGTGAAAGAACATTCATAGACCTCAGTTTGCTTAATGCCAAAAAATGTATTGCACTATTATGGAAAAAGACTCATAGACCAGATGTGACTCAGTGGTTAAGACAGATGTTAACAAACCTTCCATTAGAAAGAATAACATATATACTGAAATCAAAGGAAATTGTGTTTGAGAATATATGGAGACCTTTTATTGATTATGTAAAAAATTTAAACATAACTCTTGAAGAAGAAGGTGAATGATGTGTGTGGACCTTGTAAATTCCAAACTGGTGAACATAATATGTATACTTATGTATTGGATTGTCTAGACTAAACAGAGGAGCATTGTTGAAGACTTGATTTTGTTGGTGGTTGTTGGTGTTTTTAGTGCATTTTTTTTTTTTTTTTGTAGTACTTTAGTGTTAGTGTTTGATTGTTTGTATCATGTTTGTTAAAAAAAAAAAAAAAAGGTTCAATAAAGATATTGTGGAAAAAAAACTGTGTCCACAAAAATCTGCAGGGAGCAGTATTTGATCTTAAAATGAAGATCTTAAAGTCAAACAAAAGGCCGTAACTACTAGGAATGTTTAGGCTATTATAAATATGCAGCTTTTTACCTCCGCCAAGGAGGTTATGTGATCATCGGCGTCGGTTTGTCTGTTTGTTGTTAGCAAGATAACTCAAAAAGTTATGGACGGATTTTCATGAAATTTTCACAGATTGTCATAAATGGGGTATCCTACAGATGATTACATTTTGGTGGTGATCCGGATCACCGTCCAGAAGAAAACCGCCATTACGGAAAATGCCATTTTCGTCAACTACTGAACCACTAATCCTATCATTGTGAATCCAATTGCTAGTCATATGTTTTCATGGTCACGGAATCTGAAAACGTACACACAAACACTGTATGGGGGGGGGGGGGGAAGTGTGGCGCTTGGCGGAGGTCTGCGCTCTCCGAGTGCTTTTCTAGTTCTATAAATGTGATGATGATGAATGATGATGAATGAATCTTTACTTCGGATAGATTAGATTAAAAGAAAGGAACAGAATAATATAACAAGGGGAAAAAAATCCAACAAGGTCAAATTAAACAATACCTCCTCGGATTATACAATTCAACATAAATTATCCGAAATGGGTGATGGCTGAAGCCGCAGCTTATATTGCCCACCCATGTTCCGTGCATTTTAGAGTTCATTTTAAAATTCTTTTATTTGTTTTTAAATCCTTGAATGGTCTAGCTCCGCCTTACCTCTCTGAGTTTCTGCATCCCTACGCTCCCACCCGGTCCCTCAGGTCAGCTGAAAAGCTGCTTCTGGGGGTGCCAAAGGCGAGGCGCAAGCTCAGATGGGACAAAGCCTTTTCAGTCATGGCCCCCAGGTTATAGAATGATTTACCCCTGGACATCAGACAAGCATCTTCACTGTCCATTTTTAAAACCCGTCTTAAAAAACACTTTTACTCCCTGGCCTTCGACCCAGAATGAGACAATGATTTTATTTTTTTATTTAATTTTTTACTGTGGTTCTTGTGTTAGAACCCTTTGTGTTAGTGCCCTGCTTTTATGTTCTCTTGCTGTACAGCACTTTGTGTAGCGAGTGTTGCTTTTTAAGTGCTTTATAAATAAAGTTGGTTGATTAATTTTTCAATTCTTAGATGGAACATCAAACAAAATAAAAGTGATTACAAATCAGAACAAAGCTAAGACAAAACGTGACAAAACAAAACTAAGCAACAGCACAACACAGACTGGATATGATAATCTTTACGTGATTTTACATGTCGTTTTGTATATGGTTTTTTTTTGTTTTGTTTTTTTTTTTTGTTACTTATTTGTACCCGTAGGTAGACTTGGTTTGCAGTCTGGTGACAAGCCACCGGCTGCTGGTTGCTGCGTGCGCGAGCGCCCTAAACCTACATGTTTTTGGTGTGCGGGAGGAAACCGGAGAAATCCCGGAGTAAACCCGCGCAATACGGGGAGAACATGCAAACTCCACACAGCTCACTGTTGGTCGGGGGCTGGGATCGAACCCACGATCTCATGATCCCCGCGATCCCCCGGCCGAGGGTAAAACTGTGCTGCCACAGTGCTAAACCACTGCGCCACCGTGCAGCCAAGCCATGTTTGGAGTATTTCTTCCTTTAGTTTTTGTTTAAATTGTCCAAGCGTTGTACATGATTGGGCTGTACATGCATGGGCTGCACGGTGGCGCAGTAGTTTAGCACTGTGGCAGCACAGTTTTACCCTCGGCCGGGGGACCGCGGGGATCATGAGATCGTGGGTTCGATCCCAGCCCCCGACCAACAGTGAGCTGTGTGGAGTTTGCATGTTCTCCCCGTGTTGCGCGGGTTTACTCCGGGATTTCTCCGGTTTCCTCCCGCACACCAAAAACATGTAGGTTTAGGGCGCTCGCGCACGCAGCGACCAGCAGCGGTGGCTTATCAACAGACTGCAAACCAAGTCTACCTACGGGTACAAATAAGTAACAAAAAAAAAAAAATGATTTTAATTCAGGTCCAAAAGCGTTCCACAGTCTGACTCCTTGCACTGAGACACAGTGTTGCTTGGTGGTAGTTCTGACTGAAGGTTTTTGAAATATACATGTTCCTCTGAAAAGATATTGTTTCTCCCTTATTTGGAACAACTTTTTTTTTTCCCACAATATTTTTTATTGAACCTTTTTTTTTTTTTTTTTTTTTTTTACAAACGTAACACAAACAATCAAACACTAACACTAAAGTAATTAAAAAAAAATGTACTAAAAACATCGACAACCACTAACAAGAACAGGTCTTCAACAATGCTCCTCTGTTTAGTCTAGGCAATCCATTACATAAGTATACATATTATACCTTCACCAGTTTGGAATTTACAAGGTCCACACACATCATTCACCTTCTTCTTCAAAAGTTATGTTTAAATTCTTTACATAATCAATGAAAGGTCTCCATATATTCTCAAACACAATTTCCTTTGATTTCAGTATGTATGTTAATCTTTCTAGTGGAAGGTTTGTTAACATCTGTTTCAACCACTGAGTCACATCTGGTCTATGAGTCTTTTTCCACAATAGTGCAATACATTTTTTGGCGTTAAGCAAACTGAGGTCTATGAATGCTCTTTCACTTTTATTAAAGTTATGCTTTTCTTTTTTTTTTTTAATTTAAGTTTTTGTAAAGGGTATACAGGTCATTACAGCATTGCATTGTTTACATTTTCATCACATGTTCCCTTATTTTTTGCTATTTGACAACATTGGTAGGATAGTTATTACAACACCCCCCTTTTTTTTAAAGTGAAAGAAAAAGAGAAATTAAAGAGAATTAAATTAAAAAAAACGAATAAACAAAAACAGAACAGCAAAAAACAAACAGAAAATTAAGTAATTAAAAGTAAAAGAGCATCTGAGTAGCGTTGGAACAAGGAGCGGGACCATCATTGAAATGGTATTTGTCAAAGATTAGATCTAATGGAAGGCACATATGCGATCCAGGGTTGCCAAAAGTTCATGAACCCATCCATGTCCTGTCTCAGTGCGAATGTCAACTCTTCCATCGAGTAAATGTCTTGAATCACGTTAATCCAATCTTCAGGTGTAGGACAGTCCTTCAGCATCCATTTTTTAGTTAGGGCTTTTTTACTTGCCAATATTAAAACATTGAATAAGTATTTATCTCCTCGTCTTTCCAGTGAGTCTGGTAGTAAACCCAAATACAAAGTTACAAAAGAAAAGGGAACTGTTATTTTGAATATTTTCCCCAATATTGTCTGTACATTGGTCCAATATTGGTGGATAACTGGGCATGACCAAAACACATGAAAATGATTTGCAGTCTTTTCACCACACAAGCGCCAACAGTTCAACCCCTTATGGGTAAATTTGTTTTGTGCAGATGTTCTGAAAAATCTTACCAAGTTTTTCCATCCAAATTCTCTCCACTGCAGGGATGAGGTACTTTTCCATTGCTGTTTATTTAGCTTTTCCCATATTTCCAACTGTAAAGTGAAATTCCCCTCTTTTTCCCATCTCTCTTTTATATATGATGTGTTGTCTCCTTTTAAGTCTTGAAGACCTTGGTATATTTTAGAAATGTATCTGATCCCTGGGATCCCTTTATATGTCATTAAGAAGACCTTCAGAACCTTTATTATATTTACCATTTGATCGTGGAGGTCTGAAATGTCCAAATTTTATGTTGTATTATTGGTCGGCACAACTGAGGTCTATGACATATTATTTTTCATCAAATGATCTCCCTCACTGGACTGAAATGGAATCATACAATTTACCTTTACCTCTTCCCATATTCATATACTCAGATTCGGCAAAAAAATTACAAAAACAAGTTAAAAATCCATTTGTAAAGCATATGATCAAAATATGGTGTGAAGCTAAAAACTATTTAAAAGAACCACAGTTATTGTCACAATTTAGTCCAATATGGGGTAATCAATATTTTAAACCAGGGAGAGCGGACGCTGTATTTAAAGTATGGAATTTAAAAGGGATACAAAAGATTCAGGATTTATATTTGCCATGTGCAGACAACATAATGTCTTTTGAAGAGCTGAGGATCAAATTTAATCTCAATAGAACACATTTTTTTAAATATCTTCAACTTAGAAACTTTATTCGATCAAATCAAAATAAAGCTCTCACTCGACCTATTTATTCATCCTTGGAAAAAATGATGATGAAAGATAGTAAAAGAAAGGGTATTATTTCAGAGTTTTATAACTCACTGACACTATCTTCAAGTGAAAATTCACTGAAAAGATTAAACTACTGGAAAGAAGATCTGCAAACTGAAATTTCAGAGGAACAATGGGAATTGGCTTGTACAGAAGCTCAAACCAAATCAATAAATGCACGCCTTAAATTGATACATTTCAAATGGTTAATGCGGATGTATGTTACACCGGAGGAGTTAAATAGATATAACAAAAATATACCAGATACATGCACAAAATGCATGGAAAGTAAAGGAACCCTATTTCATTGTTTATGGGAATGTAGATTAATAAGAATGTTTTGGGAAGAGGTGAGGGTAACAATTGAAAAAATAATCTCAAAACAAATCATATTGAATCCTAAACTGTTTTTGTTGGGTCTGTACCCAGAAAAGCATAATTTTAATAAAAGTGAAAGAACATTCATAGACCTCAGTTTGCTTAATGCCAAAAAATGTATTGCACTATTATGGAAAAAGACTCATAGACCAGATGTGACTCAGTGGTTAAGACAGATGTTAACAAACCTTCCATTAGAAAGAATAACATATATACTGAAATCAAAGGAAATTGTGTTTGAGAATATATGGAGACCTTTTATTGATTATGTAAAAAATTTAAACATAACTCTTGAAGAAGAAGGTGAATGATGTGTGTGGACCTTGTAAATTCCAAACTGGTGAACATAATATGTATACTTATGTATTGGATTGTCTAGACTAAACAGAGGAGCATTGTTGAAGACTTGATTTTGTTGGTGGTTGTTGGTGTTTTTAGTGCATTTTTTTTTTTTTTTGTAGTACTTTAGTGTTAGTGTTTGATTGTTTGTATCATGTTTGTTAAAAAAAAAAAAAAAGGTTCAATAAAGATATTGTGGAAAAAAAAAAAAAAGAAGACCTTCAGAACACCTGACTGGGCCCTTTCCAAATCCTCCTTTTTAAGTATATTGTTTATGTGGTGTCTAAGCTGAAAGAACCTGTAAAGATCTTGATTTATTAGACCTTGTTTTTTCAAATCTTCAAAACTTCTTAAAGTTTGCCCCTTAAAAAAATCGTAATATTTTATCAGCCCTTTCTCTTTCCACTCTTTAAATCTAGTGTCTGTTTTATTGGGGGTAAAGTCTTGATCATAGGCAATCCATTGCAGAAGTTGATAGGGCTCTTTAGCTTGATTCTCTCTGACTATCTTAAACCAAATTTTTAGCAGGGTCTCTATCCACGGGTTAGTGTTATTCAAGAGTTTAGGTAAGGCATTGTTCCCTATTATCGCCTGTAGGGGGATATCACTTGTTATTTGGCCTTCCATCTCCTTCCATTGTGCAGTGTAGACTGGGTTACATATCTCTACTAAAGTTTTAATTTGTGCAGCTATAAAATAGTCCCTGATATTTGGCAGCGCGAGCCCACCTTTGTCTTTGTTTAGCTGTAGGGTTCTATATCTGATTCTAGGTCTCTTGCCCTGCCATATGAATCTTGAGATCCTTCTGTCCAGCTCCTGCCATGTTTTTTTGGGAGGTTCTACCGGTATTGTTTGGAAAAGGTATAGAAGACGTGGAAGTATATTCATTTTGACTGCTTCAATTCTTTGTGCAGTACCTAAGAATGGTATCATATTCCATCTTGCTAGGTGAGATTTTATTTTTGTCACCAGTGGATCATAGTTTAGTGTTTTAATTTTGTCGAGTTGTTTCAGGATATTGACCCCCAGATATTTCATAGATTCCAACTCCCAGTTAGTTTTGAGTTCACTTAGTGAATAATGATTTGGGTCATAGTTGAATGTTAAAACTTGGGTTTTATGCATGTTTAATTTGTAAGATAAGATAAGATAAGATAAGCCTTTATTAGTCCCACAACGGGGAAATTCCAGGATTGCAACAGCACAGGGATAGCAACACTCAGAGCAACAATCAGAAGGCAAGAAAAAAAAAACAAAAAAAAACAAGCAAGCAAGAGCAGCTAATATACATATGTACGTATTACTATAAAATATATATATATACACACACACACAGACACACAGTGCAGAGCATTGTAGCTGGATGGAATAAATATATGAATATATGAACACACAGTGCAGAGCATTGTAGCTAGATGGAATAAATATGTAAATATATAAACACCCACAGTACGGAGCATTGCAGCTAGGTGGAATAAATATGCAAGTATATAAACACACACAGTGCGGAGCAATGTAGCTAGATGGAATAATATGTAGATATATAAATATATAAACACACCCAGTGCTGAGCATTGTAGCTAGATGGAATAAATATGTAAATATATAAACACACACAGTGCAGAGCATTGTTGCTAGATGGAATGAAACAGCATAACCGTCTACTTAGTTATCCTACATGGTATGATTATGTGCCCATACATATTCTCACCCTCCATAGCGACCGGTAAGTTCCTAGTTGTATGCCGGAGGGGACCATTGTGTAAGTCTATTGCATCTTTTGCATTCAAAAAACTATTAGTTTGTTACGTCTTTTTGCTATCTCTGCGAGCAGCCCTGCTTAGGTTGTACAGTCTGACAGCCGTTGGTAGGAAGGACCTACGAAACCTCTCGGTTGTGCACCTGGGATGATGTAGTCTGCTGCTAAATGAGCTCCTCAGTGCATTCAGTATGTCCTGCATAGGGTGGAACTCGGACTCCAGCAGAGATGACAGTTTAGCCACCGTCCTTCTCTCTCCTATCTCCTCCATCGGATCAAGGCGCTGCCCCAGGACAGAGCTAGCTTTCTTAATCAGTTTGTTCAGTCTCTTCCTATCGGCTGCAGTAATGCCACTGCCCCAGCAGACCACTCCAAAAGTGATGGCTGATGCCACCACCGTGTCATAGAATGACTTCAGCAGCGCCCCTTGTACACCAAAAGACCTGAGTCTCCTCAGCAGGAACAGCCTGCGCTGTCCCTTCTTGTAGAGTGCATCAGTATTGTGTGACCAGTCTAGTTTATTGTTCAGATGAATACCCAGGTACTTATAGGATGTCACCATCTCGATGTCTGTTCCCTGTATATTTACTGGTACTGTGAGGGGCTGCCCATGCCTGCGGCAGTCCACCACCAGCTCCTTAGTTTTCCTCGCGTTGATCTGGAGGCAGTTCCGATGGCACCAGTCCACGAAGTCCTGGATAAGCCCTCTGTACTCAGCTTCATCTCCATTGGAGATGAGGCCAACGATCGCAGAGTCATCAGAGAACTTCTGTAGATGGCAGTGTGTTGTGTTGTGTGAGAAGTCCGCAGTATAAAGAGTGAACAGGAAGGGAGCCAGCACCGTTCCCTGGGGGGCCCCCGTGCTACTGATGATCGTGTCGGACACACAGTCCAGGGTTCTCACAAACTGAGGCCGGTTCGTGAGGTAGTCCAGGATCCATGATGACAGGTGCTGGTCCACCCCTGCGCGCAGCAGCTTGTCCTTCAGGATCATCGGTTGGATGGTGTTGAAAGCACTGGAGAAGTCAAAGAACATGATCCTCACCATATTCCCGGGCTTCTCCAGGTGGGACAGAGAACGGTGAAGGAGGAAGATCACCGCATCCTCCACCCCAATGCCATGCTGGTAGGCGAACTGGAGTGGATCCATCGCTGGTTCCACCAGGGGGCGGAGGTGAGCAAGGAGCAGTCTCTCCAGGGTCTTCATCAAGTGGGACGTCAAGGCCACCGGTCTGTAGCTGTTCAGGTCTTTGGGGTGGGAAGTTTTTGGTACAGGTACCACACAAGATGTTTTCCACAGCTGTGGTACCCTCCCCAGTTTCAGGCTCATGTTGAAGATATACGTCACAATCCCACACAGCTGGTCTGCACAGGACTTGAGGAGCTTTGCGCTGATGCCGTCCGGTCCCGGCGCCTTCCTCGCCTTGATCTTCCTCAGCTCCGTCCTCACCTGGGTCCTGGTCAGGGTCAGGATGGGGGGCTGTGTGTTGGGAGTGGGGGGGTGTTGGTGGAGTGGGGAGTGGGCAGCAGGACTTGATTACTTTAGAGGCAGCAGTGGTTGTTGCGCAGTCAGGGGGGCGGGCGGTTGGTCAAATCTATTGAAAAACAGATTCAGGTTGTTCGCCCACTCCCTGCCCCCTGTGGCCTGGGGGGAGGTATTCTGGAGCCCCGAGATGGTTTTGAGGTTTCTCCAGACCCCGCTGATGTCGCTCTGTTGCAGCTTGTCCTCCATCTTCTTCCTGAAGCTGTCCTTGCCTTCTCTGATCTTTCTCCTCAGCTCCCTCTGTACGGACTTCAGCATCTCCCTGTTCCCAGACCTGAAGATCCTCTTCTTCTCTCTCAGAAGTGTTTTTATCTCAGGGTTGATCCAGGGTTTGTTGTTTGAGTGACGCCGTATGGTCTTGGTGGGAACGGATTTGTCCACACAGAAGCTGAGGTAGCCCGTGAAGGTGTGAATGAGGCCATCGATGTCCTCACCATGTGGATCGCAGAGCTGCTTCCAGGCGGGTGGCTTCAAAACAGCCCTTTAGGGTGTCCATTGTCTCCTCAGACCATAACTCCACAGTGTGCATGGCCGGAGGTTGTCTGTGCACTAGGGGTTTGTACACCGGCCGGAGATGAACCAAGTTGTGATCCGATCTCCCGCTG